>CM024765.1:6257607-7457607 GCA_014218235.1 Colocasia esculenta | reverse complement strand
CTTACACTATGGTTGTTTACAAGAAACAACACCAACCCCACATGAAACTTGTTTTCTGGTACAAGTCTCAAAAATCCAACCCATGCTCACAAACTGAGCACAACATACACTTACAATTTATATTCAAATGTAAACAAGAAACCCAGATAAGGAGAATAATAATTCAATGTTGGAGTAAAGATTCCCCTTGTCAAAAATTCAACCTCTGTGATAGTCTCCCCTGACGACATCAACATGAAGAGTAGGCTAATGTAGAATGCTTCAGGTGAAGGTTCATAGTGTGAAGCACCAAATCTAAACCTTTCTGATGGAGAACAACCCCCTTGGATGTCTGGAAGTCTTCTGGATCAATCACTCACATCCATTAAGCTTTTGCATGTTCAAAGCTTTTGCAAGCTCTCTCCAAGGCAACAAAAATTTCTTTTGAACACTAGGGCATCAAGAGACCTTTGGGACAGCTGGAGAGATCTTCCAAAACACGAGAACATGAGGTATTTAAAGTCTCGAGATGCTTCTCAAAGATTGGAAGGAGTCCAACCACATAAAACTCAAAATTGGAAAGTTCGTGTGCACAAATTTCTACAATTGGTCGACCAATTTTCTTGAATCGATCGATGGATCTGATCTTTAGAATAATGTTGCTTACTGGGAGAAATCGGTTGACTAATTCTGCGTAGACAGAACTGCCTTTTGTTCTGTAAGTCGACTGGTCAACTTATCAGTCGAAATCAGTTGACTAATTTGTTGATTTTGCCATTTTTGAATTCTTTTGACCGGTCCTTTTGACCTTTGAGTTCCATGACTTGTATCGATGATACACACATTTCAAGGCCATATTATCCTATATTTTTGCACACTTAACACACATATTAGACCCTCAATTTAAATATGAAAATATCAAGCACTTAGAACATAATCATGAAGGTTATCTTAATTGGTTAACTCATTGATTCTCACAAGATTAACTTAGTGTTTTGTGATCATCAAAATCTACCAAATATAACAACACTTACATAAGTAAACTTTGATAAAACTACTCTTATTCGGGGATAAACTCATGATAGCTTATCTAAATGTATTTAAGCCCTGTTTAGTAACTAAGCAAGGTAAGTTAGGATAGGGTAAGTACATATAAGGTGACCCTTGATAAGTGCAAAAATAATTTGGTTACCTATTCTTAGGGGTATTCACAGTGCTGTTTAGTTTGGTTTATGTCATTTTTTGGCCAAACTGAAACCAAACCACAATTTGGTCAAATTGAATCGAACCAATTCGGTTCAAACCGCAAAAGATAAAAATGGTGACTTTTATGGTGATCCCAAGGTTTGAACACATGATCTCTCGATCATGGTACACTAACCAACAGGGGCATGGAACTTACTGTGATATTAATTGTTATTATTTATTTTTATATATATTCGGTTTAACTCAGTTTCACAATGGAAAATTGAACCAAACCGTAGGAGTCTCTCAAACCAAACCTAAACCAAATCGTTCGATTTGGTTTTGCGGTTTAAACCAAATTTTGAACATGCCTACCTATTCTGGTAATCCACATATAAGTTTATCACATGGTTCTCTCTCTTAAAAGTTTACTTGCACTTACCAAAAGTAAATCTTGGAAACTCACAGGTAAGCTATCCGAATTTCCAAATTCAAAAGTGCTTACCTAACCTGCTACCAACCCTTTACCAAGACCTGGTTATCTAACAAGCCCTTATGGATTTCTCTAGCTAAGCATTAGATTCTTGCACGATAGAAGGGAAGTGCTAAACTTGAATCCCACTCTACATCTTCCAGTTATAAAAATGAAAGGGGATGGGTTATCACTAATTTATCCCAGAGCGATTTTACGTATCCGAATTACCAAATCAGCACTTTATAAGTCTCAGATAGATGCTTTTATGTAGTGAGAGGCCCCTTTGGGTCGGGCCCAATAGCACTAGTTGGGCTCGACTCAATTTGGGCCATCAAAAGAGAAGGCAAACAGAGGGGAATGAGAAGACAACAAAACAATTTAGTCTCATATTGGATGTCATTGCTTACTCCCACCTCTGGTTACTTTCAAAAGAATATCAACAACCGTAAGTAAATAGAGGAGACAAGTCACTGTGACACAATCCAACTCCACACTTTACTCTATGATGTCTCTACTTTCTTTCCTCGAATCACGTCTAGTTGAGAATATTGACTTGACGTCATACAATCATCCCCAGGAAGTTTTCATTGAGTCTAACTTTCTTGCAACTCCAGTCTACTCTAGCAACTTGCATACCTTTGTATTCCCCTTGCATCCCATCCCGAAGCTTTATCTTTGGGGCACTCAAAGGTCAGCCCATAAAAACCTATTCAAACCAAACCCAACCTCATCATTTAGTTATATATTAAGGGAAATACTTTTGATGTGCACTGGGGTAGGCACACTCAATAGGGGTGTGCCACCACACTCTAGAATATTTAATATATTTCCTATTCTTATTTTTTAAAACCCTTAAGTGCCTGTTTCTCATGGGATTTAAAAAAATGGGGATGAGGATAAATTAATTTGGAGATACATTATCCTCACTCCTAATCCAACTCTTGTTTGGTGTTTTTAGGGTTAGATTTTTGAAGACAACCCCATACTTTGTTTGGTATGAAACAATGTTAGTGTGGGGATAGAACTTTTATTTTTTACTTTTGGTCTCCTGTCGTGCGATCGGTGTCCAGGGCTGATGACTAAGGAGTTCGGTGTGCCGCCGATGGTCTTTGCCTCGCGCGATGGGCGCCCCAGCTTGTCGGGCCAGTGCGGGACCGCCACCACACCTATGGCTTGCCAGGCGCTGAGGCCATTGGGTGTCAATGCTGACACCGACATCCCCTTCATGTCCTTCCAAATTAGGTCAACCGTCGTGTCGTCCTCCTTCTTTGGCCCCATCTTCTCTGCGAACGTCTATTCCGACGGGGGCGTCGCCTCGTTCGAGGACTAGCCGTCATTTCTCGAGGAACTGGGGATCAACACCCAGTAGATCTGGCAAAAGACAAGATCGTCCTAAACCCTATTCGACTGAACACCCATCTCCACAAGGACGCCGACCTCTCGGGTCCTACGCGAGAGTGGGTACGGTGATTTGGGGGGAAAAATAGGTGTAGAAAACGGGGACAAGTTATCCCACCGAAAAAGTGGGATAAGCTATCCCCAATTTACCCCCACTTTTTAGGATATCCCCAAAATACTTAAACCATGTTTATCCCCACTTATTTTTAGGCACCAAATCTGGGATGGGATTAATTTAACTCTTATCCCCTATTTAATCCCATACCAAACAACCACTAAGAGTGAGGTGACACATCCCTATTAGGTGTGCCCATATATTAAACCTGCCCTAATTAAATTAAGAAAAAGCGAAAGCCCTCAATTTGCACATGGTCCCCGTTCCTCGCATGTGCAAACATCAATAGTAAAATTCTTGATTTAAGATCACCATTGCCATCTCCAAATGTTGACAAGAAGAAAAAAGACTTCATTCATTCACGAAATAGGTACAAAGGAAAACAACAACTCAAGTGGAGGGCGACGCACGCCAACATCGGCAAACACGCAACCAGACCTATTCCTCTGGTACAAGGAAAGCATGGAAAAATAGAGAGCCATGAACAATAGGTACTTGTGGTCCCAACAACAAGCAGGGCAACAACCAAAGCCAAAGGACAACAAGCTGACTAGCCCAGCACCCACTATCGCACCAGATGCCATGAGCAGACGCAGGGCAACACCGATAGCTTCACAACAAGAGAAAGCGCCCTCAGACAACACGAACACTAGGGAGGAGCTCGACAGGAGGGATGATGCCATAGACTTAGGACCGGAGGCGAGGATGGAGAACTTGAAAGCGGGCCTCGCGAACCACCAGAGATACTGACTGGAGTAGGAAGCGAACGCCGCCGCTTTGATTTCGCCGCACTGCTGCTTAGATACAAGCTAAGGTGTGTGGGCTCAAACACGCCGAAGACACCGCCGCATCGTGAGGGCGGAGTGGGAACAACGATCGCCATCACCAAATGAGACAAATCAAAGGCACCTTCAAACCAAAAGGGTGGGGGAGGAAACTTGAACACCTACTCCAACAAAACACAAACCTGGATGGAAACCGCTGTCGAGCCTCTGGATTGTCGATGAGTAGCCGCCGACTGAATGGATACGAAGCCTCTCCGACGAAAAGGGAAATCCTTGACGAAGGAGGAACAAAACTCTCCTATTACATAGAAGAACCAAAATCATTACATCTCGGACAACGATCGACGAAGATGGAGATAGAGGGATTCACTGTAGACGGAGATGGAGGGGGAGCCCCCTCCCCTCCGAGAGGAAACAAGGGCGGCGAGCAAGCCCAAACTTTTTCCCATAGCTCCTCTCTCTAGAAAATTTAGAGAGAGAAAAATGCCATGTCCGAATGCACCATGTAAAGAAACGACTTCAACGAATTATGACCAGAAACGAAATTGGTGGGCGCAGCATCAAAAGAAACATGGGCCCAAAAGCACGTTCGGGGTAATCACATTGGCGCGCCAGCAGCGTCCCTTTTAAGAGTCACGTGTCTCCTCTCTCTCTCTCTCTCTCCCCCCCCCCCGCGTGTGTGTAAACCAACCTCTCTCACGGTCGCTGGTGTATCGTCTGGTGTGGTGGGGAGTGTGGAGGCCGGGATAAGCTCACCTCACACGGAGGCCCAATGGGTATCAGATCTCGTTCCATGACCAGATAAGGCTCCATCCAAGGTCCTTCTCTCCCGCTCTTTTCCTTCTCTCACATCTGCCCTTTCCCTCCTCCTCCTCCTCTCCCTATCGTCCTCGACGCGCACACACAGAGACACCCCCTCACCCACTCCCTCCCCCTCTCTCTCTCTCTGCGCGCCTTCACCAATCCATGGTCTGCGTTCCCTGCAACGTCAACACCCCGGCGGCCCGCCTCCTCTCAAGATACCCCCACCCTCCGCCCTTCTGCGGCGGAGCTCGCCTCTCGCTTCATGAGCTCTTCTGCCGCCGCGGGGGACTCCCTGCACTGGAGTCCCCCCGCCGCCGCGGCCGACGCCACGTCCTCCACCTTAGCTTCGACGTGAGCGCCACCGGGGCCAACGCCGCGCCCACCAATGTCAACCCTCCGCAGCCACCGCAGCAGCGGCAGCTGAGGAGCAGCTTGTTCCCCGGAGGGTTCAGGCGGCCCGAGATCAAAGTCCCCACGGTCGTACTTAGGATCGACGCCGTAGATGTTCTCCGATCCAAGGGCGCAATCGACGAGGCGGTGTCCACAGGGTCCGTTGGGATAGTCCTTCTTCAGGGTGACGATAGTGCCGGGCAGCTCTACGAGGCCGCCTGTGTGTTGAGGTCCGTCGTCAGGGATAGGGCTTACTTTCTCATTGCTGAGCGTGTCGATGTTTCTGCTGCCGTCGGAGCCAGTGGGGTCGTGCTTTCCGATCAAGGTAATGTTGCTCTCTTCTCTCTCTGTTGCTCTCCCGGCCTCTTCCTCCTTTCTGCATCCATTTTCTCGCGGTAGAAACCCACTGGGAACATATTAATGATATTTGTGCGGAGGCTATGAAGCTGCCGATTCTGTTCGTGGAAATCGTCGCCCGGATGGGTAAAGCGAGTTACAATTCCCACTGTCAGAATTGTTTCATAGACATTGTTGAAGGGTGTATAAATAGTTCCCAATAAACAGACTGTCCTTCACAATCCAATATCTCGGTTTCTCTTAGTTGACCTACTGCCGAAGGTTAAAGGTGGCAGAGAAATTGACACATTTCCTGTTTCATCAATTTGTTTCCTTGTGTGCAAAATTGTCAATCTTGGTAAGCCAGATTGGCAGACCCTTGCGGCAGCTACAAGTTTTCCCAGTTTATGAAGAGTAAAGACTACTATAATGTTTGGGGTTACCTAGATTCCGTTGCCTGTTCACAATCCTTCAAAACTTATCGCCGCAATGATATTTGCTGGCTTTGTTTAGAAACTGTATCTAGGTAAGGTTGCTAACTGATGGATAAGCTCCTCCGTGGGCATTGTTATTATACAACCGCTGCTGATTTCAGGAGACCAACTTTATCTTGGAAATAAAAGAAATTAGTCATTGAATGGTAAATAATTCTGTTTTTGGGTTGTGCAAACTGGAGAAATGGCCTATTAAAGAATTACCAAGTTAGCAAAGTGCTTCTCATTTGCAGTTGGTCTGTGTCTTTGCAGCACAAGGGTAAGAGACCAAACTAAGACAAGACATATTGTGGTCTGAGTATGTATCAGCCTGCACATGAGGGGGCATATTAAAATTAGACCCACATCAAGTGCAGACCAAAATAATATTAGAATATGATATGGTGGAGAGGAAAGTAAGACTAGAACATAATGCCTTAAGATTGTTAATGGACACCACATTATGTTCTAGTCTTACTTTGCTCTCGACCACATTATATGTCCTTGTCCTATTTTGATTTCCACATAAAATGGGACTATTCTTAAGACCGACTATGGTCTGCCACATCTCAATATGTCTCTGAATGTTCATCTCCTGATAGGACCTAGGATAAAATCTTAATTGACATCAAGAATAAAAGAACAGAGATGGAGTAGAGTAAAGGGGAAGGAGAAGGAAGAGGATAATGATGATTGAGGAGGAAAAAAGAGCAAGAGGAGGCCTAGAGGATTATCCTGACTTGGGAAAATGTGAGAATGACAACAGTGGAGAGGAGGGGGATGGAGAGAGGAGGAGGGGGAAGAGGAGATGAGTATGGAGAAGGAAGAGAGGAGGAGATGAGGATGACATATTAGGGGAATGGGGTGTTAGGAGGTGTATATTTGAGAGATGATATGAAAACCAGGTCGTCTTCCTTTATTGGGACATAGGACACCAGACGGGGACACCAGATGAATACCTTTATTTGGTTCCATCTTTGTGTTAAGTGGCCTTCCTTTATTGGGACATACAGCATATATTAAGGGGCTCAGGCCAGATGACTACCTTTATTTGGTTCCATCATTGTGTACAAAGGCTCAACAAATTGGGTTCGACTATGCATAAATAGGGCTTGAAGCATATCTGAAATTTCTAATTTACTTTGTGTTTTCTTGAACAAGGGTATGAAAGTTAATAGACCTTGATTTTTGTGAGCAGAATATTGATTTTGGGTTTATTTGTGGAACTCAGAGGAAAGAAGGTTTATTATTATGTTTTCTTAGTTTCTTTATCATGTGATCAACTAAAGGAGGAAAGAAGGAGGAATCCAATGGTTGGCCAATGACAGTGCCCTTGTGTTAAGTTTGAAGACTTGCACACATCTTCTGGGACTTGGAGACTCCCCAAACCCAGGCACCTATGCTGTTCTGTTTACAGGATAGGCCTTTGCTTGGCATCAGCCAGTTATGTGCCTTGCCTCTTGCCTAGGCACCTTTGCCACATTTGAATCATGTCCAAGTGAACAGCACTTTTGCCTATACCTTACGTAAAGGACATCAAACTGCCTAAGACTTCGCAGCTATAGTCTTGAATGTATATCCTTGGGCAAGTCTGTCTCTTGGTCCACCAACTCATTGGTCTGCTTCAGAGATGCAGCTGCCCAGCTGGAATTTCTTCTGTTGGCCACCATCCGTGGGACTAAACATACATGGTGAGTGAGCAACACTATCAAATCTTCTTTAGAACCTTTAAAGGCAAAGTGCCTAGCCAATGAGTGCCAGGTGTAAAGGCAACTGAGAAAAGTCCTTTGCTATGGCATTTCCAACCTTTTAACCAATACAGTGAGCTCTATGTATCAGCCAAGGAATGTTGTATCAGATCTTGATATCATCTTAGACAGCTGAAGAAAGGAGATATCTAAGGGATTCTCGGAGAGACGGGGAACATGAGCCAAATATCATAGTGACCATTACTTTTTAGAAAAATGCCATTTAGCTGTTCAATTTTATTCAATTAACAAAATAGTATAAAACCAATGCAAAAGCATATTCACACTTAAACAAGAATTGATTCTTCAAATCACAATGTCAACTCAACATGGTTATAACTTCCAACAAAAACTCAACATGGTTATAATGCTTCCGCTTTATCGTCCTCATTCTCCTCCTCCTCCTCCCTCTCGTCTTCTTCTTCCCCTTCTTTTCTCTCCTCATCCTTTATCCTACTCTCTCTGCTCCTCCATCTCCCTCTTATTCTTGATCTCAGGAGAGTTTCTTCTCAAGAACCTTGGATAGATAAGATCTTGATGATCTTGACAGAGATGGCAGTATCAACAGGTGTTTCAGTCTGTTTTATGTGTTCTCCCTGTAGAGATGAGATCCCATAACAGGGGCATATTTATCTTTCTTCTCTGTTTTTATTGTCACTTATCATCACTGCAGGTGAGGTCAGAGTATGTAGGTTTTTACCCATGTCACGGGTGAGTATTATTGTCCATTTAATATTTTGTATGTTGGCCTTAACCATTTAAATAGAAGAGAGGCCTGTGACTCTGCTCCCAAGGCCTTAGTCCCCTTCCTGCCCCCATGCTTTTTCCCTATTCTCTCCCTCTTTAGTTACATCACTCCCAACTTTGGGTTGTTACTCTTGAGGGAAAAAGACCACAGTTGTTTGTGTTTGTCCTGAAAAGTTGATTTGCAAAGTCTTCCAGTTCAAATTGTTAAGCTATACTTAAAAAAACAACTCTTCCAGGATTCTTGTGTCCATTCCAATGAGTTATCACCATAACTTCGCTATGAACTGTTGTTTCAGACATTTCTGAACAAAGATGCAAATAATGTTACTGAACTCTGTATATCCTCCCAAAACCTTATCAGTCCTCCCATTACCAATATCATAGTATGTAAATGCCTCATAAAGTCGATGGTCTTTAGAATTCATCCCCATCTTGATCATAGAAAAAAGTCTACAAGCAAAATGTGAAATTCAATGGGCAGCATAGCTTCAAAGGCATCATATCCTTTCTCTTCCACATCTTTAGTTCAGAGTATGTTAATGGCATAAAGTGACAAGCAATTACTTTTCTATTATGCAGGGCTTCCTGTTATTGTGGCAAGAAATATGTTGATGAATTCTAGAGCTGACTCTGTGCTTCTACCTATAGTGGCAAGAGATGTCCAAACAGCAGGCAGTGCAATAACTGCTGCAGCTTCTGAAGGTGCTGATTTTCTAATATTTGGAATAGATAAAAATAATTATGCGAAGATACTCGAAGGATCTATTATAATGCAGAATGTTAAGGTGCCCATTTTCTTGGACATTATTGACTGTGCTGGAGAAGGCTCACCATCTGATGTGGCGTCAAACTTACTTCAGTCTGATGCAAGTGGATTGGTCCTTTCATTGGATGATATGAAGATGTTAAGCTATGATATATCTAGCATATTATCTCCTGCACAAGCACCAGATATGAGAATGCAAAATGAATATCAGTATACTCACAATTATAATGCAGAAGATGAACAGCAGGAAAAGTCATTGGTGGCTGGATTTAGTAAGCTGGATGATAAGGAGATAAAGCTTATAGAAGCAGAAAGATCTATTTTGCTTGAGGCAATTGCAGTCATCCGTAAAGCTGCACCACTGGTGATCTTTTAATGCTAAAATTCGGTAGTTGAAGATGCCCTTCAGATGATATTATTATATTTTTCCAGTTACGTTTGTTTTACTTTGGAAATTGAAATTTCCTTTTGATGGCAGATGCGGGAGGTTTCGCTTCTTGAGGATGCTGTTGCTCGACTTGACCAGCCATTTATGATGGTTATAGTTGTATGTGAGAATTCACAAAGCTCCACTAATTAATATTCAAAACTTGCCAATGTTTCAAAAAAATATTCAAAATTTATTGAATAATGCCATATAAAGGACAAATTGAAAATTCCATCCTCATGGGGAGGCTGACAAGTTAATATTTCCCGATATTCCTTGTGATTGCATTAGGCTTCACCTTGGTCTCTGTAAGAAGGAAACTTTAATTTTAAAATTGTATTTGCATTCCTTGAAGATTTTGTTGACACACTAGCTTAATGATGAGAAGCATAGTTGCTGCCTCTTAACAAAAAAATGAGGTATTTTGATAGCAAGATGTAGTCTATTTGCTGAATATAACAAAAGTTGCTTCTGAACTTACATGCTTTCTACAACTCCTTTTTTTGTGAAAGTGTTTGCAAGGTATTTTTGGTGTAATTATGTCTGTACAGAACTATCTCATCTGATTGGTCATTTATCTATTATGAGGTAATTATGTGCTTTCAGTGCTAGAAATTTAGTACTTTTAAGTGCAGGAATATAATGCTTCTATAAGTAGGCATTTGGCAGGCAATTTGGTAGATTTTTCATGGCATGTTGTTTCCTTTGGATTCTGAATCTTCTCTTTTCCCACCTTGCCTGTAGCACCGCTTTTTTATCTTCCTTTGAGCATTAAAAATGCCATTCCATAAATATGAGTTACTTAAAGGTAAAAATGATTTTTTTTTCTTGAACTCTCAGCTGGTATTCATGCTTTGGGGGCCAACTGTAAGAATGCAAATGGACAATGTTGCCTTTGACCAATTTGAAAGTAGGTTTTTTGTGCTGACAGATTGTGCATCCCATTACTTTTCCTTTGAGGATTGAAATACTTTAGTTGATCCCTTTAAATAGGTTAGGGATAGTAGATCAAAACTTTTTTCTGCTTATTTCTAGTAAAATTGTAGACACTGAAATTGTGGTCAAAGGGAAGATGCATTTTTGTTTTGTAATCTAGAAAGATAGCTGTGTGTAGACCACATACCCTCTTTTCTTGTTCTCTGAAACACATACATTAAAAATTATACTCGAGGTGCTTGTTAGAGTTGAATGATATTTAGTGATTTTGAGAACCCTTGGCACTGGGCATACCGGTTCCTATGCTTTCGTCTGAGACAAATATATGCCTGCTTGACTGAATAAAAACATGTTGTCATTGAAAAATTTGTGTCCCGCCATTTTTTGCCTTTAATTCAGAGGTGGTTGAAGTGGTTCATTTGCTTTGTGGTGCAGAGATTCAAGGATATCTAAAATAGGCTAAGTGAAACAGTAACTTTTGTCACAAGTGGGAGCCTAGGAGGTGAGATTGAAGTACTAAATAACTGTATCCTTTTGGATAATATATGACATTTTACTAGTTGGGTTATTGTCTATTAAAGAAGCTGCAAGGATCACAGATTAGTGTGGCAGAGATGAGAATAGGAAGGTGGAAGAGCTGTGAATCATTAAAGTAAAATAAGAGTTTGGTATGGTTTTGCATTTGCAGCGATCTATACAAGGCAAAGCAGTTGTATGATGGGTGTTTTTCAAATCCTTATGCAGAAATAGAGCCGACCCCAAATAATGGGATAAGGCTCTGATGATGATGTTGCAGAAATAGAACAAAAATGGGCACGAACAGGAACAGAGCTGTTGACACAAAAATTAACAACAAAAGAAAAAACTCCAGACTTCCAAAAAAACCCAGCTGGACACCCCCTGCGGGGTGGTCCTGTGCAGAAACCACCCCCTGCGGGGGTGTTCTCCTGCGCAGACACCCCCAGCGGGGGTGTTCTGTGCAGAGACCACCCCCTGCGCGGGTGTTCTCCTGCGCTGCCACCCCCAGCGGGGGTGTTCCTGCGCAGAACACCCCCACCCCCAGCGGGTGTTCTGCCCCCCTTGGCCCCTCAAACCCCTATAAATAGGGGGTAAGGGCCATGAAGAAAGGGGGCTTTTCCAGAGGGACTTGGGCAGGACTTTTGGTCTGTTGGGCTGAAGCCCCCCACCTTTGGGGGAGATGTTTGTTCTTCAATATGAAGATCCTCATGTGGGCCCAAATTTGTGTAAAATTACACAAAGCCCCCCGGGGACATAAGTTTGTGCATGTGTGTAAAATTACACATATGCCCTATCCATGGGCCCAAGTTTGTGTAAAATTACACAAAACCCCCTGGGGACATAAAGTTTGTGCATGTGTATATAAAAGTACACATATACCCTGCTGCCCCAGAAAATTACAGAAATATCCCCGTGAAGGAGAAAATTGCAGGAATGTCCGGAAATTTGCAGGAATACCCCTGCTACCCCGGAAAGTTGCAGAAATACCCTGCCGTCCCGAAAAATTACAGATACGTCCTGCTATCCAGAAAATTTGCAGACACGTCCTTATGGCAGGAAAAATGGCGGAAATAGCCCGACGATTCGTACTTTTTTGTCCAACCTGGTGGAGCGGGACCCACGTCACTTCTATGAAGCGGCGTGTGCTCTCCTGGGTGTGACTTAAAGCCGAACACATTGGGTATTCTCGGGAAATGTCAACAAATGGCGGAGAAGTCCGAGCAAGCCAACAAATGGCAGGAGTATCTGGAAAAGTCAACCAATGACGGAAATACTCGGAACCACTCGGAAAAGTCAAGAAATGACCGAGAGGCTTGGCTCATGCCATTTGTACGGCCCAGTGGAGCGGGACCCACGCCGTTTTTATGAAACAACGTGCGCTCTCTTGGGCCCGGCTTATGGCAGACCGCTCCAAGTCTTGGGATTGCCAAATAATGGCAAGAACCTTTGTACATGTCGAAATATGGCTGAAAGCCCTGGGAGGTTAGGATACGACCAGAAATCCTCGGGAGGTCGAGAAATGACCGTAAATCCCCGTGAATAGTCTTGGGGTTTACTAACTTCGAACACCTGAGATAAACAGGTTCGAAAGAAACAATGAAACAAACACCCAAAAAACCCCTATAAATAGAGGGGTAAGGACCCTTTGGAGACTTTTGGGTTGGTCTTTTGGGATTCTCCAGAGACTTTTGGAGAAAAACCTGATCCTTGGGATTTTGGCCCTACACTGTTTGTACTTTAGGGGAGAGAAGTACCTTTCTCCGAGCTCCGTCCGTTGTCTGTACGTGCGTCGGGCCCCTCCACGCTCCATTTGTGCCTTGTGACATAAGAAGACGAAGATATCGCAGGTCAATATATAAGACCTAGAACTTTGTAAATAAGTCCTTTCGTGTTTTAAAATAACACGTATGTGAAGGCATGTTTGTACTTTGTGTAAACGCCCAATGGAGGCATAAATACCCCATTGAGGATACATATGTAAATGTCATCAATATAAAAATATTTGAGGACGTTTGTGGAATTTTAATTGTCGTCTAAATTCGGTAAATTTCGGCAAAAGGTCTTTTAATAAACGTATCGTATCGAAGGTGTTCGGGTTTTACCCGATGTAAATGAAACACCGACTCCGGTCTGTGGGGAATGGTCCAGTACACAACCACCCTAATCGCCTGAAAAAAACGGATGCGTGCGGAAAATAAATATAAAATACTCGAGGGCTCAGGGTTTATACCCAATGCACCTCATAAATAAAAAATCTGTCTGTTTATTGTAAATAGTCTGGCACGCCCACGCACTAAGACGTACATGCGTCTGCAGTACATCGTATAAGAAGAGGAAATCTCTTCCGCGTTCCCCAAGAGCCAAACCAACCTTGAAAGTGGTCACGTGAAATAAATTCTATTGCATCACAAATTTGAAGTCCATGGATGATTGTAATTTGTTAGAAGAGAAGAGACCTAGAATGATAGGAGAGATTGATACCCACATCAAAAAGATGAAAACAATTCACTTCTTTGAAGACCTTGTAACAGATATAATCTCAAAGGAGGGGATTAACTGGAGGCAGCATTCAAGAATGATTTTGTGAACACTAGCTTCTTTCGTGGAATAGCTAGTGAGAGATTCATTTTCCAAAGGAAAAAGATGGTACTTACCTTTGATTTATGAAACTTCACTGAGTACATCAGACGAATGCTCAGTTTTTCTTATTAAACAAGTTCCATGTGAAGTCCTCAATTTCAAGATGTTGTTCCAGTCTTGGAGGAGAGAAAGCTCCAGCAACCTATGGTTTCCAAATTTCAGAAATGTTTGGAGATTGTCAAGAACATGTAGTTAATGTTGATAAGGAGTTTACATACAAAGACAGCAGCAAACATCTTAATTAAATTTTCTTTGTGTTATTCCTTAAGAGGATCCCTTGGGCTTAATGTCTAACAATCAATTAGTTTACTGGATGTTGCTGAGAAAACTAGTCAAACCACTACAATATTAGGAAAGGTGAGCAAGAACTGTGGAGGAGAACCAGTCTGGTTTTTCTAAAGGGAGAAGAATAAGTGAGGACAAAGGCAGGTTCCATTTGTAAATGGAAAAGTGGACAAGGTGTGTTGGTTTTAACAATACAATTTCCTGGAACTATGCGTAGGTTTGCACAAAGATTTTGTTTAGCACAGCAAAGTTCTAAGTAATCATCAAGAGAAGTGTCAATATGTACTTTCTCAGCTACAACTCCCTTGGCTATGGTGATCATTTGTTATCATTGCACTTTGTTCTTGTTCCAAATATGCTAAGCAGGATATGCAAAATTGCCAAGTGTTGCTCTTCTGTGTTCCTCAGGCAACACCTGGATTCCTAGGAGGAAATCTTTAAACAGTTTGAAACATCTCAAATTGCTTTGACCACTGCTTGTGACTCGAGATCAATTTTGATAAATGGTGGTTCTATCATCTATGTGGAGGATCAGATTTCTGCTAACTTATTTAGGACCATCCTTTATTTCCCAAAGAAGGGTGCATGGTCTATAAGCATCTGATGACTTTTTTAAGAGTACCCTTTCCCAAAGAGGCAGCGGTAATTGTACCACAAATTTTACCGCATAAACAGAGGTAATATGATCTGAAGAGAAGAGGAGAGGTTCCTTTTCCTCCAACTAAGCAACTACAGCAAGTTGAGAGCTTTAAACTCCTTGTTCCAATCAGCTAAGGAAACCCCAAGATATACTAACCACAATTGTACAACAGAAAAATGGCTAGCGAACAAATATTCTTTATAAACCATACTTCCCTGAAAGATGATGTCATTCCACTTCCTCTAGAGGCTCCAGCAGATAGAATATGAAAGAACAGGATGAAGCTTAGGCATTGTTTGGGACCCTAGTGAAAGAGATTCAACATTGTAATCTCTAATAAATCCACTTATGCTCCCAAATCAACCAACTTGTCTTAGATTTCCAACTATCCAAAATCTAAGTGACAGGAGATAGCTAGATACATTCATACAAAGGGGGAAAAGAAGTTATTCTTTTCTAAATCTGGGTTGGTTTATCTTTTGGAAAGGTGAATGATACCAATAATTGGAAAGAGTATTTTTAGAATAGATAGCCAAAGCACCCATCACAAGCTTCAAAGTTATCCTAAAAGCAAAATCATTTGTGGAAATTGAAAACAAAAATCTGTTTTAAGCCTTTAAAACAGCCAAATGATGAGATCCTTACCATTTATTTGCAGCTGCCAATATCTGTACTCTATTGACATTGGTTTCAAAATCAGATTCTCATGAAAAATGCATTAAGCAAAAGTTTTTTCCTAAAAGATCTTAGCATTCACCTTGGGAAGGGATTGCCAGCCGCAGGTGCTCGAAGTATCTCTGCTGTGTGGCTCTGGTGGAGGGAATCTGGATGATGGTCTCTGGGAGGTGGCCCTGTGCGGGAAGGGTAAGGAGGTGAACATCGAGCAGGAGGGCAGCGTGGTCCTGGACAGGAGGCTGCAGGTGTTTGGCTCCTCCCTTCTGGAAGACAGCGGGCATCGTCATCACTTTGGTTCTGCCCCGCAGGGCCTACCCTCTGTGGGGATAGGCCAGTCAGTGGAGAGGCTGTCTCAGAGACCTGGAGCTCTTATGGTCTCGGGCCAGCTTCCAGAGCTAGACGCCTTTTTGTTGGGAGGCGGTGGCCCAAGTTCTCCTCTCCAGCCTCCTTCCTCACAGGCCTTGCCAGTGGCTCTTTCCTCTGACACCGTAGAAGGCCCGAGAGTTGTGGAGCCCACTTCTGCAACCCTGAAGGGCCCTGCTCTGCTCCCTGGTGACACTGCCCTTGTGGAGGACCTGCCACCTGCTCTGTCTAGGGAGCAGGTGGTTGGGTCCACTATGGTCCTGGTTCAGGAACCTTCGCTCGATGGAGTGCTTCGGCTGATGGGGGATGGCACTGATGGTGAAGGGATTATGTACTGCAGGAGGGGGAAGATGTCTGAGATGTCTGTGGGCATAACAGGTTGGGGGTTGAGGAGGTGAGAGAGTTGCTCAATGAAGTTAAAGCTGTGGTTATGGAGCATGCTAGGGGGTGGCAGACCAGGTTGGGATCTCCTTTGAGGTGATGAAGAACTTGAGGGGAGTCTTCTCTAAGATCAACATGCGCTAGAGTGCGAGCATCCAGGGTGGGGGCCAATCCCGCTCAAGGGCTGGTAGGAGTGGTGAGGAGGGAACATGGAAGGCAGAATCGGCCGATCCGGATCGGCCGATTCCGGATTGGATCGGCCATGGCCTGTCTGATTTTGGGGGGTAGCCCCTTAAATTTAATAGAATCCTTGCTGGATCATTTGGAATCGGTCCGAATCTACTAGGATCATTTGGAATCGGTCCGGATCAGCCGATTCGAATCAGGATTGGCCAATTCAGAAACTACATGTATTCATTTACTTAAGATATTACATGTAAATAAGGAAGTACCCCCATTTGAATCTAATAAAAATCTCAAAAAATCATATCTCTTATTAATAAAAAGTCAACTCTCCCATCTAAGAAGAAAATTGTGATTTTGGTGATTTCATCAAAATGTCGAATTTCTAATCCCTCATAATTTGACTTAATAAAGAATTTCATAATTCAAATAAATCACATGGAATATTAAAAATTCAAAGTCCGGTGAAATAAGTTAAATGTACATGTGACATTTTCAAGGAACTCACTCCCCTACTGACAATACTTAGTCCACTTTCAATAGGAGAGTGAGTCCTTTGGAGAAGTCAAGTATATGTTTGACTTACTGGACTTTGAATTTTTAGTATTCCATGTGGTTTATTTGAATTATGAAATTTTTAGTTAGGCCAAGTTATGAGAGATTAAAAAGTGGGCATTTTGATGAAATCACCAAAATCGAGATTTTTTTCTTAGACGGGAGACTTGACTTTTTATTGATAAAAGATATGATTTTTTTTTGATATTTTTATTGGATTCAAATGGGAGGTAATTTCTTATTTACATGTAATATCTTATTTTTATTTACTTAAATGATGTTAAGGTATCATCATTGACATTGCTTCGTATTGTAATAGGTAAATAAGATATCATAATTATCATTGCTCAGTATTGTAATGTTACTTGTATGTGATTTTTACAAATTGTGAAGTTCTTGAATTTACTGATTTTTTGTTGCATTTTTTGTGATTTTTCCAACATTTTCTAAAACATAATTAATTTTTTAATCTGGCCAATCCAGGATCGGCAAGATTTCCTAAGGATCAGCTGATCCCATTCTGATCCGGATCAGGATCGGCCCAAACCGATTCAGGGGTTCGATCCAATCCTACCTTCTATGAGAGGGAGAAGGAAAGGGGGAGGGTCTTCTATCCATTCATCAATGAGGATCGTCGCGTGGAATGTGAGAGGGTTGGGAGGGGTGGAGAAGAGGAGGGCAGTGAAGGAGCTGATGAGGAGGTGCAAAATTGATACCTTATGTTTGCAGGAAAGATGTGCGAAGGGGAGTAGTGCTCTTCTTAGGGAGATTGGAGGGGCTCGGCTCTCCCAGGGGGTTGCTTTCCCAGTAGTTGGTAGGTCTAGGGGGATTATGTTCCATTGGAACCCATTCGAGGTGGAAGAAGTGATGCAGAACAAGGTGATTAGCAGATGGGCCATATCTTTACATTTCACAAGTGTCTGGGTTGGTTTCTTCTAGGGTTTCAACGGGATATATGGTCCCCAGCATAGGGAGGAGAAGCATTAGCTTTGGGATGAGTTGATCCAGTTCCACCTTTCTTCGGGCCATCTGTGGTGTGTTGAAGGATACTTTAATGCTGTTGTAGCGCCTTGGGAGAGGTCAGAAGATGCTTTTACTGGAGAGATGAATGACTTCTCTAACTTTATGTAGGAGGATGCTTTGGTGGATTGTTGGAACGCGGATTTTTTTAAATTTTTTTTTTAATTTTTTTTCCTCAATTCTTTTCTGAAATGACGAATTTTGGGCGTGCCAGACTGTTTACGGGAAACAGACAAAGATTTATTTTACGAGGAGTATTGGGTGCGAACCCTGATACCCTCGAATTTCATTTCATTTATTTTCCGCGTGCGCTCGCGTTCAGGGCGATTAGAGTGGTCGTGTACTGGACCGTTCCCCACCGACCGAAGTCGATGTTTCGTTTACATCGAGTATAACACTCGAATACCTTCGAATGCGTAATGTTTATTAAAAGACCGTATGCCGAACTTTAAAGAAGAAAAGGCAGATGACAAATAAATTTCCACAATTTTATTCAAGCATGCTCATGTCATTTATATTTATGACATTTACATTTGCGCCTTTAATGGGGTTTTGTACCTCCACTGGGCATGTATACAACAAGTCATGTACATGGACGTCGACGACAGGGTGTTTGTGCCTTCGTCGGACGTTTACATGGTAAGGAGTACATTTTTGTTACTAATGGGTTGTTTGTGCCTCCATAAGGTAAATGCCTCTACATGTGTCTTTTGTGACACCGGAGGATTTAAACAGGAGCCTCGACGTGTGTCGTTTTATGACACGGAGGACTTGAATATGCGCCTCGACGTATGTCGTTTCATGACATCGGAGGACTTAGAACATGTGCCTCGACGTGTGGTTTTATGACACCGGAGGACTTAGAACATGTGCCTCGACGTGTGTCGTTTTATGACACCGGAGGACTTAGAACATGAGCCTCGGGGGTCTTGTAACAACCTGTGGCGTCTCTATGTGGGCGAGCGCAGAAGGGCCCGGCCACGGAGACAAAGCACCAACGGGTGTTGACATGTGCGGCCTGTGTAAGCTCGCGCACGGACCAGCCGAAGTGTTCGCAGGGGGCTCTGCGGTTTTTCGCACCAGCGGGCTCTTTCCTTTGTAGGCGCGTTCGCGTAGGCCGAATGGCGTGTCGTTGCAATGGGGGTATGCCCCCCTATTTATAGGATTCGCGGGGGGCATACCGGCGGAGGTACACGGCCCGGCGGGGGTGTTTGGGCTCGAGCGTCGAGGACGGGCGCGAGCGCCGAGGCAGCGCGGCAGAGGCACTGACCGGCGGGGGTGCACGACTGGCGGGGGTGCACTCCCTGCGCGGACTGGCGGGGGTGCACCCCGTCCGAACTGGCGGGGGGGGGGGGGTGCACACCCTGCCTGAACCGGCGGGGGTGCAACCCCCGGCCGAACCGGCGGGGGTGCAGCCCCCGCCGAACCGGCGGGGTGCAGCCCCTGCCGAACCGGCGGGGGTGTGCACCTCGCCTAACCGGCGGGGGTGCCACCCCCTGCCGAACCGGCGGGGATGCAGCCCCCTGCCGAACCGGCGGGGGTGCGCACCCCGCCTAACCGGCGGGGGTGCGCACCCGCCGAACCGGCGGGGGTGCATCCCCGCGGACTGGCGGGGGTGCCACCGCCTAGCCCCCTCCTATAAATGGAGGTGGGCCTCCATCTTCTTGGCCATTTCCTCCTCTTCTTCTCGGGAGAGAGCTCTGTGGGCCTCCCGTTCCTGTGGTGTTGGTCGACGCGTGCCGTGCACGTGCACACGTGCGTCGCCCGTGCGTCTTCGGCCATTCCACGTGCGTTTGTCCCCGTTTTCGAGGGACACGTGCATTTCATCGTCCTCGACGCGTCAGGATCGTGCGCGGCTTTGAACGAAGGCTCGTTCACCAGATTCTGTTGTCTGAGGTGCGCCTTGCTTCGTCCCCACGATGCTCTGGGTGCGCGCTGTATCTCGGAGCGCGACTTGGGCCGTTTCGGGTTTCCCCAGGGTGTATCTTATCGCCCGGGGTTTGTTTAAATCCCGATTTATTTCGGGTTCAACAAATGCCCCCCACGGGATATCCGTCGGAGACGTAGACGACGGCGGGTATCTCGTGGTCCCTTCGAAATGCACTGCTTTTTCTTTGCATTTGCTTTTTCTTCTCTGCCTTATTGCCATGTTCTTTTATCTGACGTTCAACAATTCGTCTGGCAGGGCTGACGATGCCTCGTTCCACCAAACATCGTGGGGAGAGTAGTCGGGCATCACGTCGCTCAGAAGATGATGTGCAACGAACGGAGGATCCGATGCCGTACTTCAAACTTTCCGCTGAGGGAGGACGACTCGGAGCGACTCGACAAGGGCGTCAAGGTATGCGCTCTCGGGCCTTGGAGGAGTCGTCGCCGCTCGAGGGCGTCGTGGACATGCACTGGTGGACCTGACCGAGCGGGGGTACCGCTACCGGAGAGGCGGCGATTATCCGGACATTTTCCGCTGGATGAGCATTTGTTCCTTTTATCCAGAGTTTTGTCTCGGTCAACTGGGAGGGTCCCGACGGACTTCTTTTGTCGAGCGAGCTCAGCTGGAGCGGGCTATTCTGGTCGGCCGCGACAGCATGATGGGGACTTGCAGCTTTCACTATCCCAGTTTTCCCGTCGACTATACTGCACATGCGCATTTTCCAGAGGCAGGCCAACTGGGGCTTTTTATTGCGGAACCCGTTAACCGGGTCAGGGAGCTCATGCTTGCGCAGGGCTTATGGGAAGTACACGGGCTGCCCAAGACCGGTCCTACCTTCACCGGGCATATCCCCCTACCTTTCGGCCCCGAGTTCGTGTCGGAGGGCTACGACCGGTCATGTTTCTTGGACCGGATTATGAGTAAGGAGGCCGCTAGCTGGTATGACCGGTGGTCCGTCATTTCGTCTCATCGCTTCCGCTTCGGCGCCACGGAATGGTTGATGGGCATTCTTTACCATTACCGCCAGCTGCTAGGTCAGGTTGGCCTTCTTCATGCTGTTGTCGCCGCTCTCTACAGCTATCCGTGCCATTCCGGGCTTCTGTAGGCCCTGGCGGAGCGGTTCAACCGGAGGTTCAACACCTTCTGCGTAGCGGACGGGGAGACATGCCTCGATCTTTGGGCTTTGCACAGAATCTCTGGTCTCCCGATCTCTGGCCAATTTTATGAGGAGGTGTGTTTGAATGACCTCCTTCGGGACCAGTCCACCGGCGCCGGCTCTTACGTTCTATCCCACAGCTTCTGTTATTTGATGAAAGTCTGGCGGGATTTAGCCCGGTGTGGTAGAGATGAATGTCCCAGCGCTTCCAAAGGGACTGTGAGGGTGAGCTGTGACGCTTGGCTCCGCTTTTTCTACAACGGGCCTTTCTGCTTTCACAAGGAGTTTGCCAGCGAGAGCTATGACCCCGCAGATTATTCGCAGTTGTCAGTCACCCTGGAGGACAACGTGAAGTATCTCTACGCGCCTCAGGGTCGTGGCTGGAATCCGAGGCAGCTTTCAGACCGGACTCATTTGGCAGCGTACTTGGTGTACTGGTTAAGTACCTTCGTCGTCCCATTTGGGGAGGAAGGAACATCAGGCCAGAGGTCATTTATCCGGCTTGTTCCTTGGCTAGCGGTGTGCAGCTCGCTCTGGCCCCGGCGGCGCTGGCTAATATTTTCCATGGCTTGGGGGATTTGACGGCGAGCCCTTCCCCTCGTGACAGAAGTATCGTCCTACCGACGCATTACTTGAGCGCCTGGGCTGGTCTTCTCTTGCTCGAGCTGTGCCACAATGTCAGCCTGGAGAATCCCTCCATGCCGCTCCTCTTCATGTTCCGGAATCGCCCGGAGCAGGCACACCAGCGACAATTAGAAGAGGCGCGCCGACGACTTTCCTTTGTGCCATTGGTGGGGCAGTCGGGACTCGACCACGCTTGCTGCTCACGCGATTTCCGCCCTTATGCCGAGGAGAGCAGGGGAGGGCGGATTTACCGCCTCCCTCATAGTCCCGCGCCGAGCGCCACTTTCCGCAGGGAGTGGCTCTGGTGCATTCGCCCTGGCGTTTTGCTTTTCCGCAAAGGGGGATCCTTATTTATGGAGCCATACTTCCCACACCGCTTCGCACGCAATTTTGGGTACGATCAGGCTGTACCTCCCAATGCCGATTTTGCACTCCCTGACAGGACATACAGGGGCCTGGATCGGCATCTTGTGGCTTCCAGCTGGTGGTGCTTTTTTATCAGACGCGACCCCTCTCAGGAGTTCTTCATCCCCGAGCAGCGGCGGGATGGTCGCGTGGATATACTATATGCCCGGTGGTGGACCCGGCATAATAAGGCGTTCCGGGAACATGCCGAGGTGGTGAAGGCGGCGGAGGGCGCTTACTTGTCCCGGGCGGGTGCCTCCGTCTCTTCGATCGCGTCGAAGTTTCTCCGGCAGGAGTTCCCGGCGCTTGCTGGGAAAGTCTCGACTGTGGGCCGCCGTCGAGCGAGGGCACAGGTTACCGATCCAGCGGAACGCAGAGCTCGCGTAGAGGCTTTAGAGCCCCTAGCGCGTCCCGAGGGCAGTTCGGCGACTTCACAGGGCAGCGGGGAGCCGCCCCTTGTCTACTTTTGGTGGCGCCACTTCTTGCTGGACTGTGGGTACCAAGTAGACACGACACTTTCTGCCTTTATTCCTCATGACGTGTCGGGAGCTTGGGAGCGACATCTCTGCCATTCAATTGCTCGCGTCGGCCCAAGGGAATGTATTAGCTGGGTCGAGAACGGGACCACCTTGCAGCATTTCTGGGATGCTATCGTCGAGGCGGGAAGGGTTGTGAAGGTCCCTTTCGATCGGGTGGTGCTTCCACCACCCTTTTCCCAGGCGCCAACCGGTACGTCGTTCATCGTTGTTGTTGCCTGTTCGTTCTTTTCTTTTTTCTCTCCCTTCATTTCTTCCTTTTTTTTTGATTGGACTCCCCTTGCTTCTGGATTGAACAGAGAGTTTTATTCCTCCGGCGGCACTGCCGAAGCCCGACACCTCACGCAGTCGGAAGCGACGTGCGAGCAGGGAAGCCGGCTCCTCGCAGCGGGGGCTCAGGAGGGGACCCCCGAGCCTTCCGCTTCGGTTGGAGGAGGTGAGCCTAGCCTTTTGTTTCGCCGGCCGGGGGAGTTTTTCATCCCCTCTTTCCTTTCCTCCCTGATCGGGATATTCATTCTGCTGTCGCTCTTCCTGCAGCTTTGCAAACTCCGGGGAGCGAAGAGGCGGCGGGGCAACGCCGCGCGAGGGCCTTACCCCTCCTGCCGAGGACAATTACAATCCTACGTTGATGGGACGCCGTCCCCAGACATGACGGGGCTCCCACAGGTGTCTCCGTCCGAGCCAGGTGAGCGGCCGGCAAGTGCTCATATATGTACACATATGTATATGCACTCGCGCCTTTGCATCTCCCTTTCTTTTTTCTGGGCTCGTCGTTGTAGCCATGGACCTGATCATCTGACCGCTTCGTCTCCTTCCTTAGGGTGCGTACCGGGGGAGGCGTCCGCTGGCGAAGGCACCTCGCATCGGGCAATGTTGACACCCTCGCTTCAGGAGATTCATAGTTTGTTGGTCTCCGGCCTCGGGGGTGAGCTGCCTAGTTTCTCGGACTTTGCCCCGGGGATGCTCGAGGGAGGAACTTTACCGCGGGCTTTGCATTGCGCGAGTAAGTACCTCTTGGTTCCTTCATTTAGTCGCCACACCGCCTTTGCACCTCTTCCTCTCTTCTTTTTTTTTTTTTCCGAGGAAGCGATGAATGACTTCATTTTCCTCTTGCAGTGATGATCACCTCCCCGGCTGTGCTTCCTGTCAGGTCCCCGCGGGAGGAGGGTGAAGTTCTGGAGAGGACAGTTGGGGAAGACGATGGTACGGACTTTTGCCCAAGGGCGGACTTCTTTTTATTGCTCACCCCAGGTTTTGCCGGGGAGAAGGGGAATATCCCGCTTGACGCGCGCGTTCATCCTTTTTGCAGGCGGCGCCGAGATCATGGCGGAAATGATGGAGATGGGTCCTTCAGTGGCCGTCTTTTCTTCGGCTGCGACTCAGGTCGGGGCAGAGGGGGCCCCTCATGGTGCCGTGATGGCTCCACTTCTTTCGGCACCCAGCGATTCTTTGACAGGTATTTCCCTCCCCCTTGTCTTTTCTTTGTTGTAGCCCCGTTGCTCCTGCGCCGTGCTGACATTCATCTACCTTTGACAGCACTGGCGGCGATGTGCCCCTGCACCTTTCGCCGCAACATCACCTGTGAGGCTTGCTCCTTTCCCGAGCCACGGCCTTCTTGGCCGAGTGAGCCTCAAAGCATCCAGATGGCGGACCAGGGCGGCATACTGGAGACCCTGATGGGGCTTGCGCGATCTGCTATGGAGGAGAGTAGCCCCCCATGCCTTGAAAGGGTGCGGGGGTTCCTTTACAGGAATACCCGCGCCTATCATTTGATGGGCTTCCCACGAGACCCCTGGATGGCTGCCGTCGACGCTGTTTGGGACGAAGTGAAGCAGCGATGCCAGGAGGCGACCCGCCTCAAGATCCAGGAGCTCTCAGCAGAGGTTGCCCTAGAAGAGCAGAGATTCGAGACTCTTCGCTCACAGAGAGGGGGCGTGCTCAGCCGTGTCGAGACCTTGAGAGCAGGTTGCGCTCAATGCCATGGTGATATTATTGGCTTCCAGCGGACGATTGAGGAGGCCTCGAAGCGGCTTGCCGATCGTCAGGCCGCATACCAGGCGCTGACCGAGGGGGCGGCGGAGGCCGAGGCAGCGGCGACCGCCTTGGAACAGGAGTTTGCGGATTCCCAGACCAGGCTATTGGCTCTTCTGGCGAGTCTGGCGGATCTCCGAGGAGGACCCCATGTCTCTTCGTGAGAGGGAGGGGGCTCCATAGTTCCTCTAGTCCCTTTTTGCTTTCAGCCGATGTATGTATTTCATTAGCTACCCCGAGGGCTTGTTTCGGGCACCTTATATTCAAGGAATGACAAACTTTAGGTTACTGCCAATGCCTTTCTTTTGACACTGTTGCAACCTTCGTCTGCATTCAAGTAACCTTTTGAGGGCCTTATTTGGGACTCCTCCTTTTAAGCGCCGTATTTCTAGGCTTGACTTGTCCCGCGCTCTACCCAGTTTCTCGGACTGGTGTGGTTCGAGCGATGTCTTTTGGACGTTGCATTTCTGGCATTCCTCCAGATCTGGCGCAACATCTTGGGTGCCGGGGCTGGCCTTCTTGGGGCTTTGTCCAGCAACCTGAGTTTGATCCTTAGTCGGGGAGGCTTGCCTCTTCTGGCTTTGCTCTTCGACCTTGATTTTGTATTTCTTCTTCCTGAGATTTGCCTTATTGGCTTTTCCCAGGCTTGCTCTCGGCATCTTTTGCTTGAATTTTGCATTTGTGGCATTCCTCAAGATCTGATACAACATTTTGGGTGCCGGGGCTGGCCTTCTTGGGGCTTTGTCCAGCAACCTAACTTTGATTTGATGATTTTTTTTTTGTTCATCTTCTTTTTCATATTACCATCCCAAGCGCCCTTTCGGGTTTTCGCCGGGGATGGCCCCCTCTAGCTTTTTCCAGTGCGCCCTTTCGGGTTTTCACCTCAGCCGGGTGTGAGGCCTTCTTGCCCTTGAACATCCTTTTTTTTTTGGAGGATGATCAAGTCTGCCGGGACATCTCTATTTTTAGTCCCTTTTTCTTTTCTTTCTTCTTTTTTTTTTTGTTTTAGGATCCGAGGTTGGACCCTGGGGCAATTGATCATGGGATCTGCCATTTGGATTTAGCCCACCGTTGCGGTTTGCTGGCTAAGGGGATTTCGGTTAGCCTACCACTTTGGTTTGCTGGCTAAAGAGTTTGGCTTGACCGACCGCAGAGGTTTATTGGTCAAACAGGGGATAGCCTACCTTCTTGGGGTTTTCTGGCTAAGGGTTTTAGGTTTTGACTGACCATGGAGGTTTATTGGTCAAAGAGAGATAGCCTACCTTCTTGGGGTTTGCTGGCTAAAGGGTTTAGGTTTGACCGACCACGGAGGTTTATTGGTCAAAGAGGGATAGCCTACCTTCTTGGGGTTTTCTGGCTAAGGGTTTTAGGTTTTGACCGACCATGGAGATTTATTGGTCAAAGAGAGATAGCCTACCTTCTTGGGGTTTGCTGGCTAAGGGTTTGGGTTTGACCGACCGCAGAGGTTTATTAGTCAAAGAGGGATAGCCTACCTTCTTGGGGTTTTCTGGCTAAGGGTTTTAGGTTTTGACCGACCATGGAGGTTTATTGGTCAAAGAGAGATAGCCTACCTTCTTGGGGTTTGCTGGCTAAGGGTTTGGGTTTGACCGACCGCGGAGGTTTGTTGGTCAAAAAGAAATGGCTTGATCCACCATTTCGGTTTACCTACCAAGCAGAATAGGGGCCCGGCCCAGCATTTTGTTTGCTGGCTGGGCGAAACATGCCTTGGTAAGTAATGATTTGATTTTGATTTTCTATGCTTTTTTTTTTCGCATTACTGACTCCTGCGCCCTTTCGGGTTTTCACAGAAGCCAGCCCCCTCTAGCTTTTTCCAACGCGCCCTTTCGGGTTTTCACGTTGAGGGGTTATCCATTTTTGCCTGAGGCGCCCTTTCGGGTTTTCACCTCAGCTGGATTTTGGGCATTTTTATCCTCGGGCACCCCTTTTGGGGAGTGGCCAAGTCCGCCGGGACATCTCTATTTTTTAGTCCCTTTTTCTTTTCTTCTTTTTTTTTGAAGTTGGTGTCCGAAGCAAGGTTGCGGAGCCTTGGCTAGGGGATTCACCGTTTAGCTTTAGCCCATCATTATGATTGGTGGGCCAAGGACGGCACAGCCTACCATGGAGGTTTACTGGCTGAGGGGGCGTTGCTTAGCCGACCTTTTGGAGGTTTATTGGCTAAAGGGTTTTGACTTGGTCGACCAGGATGATTTGCTGACCAAGAGGGAGGTTTTAGCCGACCTTCGGGGGGTTTATGGCTATGGGATTTTAACTTGGTCGACCAGGATGGTTTGCTGACCAAGAAGGGGTTTTAGCCGACCTTCGGGGGGTTTATGGCTATGGGATTTAACTTGGTCGACCAGGATGGTTTGCTGACCAAGGAGGAGGTTTTAGCCGACCTTCTGGGGGTTTACTGGCTAAGGGATTTGACTTGGTCGACCAGGATGGTTTGCTGACCAAGGAGGAGGTTTTAGCCGACCTTTTGGGGGTTTACTGGCTAAAGGATTTGACTTGGTCGACCTGGACGGTTTGCTGACCAAGGAGGAGGTTTTAGCCGACCTTCTGGGGGTTTATTGGCTAAAGGATTAGACTTGGTCGACCTGGACGGTTTGCTGACCAAGGAGGAGGTTTTAGCCGACCTTCTGGGGGTTTATTGGCTAAAGGATTAGACTTGGTCGACCTGGACGGTTTGCTGACCAAGGAGGAGAACATAGTTCATAAAAGGGGGGAAATTCTTCTTTCATTTTCTTCCCTCTTTTTCCATAGGTTCTCTCTTTTTTTCATATATAGGCTCTTTTGCCCTTGGGCACCCCTTTTTGGGGAGCGACCAAGTCAGCCGGGACCTCTCTATTTTCAGTCCCTTCCTTTTTTTTTTGTTTTTTGTTTTTTTGTTTTGAAATGGGTGCATGTGCCCAACCCTAGCCTGATTCGGCTATAAGGGGATCGGAGGGCTGCTGCCCGGGGAATTCATGCTCATGGGCAAAATACATTTTGAGATGCTTGCCATTTAGTGGTGGAAAGGGGCGATCGCCGGCATGTGTTGCCAGCGTGTATCCCCCGCCTTCATACACTCCGGTGACCACGTACGGTCCGCGCCAGTTTGACTGAAGTTTGCCACTTGATTTGCCTGCCATGACTTCTCTTTGCTTCACCATGACGAGGTCACCTTTCTTGAAGACACGGGGCCTGACCAGCTTGTCGTAGGCTCGAGTCATGCGGGCTTGATAGGATTGGAGGTGTTTGTATGCTTCCAACCTTTTGCCCTCTAGGTCGGACAATTCCTCCAACCTTCTTTCAATTTCTTGTCGCTCCTCGGGCTGGAGACCGGTGTAGACGGCTACCCTGTAGGATGACATTTCGATTTCGATGGGGAGCATAGCTTCGGCTCCGTACACCAGAGAGAAGGGAGAACACCCTGTTGGGGTCTTGTAGACCGTCCGGTATGCCCAGAGTGCTTCATGCACTTTCTCCCCCCAGTCACGTTTGCGATTGCCGACTATCTTGGCAAGCAGTTTGCAAAGGGTCTTGTTGAAGGCTTCCGCCAGACCATTGGCTTGAGGGTTGTAGACCGTTGACGTCCTCCAATCTATCTGGAATTTGGCCGCCAACGCGTATATCGTTTTGTTTCTGAAGGGCGTACCGTTATCTGATACGATCCGATGAGGGGTGCCGAACCTGTAAATCAGGTGTTGCTTGACAAATTTGGCAACGGCTACCCCGGTTACTTCCCGAAGAGGGATTGCTTCTGCCCATCGGGAGAAATAGTCAGTGGCTGCCAGGATAAACTTGTGGCCGCCAGAGGATGGTGGGAATGGTCCCACGACGTCCATTCCCCATTCGGCAAAGGGCCATGTAGGGGCAGTTGGATGCAATTCGTTCGGCGGCTTTCTTGGCACCGAACTGAAGACCTGGCATTGATGACACGTACGGGCGTACTGGACGCAATCCGTGTACATGGTCGGCCAGAAGAAGCCTTTTAGCTTGATGTTGATTTTCATTTTGTCTCCCGCTTGATGGGCTCCACACAGTCCAGAGTGGACTTCGTGCATGATGACTTTGGCTTCTCTGGGGGAGAGACATCGGAGGAGGACGGACTTGTCTTTTTCATGGACAAGCCGATATAGTTGGTCCCCGATCATTTGATATGACGTGGCCCGCCGCAGCAGTCGGACTCGTTCGGCCCGATCTGAAGGCAGCCAACCGTTTTTTATTTGAATGATCGGCTGGCGCCAGTCTTCTTCTTGACCTGCTTCTTCTTCGAGGGCGTTGACCTCTGCATCTTCTGGGTCGGAGTCGTCCTCAAGAACACTGGGCATCAGCCTCCTATGTCGGACAGTTATGCCCAACTCCCCTTCAGGAGGGAGCTTTAGGGCGGACGCCAGTTTGGCTAGCGCATCCGCCTGAGAGTTTTGCCCTCTAGGGACATGTCCGATTTCGAACAAATAGAACCTCTCGCGGAGCTTCATTACTTTGGCATGATAGGGGATCAGTTCCTTTTTCTGGACGTCGTAATCCCCTAGCACTTGACGGATGACCAACTGCGAGTCTCCGTAGACTTTTATGCAATTGATGCCCATTTCGGCAGCCAGTTGAAGTCCCACGATCAGCGCCTCATATTCAGCCTGATTGTTGGTCAACGGCTTCATGAGTGCGCATGAGTTGTGCAGTATTCCCCCTTGTGGAGTCACCAGGACAATACCCGCTCCGGAGGTATAAGTTGTGGTGCCGTCAGTTTGCTTGAGCACCCGGGAAGCGCCATCAAAGTAGAGTTCCCAGTGTGGTAACTCTAGGGCGAGAGTATTTCCACTTTCTTGGATGGGGACTTCTTTTTGTTGGGTCCCCTCCCCGTGAGGAGACGAGAGCGTTTCCTCCTCCGGGAGCTTGAACTCGAGGGGAGAGCCTGCTGAGAGCGGATGCGCCGTCAGGAAATCCGCCATACCTTGCCCTTTGATTGCTTTTCTGGGGACGAAGGTGATATCAAACTCCATGAGGAGGAGGGCCTATTTTCCCATTCTTCCTGACAACACAGGTTGGGTGAGGAGCGCTTTTAGCGGGTCTATCCTCGGGATGAGGCTGACTTGATGGGCTAGCAGATAGTGCCGTAATTTTTTGACGGCAAATATCAGCACTAGGCACACTTTCTCCACTGGGGAATATCGGTGCTCCGGACCCACCAGCATTCTGCTGAAGTAATAGAGCGGTTGCTCCTTGCCTTCCTCATTTACTTGCGCCAGAAGTGCCCCCAGCGATGTTTCCATAGCTGCGATGTAGAGGATGAGCGGCTTATCTTTCACTGGGGCTCCCAAGACGGGAGGAGTAAGGAGATACTCTTTGATTTCTTCGAAAGTATCTTGGCACTCTTGGTCCCATACAAATGGGGCCCCTTTCTTCATTAATTTGCTGAAGGGGGCGCATCTGCCCGCAAGGTTGGAGATGAACCGCCTTATGTAGGCCAGCCTTCCTTGGAGAGATTTTAGCTCCGTTAAGGTTTTCGGTGGCGGCAGCTCTCTGATAGCTTTGATTTTGACAGGATCAATTTCTATCCCGCGGTATTGACAACAAAGCCGAGGAATCTGCCGCTCGAGACGCCGAAGGCGCACTTCATCGGGTTCATCTTCAGCTGATGCTGGCGGAGTCTTTCAAAGACCTGGCGTAGGTCGCCTAGGTGGTCTTCCTGCCTTTTGGTCTTGACGACCAGGTCATTAACGTAGCACTCGACCGAGTCATGGAGCATTTCTCCAAAAATCTTGGTCATGGCTCGTTGATAGGTGGCTCCGGCGTTCTTCAAGCCGAAGGGCATTCTTTTATAGTTGTAGATCCCTTGGGGGACCTGAAGGCGGTATGACCCTTATCTTTGGGAGCCATACGGATTTGATTGTAGCCCGACGATCCGTCCATGAAGGACAACGCTTCATGCCCGGTGGTCATGTCGATCATGTTTCCGTGATCGGGACCGGGAAGTCGTCCTTTGGGCAGGCTTTGTTCAAGTCCCTGAAGTCGATACAGATCGGACTTCGCCATTCTTCTTTTTCACCGGCACTATATTGGCCAGCCAAGTTGGATAGATGCACGGCTCGGTGAAGTCGACTTGGAGAAGTCTGTCCACCTCGGCATTTACTTTCAGCTCCAGCTCGTGGCGCATACGCCGTTGGGCTTGCTTGACCGGCTTCGCTGCGGGGAGTATGGACAACTCATGCTCAGCCACGGAGGGGTCCAGGCCTGGCATTTCTTTGTATGTCCATGCAAAACAGTCTTTGAATTCCAGCAAGAGTTGCCGGTATGACTGTCTTTCTTCCTCGTTCAAGAGGGCGCTGACGAAGATTGGTCGGGGTTCTTTTGGTTCCCCGAGGTCGAGCTCGACCAGTTCGTCGACTGTAGCTTGTCCGCCGTCTTCGAGTTCACGGGGCGCCGGCCGTAGGTCGATGAAATCTTTTTCTTCATCGGAGTCAGCGACGTGGACGTCATAGTATTTGAAGCCTTCTTCTGTGATCGGCCAGAAGTGACCCCCTTCGCTTTGAGGCGCTTCTTGACACGACGCCCCATTTGATAGGACGAGGGCGGCCTCCCCTTGCTGTGGTTTTGTAGCGGGGGTAGGAGATTGCCCGTCGGAGGGGCAATGATCAGGTGAGGGCGCGAGCCCAACGGTGTTGACCGTATAGTAGGCCTCGCATTCCGCCGCCTGACCATAGCCCAACCCCTGAGTGTCTTTTGCACAATAGGGGGGTGCCCTCGGAGTTGCGTCGGGTACCACAGCTGGTGGAAGTACTCCAGTCGCGAGGGATCTTGCATTTGTGCAATCTTTTGCCTTTGGCACAATTTTTTGATGTGCTCGGGCATGTCGTCCATTTCTTGGACGGGCTCTGGGGCGACTTGAGTCGTTTGACTCTAGCCAAAGTCGTCTTCGGGGGGCCCATGTGGCAGCGGGTCTCCTTTGTAGAAGATGATCGGCTTCGGCGTCTCGCCCTTCTCGAGACTATCATTTCTGTAATGGGTGACAATGAATGTCTTCAGTCGTTCCACCCATTGCTCCTCCCTATGGAAGAGTAGCTGCATGTACGCCGGCGGTAAGGAGATGCTTCGGTTGATGATCTCGCCGATGGCGTTTGCTTCGTAGTTGATCTCACGCCTTTCTGGGCAACTTGGCCCGGGCGTGGTGGATTCGGCGTGGCGGCTGAGCCGGTGAGCTTCAAGGAGGTCTTTGTTGACCGTGAAGAGCTTGATGCGGGACGACTGACACACGTGGATGCAAACTGACCCAAAATGATTTCAGCAATGATCACTTTAAGTTAATGGTTTTCACACGTTTTCCACAGGATTAACAAGAAGATAAATTACGTAAAATAACAAGAAACTAGCCGTTAGAGTCGTCTATCGCAGCAAAGAAACGTTATGGATCGTTCGTAGTGAGAACTACTGCTAGTCTAGGACGGTACTGTACGTTCAAATATCGCAAATTTAATAGTTGTACAGGTAGGTTCTCACATCGCACAAACAACAATGATTTTTAATGCTTTTAAAAAAAATGGCTAGTCAACCTAATCTCTCATGCACGGGAACAAATACGCCATATAATAACCAGCAAGTGTGGGACGTTACTACTATTGCGACTTACCGACCGTTGAAGAACGGGGTTCCGTACCGGGGACAACAGTAGGTGACACTGGTAGGCGGCTGCTGCTGCTAGCTTCAGGATCACCCAAAGATAGTCCGACAAACTTAGTGATCACTGGATCCACGAACCGTAAACGAAGTGTGAGACGCTGGTCGTCGAGGATGCTGGCGGGGGGAGTCCTCGGTCGTCTCGGCAATGCAAACTCGTGAGGAAGAAATGCTGGATACAAGTACAGTGGCGCTACGTCATTATCTGCGACTTCGAGACGATTCATCAGACCACCGAACGACGTCGACTGGGCCACTGTAGGCCGGAGAGGTGAGGGTGATCCAGCTGCTTGCGAAGAAACAGACAGGCAGTTCTCTGCTGATCCCACGAAGAACACACAGTGAGGCGGCGACGACGCCGGGCGAAGACTGGAGTTCTGTCAGCGATCAAATTGTCGTGTGGGCGCCGACGATTGGGAATATCGCCAGCAGCGATGGCTTTGCCTAGATCGTGATTTCCCGGGCGCGTACGGGGAGGGCAGCGCGGGGAGCGACTGAGTGTGTTGGCCGCGCAAATGGCAGAATGTGCAGGGGTGCGGGGGTCAACGCGGCTGGGTGCAGGGGCGGGGTCAGGCCCGCGATGCGCGAAGGAGGGCCGGGTGGCTGGCAGGGGGCCTTGCGACAAGGCGGCTGGGGTGCTGGCCGCGCACAAAGGGGGGGGGGGGAACGCGACTGGGGCCTCGCGACCGGGAGGCAGGTTGTGCGGGCCGCGCGAGCAGGGGAAGGGCTGGGCGCGGGGAGGCGACCTGGCAACAGGGGGATGTGCTGGGGCGGTGGAGTGGGTAGACCGCACACAGGGGGCGCGTCTGAGTGCAGGGAGGCGTCTGGGAAGCAGGGAAAGAAGAAGTGCAGGGATTCTCACGACTGTTGCTGTCCCGTGGGGTGCCGCTGTGCGTTGTGGAGGAGGGAAATGGCGTTGGCGAGATGGTCTGCGGGTTGTTGTGTGGGGTTTGGCAGTGGGGGTTCTGGTGTTCAGCAAAGAAAAGTGTAAACAGGGGCTCCGGAAATGGGAGTGAACTGGTAGAGAGAGAGAGAAAGCACAGGCACGGAGGGGAAGAAAGGCAGAACAGGGGGAGGAAGAAGAAGGCCAGGGAAGGAGGCAGGGAAGAGAAGGACGGGGCGGTGAAGCTTCTCGCTCTCCCTTCACGGGATCCCAAACACAATCGCACAGGCCTGCAACACGGTAACTGCCAAAACTCCAAAGGAACTATTCATTCTTTCAAAAAACTTCAACTGTTCATCATCTCGTGGGGAAGACAACAGGTAATATATATAGCCTCTCTAAAGGCCAAGTAAAAAGACCAAAATAACCTTACATCCTAAAAATACTGAAATAACATAAATAAAGACAACATAATGGGCCCTAAATGGGCCAGTCCACAATAAACTACTAAGATGTCTCAAATCTCCATCAATGTCTCGTCAAGCCACAAGGACGTCGTCGAGCAGTCCGACGACGACGGTAGACCAAAGCAGGGTCAAACCGGACCCGCGCACGTGAGTCCCCACCAGAGCTCCTCTTCCTCTTGACCCTGGCTTGCTTGATTTGCGTCGGCATTTTGCTTTTCCTTGCCTTTTGACGCAGTTGCTGGCTCGCCGAGAGGTTCGCCGAGGTATAGCTGGGCGTCCGCCAAGTTGCATTCATTTGGGCGGAACGGGGCCCGGTCGGCAAAGACCGTGTGCTGCTCTCCTTCTTTGATGTATTTTATACATTGGTGGAGAGTCGAGGGGACGACCCGGTTTCATGGAGCCAGGTCTTCCCAGGAGGGCTTTGTAAGACGTGTTTGCATTGATGATGTAAAACACGACCTTAGTAGTGAGGCCGTCCATGGCCAGCTGTACTTCCACCTTTCCCAAGGCGTTCTCAGAATTCTGGTTGAATCCAGCGATTCTGATGTCATTTACCCTTTGCAAGTAGGGCGTAAGATATAAAGACTTGAAAGTCTTGAGAGGCATGATATTGATCGACGCCCCTGGGTCGACCAGGATCCGGTTGAGCTCGTGCCCATTGACTTTTCCTTGCATGTACAACGGGCGGTTGTGGTACAGCGTTGGCAACAACATGTCCTTGTCGAAGAATGTCACCTCCGCCACCAGTGCTTCTAGGGCTTGTGCCTGGAGTTCGGTCACGTCAGCTTCGTAGACCTCGGGCTCTTGCAAGATTTTGACGAGCGCCGTTCTCAAATCTTTGCTCCAGGCAATGGCGTCCCATATAGTGATGTTGGTCGGGAACCGCTTCATATGCTGTATGATTTTGCGGTCAGCCCGGGCATGGAGTTGATCCAGTGGAGGGACAGTGTCCTCCAGGGCTTTTATCGGTTGCCCGAATTGGTTGACCCGTCTTGCCACTGGCTGCTCGTCCGGCTTTTCTTCGAATAACGAGCCCAGGCAATCCTCCTCCGGGGCGGCAGTTTCTTCTTTGCCGCTTCTGGACGGAGTGGGCCGGGCGGCCGATTCAGGAGTTTTCCTGTTGAAAGGCTTGTTGGGGATCGCCCATCCCCCATACTCTTCTTCGTCAGACAGGACGAAGGGAACTGGCTGGGTGGCCCTCCGGTCGGAGAGCCTACTGGCGATGTCCTGCTGCTCTTCTTCTTCCTCGTCAGACGGGTCGAAGATGAAGGAGTTCGCCCGCACCTCTATTTCTGGGGCAGGCTGAGGCTCTTCTCCTCGGAAGACGATAGTCTTGCCCAGGTCGGGCGAGTTGGCTTTCTCGCTGAGGGACGGGGAGGATTTCTTTCCTCGTCCGCGGGCCTTTCCTTTGCCTCGGTCGCGGCGCCGATACGTTGCCACAGGGGGCGTAACAGCCGGTGATTGCAAGCTCGCAGGCGGCGGTATCGACACCATGTTGCACGAGAAGTCTTTCAGCATTTCTTCCAACTTCTCGATAGTGATTTCATCTTCCTTATAGAAGATGGCCAGTTCTTCGGGCAGAGGCAGCTTCTCGCCTTCTTGAGCCCTTTGTAGCATTTGGCGGAGCCAGCTTTTGAGTCTTGTTTTGCGCTCCATTTCTTCCCACGGGATGTATTTGTCCAAAGGGACTCCCCAAGTGGGCTTGGAGGGGATGTATTCCTCCAGTTCATCGATGAGCTTCTGCAGCTTTTGGAGCGGAGTCAGCTCCGCCGGGGCTGCCGCGGCCTCCTCCTGCTCAGCTTGCTTCCTTAGGCGCCTCTTCATGTTCTTGCGCCGGTTCTTTTCTTGCTGCCCGCACGCGCCATTCGCCATTTCAGTGGCGTCAGCGGCTTGGCTTGTTCCGTCGCTTGAGGGATAGTCTCCCGCCAAGGCGACCGTGCGACCTTCCCCTCTTAGGGAACGCTGACAGAGTGTGCATTCTGGACGCCACCGTCGTCCAGCCAGCCTCATCTTGCTGATGCTGGAAAGTGGAGTCAATTGCCTGGTCGATTATCTCGGGCGGCAGTTGTTGAAATTCGGCCAGTAGGGGCTTGGCTCTTGGGTGGCCGGCTCCGTCACTGGCTGCTTGCCCCTGCGGTCTTTATCTTGCCGCTTGAGTATCCGCGGAGGCGAATTCTCAAAGCACTGCCCCTTACTCCTATTTTCCGGAGTTTGCTCATGGGGAGGGGAGACTTGATGTCGTCGAGACCCCTTCTTTCGCCGAGGAGGTTGTTGCTGGATTTCTTGCCTGACCTCGGACTGGATTGTCGGATTGCCTTCTGAGTCGATCTTTCCCTCTTGGATGAGGGATTTGACCCAGTCTCGGACAATCGGACACATATCCGTAGGATGCAGCAACATGGCATGGTATTTGCAATACATGGGGTGGTTTATTTCCCTCTCCGTGTATGTTGGTGGCGGCCTGTGCGCCTTCACGCAGCCTTGCTGTAAGAGTCTTTCGAAGATCTCCCCAGTCTTTGCGGTCGCAAAGGGATTCGGGGAGACTCGCCACCCTGGATACCATAGGGCAGGGGCCTCGTCAGATGAGCCGCCTTCTGTCATATCCGGGTCCTCTTGATTATATCTTGAGGTGGGCTGCTCTTTCAAGGATATATTCCTGAATTGCTGCCCCAAGCTCGCGCCTTCAGTGTCAGCTGTGGACGACATCGGTGGTACGAGCCATCCTCGTTCGTCAGCTTCGGGGGCTTGGAGGTTCTTGAAGCGCATATAGTCGCTTTCTTCAAACTCCCGTTGGGCTGCTTCCCTGGCTCTCATCAGGACCATGGAGTTGCCTTCCGGGTCGATCTTCCCCTTTCGAATAAGGGACTCGATCCAATCCCGGACATCAGGGCACCTGTCTGTGGGGTGCAGCAGCATGGCGTGATACCGACAGTACATGGGGTGATTCAGCTCCCTTTCAGTGTACGTCGGTGGCGGTGTGTGGGCCATCACGACACCTCGTTGCAGGAGCTTCTCGAAGATTTCCCCAACATTTCCGGTCGCCAAGTGACTGCGGTGGGGAATCCTCCCTCCCGGGCACCACCAGGTAGGGGCTTCGCCCGATGAGCCGCCTTCTATCATATCCGGGTTCGGGAAAGTGAAGGCCACCGGCGTATAAATTTCCGGTGGGTCGATGACGTTGACTGTGTGCGTGACAACGTCAGCTGAATGGTCTGTCCATTCGCGAACGTGAGGCTGCGGTGGGTTGACACGGGCATTGCCCAAGTCGATAATCCCTTGGTTGATCCATGCTTCAACCTTGTCTTTAAAGACGTGGTAGTCCTCTAACGCGTGCCCTGCATCTTGATGGTATATGCAGTAGTTTGGCGGGACGCTTGTTGGCGGCTGGCAGCCTAATAATCCTGCTCGCAGGCAGGTACGGTAGAGCGCCAATGTCCGATGGCGCGGGAGGAATATAATCTTCCGGCGATTTCGTCATCAGACGGGTTTGAAGACTCCTCCGAGATCCACCCCCCGCAGGGAGGGCGCGTCCGGGGCGTAGGTGTGCTACAGGCCCCTGGAGTCCTTGCTGGAGAGTCGTCAGACTTTCTTGCATGGTCCTCAGGTACATCAGCGTTTGGCGCTGCCCGTGCCGCAGAGATTGAACCTGCCTTTCCAGGTTTTGCACTGTCTCCGACCATGTCCTGTGCTCCGAGGCTGAGGGATGATCCCCCTCCCATCCGTTTGTGGAATGAGCGTCCCAAGGATTTGCCTCGGGGTTTTCTGGTTCGGGAGGCGGCGCATTGACATGGATGACATTGGCTGACTGCCTCGATTGATCCCAAGCATGGGGCTGTGGAGGATCGACCAAATGTTCATGCATGGTGATGAGGCGACTCTGGATCAGTTTCTGTATTTCATTCTTGAAGACGTAGCAGTCTTCAATGGAGTGCCCCAGCATGCGGTGGTAGAGACAGTAATTTGGCTCATCCACTCTATCCGCTTCACTTGGCCTTCTTAATGCCGGAAGCTTGAGCAGGTCATTCTTCATGCACAGCTTGAAGAGCATCTTCGTATGGTCCCTTTTGAAGGAATACGGCGTGCTCATACGCTGTGGCAGTGAAGTCGGAGGCGGTTTTTCTTCCACTTCTTGCTTGGAGCGCCGAGGTCATGATCTTCTTCCCTTTACTTTGCGGGGCGAAGTCCACAGCATTGGCTTCTTTGCCCATGGCACGCTCCTTGCCGGCTTGATTTTCGGAGGAGCTTGCATCGGGTTGTCGGCGAAGAACATTTCGATCTCTGCCACGACCGCATTGAGCTGGTCAAAACCCTTGATGTTTGTTCCCAGCAGCTTTTCACTTATCTGCGCTGCCAGGCCCCGTCGATAGATGGTTATGGCATCTTCTGCGTCGGGGGGTTGTCGCACCTCATGCTGAAGTCACGCCACCGCTTGATGAAGTCGAGTGCCGTTTCTCCTTTTCTTTGCCTGAGGGAGCAGCTCTGCAAGCGACACCTTTCTCTCGGCCGTCTGGAAACGGTCGATGAACTTCTTTTGGAGGTCGGCCCAATCGACAATGGAGTTGGGCCTCAGCCTGGAGTACCACTGGAAGGCGGTGCCTGTCAGGGACGTTGCGAAGTAGCGGAGGAGATAGGATTCATCGAATGCCAACTCTCCCATGGCCGTTATATAGTAGGCCAGGTGCTCATTTGGTGAGCCTTGCCCGTCGAACTTCTGCAACTTTGGCGCCTTGGGGAAGTCCGGTGGCAGCTTCTTGAATTGATGGTGGACGGGATATGGCACGCTGTAGAGATCTACAGTTGATGTCTTGCCCGAGCATTTTGGTTTGCCGTCGGCACTTGGCGGCGTGGCGCATTTGCCCCTGCCTGTTGTCCTCGCTCTGTCAGAAGATTGGCCATTTCAGCCTGCCAACGCTGTATGAAATCATACTTAGCGTCGTCCGTCATTGCTTGGAAGGCGGCCCTGGTTGGCGGCATGAGGAACACTTCGGCTTGATCCCCGTCGGCCGGCAGTTGTTGATCTCCGAGGTGGAGGCTGGCGACTTCGTCTTGTTCCCCTCCTTCGAGGTCCAGCTGGACCTTCCCCTGGAGGGGTCTTTGATCATGCTCGAGTGGAGGCTCGAGGACCTGCCCCGGATTCGAGGGTCCGGCTTGACTGCCTTGCTGCTCTTGGAGAAGTCTTCTGGCAGCGTTTCTGGTGTACCGGAGGACGGTTTCATCGTCCTGTCCGGGCTCGTTTATCCTGAGCGCTCCAGCAGGGATGCCGGATGGCCCAGCTGCTTCCCTTCCAGAAGCATAGCAGGTGAAGATTTTCATGCCTCCCCCTTCTTCAGACGTCTGCTGCACCCTCCGCTTCTTGGGCTTCTGAGTGCTTGGACGGATTGCAGCTCCCAGCCTGGTGAAGACTGAGGCGCTCAGCCTTTCAAAGACTGAGACTCGAGGTGCGGAAGCTCCGGCCTGACTCGCATCTCCCCCTTCAGCAGTTTCCGCTTGGGCGGGGACGAAGTTGGGCTTCCTATAAATGCCCCTGTGTTTGTGTCTGCGGGGACGAGGAGGCTCGGAGTCTTGAGCTTTTTCTCGCCCTGGTACCGTCGCCTTTTTGGGGCTTTCGGCGGGTTGATCCGCTCTAGCCTGTTTGATTCGGCGGGCTTCCTGCTTGGTCACCCACATTTGCCTCATTTTGCGAGGCGGCTGGGGCGTCGAGCTTGATGTCTGCCCCTGTCGGGCTCCTTTTGGGGAGTCCCGATCTTCTTGCCGCATCCCTTGGAGGGGAGCAAATTGTTGGAGGTTGCCACCGTGGGACGCTTTTGTCCGGGGCAGTATCGGCTCGCCTCCATCGAGCTGACGCGGATGTCTCCCACAAGCACGGTCTTGCGGAGTTGGAGACGACTGCGTGGGGCTTGGTGCCCCTGCGTCCCTGGCGCTGTCCCCGTTTCTAGGGACTGCGATGCAGGAGATTGTGTTAACCGAGAAGACTCGGCCTTGGCTTGGACGGGGTTTGGTGCCCCTAGCTGCTGCCTTTGGGGTCGCCGCCTTTGGAGTCACTTGGACGGCAGGGACAACCCCTAGGAAGTAGGGGGATCCCACCACAGCAGGAAAGTCGCCGAATACGATCGGCGTCGTCAAGTAGCCACACTTGGCGTTGCATGCAACGACCATCGGACCGTAGGTGACGGCGGCCATTGAGCAGACTTGAACTTGCAGGTGGAAGCGGGCTTCTTCTCGCCGACTTTCGCTCCTTGTACCTGTGGTGTGGAAATTAGTCATCTTTTATTTCTATATCGGCATACGGTCTTTTTACATATGCATGGAAGGCAGGAACAGTCCCACCGGGCGTGCCAGATTGTTGGAACGCGGATTTTTTTAATTTCTTTTTATTCTTTTCCTCACTTCTTTTCTGAAATGACGAATTTTGGACGTGCCAGACTGTTTACGGGAAACAGACAGATTTATTTTACGAGGAGTATTGGGTGCGAACCCTGATACCCTCGAATTTCATTTCATTTATTTTCCGCGTGTGCTCGCGTTCAGGGCGATTGGAGTGGTCGTGTATTGGACCGTTCCCCATCGACCGAAGTCGATGTTTCGTTTACATCGAGTATAACACTCGAATACCTTCGAATGCGTAATGTTTATTAATAGACCGTATGCCGAACTTTAAAGAAGAAAAGGCAGATGACAAATAAATTTCCACAATTTTATTCAAGCATGCTCATGTCATTTATATTTATGACATTTACATTTGCGCCTTTATGGGGTTTTGTACCTCCACTGGGCGTGTATACAACAAGTCATGTACATGGACGTCGACGACAGGGTGTTTGTGCCTCCGTCGGACGTTTACATGGTACGGAGTACATTTTTGTTACTAATGGGGTATTTGTGCCTCCATAAGGTAACATGCCTCTACGTGTGTCTTTTGTGACACCGGAGGATTTAAACAGGAGCCTCGACGTGTGTCGTTTTATGACACCGGAGGACTTGAATATGCGCCTCGACGTATGTCGTTTCATGACATCGGAGGACTTAGAACATGTGCCTCGACGTGTGTCGTTTTATGACACCGGAGGACTTAGAACATGTGCCTCGACGTGTGTCGTTTTATGACACCGGAGGACTTAGAACATGAGCCTCGGGGGTCTTGTAACAACCTGTGGCGTCTCTATGTGGGCGAGCGCAGAAGGGCCCGGCCACGGAGACAAAGCACCAATGGGTGTTGACACGTGCGGCCTATGTAAGCTCGCGCACGGACCAGCCGAAGTGTTCGCAGGGGGCTCTGCGGTTTTTCGCACCAGCGGGCTCTTTCCTTTGTAGGCGCGTTCGCGTAGGCCGAATGGCATGTCGTTGCAATGGGGGTATGCCCCCCTATTTATAGGATTCGCGGGGGGCATACCGGCGGAGGTACACGGCCCGGCGGGGGTGTTCGGGCTCGAGCGTCGAGGACGGGCGCGAGCGCCGAGGCAGCGCGGCAGAGGCACTGATCGGCGGAGGTGCACGACTGGCGGGGGTGCACTCCCTGCGCGGACTGGCGGGGGTGCACCCCGTCCGAACTGGCGGGGGGGGGGTGCACACCCTGCCTGAACCGGCGGGGGTGCAACCCCTGGCCGAACCGGCGGGGGTGCAGCCCCCGCCGAACCGGCGGGGGTGTGCACCCCGCCTACCGGCGGGGGGCCACCCCCTGCCGAACCGGCGGGGGGGGGGGGGGGGTGCACACCCTGCCTGAACCGGCGGGGGTGCAACCCCCTGCCGAACCGCGGGGGGTGCACCCCTGGCCGAACCGGCGGGGGTGCAGCCCCCGCCGAACCGGCGGGGGTGTGCACCCCGCCTAACCGCGGGGTGCCACCCCCTGCCGAACGGCGGGGGTGCAGCCCCTGCCGAACCGGCGGGGTGCGCACCCCGCCTAACGGCGGGGGTGCATCCCCGGGACTGGCGGGGGGTGCCACCGCCGGCCCCCTCCTATAAATGGAGGTGGGCCTCCATCTCTTGGCCATTTCCTCCTCTTCTTCTCGGGAGAGAGCTCTGTGGGCCTCCCGTTCTTCCTGTGGTGTTGGTCGACGCGTGCCGTGCACGTGCACACGTGCGTCGCCCGTGCATCTTCGGCCATTCCACGTGCGTTTTTCCCCGTTTTCGAGGGGCACGTGCATTTCATCTTCCCTCGACGCGTCAGGATCGTGCGCGGCTTTGAACGAAGGCTCGTTCACCAGATTCTGTTGTCTGAGGTGCGCCTTGCTTCGTCCCCACGATGCTCTGGGTGCGCGCTGTATCTCGGAGCGCGACTTGGGCCGTTTCGGGTTTCCCCAGGGTGTATCTTATCGCCCGGGGTTTGTTTAAATCCCGATTTATTTCAGGTTCAACATGGACTTGCGCATATTACATGGTTCCTTCACTTTGTCTAACCTGATGCTTCTTATTCCAGTTTGGATAGGTTTTTGGTCTCCATTGATTAGGAGGATCACTCTCCTCATATTTAGGTGGCTGGGTTGGCGTGGTCTATCTTAGACCACAAACCCATTCTTCTCAAGACTTCCTGGGATTTTGGCAGGCCACTTAGGTTCAACTTTGAGCGGGTTTGGTTCAGAGAGTTTAATTTCTTAGAGATTGTCGTGGGTGCCTAGAACGCTTCTGTAGCTGTCCCCTCGGCTATGGGTACTTTGGTGAGGAAATTGAAGCACACTGCACATATTCTCCACTCTTAGGGAGCTGATAAAACCCTCCTTAGGGGGGTGGCTAAAGATAGGATTCTTCAACACTTTATAGGGTTGGATATCTTGAAGGAGGCAGGCCTTATGGATGAGGATGATAGGGCCGTGAGGGATTCTTTAAGGAGTATGTTTGATGACTTACTTGCTAGAGAGGAAACTTACTAGAGATAGAGATCATGTCATAGATGGATTAAAGAAGGTGACAGGAATACAACCTACTTCTTGCGAATTGCATTGGGGAGGAGGAAGGTCAACTACATCTCTAACATCAAGGTGGGGAACCATTCCTTATCTTCAGAGGCGGAGATCAGAGATCAGACGAGAGTTTTTTACTCCTCTTTGTTTGCTGAGAAATTGTTTTGCAAGCCAAGGATTGCTACTGACCTTCCTTGCCTTTCCCCTGAGGACCCTGACCATCTTGTTGCCGTTTTCAGAGGAGGAGGTCCACTAGGCTGTGTTTTCTCTTGCAAGAGATAGGGTCCAGTTCTTTTTTCAGAAGTGCTAGGGGGTAATCAAATAGGTCCTTATTATGTTAGTGAGAGAGTTTCAAGAAGGGAGAGCTCACCTGAGGGGCATCAACAAGACCACTTGGTGCTCATTCCTAAGAAAATGGGTGTCGATTTTTGAGACTTTAGACCCATTAGCTTGCTTAATGGTACTTACAAGATCATCATCAAAGTGTTGGCAAGAAGGTTAGTCTTTGTGATGGATAACTTGGTCAGCCATTTTCTAGATGCTTTCATCAAAGGAAGACATACTTTGGACAACTTCTTAGTGGCTCATGAGTACCTCTTTGCTATGCAGCAGCAGAGGAGAAAAAGGGTGGTATTGAAACTGGACTTTGAGAAGGCCTATAACAGGGTGAGTTGGCAGTGTCTCTTCGATGTCTTGCATAAGATGGATTTTGAGGACAACTGGATTGGTCGGGCCAGAGCTTGCATCACTTCAGCTTCCTTTGCTATTCTTATTAATGGAAAGATGACCTCTTGGTTCCACAGTGGTCGAGGTAGCTGTTGACATAAAAAATAAAATTTGGTGTCAATCCCCCCATTAATTTATTCCTAGAAATCCCCCTCCCCTAAACCAATGAAGGCACCATCGGTTAGGGGGTTTTTCCCCTAACCGATGAGGCTACCATCGGTTAAGGGGGTTTTTCCCCCTTAACCGATGGTGCTTCCATCGGTTGGAGGGAGACCCCTCCAACCGATGGTGCTTCCATCGGTAGAGGGGAACTCCCCTCTAACCGATGGAAGTTCCATCGGTAAGGGGAATCCCCTAACCGATGGGGCTTCCATCGGTTAGGGGAGTCTCCCCCTTCTAACCGATGAACCCACCCGGTCCCTCCTTTAGGGGGGGAGTCCCCCTAAAACCGATGGATGTTCCATCGGTTAGGGTCCCCTTTAAAAAAAACACAGAAAACAAAAAAAAAAACAGGGAATAGGCACATCCCCTAACCGATGGAACCCCCACGGTTAGAGGAGTGCCCCTCCCCCTAACCGATGGTACCCCCATCGGTTAGAGGGATTTTAAAACCCTCTAACCGATGGTACCCCCATCGGTTAGAGGGAATTTTCCCTCTAACCGATGGAACCCCCATCGTTAGAAAACCCCCCATCCCATGCAATGTAAGGGGTGCCTTCCCCTATAAAAGGCACCCCATCCCCCCATTCAAAGGTCGGCCCCCGGGAGAAGGAGCGACAGCATCTCCCCAAAGTGCTGTCCCCTACTTTCTGAAATCCCCAAAGAATAGAAAAATTCCAAATTCCCAAAGTTTCCCGATCTCCTCTCTCAATCTCATTTCTTGTATGAGTGAAGGTACCAAATCTTCTTCCCCCGAGTGTTGAGAGGTTGTCCGATGCGGCATCGGCAAACTTCATCGGCTAAAAGTCCGCAATAGCGGCACCGGCCCTCACGGGCTATAGGTTCTAAATACCGTCCATTCCGGACATATGGTATTTTAGATACCTCTGTTATTCATGCCACCTCCCATCGAGTTTTAAACTCTCCGGGATGGTGTGTTTGTGCTATATGCATATGTTTCTTAGAGGAGACTCTGCCCAAGTGGAGATTCTGCTCGAGAATATATTCATATATTCACAGATTCGTATTTATATATGTGTTTCTTAGAGGAAACTCTGCCCAAGTGGAGATCAACCTAAGCACATAATAGTCTATCTATATTTATATTTTACACTCTGTGTTTATATTATATGTTTCTTAGAGGAGATTCTGCCCAGGGAAGATTCTACCCAAGAACATGTTTGTATATTCACAAATTGGTATTTTTATATGTATGTTTCCTAGAGAAACTCTGCCCAAGTAGAGATTCCGCCTAAGAACATACCTATAAAATTCAAATTTGTGCCTATACACACTTGTTACTTAAAAGGAAGCTCTGCCCATGTCAGAGTTTTCCCTCTAAAAACATATCAATATAATCACAAACTTTGTATTTATATACATGGTTCCCAAGAGGAAACTCTGCCCAAATGGAGTCTCCGACTACGGACATGTCTATATAATCATAAATCCGCAATTATATGCGTATGCCTCTCAAAAAGGATTCTGCATATGCAGATGGTACCTTTTGCCGGATACTCCATTCAAATAGGAATGCCGGTGAGAAAATATGCGTAAACTGCAAATTTATGATCATATACACATACCTTTTTAGGGCAATTCCCTCCGGGCAAAGATTCTCTGAGGACACATGGATATAAGTACATGTTCATATGAATATATCCCCGTGAAGGCATTCCGCATAGGCAGAAACTCTGTCAAAATAAATTTATGATAGTGATGATGATATACACACATCCAAAGAAAAAGAGGACAGGACCCGAACTATGACAGGACCCGAACTGTGACAGGCCCGAACTGTGACAGGACCCGAACTGTGATAGGACCCGAACTGTGCTCAGTTACTCCAGAGGCAGCATAAATGCATACTCACAAGAACTGCTTTCATGTGGACAGTTTTCAGAAAGGAGCTTCAAATTGACAAGAACGTCCATGGAAATACGTACATACGTTCTTTGAAAATCATACTCATACAAGCAAAGAAAAATGAATGATGAATAAATGAAACAATGAACGAGGAGAAAGGAAATTCTGCCTCAATTCAGACTTCATTTAAAAGAAGGATGTTGTAAAAGAATATCATGTCATAAAAAAATTAATGTAGCAACTCTTCTAATACAGAAATGCTACTTTGAATCACGACCTCCCCCAAGTTCAGAATCAAATACACGGGTATATACCCGTCTGCAATAATAATCCTCAGGTTTTCCAAAATAAAACCTTCAAACAACATCTTTCTAAAAAAAAAGGAGAGGAGGGAGACCCCAATGGGTTCACGGAAATACATCTGTTCCCTTCTTAAAGTCATATATCGGACTCCACAAAGGGCAGTCTTTTCAAAAATGAAACACTCAAAGCAAAAGTATTTCAAAATAACCAAAAGAAAAAATGATACATCATGACCAGGATTTTCTAAAAAAGTGTGTATTTTCTCATCCCCTTTGCTATGAATGGTATTCGGGTTAAAACTGGTGTTAAATAACACCAAGAGTCTTAACTCGATGTAAATGTAACATCGACTCCGGTCGATGGAGACAGAGGTCCAGCACATGCTACCTCAATCACCTGATGAGTATAGATACGGGACTCAAGGAGTTCAGATTAAAATACGGCGCACCCGTCCGTTCCTCGGACATCATACCCGTCCGTCCCTCGGACATTATACCCGTCCGTTCCACGGACATCATACCCGTCCGTTCCACGGGCATCATACCCGTCCGTTCCATGGACACCCAAAAATACCTTCTCCGCATTGCGCGGACTCTTTCTTCTGTCTGTTAGACAGACTGGCACGCCCCGCAAATCACAATACACAAATCAAAGCATGTGAAATAAATGAATACCCAAATGAAATGAGTCAAAAAACCAACAAAACCAAATGATATTTAAAGTGATATAAATCCCGTGTCAACAGTAGCATCAAGGGGTTCCTTTATCTCCCCTCTTATTGTACTTGTAGCTAGTGTTGTGAGTAGGGTGTGGCAGAAGGCTGAGGCTACTGGTCTGATTAGAGGTTTCCAACATCAACATGGTTGGCAATATCGGCTGAAATCGATACGTTTTGGCAAAAATGTATCGGTTTCGGACCTAGCTGATACCAAAGCCATGGTATGAAATCAGCCGAAACCAAAATGTATCGGTTTTGGACCTAGCCGATACTGAAACCATGGTCTGAAACAGGCCGAAACCGGATGAACTCCCCTCTTAAGGGAGTTCAAGTCCGCCCAATATGTCCGAAACTGAAACCGATCTGTTTCGATTTCGGACCCAGCTGAAATCAAAACCGAAATCGACACTGCTATCCTTGGTTTCCAAGCGGTCAGAAATGTCCCCTCTCTTACTCACTTACAAGATGTAGATGATACTATTTGTTCCATGAAGAGGGTGGGCAATACCATTCTATTGGCTAGGTTCTTGTTGGAATTTTTGGTGGAGGTCACCGGCTTGAAGGTTAATTTTAGTAAAAGTCTCCTGGTCGGAGTGAATATGGAGAAAAGACACTTGGCTGGTGTTGAACCCAAAAAAAATGTTCATCATGAATTACCCATTGGAAATACTTGTTTTGATTTTTAGAACAAGTATAAAAAGAAAAAATATTCATTCGGGTTCCCGGATACAAATAACTCCCCAAATCCTTTATTCTGAATTTTCAGGACAAATAAATGAAAATGAAAAGCATTTGTTCTGATTTTTCAGATTTAATCGCAGTAAAATAGATGAAAGAAAAGTATCTATTCAAGGTTTGCCATATCGGATCTCGGCTTCGTCTCGGGAGGGTCAAAGAGAAGAGATCTCGGAGATATCTCGGGAGATCAGGATAACATAAAAGTGTGGATCACATAGGTTCACATAGATAGTTCCATAAGGAACATAGATAATTGCATACATTCTCAAGTGAAAAATCTCATGAGTTTAGGTGATGATAGTTTATGTTTGACCAAATCCTGAGAGGTCTTAAGCAGACTAAGTGCTGTCAGTAGGAGAGTGGCTCCATTGGAGAAGTCATATGCACGTTTGACTTTTTTTACCGGATTTTAGATTTTTAGTATTCTATTGGGTTTATTTGAATTATGAAATTTTTAGATATGTCAAATTATGAAAGATTAGAAAGTCGCTATTTTGATGGAACCACCGAAATCGCGATTTTCTTATTGATGGGAGAGTTGACTTTTTATTTGTAAGAGATATGATTTTTTTGATATTTTTATTGGATTCAAATGGGGGTACTTCCTTATTTACATGTAATATCTTAAGTAATGAATTACTTAAATGATATTCAGGTAAATAAGGGGATCCTGACAACCCTGTTTGAAGAGGATCCTGAGTCCTGACCATTCCCCAAAAATGAATGAGAATAATACATGGAAAATTTTGGCAATGGATATAAGTTTGATATACAATATGATTTCTGCATGAAAAACAGAAAATTACAGAAAAACCCTGTCTACTATTTATTTGTATAAACGACCAAAACAAATGATCGTTCCAAATTGGATGATTTCTAAACACGAATAAATGTTAGAATATTTCTGAAAAAATTCAGAAATGATGTCCCAAAGGGGTAGTGGCCAAGGAAAAATTACAAAATGACCCCTCTCCGTCAGAAAAATTGCAAAATAACCCTCATGTGACCAGAAATTGCAAGTCAGTCCTCAAATATGAAGAAATTTCTGAATCAGTCCTTAAAAATGAAGTGTTTTTGCAAATCAGTCCTTAGATAAAAGGGAAAATCATACTTCAATCCTCATTTTGAGGGAGATTCTGTGAAACAGTCCTTAAATATGCAAAGATTTGCAAATCAGTCTCCATTCTAAGGGTTGTTTCACAAATCAGTCCTCAATTTATGAAGAATGAGGCTCATCAGCAAGGATGGCAGAGTCGGGTCGGCTGGGTGAGTCGGACCCAGCCGACCCCGACCCGGGTCGGATCCATGGATCCGGCCGACTCCAATGGAGTCTGGCCGACCCTGGATCGGCCATGCTTAAAAAATGTTAAAAAATTGAAAAACAAATCAGGAAAAATCTGAAAAAATCATAGAAAATCAGGAAAAATCACAGAAAAATTATTTAAAAATATATAATACTAGAACATATTGAGTATATCCATAGTTTAGTTACACATATGTTCATATTACAATACAGAGCAATGGTAACTATGATACCTTATTTACTTGAATATCATTAAAGTAAATGTTATATTTGTAGTTTCATTTACTTAAGATATTATATCATTAAAGTAATGTTATATTTGTAGTTTCATTTACTTAAGATATTACATGTAAATAAGGAAGTACCCTCCATTTGAATCCAATAAAAATGTCAAAAAAATCATATCTCTTACCAATAAAAAGTCAACTCTCCCATCGAAGAAGAAAATCACGATTTCGATGATTTTAGCGAAATGCTAACTTTCTAATCTCTTATAATTTGGCCTATCTAAAAATTTGATAATTCAAATAAACCATATGGAACACTAAAAATTCAAAGTCCAGTAAAAAAAGTCAAACGTGCATATGACTTCTCCAAGGGAGCCACTCTCCTACTGACAGTAAGTCTGCTTGAGACCTCTCAGGATTTGGTCAAACTTAAGCTATCATCACTCAAAGTCATGAGAATTGTCACTTTTAAATTTCTCAATTAAAAAGTGAAAAATCCTCATGAGTTTAGGTGATGATAGCTTATGTTTGACCAAATCTTTAGAGGTCACAAGCAGACTAAGTGCTGTCAGTAGGAGAGTGGCTCCCTTGGAGAAGTCATATGTACGTTTGACTTTTTTTGCCGAACTTTGGATTTTTAGTGTTCCATATGGTTTATTTGAATTATCACATTTTTAGATAGGCTAAATTATGAGAGATTAGAAAGTTAGTATTTTGCTAAAATCACCGAAATCGTGATTTTCTTCTTCAATGGGAGAGTTGACTTTTTATTGGTAAGAGATATGATTTTTTTGATATTTTTATTGGATTCAAATGTGGGGTACTTCCTTATTTACATGTAACATTTACTTAAATGATATTCAGGTAAATAAGGAGATCCTGACAACCCTGCCTGAAGAGGATCCTGAAGGTAATCTGAGGGAATCGGCTACACCAGATGGAGTCGGGATGAGTCGGGCTGAGTCGGCCTGACTCCACCCGATTTCGGTCGACTCACCCCGATTCCACCTAGCCCCATGGGTGGGTCGTTGTTCACCCCCCCAAGTCGGGTCGCCAGGGGCCGACCCGACTCAAAGTCGGCCGACTCCGCTCTGAGTCGGCCGACTTTGCCATCCATGCTCATCAGTCCCCATTGTAAGGGGCATTTTTGTAAAACAGTCCTAAAATGGGAAGGAATTCTTAAATCAGTCCCTGTTCTAAAGGGCATATGGCAAATCCGCCCCCTGTTTTGAGGGATATTTCACAAATCTGTCCTCATTTTGATGAATGTTTTCTAAAACAGTCCCCAATGTGGATAAATATATTGATGAAACGATCATAGTTCCATGTGGAAAGACGAATTCGTTGTGAATGGTGTCTTTCTTGCCTATAATGTGCTTTCAATAATCAGGTCTAGACATGTATCAAAGGTGTTCGAGTTCTCCTTGATGTAAAAGAAACGTTGATTAATCGACGGGGAGTGGTTCAGCGCACGAACTCCGAATCACCTGAAGTTCATACATGGAAGATGATTGCGATTCCCCAATTGTATGAGGGACCTTCATCCATATTTTTCCATGTATTGACGATACATAGATAAAGAAAAGAACGAAACTAATATCGATGAAAAGAAACAATATTAGAACATATTGACGATATATTTGAAAAGTTCTTTTCTAAACAGCTGGGCTGTTCTATTGGGGAGTTCCCCTTATCTTACTTGGGCCTTCCTCTTTCGCCGAGTTTCGTTTGTTGTGCAGACTGGCTTTCCATTATTCAACAGTATAAGGCTAGGCTTGCTAGTTGGAAGGCTAGATTATTATCTTATGGGGGTCAACTGACTTTGTGCTGCTCGATTTTGGACAACCTGCTGTTGAACCCTGCAAAGTTTGCAATGGATATCCACAAAGGGATGCCAGAAGCTATTTATATTGATCCAATGATTACTTAGGTAATGTTATGGTTACTTAGGTAATATTGGATCAAAGTCCCTTTCAAGTTAAAGAAGAGGACTTATTGATGAAGTCAATACCAAACCCTTCAATGAAGTACAAGTTCGGGAAGAACGACGCTTCGGAGAAGATAGGTTATGAAGAATATTCGGCAGCACAAGGTCAACAAGGCCCAAAGTTCGAAGAAAATTACAACTCCAAAAACACACTTGCAAGAGGAAGCATCAAGCACTTGCAAAGTCCGAAGTCCAAACAACACTACGTTGGAGGATCTCCAAGAAATACAAGGTTCTTCACGGCGTCAACACCCCTCGTAAGGCCCAAGGGTGCATATTTATAGGAACTAGGGGAAGAAACCCCGGTTAAAATCCCCAACCGAAGGGATCTCCCTTCGGTTAAAGGGGGGGAGGGACCTCCCTCCGGTTAAGATCCATAACCGGGGGGACTGTCCCCTGTTAAGGAGAACCTTAACCGGGGGGACATCCCCCCGATTAAGGCACAACCGGGGGGACCTCCCCCCGGTTATGCCCCTCTCTTCTCCGTGTAAAGGGGAAAAACCCCTATAAATACCCCATGTAGCCCGATGGCGAGGTGGTCGAATTTTGAAAAGAAGGAAATAGCTTATTGGGGAAGACTCTGCTTGTGCTCGGTGCATAGTTGTCAAGGCAGACGCCTAGGCAGCGCCTAGGCGCCGCTTAAGCACTAAGGCGCTTCCTTAGCCGCTTTAAAACACCCCGTTTTTTTAAGAGTAGAAAAGGCGCCGCTAAGGCGGCCAAGGCGCACGCCAGGGGCGCTTGGGCGCGCCTAGACCCGTTAGGGGTCCGCAATATCCCGCTTAGACAGCGGATTCAGGTCGGTTTTGCAGGGCTGAGTCCAGCCCGATTTCAGGAAACATCTTATTTACCTGAATATCATTTAAGTAAATGTTACATTTATTTAAGATATTACATGTAAATAAGGAAGTACCCCCCATTTGAATCCAATAAAAATATAAAAAAAAATCATATCTCTTACAAAAAAAAGTCAACTCTCCCATCGAAGAAGAAAATCGCGATTTCGGTGATTTTAGCGAAATGCTAACTTATAATCTCTCATAATTTGACCTATCTAAAAATTTGATAATTCAAATAAACCATATGGAACACTAAAAATTCAAAGTCTGGTAAAAAAAAGTCAAACGTGCATGTGACTTCTCCAAGGGAGCCGCTCTGGTCAAATATGAGAGATTAGAAAGTTAGCATTTCGCTAAAATCACTGAAATTGTGATTTTCTTCTTCGATGGGAGAGTTGACTTTTTTTGGTAAGAGATATGATTTTTTTGATATTTTTAGGGGGTACTTCCTTATTTACATGTAATATCTTAAGTAAATGTAACATTTACTTAAATGATATCCAGGTAAATAAGTATGAAGAAGAAACCGTGTTCCCCTATGAGTAATACACACACACACACATATATATATACATAAATATAATATATATAATAATCCTATGCGAATCGGTCCGATTCGCGAATCGACCGAATCGCCGATCCATCAAACCTTGCTCCAAGGGATCCACTCTCCTACTGACAGCACTTAGTCTGTTTGGGATCTCTCAGGATTTAGTCAAACTTAAACTATCATCACCCAAACACACGAGACTTGTCATTTTCTAGTTTCTTTTCAATTTTTAGACATATTGTGGGATTATGTAATGAACTCATTTAATTTTTACTTGTTTTAAGTGTGTTAAGATATTACACTTTTTATTTTTATTTAACATATTTACATGTATGTGTATTTACTAGTTTGATTTAGAAGTTGGAAATTAGTTTTCTGATGATAGAATGATATTTGCACTTCTTGTTCTTATTTAATGTGCTTATTTATTTGAAGATGTCAATTTAGATTTTTTATGACTTTATGATATATAATGTGAGTTTGTTTACTTGTAGTTTAATTTTTGTTGCTTTCATATAATTTTGACTTTTTTGTTGTGACATTTTATTTTTTTGCAAGTATTTGTTTTGTGATACATAGCTATTATATATATTTCTCAAATTTATGTATTATTTTAATAATATATCTGCCATATGGTATGTCATTGTCTTTATATCTGTCATATTATGATATTTTTTTTATTGAATTTTCATCATTATATATATTTATAGATACATAAATATCATGTAAGAGGGACACTTGAAAACAACTCATATTTGGTTCCGTCCTATTGTCCTAAATGCCTAGGCACCGCTTAGGCGGGCGCCTAAGCGCTTAGGCGATTCGAGACCCCAACTACGCCTTGGTCGCCTTGACGCCTTGACAAGTGACAACTATGGCTCGGTGTGAAGGTACTCGCTCCCGGCAAGTCAAGAGGTCGTCCCCCTCCGACAACGAAATCTCTGTAAACCCTCCATGTCGAGTTAGTCTTCACGAGGGATTTTAAAAGTTCAAATACATGTTTACATCTCCACATCGAGTTAGTCTCTGTGGAGATAAAATTGTTAAATGACCGTGTTCATATGTTCCCTTGTTTAAATATTTTCCATGTCGAGTTAGTCTTCATGGATACAAAATATTTAAACATTTTCATGTGTTTCGATGTTCAAATATTTTCCATGTTGAGTTAGTCTCCATGGACATAAGATATTTAACATCATTACGTTCTCGTGTTCAAATGTTTCCATGTCGAGTTAGTCTCCATGGATATAAACATTTAAACACGTCTATGTTATTTCCCTCACGTTGAGCAACACTCCGTGAGGGTAAATTATTTATGTTCATATGTGCATGTCTTTTAAAGAGACTCTGCCCAAGCAGGGACTCTATCCGAAGACTTACCCATATGTTCATAAAAATATATGTTCATATGCACATATTTTATGGGGAAATTCTGTCCATACGGAGAATCTGCCCAAAATACGACCATATGTTCATCAAAATGTTCGTATGTGTTTTTTTTTTTGAGCGGAAACTCTGCCCATACGGAAGCTTTGTCCAAAATACCACTCGTTCAAATAATAAATCCTTGAGTTTGTACCCATTTATTCAAAATGCATGTTAAACTCACAAATGGAGTCCATGCTCTTTTTCAAAAAGCCTATTTTGTCCGATAAAACACAAATTTACCGTATTATTGTTTTCTAAAAAAATGTAAACCTCGATTCTGCTATCAAGGGTGTTCGGGTTAAAATTGATGTAAATTAACATCAAAGATTTTAATTCGATGTAAATTAACATTGATTCCGGTCGATGGAGAAGGGGTCCAGCACACGTAACCCTAATTGTCTGATAAAATAAAAGCATGCGGAACAAATGTTGTTCACAAATTAATAAGCTCACTCGTCCAATAAATGGACATGTATTTTCTTCTGCACCGCGCGGATTCTAAATTCTATCTGTCCGACATATTGGCACGACCCACAAAAGAAATAAAATTTTATCAAATTCAAAATATCCCATCGATTTTTCTGCTGCTAAACACCTGCTTACTTATTATCTCTTTATGTTCTGCATTCCTAGCATGGTGGCCAGAAAGCTCTACTGAATTCAGTGTAGATTCTTTTGGCATGGCTGCAAGGATCACTGCAGAGGTTGACATGATATTTCTTGGGGTAGGATTACCACTAGCAAGGAACAAGGAGGTTTGGGGCTAAAGCAGGTTAGAAACTTCAATGTTGCTTTTCTGTGCAAATGACTGTGGAGGTTGGGGTGTGGAGAGGAGGGGTTGGGGTCCCAGGTGATTAGGTAGCATTGCCACCCTTCGAGGAGGGTCTGGGACTTGGCCCCTGTCAGACGCAAAAAGTTTCGTGTGTGTATTTTATTTGGTGTTTGAATTTGATTTGATTTTTATTTATTTATTTTTGTCTTGCGGGGTGTGCCAGCCTGTCTAACAGACAAAAATTAGAATCTGCGCAATGCGGAGAGAAAATTTTGTGTCCAAAGAATGGACAAGTGCGCCAGTTTTACTTTGAACTTATTGGTTCCGCGATTTTATTTTATCAGGCAATTATGGTAGCGTGTGTTGGACCCCTGTCTCCATCGATCGAAATCGATGTTTTGTTTACATCCGATTAAAAGCCTTTGATGTTATTTTACATCATTTTAATCCGAATACCATTGATAGCAAAGTTGAGAGGTTTTGCATTTTCTAGAAAATAATAATGCGGTGTTTTTCCCCTTTTTTGTGTATCGGACAAAATAGATTTTGGTTTGAGAAAAAGATTTGCTCCTTGAAGGAAGTATTTCATTTTGAAAAAGGATATTTGATTTGAGGAAAGGATTTCATTTTGAAAAGAATATGAATCCTTTTAAGGGTTTGTCATATGATTTGAGAAATGAGTGGGTGTATACCCGTAGATTTTTTTGGTATTTGAATATGTTGCTGAATTTGGGCAGAGCTCCCGCATAGGCAGAGTTACCGTATAAATATATGAACATGTATTTGATGGGCATATGGTCGTATTATTTTAGGGGAGGGTCTCTATGCATGCAGAGTCTCCCCATGGAATACACACATATGCACATATAATTTATGAACATATGAGTATGTTTTTAAGCGGAACCTCCGCTTGGGCAGAGTTTCCTTTAGAAACATATACATATGAACATATATTTGTGGACATATGAGTATGTTTTCGAGCAGAACCTCCGCTTGAGCAGAGTTTCCTTTAGAAAATATATACATATGAGCACATATATTTGTGAACATATGGATATATTTTCAGGTAGAACCTCTGCTTGGGCAGAGTTTCCTTTAGAAAACATATACATATGAGCACAAACACTCACCCTTCCCGAAGACTTGCTCGACGGGAGGGAAGAACATATGCACCTAAATGCTTATACCCATGGAGACTTGCTCGACATGGAAGCATTTAGAGCACGAGAACAAAGATGTTTAAATACCCTATACCCATAGAGACTTGCTCGATATGGAAGGTATTTAAACACCAAAGCATACGATTTTAATTTTTACCTCCACAGAGGCTTGCTCGATGTGGAGGTATGGGTTGTATTAGGATTTCTTTTGAAACCCCTCATGGAGATTAACTCGGCATGGAGGGGGGAATTAAGGAGATTTCGAAGCTGGATGGAGACGACCTCCCTTTCTTTTGCGCTTGCTGAGGGCGGATAGCTTCACACCGAGCGGAGAGAGGGCAGATACCTTCACACCGAGGGAGGAGCCTTTGAGAGCAAGCTAGAACTTTTGGGAAAGAGCTTTTTGCTTCTTTTTTTTTTTAGAATTTCCTTCCAAAAGAAGCATCTTTTTTACAAGGGCTACATGGGCCATATTTATAGGGGTTTTAGTCCCTTACATTTGAGGGAGATGAGGGGGATTCATCCCCTTAACCGATGGACAGTCCCATCGGTTGGGGGAGAAACCGATGGGAGGTACCATCGGTTGGGGTTTAAACCCCTTAACCGATGGTAAGCCCCATCGGTTTTACATGGGGTATTTTTGCCTATAAATAGGCCCGTGCTGCTGGAGCTTTGCCCTTTTTCTCGGAGATTTCTCGGCGAGGGGTTGGATTTGCAAGTGCTTGGAGCTTCTGCTGCACGTGTTCTTTGTATTTGTTCTTCACATTTGGTCTTATTGACCTTGTGCTACCGGATTTCTTTTGCAACGTATCCTCCTTGAAGCGCTGTTCTTCTGTGAACTTTTGCTTCACTGGAGAGGCTTGCTGTCGATTTAATGAATAAACTCCCCTCCTTAGCTTGAAAAGGACTCGGATCCAATATTACCTAAGTAACCATGGGGTCACTTAAGTAATAATGACATTTACTTCATCTATAAGTCACCCTCAAAAAGGGACTCCATTCATATTACTTAAGCAACCAGGAGGGCTACCTAAGTAACCATTGGATCATTATAAATGGGCTTCGGCATTTCCCCTTGTAGATATCCACCACAAACTTTCCGGGGTTGAACAACCCCCTCTCTCTGCCATAGAACTTCCCCTCTTTAGCTGGATATCTTTGCTTGCAGAGACTTTCTTGTTGTCGGCGTTCGGGTCCAACTAGGAGATGGCCATAAGTGCCTTTTCTAGAAGGACAGATGGTGTGAGGATTCCACCTTGGAGTCCTTGTTTCCCAGCCTCTTCGTGATTGCTGCAGCACCTCTTGGCACTGTGGCTCAAGCTTTCGATTAGTATATCTCGAGTGGCTCTCGGGCACTGACCTTTAGGAATGACTTCTGTCAGGAGGAGCTAGAGCAGGCTAAGCAGCTTCAGGGCCTTCTTTCCTTTCACCTCTCCTTCCATCCATAGGGAGGTGAGGATGAATGGATATGGAGATAGGAGAAGAAAGGCATCTTCATAGTCAAATCAGTTTGTGTAGTTATCGCTGATGGAGGTGTGCGTCATGGCTTTCATGAGCAAGTGTGGAAACCGAAGGGCCCTCTCAAAGTCAAGCTTTTGGCTTGGAGAATCTCCCATGGAAGACTCCCCACCCAGGACAGGCTGCCACGTCTCTTACCAGATATGATTCCTATCTGCTATCTTTGTGGTGCTGAGGAGGAGTCCCTTGACTACCTTTTTGTTGGCTACTTCTGCTCTCAAGGGGTGTGGATGGAGGTTACTCGGAGGACCAGCTGTATCATCAACTTGTGGAGGGATGTTCGCTGCTTGCTTCGAGAGTGGACAGCCCTTGGCCCCTTAAGTTGGATAGGACAGTGTGGCGGCTTATCCTTCATGCTACTTTATGGGCACTGTGGTGAGCGGAACCACCGTATCTTCAGGAGGGAGTCGTGTGCCGAGGAAGCTCTTGTTGATTTTGTATGGGCTAGAGTCAAGGAATGGGCGATCACTCTTTCTAATGTGAATTCCATTGTATCTCCTCTTTTTGGTTGTTTGGGGGTTAATTGATTTGCTCTCTCATGTGTGTGCTTGGTTGTATAGGTGTTCTGGGGAGTTGCTTTTTTTTGGGTTTTGAACCTATACATGTATATTCTCCCTTTCTTTTAATATATTCGTGGTACTAACCACTTCCAAAAAAATCATTCTTTTGTCAAACTGATTTGTCTGACTATATTTTTGCATCACAGACAGATTATCGGAGCTGCAATATAACTAGTTTGGAAAGACCAAAGAATATTCTAAAACTGAATGATGGAGGGGGCAAAGGGTTCCTAGCCAAGTGTTGTAATGTGGAGAAACTTATTTTTGGAAGGACAAATGGGCTGGCAACTTTGCTTTGGAGGCAAAATTTCCCAGGCTTAGCTTCTAAAACGTGGTCTAAGTCCCAAGACTGCTGTTTGATTGATGGCAATGATGCCAATGCTGTTCTCCAATGAATAGAGGTTTTAAAGATGGAGAATTTGATGTCTATCTTAGCCTTCTATGACTACTTTTAATTGTTAAAGTTGACCTCTACAAAAAGGATATTCATTCTTGGAACAGGGGCAATGCCGTATTCTCTCCAATCACTCAAAATTTTTTTTTGGGCGGTGGGTAGGACCACAATAATATATTAAAGGAAATGAGAATGTACATGTATAGGTGGCAGTATGCCCAAAAAGACAATCACTCAATCGTTAACGCCTTAATTGGAGATGATTTCCCATCATCTCACAAGCATCTGGAAGTATGGTGGTTCAGGTCACCTTTTATGTTAGATTCAAGTACCGAACATTTCATGAGCTCTTGCCTGGTAACAGAGTGATGAGAATCTTCTGGAACCTTGCAGATTTTCAATCCAACATTTGCAGCACTCAAGCAACATGCGGATACTTTTGCAAGTGGAGGATACAGCTGGGCAAGTCTTTAAGAAGCAAACTTCTCATTAAGATGTTTCATGGCAGTTACTGGATTACCTGGAAGGAGCATGACAATTGTTCTTATGGAGAATTAGACACTGAAGAACATTGAATTGGGGTTGCTATATTCTTAGAATTCCCTAGAGCAGCGGAACGACATTTTTGGAAATCTGTGGTTTTGTTTGTTGTTGCCTGGGCTTCTCCATACATCCAGCTGTGTTATCTCTATATATTGAAATAAACTTGGTTGTATAATACTATTTTTCTGAGAGAAAGAGGATCTTTCTATTGAAGGACTGAGGAAACTTGTTTTTTGCCCATTCCATACCAGGAATATCTATGAACCCAATTCTTGCAATTGCTTAGGATGCCCTCTTTTAGCTACCAATGTCTATTTCTAAGTTTAGTATCCCTCTTACTAACTGGAATAAAAGAATTAGTAGATCTGATCTGCCCAAAATGGGAGTGACCTGGCTTATGGGCTTATTATCGTGGAATGTATTCAATCATCAGATTAGAAGTTCATTCCAGATAGGACCAGAGAGGAGTAGGGTTATGTACATTCTCATTATGAGGAGTCTTTATTTGAGCATATATATATGCTAATAGATACTACATGTATATATGCATCCCCACATTGTGGCATTCTCTTTAGCATTGGTAAATGGCAATGGGTGTATTCGACCCTGCTTTTGACACAAACTGTTATTTGGATATATTAACTTCTTTTACCTTCTACAGAATCAAGAAATAAATTTTGACTGTAGATCTTTTGCTTTTAAAGACTTGTATGTAGTTAGATTTATATTTATATTTGTCATGTATATTATTTTTTAATTTTATATTATTTATATACAATGTATACTTATCTTAAGTATAGATTTATAATTTACTTTTATTACATGTCTTGTTTTAATTTTATATTTTTATATTGTATATTCTTTTCAATTTTGAATCTGATGGAAAGACTTGGCATTGTTAACTGTTAATTTAACTTTGAATTGCAAATGGGAGAATATGAAGTGTATGAACATTGGCAGGTTCTTATTGATATACATCATTATTTTTTGCTTAACTCACTTTTTTTTCTATGATTTACCTTTCCTTTTCTTGATATTCTAGGGTGAATTCAACTCAGGGAAATCGACTGTGATAAATGCATTACTTGGAAGAAGATACCTTGCAGAAGGGGTTGTTCCTACAACTAATGAGATAACTCTGTTGAGTTATTCTGAGATGGAAGAGTCAGAGAGATGTGAAACACATCCAGATGGTCAATTCATTTGTTACTTACCTGCACCGATACTGAAGGAAGTCAGTACACATAAAATTGTCATCATAAATGTGTCTAAATTTTGCTCCTCATTGCTTGTGCTTCCGATTCTTTTCTGCCTTAACATTCATTGTTATTTGCCGTAATTAATTCCTAACCTTGTAATTTCCCTTTTGCTTGTTTTATCAGATGTTTACCACATAGCATGTGCATATGTAGTATCATGCTAGTAACATGACCAACCATTAAATGCCTTCCGAGGGAGACTTCTATAGATGATGTGTATACTTGGCCATAAATGTGCAACAACACTTTGACTGTGGGAATGCTTGTATATGTTCCTGCGTGCTCTAAGTTCATAAGGCCATCCTTGATTACTTTAAAATTTTCTCTTTAGATTCTCATTTTTAGAAGGAATAACTTTTTACCAACTGTTTAGATTCCTAGAATTGGTTGCATGTTGATTAATGCACCATTAAAAGACAAGGGGGTTATGTTTATGTTCACTTTTTATCTGTCTTTTCTTTGATTGTTTACTCTCTTCTTTTTTGTGGGGTTTGAGGAGCTGCTGCATTCGTTGAAGGTAAATACTAAACACACATGTATACTTGGGAAAAGGAAAAAGAAAAATGCTGGTTCTATTAAGGCTATAGAGACCCTCAAAAACACCAAAATTAGATTCGGAGAAACATTACCTTACAGACAAAGGAATTATAAGAAGAACTTGTTCCTGGAGGCAACTTGGACAGTGGCAGAGTCTCCAACTGAAGTACCAGTCCTGGAGAAAAGAATGCTGTTTCCATAAACAACATGGCTGAATGCCGCTTGATTGAATTAAAGGATTCTGTGATTCCTTCCTTTTGATATCACGGCATAGCCACCGAGCACAGCCTCCAAATTTTCTGCTCCTTTTCTTCCTCTTTAATCTTCACCACCAGTCAAGAAGGGCAGAAATGTGAATAACCTGGGTGGCTTGCCTATGAACAGTTCTGAAGAAAATCTTCCACAGGGCTCGAATAATGCTGCACTTGAGAAACATGTGAACCAGACTCTCCTTGAAGTAACCACAGAACTTACATCTGTTCTTGGCATCATTATTGAGTCATGTGAGACTGTCAGTGTCTATGATGCTTCCCCATGTCATCTTCCTCATGATTCAATAAGCAATGTCTTATCCAAAATCTGCTCGTGCTATTTTCTTTCCCTGCCCCTTCCCAAGAGTATCATCCTGCTGAATGGGCCTGGATCCCATCTCAATCTTCTCATGTCTCTAACCCCATCCTTCACTTAGTTCTTATGTAAGAGGGAGTGGAATTGTAAGAATTCAATAATTTCATTTCCTTGCAAATTCCTGTGGAACTAAATGTCCACAGAAAAGGTCTGACCTGAATGGGTCCGCACTTTGCTGGTTTTCTACTTGATTGAGCTAGAGATACTAAGTAAAACTAGAAATCTCTCTATGGTTTATGTCCTATGCAATCGTCCTTCCAAAGCAGTGTCAACTGGCCATAACCAATCTGGATTTGTGAAGATCAATTTAAAAAAATTCTTGTTCCTGAGAATATATCTCCAAATATGAGACACGAAGTTGTTTGGTTGACAACCCTACTTAGTTTTTCAGGTCCTTCCTCTTGAAAAATTAGGCTACCCTAATAGCTTGATTTATGCCTTGTGGCCTGTGAAATCTTTAAGATAGACAGGTGGTAAATGGGTAAACTGGATGGTACTACTTTGTAGAGAGAAGCTTTTAGCTGATGGTTGTTCTGGAGAAAGTTGACACATCCCTGTTGCAATTTTTCTGTTTCTTCTTTTTCCAGTCTGTTTAAGACACTAGTGAGCTTTAATATATGAATGTAGTGGCTCCTTTCATGCTCACTAGTTGAATCTTGGTAAGACCTCCTTCAAGAATTACCTTGCTCAAGTACTTGGCGTCCTCATGTAAGAGGTTGACTTGGGAAGGTGATTGAATGCTTCATATCCTTGGTTCCATCATTGGATCTTGTCAACCTCTGGCCAATGGTACAGTTCGTTATAATCTAGCATGATGATTTTGAGTGTCCTTTTTGTTGATTCATTAGGAACATGCAAGCTAACTATCCTGAATAGGATTCGGTAGTTCAGTGTCTGGTTTTCTGGTGATTAAAAAGATAACTAATCCCATGTACGTGTGCATATACATGAATATGTATATTACATTGATTTGAAGCTTATGATTAGTGGATTCCATGGCAGATGAACCTTGTTGACACTCCAGGAACAAATGTGATTCTTCAGAGGCAGCAACGCCTGACAGAAGAATTTGTACCCCGAGCAGATCTAGTAGTATTTGTTTTATCCTCTGACCGACCATTAACTGAAAGTGAGGTATGATGATATCCACTTTCACTCTGGAAAGTTTCATGACGTATTCATACTTTCTCCTTTTCATTTTTTCACTTCCTGGTTTATTTTGATTCTTTATGATCTGAACTCATGCATGGATGCTTGATTCCTATGTTTAACTGGGTTGAATTGCAGATAGATATCACAGAGTTTCTCTTCTTATTTTCACGTCCAAAGCCTCTTTTTTCTAAAATACTGACTCTTTTATGTAAAAATATTGGTTATCAGTGCTAATATTACCGAAAGTACATCAGATCCAAAAATAAAGTGGTAAGATATGAACAACGTAAGCAATTGATGTTTAATTCAACATAAATTGATCAAGTGAACTAAACCATGATCATCAATATGGCTTATAAGGTTAATTCAGCAGCACAAAAAGTACCTTTGTCAAATGATCGAATGACACGACTATTTCTGGATGAGCTTTGCATATTTCTCTAATTGCTGTTGTCTCATTTTTGCTTTCTTGCATCCTTGCATTATGAAGATGGTCCTGGCTCAAACACAGTCTCACTTGTTCTTTTTCAAGAGAGAAGTGGGCCGTGTGACTGACTGTATTAGGTAGAAGAAAGGTGATACATACAATGGCATTACAGTTGGAAACAACTTACTGAAAGAAACCACTGAGAAGGCTAAACACTTGAGACAACTAATGATAGCAAGGGTGAACATGAACAGTATATTGTGGCTAGACATCATACAAACCCTGAACGTAAGACAGAAACTATGGCCGCCACCATCCATCATCCCTTGTTTCATTTGCTTGTTGTGAATCTTGTGATGTAAGAGTGGAGATAATGAATGTGTGCGATAATATCCCTATTGGGTAACAATCCAAATATATATATAAATGTGAATCCCAAGACAAGGATAGATATACAAAAAACCAGAAGCACAGGTACACAACCGTAGAGTCATGTATGCAACACCTCTCAATCATCCCTACAAAGTTATGACGGATCATGAGCCAAAAGTTTGTGAACCAATTCCATTAATTTCATAGTCATTTAAATTGGGTTTTTTTGTTTAGAAACCATTGTTACAGAAAAATTACTGATTTGCCACTATTGTTAACTGCTGTTCGGAAAAAAAGTGAATATTCCTTCTGGATTCCATTAGTCTCGTTGGATCAACAATGTTACGACCAAAATAACTCCTCCTCCCACGCCTCCCTGCTGGAACCATCAGGGCTGAGGACAATGGTGTTGAAATACCTACTGTGGCTGGGGAGGTTGTACTGAAGCTTGCAGTTGCTGAGGTCCCAGACATTCACAGTGCAATCCCAGGAGGTAGGGACAACCGGACAACAATGGGGACAGAGGTGTTGGTGCTGAAGCAAACGCAACTAACCCATTACGTATGGCTGTTGGCATCATGGATGCTTTACTTGCACTCGCCGATGGTGTTGTAAAGCTTGATGGTGTTGCCAGTTAGGGGTGAACATGGTCCGGTTCGGTTCGGTTCACCCCATTTTTTGGGTGAACTGAAACCGAACCGAATTACTGTTCAAACCGGAAAAAAAAAACCCATATAAGGGCAGATGGGCGGTCCTGGGTTTCGAACTCAGGACCGCCCATGAGAAAGGAAGGCACTAGCCCACTGGGCTAGGCTTTCTTTCATGATATTATTTACTATTAAATATATTTAATATATATTTCGGTTCATTCGGTTTCCCCAGCAGAGAACCGAACTGAACTGTGAGGTTCTTCAACCTGAACCGAACCGAACCGAACCGAACCGGTCGGTTCGGTTCGGTTTTTCGGGTTGAACCGATTTTTGAACACCCCTAGTTGCCACAGGAGGCGGATAAATGAATCAGAAAGGACATCCTTGGTGTGGCTGACAAAGTGCTGGGTGGTGGCACCAGTGTTGAGGTCCTCGAGGCGAAGCTCGCCATCCCAGGAGCCAAAGAGGGCAAAGTGTCCATGGGAGGAGAGGATGACATCCCAGACAAAGTGGGAGTGGTCGGTGATTGTTGACACGGGATTTTTTTTTTTTGCAATTTTGATTTATTCATTTTATTTCACTTGACGATTCATTTATTTCACATGCTTTGATTTTTGTATTTGCGGGGCGTGCTAGCCTGTCTAACAGGCAGAAGAAAGAGTCCGCGCAATGCGGAAGAAGAATTTTGGTGTCCGTGAAACGGACATGTGTGGTGTCCGAGGAACGGACGGGTGTGGTGTCCGAGGAACGGACGGGTATGATGTCCGAGGAACGGACGGGTATGATGTCCGAGGAACGGACGGGTGCGCCGTTTTTTAATCTGAACTCCTTGAGTCCTGTGTCTATACTCATCAAACAATTAGGGTAGCATGTGCTGGGCCTCTGTCTCCATCGATCGGAATCGATGTTACATTTACATCGAGTTAAAACCTCTTAGTATTATTTAACATCAGTTTTAACCCGAATACCATTCATAGCAAGGATGAGAACATATATATGTAAAGAAAATTTAGAAAGTCCTAACATGATGTTTTCCTTTCTTCTTCGTCTTTTTTTATATATTGAAAATGCATTTTATTCTTTAAAATGATATGGCTGCCCTCTTTCTTCGGGCGTGAAATATGATTTTGGAAAAAGGAACGGGTATATACCCGTGAACCCGCTTGAGGTTTGAAATGTGCTGTTTGATTTAAAATTGGTTTGGAATGAGCATACACCCGCAGATTATTTCTGGGCTTCGGTGTATTGAGAACTTGGGCAGCACTTCCACATGGGCAGAATTATTGTGCAAATTTATAGTATGACTTTGATTATAGATTATGAAGTTCCGTGGCATATATTTTTTTTTTGGGGCGAAGCCTCTATTTGAACAGAGCTTCCTTTCTTCTTTTGTTCGCATGGAGATGACCTTGCAGACATATGGATATTTCTTGTGAGGGTCTTTGTCAAAGCGGAGTTTCTCCCCGATTAACTATCCACATGGGTACAACTCTTTTGTGAATATATATATATATATATATATATATATATATATATTTCTGGCAGAATTTCGGCTCGGCCAGAGTTTGTCTTTTCTTTTCTTCTTTTAGAAATATATTCATATAATCATGATTTTTCATGGGTGTATGCATATATTTTCTACAGAACTTCCGCTTAGGTAGAACTCCATTTATTGCATACAAATGTGAAGTTGTAGACATCTGAGTCTGTTTTCGGCAGAACCTCCGCTTAGACAAAGTGTCCTCGAGAAATGTATACATATGAAATGGTGTTTATATGAATATGTTTTAGGGAGAGTCTCTACTTAGGCAGGATTCTTCCAGCAGAATACATGTGCATAGCCATGAACTTGTAATTTTATGAATATCTTCTCGAGCGGTATCTTCATTTAGGCGGAGTTTCTATCACGAAAGGTATCTCTGTAGAAACAGAGTCTCCTTCGAGAAATATACTCATATGAATCCAAATTTATGGTTGTACAAAAGTGTTTTTAGGCAGAATTCCCGCTTAGGCAGAGTTTCCCCTAGGAAACATATGCACATAAGCACGGATTCGTAATTATATGAATATGTTCTCGAGTAGAGATTCTATTCAAATGGAAGTTCTGCTAAGGAACATATATGTATAGGCGCAAAATTGCCATTTTTTATGGATATATTCCCGAGCTATAACCCCGCTTGGGCGGGAGCTCCCCAGAGTTTATTCTGGGAAAGGGGGTTTCTGCTCGGACAGAGTTTCCTTTAGGGAACATATACATATGAATGCAAATTTGCGAATATACAGGTATGTTCTTTGGCAGAATCTCCGCTTGGGCAGAGTCTCCACTAAGAAACATATGCATATAAATACGAGTCTGTGGTTACATGGACATGTTTCTTCAGAAGGAACTTTGTCATGGGCAGAGTTTCCTCCCGAGAAAGCATATATGTATAAGTGCAAATTTGAGGCTTATGGATATGTCCTTAGTCGGAATCTCCACTTGGGCAGAGTTTCCCCTAGGAAACATATACATAAAAACACAAATTTGCGAATATACGAATATGTTCTCGGGTAGAATCTCCACTTAGGCAGAGTCTCCCCTAAGAAACACATACATATAAACACAAACACACCATCCCAGAGACTTAGCACTCGATGGGAGGTGGCACATATGCGTCTGGATGCGTAGCATTCAGAGCATGAATTACAAAGGTATTTAAATACCATATGTCCATGTATGGACGGTATTTAAACCCTATAGCCCATGGGGGCCGATGCCGTTATTACGGACTTAAGAGGAGAGAATTGCCAATGCCGTATGGAGACGATCTCTCAATTTCTCACTCTGCTCCGAGTAGGGAAGGGAGTTTGATACCTTCACACACAAGAGAGGAGGTTGAGGAAGAGATGGGGAACTTTTGGAAATTGGAATTTCTCTATTCTTTGGAATTTCAGAAGCAAAGGGGACAACAATTTGGGTGAGAGGGCTACAGCACCTTCCGGGGGGCTCGGCCTCTCCTTTTCATAGGGGGATGGGGGTGCCTTTTATAGGGGAAGGCCCCCCCTTACAATGGTGGGATGGGAGACCCCTAACCGATGGGGGTTCCATCGGTTAGAGGGAAAATTCCCTCTAACCGATGGGACTACCATCGGTTAGAGGGTTAAAAGCCCTCTAACCGATGGGGGTTCCATCGGTTAGGGGCTACCCCCTTTAACCGATGGGGGTTCCATCGGTTAGAGGGGAATCCCCCTCTAACCGATGGAACCTTCCATCGGTTAGAGGGGAACCCCCCCTAACCGATGGAATCCTCATCGGTTAAAAAGGGGGACTCCCCTAACCGATGACAGTCCCATCGGTTAGGGGACCCTCTCCCCTTAACCGATGGAACTTCCATCGGTTAGAGGGAGTTCCCCCCTCTAACCGATGGTAGTGCCATCGGGTTGGAGGGGTTTACCCCTCCAACCAATGGTGCTTCCATCGGTTAAGGGGGAAAGCCCCCTTAACCGATGATAGCTCCATCGGTTAGGGAAAAAAAAACCCCCTAACCGATGATGCTTCCATCGGTTTTAGGGGAGGGGATTTCTGGGAATGGGGAATTGGCACAACAAATTTTTTGTGTCCACAGTGATGTAGCAGCAGGTGACAGTGCAGGTGGTGGATGTGCTGTGTCCTTGGTTCCCCTCTCCCCACAAGTCCATCCACCCTTAGAACCCCCTCCTATGCGACAGCACTGCCAAAAATGGACCGATTCCTCAAAATCACATTGCTGGGCGGGCCTGCTAATGGCCTTGTTGGAAGGTGGTTGGGCTGAGGTGGGTTGAGGTACAGTAGGTGTTGGGCCCAGTGACAGTGCAGGGTAGAGTTGGCTACACAGCCACAATAGTGGAGTTCGCGCAGCCGCTGCGGGATGGGCTCGTAGATGGCAATGCACTGTGGCGAGCTCGACGGCAATGACGCAGGGAGGTGGTTGGCATGGGAGACGGCGACTGAAGGTGGAACGGCCCTCTTGGGCTTCAGCAGGAGGGTGGCGCGGCACTTCCGAACGTGACAGTGGGGAGAAAGGGGCGTTGGGGGGAAAAGAATCCCACAACTTCGAGGGGAGGCAGGAGCTCCTGGCGTGATGCATGCAGATGTGGGAGAGCGAGAAGGTGGGTGGGGGGAGAGAGAGAGAGAGATCTGGTGGGGTGAGAGAGAGAGGTCTAGTGGGGAGGATGTTCCAGAGGGGAGAGGGGAGCCAATCGTACCCGACAGAGAGAGATACAGTGTGAGAGAGAAGGGATCCAACAAGAGAGAGAGAGAGAGAGAGAGAGAGAGAGAGAGAGAGAGAGAGAGAGAGGTCCGAGTGAGAAAAGGGGAGGTGTGGTGTTCGCAGCGATGGGCTACTGCAGGGGAGGGGAATGGCGGTGAGGCAGTGGCTGGAAGTCGGTGGTGGCTATGGGGAAATGGAGACTGGCATGGGCTGGCAGGGAAGGAGACGACAGCGAAGTGAGTAGGCGTAGGGCTGTCAAATGGGTCTGAATGGGTCTAATATGTTCATGCCCTATAACTTCTCAGAAGGATATACCCATACCCATTTTTTGATTATTGGTCTCAAACTTAAACCCATAACGATAATTTTTATTTCTTATAGAATATTTAATCCCGGTTGTGCATATAGAATATCAAGATGATATTTCTAGATTTTGAAGATTATTTCGGATCCCAGCTATTGGATGATATTTTCGGATTTTAAATAATATTTTGGATCCTGTTATTAGATATAGATGATTTGGATGTTATTTTTAGATTTTTCAGGACTAGTTCAGATCCTCTTATTGGGTACGACAATTTAGATGATATTTTTGGAAATTTCAAGACTAGTTCGGATCCTCTTATTCGGTATGACTATTTAAATGATATTTTTGGATTTTTTCAAGACTAGTTCGGATCCTCTTATTGGGTACAACTATGTAAATGATATTTTTGGATTTTTCAAGGATAGTTCGGATCCTCTTATTGGGTACGACTATTTAGATGATATTTTCGGATTCAATTTCTGATCCAGGTCAGTCTGTTGTATTATAGTGTGTTGTTTTTCTTAAATATACTAAAAAAAATCTAGAAAAATAAAAAAAACTGAACCTGGTTATAGCAACAACATACAAAATCTAGTTAAACCTGATATTTTACTCAATGATAGATCTTCAGTTTTTCCCTTCTGAAGTACTTAAACAAAATTGCTGGAGCATGTCAGAAAATTAAAAGAATGGATAACACAAACCCCCCCCCCTTGAACCATTACATGTTGAACGAACACATAAAAGACCTAGTAAAATAAATGAGAAGTGAATGTTGCTATAGCGATCAAGAGAACCTAAAAACGCATCAAATTCCAAACAATCAAGAGAACCTAGAAACAAAAGGGATTTGCCTTTGTTTTACATTGCTCGATGACTACTCCCCCCCCTCCCGGCTCCGCCTGTTGCACTTGGTTCTTGTTCCACCTGTCGCGCAGATCGAGGGAGGTCGACGGATGCGGAGGTGAGAGCAAGGACAAAGTGGATGAAATATTACGGGAAAGTCGGTGGAGTAGCTACTCTCTCTAGTCGTAGAACGGCCCCGTCTCGTGGTGGTGCGTGTGGTTCACAGCCGCGTCGCTGCTTTAGGAATTGAAGCCCAGGAACCCTGCAAGATTGTGATCTCATCCTCCTCCGTGAACAACCACTGGAATAGCCGCCGAGAATCCGCCAGCGCCGCAAGGGGATTCTTCTTGGTTTGGGCTCCGTCTGCTGCCGCTTACGGTCGGGACAAATCCGCCCCCGCAGTACCGTTGTGTCTATAGGAGAAGCGTCGACGGCTGGGGGATCCTCATGGAGTGCAGCAACATGTAGGCGTCAGGTGAAATTGGGAGAGAGAAAGGGGGAAAGGGGCTCACTGTAGACTTGGGATGTTTCTGAATCCTATAGGGTTTTTAGAGACCCAATAGACAGATCCGATTAGACCCACTAAATAAATATTATAAAAAGGATAAATCTAGACCCATTAACGGGTAAACATAGTGTATTTTACCCACTTTTATCCACTTGCCCTAGTTTGGGTTTGGGTTAAATTAAAGGGTCCTTTTTGACAGCCCTAAGGAGGGGCGTGGTGGTGTTATGAGGATGGCAGAGGTGGGGTGGCAGGCTCTGACGATGTTGGGGTACCTGCGCACAAGGGGGAAGAAAGAAAGAAAGAAATGGTGGATGACGAGAGAGAACAAGACAGAGAGGGATGAAGGGGAGGGGAACGACCAGGAAGAAGAAGGAGAGCAGGTGCGGTGGCCTCGTGACTGGAGGGAAGAAGAGAAAGAAGACAAGCATGGGAGGGTGAGAAGAGAAAAGAGACGACTGGGGGTTAGAGGCCCAGACGAAGAGGGGAAGGAAGGGTTGGGGGGAGAGGAAGAAGCCAATAGGGCTCTCGCCCCAAGTCTCATTGCGGCGCCATTTCTAGACAAACACTATTTTGTTTCTCCACTTCAATTCATTTCATCTTTCATCATTGCTAAAAAAGAACCCTTACGACTCCCTTTTATAAAGGGAAACCCTATGGAATGAGCCGGCTTGGTGGACATGAGCCGGCTAGACCACTCGGGGCTGGTCTATCGCTACCCGAGGGGGGATGACTATCCCAGGCACTTCCCCTTGGACGAGCACTTGTTTCCATTTGTTCAGGACTTCGTCCCCGTCAACTGGGGGGGCCCCGCCGGGCTTCTGGCGGCCGAGCGGGTTCAGTTGGAGCGGGCCATCCTGGCCAGTCGCGATGGCATGATGGGGACATGCGGTTCCCATTACCCCAGTTTTCCCTGCGGCTACCCTGCACAAGTGCATTTTCCAGATGTAGGCTAGCTGGGGTTCTCCGGCTCAACACCGGCACACCGAGTTGGCATTTTTCGCGCTGTTGCCGCTGCTCTTCACGGTTATCCTTGCCACTCCGACCTTCTACAGGCCTTGGCGGAGTGGTTTAACCGGAGGTTGAATACCTTCGGCACGGCCGAGAGGGAGACCTGTCTTGACTTATGGGCTCTCCACAGAATCTCCGATCTTCCCATTTCTGGTGAGTTCTACGAGGAGGTATGCTTAGACGACCTCCATCGCGACCAGTCTTCCGGGAACGGGTCTTACATTATGTCCTACAGCTTCCGGTATTTGACGAAAGTCTGGCGGGATTTAGCCAGATGCAGTAAAGAGCAGTGTCCCCGTGCTTCAAAAGGGACGGTAAGGGTGGTTTGTGACGTCTGGATCCACTTCTTTTACAACGGCCCGTTCTGCTTCCACAACGGGTTTGCCTTAGACGTTCTTGAACCAAGTGAGTATAAGAAGCTGTCCGCGCATTTCAAGGATGACGCCAAGTATCTTCGCGCGCCCCGGGATGGCGGTTGGAATCCGAGGCAGCTTTCCAGCGGAACCCATTTGGCGGCATACCTGGTTTACTGGTTGGGGACATTTGTTGTCCCATTCGGGGAGGAGGGCTTAATTAGGCCGGAGCTCATTCGATTGGCTTTGGCTCCGGCGTCTTTGGCCAACATTTTCCACGGCCTGGGGGATTTGACTGCTCACCCCTCTCCGCGGGACCGGAGCGTGATGTTAGCCACGCATTATTTAAGTGCCTGGGCCGGTCTTCTGTTGCCCGAACTATGCCAGACCGTGAGTATTGAAGATCCGTTGGCGCCACTCTTGCTCATGTTCCGGAACCAGCCAGACCAGGACACTTTGTCACAGTTAATGGGGGCTCGGCGGCGGCTTTCCTTTGTACCGACTATGGGGCAGCAGGGGCTGGACTTCGCGTGTTGTTCACGCAGGTTCCGGCCGTGGTCCGAGGGTAGCAGAGAGGGACGGGTCTATCGCCTCCCCTACAGCACCACCTCCAGCGCGTTCATTCGCAAAGATTGTCTCTGCAGCATACGCCCCAATGTTCTTCTTTTCCGCAAGGGCAACAGTTTGTTCCTGGAGCCATACTTTCCTTGTCGGTTTGCCCGAAATTTCAGATACGACCAGGCTGTACCACCGGATGCGGACTTTGCATTGGCCGCCAGGTCGTATAAAGGCCTGGACCGACACTTAGTAGCTTCTAGCTGGTGGTGTTATTTTATCAGGCATGACCCTTCACCGGAGTGTTTCATGCCCGAGCAGCAGGGGGCAAGGTTTGTGGATATTTTCTATGCCCGGTGGTGGTCGCGACACAGTCAGGCATTCCGAGAGCGCGCCGACCGGATTAAGGTAGCCGAGGGCATATACTTGTCCCGGATGGACGTTCAAGTCCCTGTGATCACATCGGAGTTTCTCGAGCGCGAGTTTCCGGAGTTCGTCGGGAGGGTTCCCACCCTGAGTCGTCGCCAAGCAAGGGCGCAGGTCTCTGGGCCAGTCGACCGGAAGGCCTATGTAGGGGTTTTGAAGCCCCTGACGTGTTCTGAAAGCAGCTTGACGACTTCTGGGGGCAGAGGCGAATCGTCACTCGTCTACTTCTGGTGGCGTCACTTCTTGCTGGACTGCGGATATCCGCTGGACGCGGTGCTTTCTAGCCTCGTTTTGCCCGACTTGTCGCGAGATTGGGAACGGCATATCCTCCATTCTGTAGCTCGCGTTGGCCCGATAGAATTTATTAGTTGGATCGATAGTGGCACCACTTTGCGGCATTTCTGGGATGCCGTAGCTGAAGCAGGGAAGGCCGTGAAAATTCTTTTAGCCAAGTGGTGCTTCCGCCTACCTTCTCTCAGGCTCCGCCCGTTATGCAATTTCTTTCACATGTATTTGATTTGACATTGGCTTTATTCTTTCCTCGCCTCTGTCGTACTGATTGGGCTCTCCTTGCTTTTGGCTTGAATAAAGAGCTTCATTCCTCGGATGGAGATGTCGAAGCGAGATGCCTCCCATGGTCGAAAACGACGCGCGAGCAAGGAAGCGGGTCCTTCGCAGCCGACCGCTCGGGGAAGAACCCCCGACCCTTCCTCGTCGGTTGGGGCGGGTGAGCTTGGTTTCCTTGCTCACTATTCTGGGTATTGCGTTACCCTTTCCCCCTTCTTTTTAACGGGGGTGTTTCCTCTTCCCCGCCTTTTTTGCAGTTTCGCAGACCCCGGGGAGCGAGGGTACGGTTGGGGCAACCCCGCGCGAGGATGTCATCCCCCCGGCCGATGATGATTACAATCCCACGTTTGATGGGACGTCATCTCCAGATGCGGCGGGACTTCCACAAGCGTCCCTCACTGAGCAAGGTGGGATGAATGTCTGCCCTTTCAGCATCATTACCCGGCCTTGCCGTCGTTGCTGGGGATTTAACTATTTATGCCCTTCGTCTTCTTTCCCAGGATATGTGCCGGTGGAGGCCGCCGCAGGTGAGGGCATGGCGTATCAGGATGTGCCGACGCCTTCCTTTCAGGAGCTCCACACCTTGCTAACATCTGAGCCGGGGACGGAACTGCCCGGCTTTTCGGATTTTGCCCTCGGTATGCTCAAGAAGGGGCCTGGCCGCAGGCACTTCACAGCGCCAGTAAGTGCTTCCCGCCTTCTTGTTTGCCGCTGCACTGTTTTTTGCAGTGAACAATCTTGTCTTTCTTTTTTCAGTGGCAGTTACTACTTCGGCTGTACTTCCGCTGTGTCCCCGCCAGAGGAGTGTGAAGTCCGCCAAGGGACAATCAGAGAGGGCGATGGTATGGATTTTTTGCTGTGGAAAGCAAATTCTTTTGTTTATTCGTCTCGACACTCGCCGGGGCGAGGGGGAATATCCCTCTTAATGTTTGTGCTCATCCGTTTTGTAGATGGCACCGAGATTGTAGTGAGATGATGGAGACGAGGCCTTCAGGGACCACTCTTCCTCCTACAGCGGCCGTAGGCGATGCAGAGGACGCTCCTCGTCGGATTGCGCCCGCTCTGTTCCTTCCAGGGACCAGCGAGCTCCCACCAGGTATTTTAGGTCTGGGGGCGCCGCTCCTTTTGTGCTCCCCGTGCCTTCGAGTATTGCGCGCCATCTTTCCTTTGTCTGACCCGCCTCTCTCTCCTGTTGTTTGTTTATTCTTGGGGCAGGCGGATCGTCCGACGCCTTGGTCGAGGGGCGCTCGCTTATGGCAGTCGGGGAATCCGTAGGGGCAGTGCCCGCTACAGAGGGCGGCGATGACGTTTCTTTGCCGCCTGACGCGTAGGGTCAGTGACCTGGGTCTCGGGCCTTTATACTCTCCGACCCCTGCTCCCCCTTAGTTTCTGTGGTTGCGTCGTTTTTGCCTTAAGCTGACCTTTTACCCGCTTCTGGCAGCTATTGGTGGTAGCTTACTTCCCCCGTCTTCGAGCGAGGTGCCGCTTGAAGGACCCGACGCTTTTCCGGGGCATGACGTCTTTTGGCCCGACGCTCCACAGGAAGGTCAGGTGCGCGGGGTTGAAGGAATACTTAGCCTTTTTATGGCGTCTGCACGGGCTGTCATGGAGGAGAGCAGCCCCCCATCCGTCGAAGCCGTGCGGGGCGTCCTTCGTAGGAGTACCCTTGCCTATCACTTGATGGGCTGTCCCAGAGACCCATGGATGGCCGCTGTGGATGTGCTTTGGGGCGAGGTGAGGCAGAGGCACCAGGAAGCGGTTGCTCGTCTCAGGATACAGGAGCTGCGCGGCAGAGTCTCCCAGTTGAAGGAAGAGGCCACTACCCTTGACTTGCGGATGACTGCCTCCCGGGAGCGCACCCAGACTCTGGTAACCGGGCGAGCAGGCTTCCTTGAAGAGTTGATGAAGCTTCGGGAGAAGGAGGAGATCCAGCGACGCATCACCACCTGTGAGTTGTCGGTTGTGGCTGTGGACCAGGGGATGTCTGCAGCCGAGGCAGAGACAGCTGCTTTGGAGCGGGACCGCTCTGGTATTCAATCTGACCTTGTGAACTGCGAGGCCGCCCTGGCGAGATTAGAGGGCGAGGCGCCCAGTGCTCCTTGAGGGGCGGACTCCACGCTTGAGCCCTCTCTCCTTTTTTTTTGTTTGTTTTGAGCCGATGTGCATACCTTACCGGCTACCCCGAGGGCTTGTCTCGGGCTCCCGTATATTTTGGAGGAATGACAGAGTTCAAGTTGTTGGGTGCACTTTTCTTTAGTATCCATGTCTCTTTCAGCGGTATTTCCTCCTTGTCACCGTTTTTCTCGGCTTGATTTATCCCGCCCTTTCCTCGGTTCCTTGGACCGGTGAGTTCGAGCGGTGTCCTTTTCTTTTTGGACCTTGCTCAGCAGCTACTTCATATGTTGAATCGCTCTATGGGAATGGCCCGTTAGCTTGAGTAGCATCAGCTTGACCTTTTGCTTTTGTGGCATTCTTCAAGATCTGATGCAACATTTTGGGTGCTGGGGCTGGCCCTTTTTTTGGCTTTGTCCAGCAACCTGACTTTGATCTTTAGTCGAGAAGGTTTGCCTTTTTTGGCTTTGCTCCTCGACCCGCTTTTGTATTTCTTCTTTCAGAGATTTGCTTTATTGGCTTTTCCCAGGCTTGTTCTTGGCATCTTCTGCTTGAATTTTGCATTTCTTGCATTCATCAAGTATTTGATGCAAGAGTTTGGTGTCGAGGCTGGCCTGTTTGGGATTGGCTCAACAACCGCTTCATATTTCAAGTCGTTCGACGGGTGTGACCCGTTAGCTCGAACGACACTTCCTTCCCCTCAGAGGGGTCAGTTTCATTGCATTCTTTCATTTTTTCTTTTCATTCATTTTTTTTTCACATTACCATCCCAAGCGCCCTTTCGGGTTTTCACCGGGAATGGCCCCCTCTAGCTTTTTCCGGTGCGCCCTTTCGGGTTTTCACATCGAAGGGTTACCCATTTTTGCTTGAGGCGCCTTTTCGGGTTTTCACCTCAGCCGGGTTTGAGACTTTTTTGCCCTTGAACATCCCTTTTTGGAAGATGATCAAGTCCGTCGGGACATTTCTATTTTTAGTCCTTTTTTTTTTTTTTTAGGGCCCGGGGCCGGACCCTGGGGCAATTGATTATGGGATCTGCCACTTGGACTTAGCCTACCATTGCGGTTTTCTGGCTAAGGAAATTTCGGTTAGCCTACCACTCTGGTTTGCTGGCTAAAGGGGGTATAGGGTTAGCCTACCGTTTTGGGGTTTGCTGGGTAAAAGGTTTTGACTTGACTGACCACGGCGGTTTGTTGGTCAAGGAGGGGGATAGCCTACCTTCTTGGGGTTTGCTGGTTAAAAAGGTTTTGACCGACCACAAAGGTTTGTGGGCCAAAGGGGACATCCTACCTTCTTGGGGTTTGCTGGCTAAGGTTTAGGTTTTGACCGACCACGGAGTTTGTTGGTCAAAGGGGATAGCCTACCTTCTTGGGGTTTGCTGGCTAAGGTTTAGGTTTGACCGACCACGGAGGTTTGTTGGTCAAAGGGATAGCCTACTTCTTGGGGTTTGCTGGCTAAGGGTTTAGGTTTGACCGACCACGGAGGTTGTTGGTCAAAGGGATAGCCTACCTTCTTGGGGTTTCCTGGCTAAGGGTTTAGGTTTGACCGACCACAGGGGTTTATTGGTCAAAGGGATGGCCTACCTTCTTGGGGTTTACTGGCTAAGGGTTTAGGTTTGACTAACCACATGGGTATTATTGGTCAAAGGGATAGCCTACCTTCTTGGGGTTTGCTGGCTAAGGGTTTAGGTTTGACCGACCCCAAGGGTTTATCGGCCAAAGGGAAATGGCTTGATCTACCATTTCGGTTTACCTATTAGGCAAAATAGGGGCCCAGTCTAGCATTTCGTTTGCTGGCTGCGCGAAACATGCCTCGATAAGTAATGATTTGATTTTGATTTTGATCTTTTTTTTTTTTTTCACATTACTGATCCCTGCGCCATTTCGGGTTTTCACAGAAGCCAGCCCCCTCTAGCTTTTTCCAACGCGCCCTTTCGGGTTTTCACGTTGAGGGGTTATTCATTTCTGTCTGAGGCGCTTTTCCGGATTTTCACGTCAGCTGGATTTTAAGCCTTTTTGCCATTGGGCACTCCTTTTGGGGAGTGACCAAGTTCGCCGGGACATCTCTATTTTTAGTCCTTTTTTTTTTTTTTTTTTTGGAGCTTGGAATCCGAAGAGAGGGTTGCGGAACCTTGGCTAGGGGATTCGCCGTTTGGCTTTAGCCCACCATTATGATTAGTGGGCCAAAGACGGCACAGCCTACCATAGAAGTTTACTGGCTGAGGGAGCATGGCTTAGCCGACCTTTTTGGGGTTTATTGGCTAAGAGGTTTGACCTGGTCGACCGAGATGGTTTGCTGACCAAGGAGGAGTTTTAGCCGCCTTTTTGGGGTTTACTGGCTAAGGTTTGACCCGGTCGACCATGGTGGTTTGCTGACCAAGAAGGAGAACATAATTCATAAAGGAGGGGGATTTTTCTTTCTTTTTTTTTTTTTTCTTCCCCCGCCCCCTTTTTTTTACAACCCTGGCGCCCTTTCGGGTTTTCACCAAGTCTGGCCCCTTCGGCTTTTTTTCCAACGTGCCTTTTATAGGCTTCCACGTTGAGGGGTTATCCATTTCTGCTTGGGGCACTCTTATGAGTTTTCACCCCAACCGGACTTTAGGCTTTTTTTTGCCCTTGGGCACTCCTTTTGGGGAGTGACCAAGTCAGCCGGGACATCTCTATTTTTAGTCCCTTCCCCCCTTTTTTTTGACATGGGCGCATATGCCCAACCTTAGCCTGATCCGGCTATGAGGGAATCAGAGGGCAGTTGCCCGTGGAATTCATGCTCAGGGGAAAAATACATTTTCAGATGCTTGCCATTTAGTGGTGGAAAGGGGCGGTCGCCAGTATGTGTTGCCAGCGTATATCCTCCGCCCTCATAAACCCTAGTGACCACGTACGACCCACGTCAATTCGGCTGGAGTTTACCACTTGATTTGCCTGCCATGATTTCTCTTTGCTTGACCATGACAAGGTCGCCCTTCTTGAAGACACGAGGCCTGACCAATTTGTCATAGGCTCGAGTCATACGGGCTTGGTAGGATTGTAGGTGCTTGCATGCTTCCAACCTTTTGCCCTCTAGGTCGGACAGTTCCTCCAACCTTCTTTCAATTTCTTGTCGCTCCTCAGGCTGGAGGCCGGTATAGACGGCCACCCTGTAGGACGACAGTTCAATTTCGATGGGGAGCACGGCTTCAGCTCCGTACACCAGAGAGAAGGGGGAGCACCCCGTGGGGGTCTTGTAGACCGTCCGATATGCTCAGAGTGCTTCGTGCATTTTCTCCCCCCATCACGTTTGCGGTTGCCGACTATCTTGGCAAGTAGCTTGCAAAGGGTCTTGTGAAGGCTTCCGCCAGACCATTGGCTTGAGGGTTGTAGACCGTTGATGTCCTCCAGTCTATCTGGAATTTGGCCGCCAACGCATATATTGTTTTGTTTTTGAAGGGCATACTGTTGTCTGATACGATCCGATGAGGGGTGCCGAACCTGTAGATCAGGTGTTGCTTGACAAATTTGGCAACAGCTACCCCAGTCACCTCCTGGAGAGGGATTGCTTCTGCTCATCGGGAGAAGTAATCAGTGGCTGCCAGAATGAACTTGTGGCCGCCAGAGGATGGTGGGAATTGTCCCACGACATCCATTCCCCATTCGGCAAAGGGCCAAGTGGGGGTAGTTGGATGTAATTCGTTCGGCTGCTTTCTTGGCACCGAACTGAAGACCTGGCATTGATGACACGCGCGAGCGTATTGGACGCAATCCGTGTACATAGTTGGCTAGAAGAAGCCTTTTAGCTTGATGTTGATTTTCATTTTGTCTCTCGCTTGATGCGCCCCGCACAGTCCAGAGTGGACTTCGTGTATAATGACTTTGGCTTCTTTAGGGGAGAGACACCGCAGGAGGATAGACTTGTCTTTTTCATGGACAAGTCGGTACAGTTGGTCCCCGATCATTTGATAGGACATGGCCCGTCGTAACAGCTAGACCCTTTCAGCCCGATCTAGGGGTAGCCGACTGTTCTTTATTTGTATGATCGGTTGGCGCCAGTCTTCTTCTAGACTGACTTCTTCTTCAAGGGTGTTGACCTCTGTGATCTCTGGGTCAGAGTCATCCTCAAGAACACTGGGCATCAGCCTCCTATGTCGGACGGTTATGCCTAATTCTCCTTCGGGAGGGAGCTTTAGAGCAGACGCCAATTTGGCTAGCGCATCTGCTTAAGAGTTTTGCCCTCTGGGGACATGTCCGATTTCGAACAAGTAGAATCTCTCGCAGAGCTTCATTACTTTGGCATGACAGGGATCAGTTCCTTTTTCCGAACGTCATAATCCCCCAACACTTGACGAATGACCAGCTGTGAGTCTCTGTAGACTTTTATGCATTTGATGCCCATTTCAACGGCCAGTTGGTCCCACGATCAACGCTTCATATTCAGCTTGATTGTTGGTCAATGGCTTCATGAGTGGACATGAGTTGTGCAGAATTCCTCCTTGTGGAGTCACCAGGACAATGCCCGCTCCGGAGGAATAAGTTGTGGTGCCGTCAGTTTGCTTGAGCACCCGGGAAGCGCCATCAAAGTAGAGCTCCCAATGTGGTAACTCTACGGCGAGAGTATTTCCACTTTCTCGAACGGGGACTTCTTCTTGTTGGGTCCCCTCCCCCTGAGGGGGCGAAAGGGTTTCCTCCTCGGGAAGCTTGAACTCGAGGGGAGAACCAGCCGGAAGCGGATGTGCCGCCAGGAAGTCCGCCATACCTTGCCCTTTGACGCTTTTCTCGGGACGAAGGTAATATCAAACTCCATGAGGAGAAGGGCCCATTTTCCCATCCTTCCCGACAACACGGGTTGGGTGAGGAGTGCTTTTAGCGGGTCTATCCTCGAGATGAGGCTGACTTGATGGGCCAGTAGATAATGCCGTAATTTCTTGACGGCGAATATCAGTGCCAGACACACTTTCTCCACCGGGGAGTATCGGTGCTCCGGGCCCACCAGCATTCTGCTGAGGTAGTAGAGCGGTGGCTCTTTGCCTTCCTCATTTACTTGTGCCAGGAGCGCTCCCAGTGACGTTTCCATGGCCGTGACGTAGAGGATGAGCGGCTATCTTTCACCGGGGCTCCCAAGACGGAGGAGTGAGGAGATACTCTTTGATTTCTTTAAAAGTATCTTGGCACTCTTGGTCCCATACGAATGGGGCTCCTTCTTCATCAATTTGCTGAAGGGGGCGCATCTGCCCGCGAGGTTTGAGATGAACCGCCTTATGTAGGCCAGCCTTCCTTGGAGTGATTTCAACTCCGTCAAAGTTTTTGGCGGCGGCAGCTCTCTGATGGCTTTGATTTTGACGGGATCAATTTCCTCCCACGATATTTGACGATGAAGCCGAGGAATTTGTAGCTCAAAACGCCGAAGGCGCACTTCATCGGGTTCATCTTCAGTTGGTGCTGGCGAAGTTTCTCGAAGACCTGGCGTAAATCGCCCAGGTGGTCTTCTCGCCTCTTGCTCTTGACGACCAAGTCATCAACGTAGCTCTCGACCAGGCTGTGGAGCATTTCACCGAAAATCTTCGTCATAGCCCGCTGATAGGTGGCCCCGACATTCTTCAAGCCGAAGGGCATTCTTTTATAATTGTAGATCCCTTTGGGGGACCTAAAGACAGTATGGTCCTTATCTTTGGGAGCCATACGGATTTGATTGTAGCCTGACGATCCATCCATGAAGGACAACGCTTTATGCCCGGTGGTCATATCGATCATCATTTCCGTGATCGGGACCGGGAAGTCATCCTTCGGGCAGACTTTATTCAAGTCCCTGTAGTCAATACAGATCCGAACTTGACCATTCTTTTTCTTTACTGGCACTAGGGCTGTTCAGAATTTGGTTCAAACCGAAAAATCGAACCGACCAGTTCGGTTCGGTTCGGTTCGGTTTGGGCCCCTACAGAATTCAGTTCGGTTTCAGTTTCTGAAACCGAGTAAACCGAATATATATATTTTATATGTATTTAAAACAAAAAATAAATGTAGCGCAGTTGGCTACAGATGCGCCAGGCCGTTTTCTGAGCGGTGCGGGTTCGAAACTCATGTTTGTCATAAGGTTTTTGGTAAAAATAGATGAAAGGTGGCCATATTTTTTTAAGAAGAAAACGTGGGAACATAGTTGTCAAGGCGGACGCCTAGGCGGCGCCTAGGCGCCGCTTAAGCGCCAAGGCGCTTTCTCAGCCGCCTTAAAACACCTCGCCTTTCTAAGAGGAGAAAAGGCGCCCCAAGGCGCCGCTAAGGCGGCCAAGGCGCACGCCAAGGGCGCTTGGGCGCGCCTAGACCCTTTAGGGGTCCACAATATCCCACTTAGATAGTAGATTCAGGTCGGTTTTCAGGGCTGAGTCCAACCCGATTCCAGGTAACATCTTATTTATTTTGTTGTTTCATTTACTTAAGATATTACATGTAAATAAGGAAGTACCTCCCATTTGAATCTAATAAAAATATCAAAAAAATCATATCTCTTACAAAAAAAAAGTCAACTCTCCCAGCGAAGAAGAAAATTATGATTTCGATGATTTTAGCGAAATGCTAACTTTCTAATCTCTCATAATTTGACCTATCTAAAAATTTGATAATTCAAATAAACCATATGGAATACTAAAAATCCAAAATCCAGTAAAAAAAGTCAAACGTACATATGACTTCTCCAAGGGAGCCGCTCTCCTACTGACAGCACTTAGTCTGTTTGAGATCTCTCAAGATTTGGTCAAACTTAAACTATCATCACCCAAACACATGAGACTTGTCATTTTCTAATTTCTTTTCAATTTTTAGGCATATTGTGGGATTATGTAATGGACTCATTTAGTTTTTACTTGTTTTAAGTGTGTTAAGATATTGCACTTCTTATTTTTATTTAACATATTTACTTGTATGTGTATTGCTTGTTTTAAAAGTTGAAAATTAGTTTCCTGATGATAGAACGATATTTGCACTTCTTGTTCTTATTTAGTGTGCTTATTTATTTGAAGATGTCATTTAGATTTTTTATGACTTTATGATATATAATGTGAGTTTGTTTACTTGAAGTTTAATTTTTGTTGCTTTCATTGTCTTTATGTCTGTCATATTATGATATTTTTTATTGAATTTTCATCATTATATATATTTATAGATACATAAATCATGTAAGAGGGACACTTGAAAACAACTCATACTTGGTTCCGTCCTAAACGCCTAGGCACCGCTTAGGCGAGCGCCTAAGCGCTTAGGCAATCCGAGACCCCACCTACGCCTTGGTCGCCTTGACGCCTTGACAACTATGCGTGGGAAGCCAGGATTCGAACCCGGCACCCGCGAGAAGTGAAGCAGCGCCTTAGCCATTCCAGCAAATGTTTGTTTGCGATATAAAAATGGTAAACTTCGGTTTGAACCGAACCGAACCGGTTCGGTTCGGTTCGGTTTGGCCTTGGGATTCGGTTCAGTTCGGTTTGACCAAAAAAGGAGCCAAACCGGACCGAACCGACCCGTGTTCACCCCTAACTGGCACTATATTGGCCAGCCAAGTTGGGTAGATGCATGGCTCGGTGAAATCGACTTGGAGAAGCTTGTCCACCTCGGCGTTTACTTTCATCTCCAACTCGTGGCGCATACGCCTTTGGGCCTGTTTGACCGGCTTCGCTGTAGAGAGTATGGACAGCTTGTGTTCAGCCACAGAGGGGTCTAGGCCTGGTATTTCTTTGTATGTCCACGCGAAACAGTCTTTGAACTCGAGCAACAGTTGCCGATATGACTGTTTTTCTTCCTCATTGAGGAGGGCGCTGACGAAGATCGGCCGGGGTTCTTTTGGCTCTCCGAGGTCGAGTTCCACCAGCTCGTCCACGGTGGCTTGCCCGCCGTCTTCAAGTTCGCGGGGTGCCGGTTGCAGGTCGATGAAATCTTTTTCTTCATCGGAGTTGGCAACATGGACATCATAATGTTTAAAGCCTTCCTTGGTGATCGGCCAAAAATTATATTCCTCGTTTTGAGGCGTTTCTTGGCGCGATGTCTCGTTTGAGAGGACATGCATGGCTTCTCCCTCCTGCTGCTTCTTTGAGGATGTAGGAGGTTGTTCACTGGAAGAGCAGTGATCGGATAGGGGGACTAGCCCAACGGTATTCACCGCATAATAGGCCTCAAAATCCGTCCCCTGATTGTAGCCCAGCCCCCGAGTGTCTTTTGCACAATAGGGAGGTTGCCCCCGGAGTTGCTTCGGGTACCACAACTGGTGGAAGTATTCCCGCCGAGAGGGATCTTGCATTTGCGCGATCTTTTGCCTTTGGCACAATTTCTTGATGTGCTCGGGCATGTCGTCCATTTCCTGGACAGGCTCAAGGGTGACTTGAGTTGTTTGACCCCAACTGAAGTCGTCTTCGAGGGGCCCATACGGGAGTGGGTCCCCCTTGTAGAAGATGATCGGCTTTGGCGTCTCGCCTTTCTTGAGACTATCATTTCTATGATGGGTGACAATGAACGTCTTTAGTCGTTCCACCCATTGCTCCCCCCTATGGAAGGGCAGCTGCATGTAGGCCGGTGGCAAGGAGATGCTTCGGTTGATGACCTCGCCGACGGCGTTTGCTTCATAGTTGATTTCGCGCCTTTCTGGGCAACTGGGCCCTGACTCGGTAGATTCGACGAGGCGGCCGAGTCGGTGGGCTTCAAGGAGGTCTTTATTGACAGTAAAGAGCTCCTCCTCGTCCCGGTCTTGGCTTGCTTGACCCGCATCGGCATTTTGCTTTTCCTTGCCTTTTGATGCAGCTGTTGACTTGTTGGGAGGCTCGCCGAAGTATAGCTGGGCATCCGCCAGATTGCATTCCTTTGGGCGGAAAGGGGCCCGGTCAGCGAAGACTGTATGTTGCTCTCCTTCCTTGACATATTTTATGCATTGGTGGAGAGTCGAGGGGATAACCCGATTTTCATGCAACCAGGGTCTTCCCAGGAGAGCCTTGTAGGACGTGTTCGCATTTATGATGTAGAACACGACTTTGGTAGCGAGGTCATCCATGGTCAGCTGTACCTCCACCTTTCCCAAGGCGTTTTCAGAGTTCTGGTTGAACCCGACGATTCTAACATCATTTACCCTTTGCAGATAGGGCGTGAGATACAGAGACTTGAAAGTCTTTAGGGGCACGATATTGATCGATGCCCCAGGGTCAACCAAGATTCGGTTGAGCTCGTGCCCGTTGACTTTTCCTTGCAAATACAACGGGCGATTATGGTACAGCGTAGGCAGCAACATATCCTTATCGGAGAATGTCACCTCCGCCGCCAGCGCTTCCAGGGCTTGAGCTTGGAGTTCGGTCACATCAGCTTCGTAGACCTCGGGCTCTTGCAATATTTTGATGAGAGCCGCTCTCAACTCTTTGCTCCAGGCGATAGCGTCCCATATGGTGACGTTAGTCGGGAACCGCTTCATGTGCTGTATGATTTTGCGGTCGGCCCGGGCACGGAGTTGCTCCAATGGTGGGACCATGTCCACCAAAGGTTTTATCGGCTGCCCGAATTGGTTAGTCCGCCTTGCCCCTGGTTGTTCGTTCGGCTCTTCTTCGAACAAAGGGGTCAGGAGACCCTCCTCCGGGGCGAGACTTTCATCTTGTCGCTCTTGGATTGAGCGGCTCGGTCGGCTGGCCTGGCGGCCTTCCGACAAGGGGGTTCGCTTATGATCTTCTCCTACTCTTCTTCTTCCTCGTCAGATGGGTCGAAGACGAAGGAGTTGACTCGTACCTCCACTTCAGGGATGGGTTGGGGCTCTTCTCTCCGGAAGATGATAGTTTTGCTGAGGTCGGGTAGGTCGGGCTTTTCGCCAAGTGACGGGGCGAGCTTCTTTCCTCGTCCGCGGCCCTTTCCCCTGCCTCGGTTGCGATGCCGATATGTTGCCACAGGGGGCGTGTCAGCCGGCGACTGCAAGCTTGCAGGCGGTGGTATTGACACCATGTTGCACAAGAAGTCCTTCAGCATTTCTTCTAGCTTCTCGATAGTAATTTCATCCTCATTATAGAAGATGGCCAGTTCTTCGGGCAGAGGTAACTTCTCGCCTTCTTGAGCCCTTTGTAGCATTTGGTGGAGCCAGCTTTTAAGCCTTGTTTTGCGCTCCATTTCATCCCACGGGATGTATCTGTCTAGAGGGACTCCCCAGGTGGGCTCAGAGGGGATATATTCCTCCAATTCATCAATGAGCTTTTGCAGCTTCTGGAGCGGAGTCAGCTCTGCAGGGGTGGCCATTGCCGCTGCTTGCTCGGCTCGCTCTTTCAGGCGTCTTTTCATGTTCTTTTGCCTGTTCTTCTCTTGTTTCAGCGCCCGCGCCATTTCAAGCGGCGTGAGCTCCTTTGCTGGTTTGGCTGCCCAAGAGACATTCTCTCGGCCGGGGTGGCTGTGCGACCCTCCCCTTTTAGGGAACGCCAGTGAGGGGCGCATTCTGGAGGCCACGGTGGTCCAGCCAGCTTCATCTTGCTGGTGTTGGAAAGTAGAATCGATTGCCTGCTCGATTATTTCGGGCGGCAATTCTTGGAATTCAGCGCAGTAGGGGCTTGTCTCTTGGGCGGCCGGCTCCATTACTGGCTTCTTGCCCCTGCGGTCTTTATCTTGCCGCTTGAGTATTTGCTGAGGCGAATTTTCGAAGCGTCGCCCCCTACTCCTATCATCGGGAGTTTGTTCACGGGGAGGGGAGACTTGCTGTTGTCGAGACCCCTTCCTTCGCCAAGGGGGTTGCTACTGGGCTTCTTCCCTGGCCTCGGACTGGATTATTGGATTGCCTTCCGAGTCGATCTTTCCCTTCTGGATGAGGGATTTGACCCAGTCTCGGACAATCGGACACATGTCCGTAGGGTGCAGCAACATGCATGGTATTTGCAATACATGGGGTGGTTTATTTCCCTCTCCGTGTATGTTGGTGGCTGCTTATATGCCTTTACACAGCCTTGCTGCAAGAGTTTTTCGAAGATCTCCCCGGTCTTCGCGGTCGCAAAGGGATTTTTTCGAGAGGTTTGCCACCCGGGATACCACAGGGCAGGGGTCTCATCGGAGGAGTCGGCCCCCGTCATTTCCGGATCCTCTTGATTGTATCTTGGGATGGGCTCCTCCTTCAGGGATATATTCCCGAAGTGCTGCCTCAGGCTCGCGCCTCCAGTGTCGGCTGTGGACCGCATCGGCGGTATGAGCCATCCTTGTTCATCAGCTCCAGGGGCTTTGAGGTTCTTGAAGCGCATGTAGTCGCTTTCCTCAAATTCCCGCTGGGCTGCTTCCCTGGATCTCATCAGGACTATGGAATTGCCTTCCGGGTCAATCCTCCCCTTCTGAATCAGGGACTCGATCCAGTCCCGGACATCAGGGCACTCGTCCGTAGGGTGCAGCAGCATGGCGTGATATCGACAGTACATGGGGTGATTTAACTCCCTTTCGGTGTATGTCGGCGGTGGTGTGTGCGCCATCACGACACCTTGTTGCAGGAGTCTTTCGAAGATCTCCCCAATATTTCCGGTTGGCAAGCAACTCTGGTGGGGAATTCGCCCTCTCGGGCACCACCAGGTAGGGGCTTCGCCAGAGGAGCCAGCTTCTGTCATATCCGGGTCCGGGAAGGTGAAAGCCACCGGTGTATAGATTTCCGGCGGGTCAATGACGTTGACTGTGTGTATAACAACGTCGGCTGAATAGTCTGTCCATTCGCGAATGTGAGGCTGCGGCGGGTCGACACGGGTGTTGCCCAAGTCGATGATCCCTTGATTGACCCATGTTTCAACCTTGTCTTTAAAGACATAGCAGTCCTCTAAAGCATGTCCCGCGTCTTGATGATATATGCAATAGTTAGGCGGGATGCTTGTTGGAGGTTGGCAGCCCAATAGCCCTGCTCGCAGGCAGGTGCGGTAGAGTGCCAACGTCCGATGGAGCGGGAAGGAGTATAATCTTCCGGCGACTTCATCATCGGACAGGTTTGAAGACTCCTCCGAGATCCATCCCCCGCAGGGAGGGCACGCTCGAGGCGCAGATGTGCTTACAGGTACTTGGAGTCCTTGCTGGAGGGCAGCCAGGCTTTCTTGCATGCTCCTTAGGTACGTCAGCGTCTGGCGCTGACCGTGCCGCATCGATTGCACCTGTCTTTCCAGGTTTTGCACTGTCTCCGACCATGTCCTGTGCTCCGAGGCGGAGGGATGACCGCTTTCCCGTCCATTTGTGGACTGAGCGTCCCAAGGATTTGCCTCGGGATCCTCTGGCTCGGGAGCTGGCGTGTTGATATGGATGACGTTGGCCGACTACTTCGACTGGTCCCAGGCATGGGGTTGTGGAGGGTCAACCAAATGATCATGCATCGTGATGAGGCGACTCTGGATCAGCTTTTGTACTTCATTTTTGAAGACGTAGCAGTCCTCGATGGGGTGCCCCAGCATACGGTGGTAGAGACAGTAATTCGGCTCATCCACCTTGTCCGCTTCGCTCGGTCTTCTCAGTCCCGGAAGCGTGAGCAGGTCATTCTTCATGCACAGCTTGAAGAGTATCTTCGTATGGTCCCTTTTGAAGGAATACGGCGTGCTCATTCGCTGTGGCAGTGAAGTTGGAGGCGGTCTTTCTACCGCCTTCTTGCTTGGAGCACCAGATGCCGCGATCCTCTTCCCCTTACTTTGCGGGGTGAAGTCCACAGCATTGGCTTCTTTGCCAGCGGTGCGCTCCTTGCCCGGCTTGCTTTTCGAGGGAGCTTGCACCGGGTTGTCGGCGAAGAACATTTCGATCTCCGCCACGATCGAATTAAGCTGGTCGAAGCCCTTGATATTCGTTCCTAGTAGCTTTTCACTTATTTGAGCTGCCAGGCCCCGCCGACAGATAGTTATGGCATCTTCTTGCGCCGGGGGGTTGTCGCACCTCATGCTGAAGTCACGCCACCGCTTGATGAAGTCGAGTGCCGTTTCTCCTTTCCTTTGCTTGAGGGAGCACAACTCTGCAAGCGACACCTTTCTTTCGGCCGTTTGGAGCGGTCGATGAATTTCTTTTGAAGGTCAGTCCAGTCAACAATGGAATTGGGCCTTAACCTTGAGTACCACTGGAAGGCGGTACCCGTCAGGGACGTTGTGAAGTAACGGAGGATAGGATTGTCGAATGCCAACTCTCCCATGGCCGTTATATAGTAGGCCAGGTGCTCATTTGGTGAGCCCTGTCCGTTGAACTTCTGCAACTTTGGCGCCTTGGGGTAGTCCGGTGGAGCTTCTTGAATTGATGGTGGATGGGATATGGCACACTGTAGAGATCCACAGTGGCAGTTCCCTCGCCTCGTTGAGCGAAGCGGTCATCCACGATCTTTTCGATCATTCGCCGCTGGGCCACGATATCTTCGGCCGCGGAAGCTTGGGAGTTTATGCCCGTGCGTTGCTGCTGGGCTGGGTCAACGGTATAATCGTTGGCCACAGCCGTATGCGGGTTGACATCGGGCAAGTCGCCTTGTTGATGTCTTCTCCGAGCATTTTGGTTTGCCGTTGGCACTTGGCGGTGTGGCGCATTTGCCCCTGCCTGCTGCCCTCTCTCCGTCAGGAGATTGGCCATTTCAGCCTGCCAACGTTGTATGAAATCATACTTGGCGTCGTCCGTCATCGCTTGGAAGGCGGCCCTGGTTGGCGGCATGAGGAATACTTCGGCTTGTTCTCCATCCGCCGGAAGTTGTTGGTCCCCGAGATGGAGACTTGCGACTTCATCTTCTTCTCCTCCTTCGAAGTCCAGCTGGACTTGTCCCGGGAGGGGTCTTTGGTCGTGCTCGAGCGGAAGCTCAAGAGCTTGCCCCTGGTTCGAGGGTCCAGCTTGATTGCCTTGTTGACCCTGGAGGGGTCTCCTGGCAGGGTTGCGGGTATACCGGAAGATAGCTTCGCCTTCCTGGCCAGGTTCATCTATCCTGAGCACTCCAGCGAGAACGCCAGATGGCCCTGTTGCTTCCCTCCTAGAAGCGTAGCAAGTGAAGATTTTCATGCCTCCACCCTCTTCAGACGTCCGCTGCACCCTCCGTTTCTTGGGCTTCCGAGTGCTTGGGCGAAGTGCTGCCCCAAGTCTGCTGAAGACTGAAGTGCTCAGTCTTTCGAAGACCGAGACCCTTGGTACAGAGGTTTCAGTGTGCCTCACGTCTCCTCCTTCAGCAGGTTCTGCTTGGGTGGAGACGAAGTTGGGCTTCCGATAGACGCCCCTCCTTTTCTGTCCGCGAGGACGAGGAGGTTCGGGATCCTGAGCTTTTTCTCGCTCAGGCACTGCCTTCTTGGGGCCTTCGGCAGATTGGCCCGCTCTTCCTTGTTTGATTTGGCGGGCTTCCTGCTTGGTCACCCACATTTGCCTCATTTTGCGAGGTTGCTGGGGTGCCGAGCTTGATGCCTGCCCCTGTCGGGCTCCTTTTGGGGAGTCCGGATCTTCTTGGCGCATCCCTTGGAGGGGAGCGAATTTGTTGGAGGTTGCCACCGTGGGAACGCTTCTGTCCCGGGGCAATATCGGCTTGCCTCCATCGAACCGGACGCGGATGTCCCCGACAAGTACGGTTTTGCCGGAGTTGGAGACAACTGCGCGGGGCTTGCTGCCCCTGTGTCCCTGACGCTGTCCCCGTTTTCTAGGAACCACGACACAAGAGATGGTGTTAACCGAGAAAACTCGGCCTTGGCTTGTGCGGGGCTTGGTGCCCCTAGTTGCAGTAGCTTTGGGCGCCGCCTTTGGAATAGCTTGGACGGCGGGGACCACCCCTAGGAAGTATGGGGATCCCACCACTGCGGGGAAGTCGCTGAACACGATCGGCGTAGTCAAGTAGCCACATTTGGCGTGGCAAGCAACGACCAGCGGACCATAGGTGACGGCGGCCATTGACTTGACTTGAGTTGCAGGCGAGGACGGGCGTTTGATGCCGGCGTTTGCTCCTTGTACCTACAGTGTGGAAATCAGTCATCTTTTATTTCCATATCGGCATAAGGTCTTTTTACGTATGCATGGAAGGCAGGAACAGTCCCACCGGGCGTGCCAGATTGTTGGAACGCGGAATTTTTCTTTCAATTTCTTTTCTTTCTAAATTAGATGATAACGCCTCCGGTGCTCTCGCCTCAGAGGCTTCATATTTTTCTCTCTTTTCTCCCTTTTTTTTCCGCTACGGGCGTGCCAGACTGTTTACAGGAAACAGACAAAAAATTATTTTATGAGGGGTACCGGGTAAAGACCCGGAATCCTCGAATATTTCATTTCATTTTTTTCCGCGTGCGCTCGTATTTTCAGGGCGATTGGAGTGGTCGTGTACTGGACCGTTTCTCGCCGACCGAAGTCGGCGTTTCATTTACATCGAGTATAACACTCGAATACCTTCGATGCGTAACGTTTGTTAAAAGACCATATGTCGAAATTTAAAAGAAATAGATGACGATGAAAGTTTTCACGAACGTGCTCAAATGCATTTATGATATTTACATTTGCACCTTTAGTGGGGAGTTTGTTCCTCCACTGGGCGTTTATACAATATGTCATTTACATGTGTGCTCGTGGCGGGGTGTTTATTCCTCTGTCGGGCGTCTACTTAATACAACATTTTGTCTTCGCTCGCAACGGGGTGTTGGTGCCTCCATTAGGCGTTTACAAACCATGACGATTACATTCACGTCGACGACGGGATGTTTATACCACCGTCGGACATTTACGTAACACATCATTTTTCTTACGCTCCTGACGAGGTGTTTATGCCACCGTCGGGCGTTTACAGCATATTAATTCACTTACGCACACGGAGGGGTGTTTGTACCTCCCCCGGGCGTTTACACGCCATGGCGTTTGCGTTTATGTCGGCGACGAGGCATTTGTACCACCGTCGGACAGCATGCCTCCATATGTGTTTATTTCACAACATCAGAGGACTTGAACACGGAATGCCGAGCACCGGATCTTGCGTAATGACCTGCAGCGTCTCAACACCGGCGGAATGCTTCCGGCGAGCGGAGGACTGACGGGATGACCCTTCGGGCTTGCGAAGCACGAGCGGGCAGAGGCTCCTCTTTTCTAGACCTTCCCGTGGGGTCTGCGCATGTTGGGAATGGAGGGCTGCCCCTCTATTTATAGGAGGAGCTGAAGGGTGGCCCGGCGGGGGTATACGGCCCGGCGGGGGTGAGGTCGCTTCTTCCTCGGGCGCTGGGCCGAGAGCGGAGGCCGCTAGACCAACAGGGCGCCAGGATCGAGGGGCAAGGTGCGCCGGACCAGGGGCCGCGCAGGGGCGCTGGACCAGGGGCCCAAAGAGGCGCGTACGGGCGCCAGGTTAGGGGCCGCGCAGCCCACGCCTATAAAAAGGGTGGGCCTCCCATCCTTTGGAGCATTTTCTCACTGCCTCTTCATAGCAGAGCTCTGGGATTTTGCGTTGGTCTGTCCTTGGCACGCGCAGGGCTCATACGCACGCGCGCTGCCGTGTATCCAGCGTGCATCCGACGTGCGTTTTCGCCTGTTCCACGTGTGTTTGACTCCGTTTTCGGAGGACACGTGCATTTGGCTTTCCCGGACTCATCAGAGTTGTGCGCAACCTTGAACGCCGGTCCGGACACCGAGTTTCGACTGTCCGGGGTACGTACTTTTTGTCGTCGACGGACCTTTAGAACGTCACACCTCCGGATCGCTCCGGGTTGACGTGAAGACTCGAATCCGTTTATCTCAGGTTTTCGAGCGGGAAGGCCAGGGTTTATTCCCGGGTCTTTTGCCGTTTTCCGGGCGTCCTTGTGGCCCGGGGCTTGTCCAAACCCCGATATTTTTCGGGTTCAACAACTCTAAAAGCCCCAGTAGCATATGGACCCAAATACTAGCCACTGATCCACGATGCTCCTGCATCAAACCCCCCAGGTTCGAGAAAACTCGACCCCGAGTTTTGAAGTGATGAATCATCCAAGGGGTGACTGAGGGGGCAACACATCAAAATAACACTGGTGATGTCAACATGATGCATAAGTGCTGCCGCTGGAGATAACAGAGGAAGTGAGTCGGATCATCCAACCACATCAAATCAAAGGCGCCTAAATCATCCAAACAGTTAATTTGAGCATCAGAAAGCAAACCAATAGAGAGATCAGCCTCAAACAAATCATCTGACATCATCTGAAAGCTCAATAGGGAGAATAACTCGGGATCCCATACATCATTTATCTTGGATTCGGTGCAAACACGACCATCTGGCGACAGGGACGACGCCTCTGACAGTGTACTTTCTAGTGTCGCCTGGCTAACTGGAAACAAGCTAGTGGTGACATGCGTCTCGAATAAGCCATCTGATATCAACTGGAGCCCTGATACTCTGAATAGCTCGGGATTCCACATGTCTTGCAACTTAGACCGTGCTCACATCTTTGCTTTATACTCGTCAGCCAATGTTGGGTTGGCCTCATAGATCACTTCCCGCTCTTGTTCCTCATTCAATTTTTCTTTTGGCTGACCTTGATGCACTTTCTTTTTGGGAGAGACAACACATTATGGTAAATAAACTCATCATGCAAGTGGTTAGGTCTCAAAGCGCAGATTCTCCTTCCTGGATCAATGATAGCATTACGTTCTTCTAGCCATTCTCCTCCCCATATAATACATGTGTCGGCCATTGCACCAATATTACACCAAGCTTCATCAGAATAGGTGGCTGCTTTAAAACTCTTATGAAATTCCATAAATACCTGATCACCTTGGCAAACAATTTCTCTAGTCTTTGAGAGATGGAACAATGTACACTCTCCATTAGATAAGGACACGGTAAATATGATTGGGAGAGGAAGCATACCGAACATCGAAACTCAAGACCTCAACTTATAAAAATAAGTTGATTCCCTAAGCTCTGATACTAAATTTGATGCGGGACAACATTGCCAAAAATGGGCCGATTCCTCAAAATCGCATTGTTGGGCCTGCTAATGGCCCTGCTGGAAGGTGGTTGGGCCGAGGCAAGTTGAGGAATAGTAGGTGCTAGGCCCAGTGACAATGGAGGGTAGAGCAGGCTGCATAGCCACAATAGTAGAGGTAGTGCGACCGTTGCAGGGTGGGGCTCGTGGATGGCGATGCGTTGCGGCGAGCTCGACGATGACGACGTAGGGTGGTGGCTCGCATGGGAGATGGTGCGCGAAGGTGGAATGGGCCGAACCCGACAGTGGGGACAAAGCGGCGTGTTGGGGGGAAGAAGAATCCCATGGCGTCAAGGGGAGGCAGGAGCTCCTGCCGTAATGCGTGCGGACGTGGGAGAGAGAGAAGGGGGGGGGGAGAGAGAGAGATTTGGTGGGGTGAAAGAAAGAGGTCTAGTAGGGAGAATGTTCTGGAGGGGAGAGGGGGTCCAAGGCAATGACGTCGGGAATCAGTAAAGACGACAGGATCACCTCGAGCCCAGGGGGAGGTGATGAGGACGGCTCTAGATGACGCCAAGGTTCCTCCCTCTCGGGTAAAGGCCAAGACGAGGAGGTTAGCTCCGACGAGGCTCGCCTTGGCTTAGGTCAATATGGGGAGGTCGGCTCCATTCGACGTGGAGGGCACAACGGCTTGCGGGAATCTCGGGTGTTGTAACTCGTGTAACGGCCCACTAATGTGAACGTTGGGGTATCAGGCGCAGAACGTGCGACCGTAACGACAACCATTAAAGCCACGATCTGGTCGATGTGGTGCGACGGTTACGGCGACGTGGTGCGGTATTTGCAGGGTGTTCGACGGTTCTCAAGTGTACAACCTATCACTATTAATAGGGGGATACTTAAGGCTCACATGTACGCTATTCTGCTGATCTGGCTAGTCCATTCTTCTTAGCTAGCAACTGACTTGAGCATCAGAATGTCTCCCCACTGAGACTCCTCGATGGGCTTTGTAGGTTCTCGGATGTCAAGCAGACGATAGTCACGTCGGCGGAGTGGACACCTCGGCTCCTCACACCTCGGTCAAGAGAGTTACTGAGAAGAAGCCGCAATATTTTTGGCGCCGTCTGTGAGAAATGCTACTAAAAGTTAGTATGGCTTCCCTAACTCTCTTCTGGTTGATCTCAGACCTCCTGAACGTCGACATGGAGACTGTCCCGGAGGTCATCCGTGGCCGACGTAGGGCCTGATGGCCGACGTCTGAACTGACGAGTCGCTATATGCATCATCCTGCGGTTGATAACGAGTCATTATATGCAACGTCCTTTCTGAATCGACGACGAGTCATTGTATGCATTGTCCTGCGGTTGCCGACGAGTCGCTATATGCATCATCCTGCGATTGTCGTTGTATGCATCATCCTTTCTGAACCGACGACGAGTCATTGTATGCATCGTCCTGCGGTTGCTGACGAGTCGTTGTATGCATCATCCTTTCTGAACCGACGACTAGTCATTGTATGCATCGTCCTGTGGTTGCCGACGAGTCGTTGTATGCATCGTCCTTTCTGAACCAACGACGAGTCGTATGCATCGTCCTGCGGTTGCCAACGAGTCGTTGTATGCATCGTTCTTTCTTAACCGACGACGAGTCGCTGTATGCATCGTCCTTTCTGAACCGATGACGAGTCATTGTATGCATCGTCCTGTGGTTGCCAACGAGTTGCTGTATGCATTGTCCTTTCTTAACCGATGACGAGTCGTTGTATGCATCGTCTTTTTTGAACTGACGACGAGTCGCTGTATGCATCATCCTGCGGTTGACGACGAGTCGCTGTATGCATCGTCCTTTCTGAATCGATAACGAGTCGCTGTATGCATTGTCCTGCAGTTGCCGACGAGTTGATATATGCATCGTCCTTTCTGAACCGACGACGAGTCACTGTATGCATCGTCCTGCGGTTGTTGAGGAGTCGCTGTATGCATCGTCCTTTCTTAACTGACGACGAGTCACTGTATGCATCGTCTTGCTGTTACCAACGAGTCGTTGTATACATCGTCCTTTCTTAATCGACGAGTCGTTTTATAGCATCGTGCGGATGTTGACGACAAGTTGCTGTATGTATCGTCTTGCGGTTTATGACGATTCGCTTTATAGCATTGTCTCCCTTTTTGAATGGCGAGTCGCTTAGATTCTCATTAACGTCGTAGAGTCATCGACGAAGTCAAGATGAGGTCGCTTCGGCACTCAACTGACGTCGACAACACAAGTTAATGCGGAAATTGTCGTTGGGTTTTATCTCGTCTAACGTCTGAGGCATCGGGGGAGTCAGTGCGAGGAGGTCGCTTCGGTACTCTCGGCTGACCCCGACCTCGTGAGGAGACAAAGAATTCCCTAATGGGCACTCGTTCTCGAGAGACTTCACTGGCATCGGGGTAGCCGTTGAGAGGTCGTTACGACACTCTCGGCTTACCCGGCCTATGAGGTCGACATTTCGTTACGTGTTGGTTAACAGTCGTAGCCCTGCGCACACACCCCCGCTGGGGGTGTTTTTGGCGCAAGAACCACCTCGCAGGGGGTGATTAGGCCGGCCCCAGCTATAAAGTGGGCCCCCGGGCCTCTTTCCTCGCCGGTTTGACGCCGTTCGAAGTTCGTTTGCAGAGCTGTTTGGAGCTCCGTTTGTTCTGTCCTTGAATGTCGTTGGTTTGTCGGCCCGGATACGTGCACGACACATATATTATGCCGAACCGGGGTTGACATTGACCTTACCCGGCAGAGGGGTATGCACCTTGGCCTGCCTGGTTGTCGAACATCACATTTAACATATCATCCGAACTGAATCGGAATAAAACATGCATTCGAACCCGTTTATCTCAGGTGTTCGAAATGGGACGAGTCCGGGGATTTCTCCCGAAACTCCGCACTTTTCCGGGCGGATTTATCACTCGGCCTTTGTTTAAATCCCGATATTTTTCCGGGTTCAACAGGTCTTTACTGTAACAAGACTTAACGTGTACTGTAACAGGAGATAACGTGTGTTGTAATGAGGTGAAGGACTGGAAAATAAGTCCAAAAATTGATAGAGACTTCTAATTAATTTCCCCTATGATATATGTAATCATACATATAAATTTACAAATTCATAATATACACAGTATACATGTAATCATTTACATATATACATCTCATATTAATGTACAAACGTAATTTATATATATATATATATATATCCTTATAAATGTATACATTATACATATCACAATCATTAGATTATGAATAATGTTAGAATACGGAGCTTGAGGCCCTAAATTCTCTAATGTGTCGATACGCACATGCAGATCGACCTGCGTGGTCAGGTCGCACAGATAGACCTAAGTGGTCATGTTGCATGGGTCAAAGGGGCAGTGCCCCTTGTGCGGGGGGGGGGGGGGGGGGGGGGGGGTTCATGAGGCGGAGCCCCCGAAAGAAAATTTTAATTTGCAGAGACAGACGTCATTTGTTTATATATATGTGTTTATGATACATGTAATCATATATATAAATTTGCACATTCATAAATGTATACAATATTATGTAATCACATACATATATCTTAAATGTACAGAGTAATGTGAACAGAGACCATTGACCAAAGATCACATGGAATATATGTGAGAATGTATAATGAATGGGGAGAGCAGATGAACTAACCAACAACATGTATTGCTTGAATCATTTTAGGGGCTAGAGGTAGAGTAGGTGAATGCCCTACCACCCTACCAAGTTGCTTATAATGAGTTGGATGATTGGATCCGCTAGAGATGCACCATCCTGGATGAAGGTTACATGAAGCACTCATTGCGAGTTAATCTAGAAGTCAGAAATGACTGCACACTAAAGAATATCTGAGATATACTTTTCTCGAGAGTTGAGAGAGGAAATAGCACATGGAAGGCTGACTAGGATCAGCTGAAGAATCAGCCAGATCTGAGTCTGATTGTATCCAGATCTGATCCAGGATGACAGCTTATCAAATTTACGAAAATAAGGGTCATTGACGATCAAGAAGAGGAAGAATAAAAGAAGAAGAAAAGGGCAATCTCAAGAGGTTCAGTACCAGGAAAAGTCCCCAGGAAGGCTGTTCCTGCTCATTGGGAGCAGGGTGCAAATTTGCAATAAAACCCCTTGCTAATTTAACCGATTGAGCAAGACCCTTCTTAAGTTTTATAATCGTTTTTTGACATACTTTGTGTATGTCATACATCAAAAAAAGTTTTTAGCCTGGTAAAAAATGTAGTCATAGTAGTACCCTAATTTTCTGTGTAATTGCATTTATGTCCCAATTCCTGGTTAATTGCTTATTTAACCCCTGTGGATTATGCAATTACATGAATTACCACCCAAAAGGGGTATCGGTGCGTATTTTTTTAATGGAGTGTATAAACTAGGAAAATTATGAACAATAATGTAACAAATTAAAAGGCTAAATGAGCAAGATATATTATTCGAACAAAAATAGGGCAATTACACACACGAATAATAACCGAACAGACAAGTAAATTAATAGGCAATGACAACATAATCAAGTAGTTTTTTTTTTAAACTCCTTCATTACCAAATTCCTTTTTTTAACTAGCTGGATTATGGACATCATGTGGTGGTTAATCAGGGGTGATTGATTATGCAATCGATGTAATTAACGGTCAACATACATTGATGGGGAGTGGTGAAGGACACAAACCTACACTAGTAGTCCTGGTCTAAAAAAGCACAAAAATAAAAATAAATAAAGAAAACAATGCCAAGAGATTTTCTTTTTTCCACAGAAACACTACATAAGACAAAAGAATGGCAAAACCCTGCATAGAAGCCTGAATAAAGCATAATCATGAGAGCTCTTAACAAAGCCGGATCAAGAATGTCATGATGAAATTGCTTAGATTAAGCATGTGTGGTGGTGAATATGAATTACAAGGAGACAAGCCTGGATATACACCTCATCAAAGACATCAGCATGAAGAAAGGCATTCTTCACATCCGCCTGTTGTAACTTGGAAAAGCTATGCATGAACCAAAATACATGCAACTAAGGTGCACATAAAAGTTTTCACTACAGGAATAAAAGTCTCATATTCAATTGTACACTTTTTCAGCCACCAATCTTTTTTTTAATTATTATTTTTTATGCCTGGGAACTTGTTCTTCGAGGCATCAATCTAACCTTTTGCTCTTTAATGGTGTCATCTGGCTTCAACTCAGTCTTGCAAATCCACTTGGCAAATAGGCACTTCCCCAGCTAGAAATAGAATAAGATCATAAGTGGGAGTCCATTAATGTGCCATGGAGCTCTTCTTGCATGATTTTCTACTGCTGAGGAAAGTGAACGGCCTTGCAGTAGGTCCCTTCACCAGAAAGATAAAAATTGTAGAGAACAGGAATCACCATAATGGCTGAGACCTGGTGGGCATAGTGTGGAACTGGATCTTTGCAGGATGTTGATGGCAAAATTAGATTAAGTCAAAGAGCTTCCAGATTGAACACCCACTTGAAACTCGGAAAAACTATCAATATGGTTGGGGTCAGGAGTATACATCAAAGTATTGTGAGCATAAGCATCCAGTGAGTCAGTGACAAGGTTCAAAAGGCTCAAATGAGCTGGAAAGCATTCTCTTATCAGCAACTTTACATCATTTGCTTTCTTTCTGATCCTGTGACATTCTTGTTTTCTTGGAAGTTGAGATGCTGTACCTTTACTTGTATAAAGTGTTTTTTTGAGAAGATAATTAGACAAGCTACTATGCTACCTGCAAATGGCCTTTTAAAATGCTAAATCTATGTTCAACTCGGTTTGCTTTCAGGTTGCATTTCTGCTTTATATGGAACAGTGGAAGAAAAAGGTCATTTTTGTTCTAAACAAATCGGATCTCTACCGGCATATCAGTGAGGTTTATATTTTAAACAAATTTTTGGATGACAGTTTTGATATTGTCTGTTTTCTGGTCAAGGTATTATCTATTCCTTTGCTTTCTACCTGATCTGTATGTGGACTTAATCAATTTCCTTTATCTGGTGTAGCTTGAAGAAGCTGTCATGTTTGTAAAAGAAAATGCTCGTAGGTTGCTTAACAAAGAAGATGTAACAATATATCCTGTATCTGCACGGTCTGCTCTGGAAGCAAAACTCTCTGTTTCTTCAGATATCGGAAGGGATTCTGAAAATCTGTTACTGGGTGACTCTCGTTGGGTTACTAGTGGATTTCATGAACTTGAAAAATTTTTATTCAGCTTTCTGGATGGATCAACAAATACAGGTATGGAAAGGATGAAGCTTAAGCTTGACACACCGATTGGAATTGCAGAACGATTACTGTCATCCTGTGAAACCCAAGTGAAACATGAGTACAACTGTGCCACTAAGGATTGGCCTCAATCAATGACTTAATCAGCAGTGTAAATGATTATGCTATGAGAATGGAAAATGAAAGCATTTCTTGGATGAAACGGACAGTCTCTCTGGTAGGGCTTCTTGCAATATTTTCCATTTAGACGTGTTATCTGTAGCTTAAAATTCTTTTATGTGACTTCTAATGAAAATATCAAAATATGTACAAGTCTTCTCTGTTTTAATTGGGATATGTTTAGTCTCTTAGGCCATTAATTGGTGAGTTATTTGAGCTTGCAGGTTGAGACAGCAAAAAATCGTGCAACAAAGCTTATAGAATCTACTCTTCAACTATCAAATATCGATCTTATTACTACCTATGCTATCAAAGGAGAAAGATTCAGCTCTGTGCGCACTGCTTCTACCATTCAAAATGAGATTATCAGTCCTGCACTTAGTGAAGCACAAGTAATCTCTTACTTTTTTGTTGATCATACCTTTTGTAAACAAGTCTCACAAATTTGTTACTCATCATGCCTACTTCTAATTGTTATAGAGACCACTGTTTTCTATGTCAAGTAATGATTTGTCTTCCACATTTGTTTGGGGTCACCATATATATGGTTGCTCATGTCAGGCCTATATTTGATAAGGGAATGGATAGACATGGTCTGGGAATCCACTGATGTAGTTTGCTTATTGTTTATGGGTATTGTTGAAGTCAACATGACATTCAGATAAGAAAAGTTAACTCTGATCCGCATGCATTGGCATTTTACTTGCTTTGTTTTATTAAACATGTCCCGATCTGGTCCTCAGATTAGCCACAATGTCTGGGCAAGGTTCTTGGTGAATAAGGAAGCATATGTAAACAAATTGATGGAGACAATGATCTTAATATTGCAGCGAATCTGTAATAACTTGAAGGATAGATTACAAATTAGTTAGCAGTAAAAATGAAATCTTACTTTGCCACCAGTTGAATCCAAATTAAGAGAAGATGTTTGAGTAAAGAATGCACCTCAGTTTTCAGCAGGTGAGAGAAAGACATTCCATGTCTTAGGAACTAGAAGAGAGAAAGCTTTAGGAAACTTCTTCAAAGTTTGAGAGAGTAAATTTGAAATAGGTCTTCATAGCAGTTGACTCTTGATAGGATATTCTATAAGAAGAATGATCCAAGCTCAAAATTTTGCCGATCTGGTATCATAGTTTCTTCATCTACATCTTTCATCTCACCTTTGCTGATCATTTGTTTCTTGTACTGCATTTAGTAATTTAATCTTCAAGCTTAAGCTTGCTTGCATATGTATCACTTTTACATTTGTTTCTTTTCTTTTGCCCAAGTCCCAAGGATGATAAGATTCCATGTTCCATGCTCTTGCCATATATATTAGTGGGAAGACTACTTTTTGGAGTTTACTTAATTTTTTCTGTATATGACAGTTTACTTATCCCTCCCATCTTATGTCATTGTAGGGATCATAACCAACCAACTAGCAATAGCTAGGACCTTGACACCTTCCATACGTCTACTTTTTGTGTTAGATAACATTTGTGCCTCGACAAATGTGATATCTTCTTCAATCCCATTGTTAGTGCATTATGTCTGATTCTTTTGAACTCTTAACCATAAGCTTTCCTCAAATAATTGTAATTATATGACTATATTGGTGAAGGTGAAGGGTATTGTATTTATATTATGAAAAGATCATGTGAATAGGAGATAACAAAAGTTTTAGCTAATTGACGTGTCTTCTTTTATATATTTAATCCATTTTCCTTGTAAATGTCTGTGCTTTGCAGACAGTAGTCAGGGATTATCTTTTATGGCTACAGTCAAATACAATTCGTGAAGGGGAGCACCACTTGAACTCTTTGGAGAAAAGGTGGTCTGGATTCTTTAGCATTGGTAACCTACCACGTTCTGAGTCTTTTGATTTGATGGCTAAAGGAGAGGAACTCAGCATAAAAGTGACTGATAATTTTAGTTCTAGCGCTGCTGCGAAACTTTTTGAGCAGGAAATCCGGGAAGTGGTAATTTTACTGCTCATCTGAATATTGCTTCTCTGTGTTTTCCCCTTTCTGGCTGACAACGATCACTGTCTGTAGTATATTCATTAAAATTTGAATTTTCCTAGCTTGCTTGCCCACGTCATCCACAAAAACTTGAGTTATCGGGTGGAGGCCCAACATTGATATAGGCACAAAGTGGCTTATGAATATCCGGTGTGGGATTAAATTGCTTTTGCAACACTTCTTATGACAAACCTGGGTATAGTCATACAACAAATGAAATGGTGTTCTTTGTACTATAATAGCCAAATATAAGGGGAGAACCCAAGGAGTAACAGTGGCTCTGGTTCCATGTTGAATTGATCTGCTAACTAACATTTGAATTGTTAGGTTGAGAGGTCAACAACTGATGTTGGCATGTACTTGCTCGTTAGTACCCATTGTCAGACAAAATGGCTTTTGATAACACTATAAATAGAAGATCCCCAAACTTGAGGCTCTATCAAAGTCTCTGTGTTCGCTTCTTCCCTAGCTGGTGATGTAGAGTTCCTTGTCAACAACTGGAGCAGATGGCTTATCCCCTAATGCACTCCTTTAGCAGCAAGTGTTGGGTTGAGGGACTGCCCTGGTTGACCACAACCCGCCCCCCTTCCCCCCTTTTGGGAAATTAGCTGCCTACTTAACACCTCCTTCCAAACTGGTGGTAGTAGGAAAGATGTGGCTTTCCCAGTAGAGGGAGGATCCAGAAAAAGCAGCCTGATTTGAACACGCAGTAGAAAGCTTGTTTCGCTTCCTCATACATCAGGGAAGGGGTCAGACTCATTTCTGACCTGGAAAGTGCTTGGTGATACCCTATCTCTGCTTCCTCCCTCTATCATCACCACCACAGTTTAGCCACCTGTACAGATGCAGTAGAGCATCCCTTTAACCTTAACCTTCAAAAATTCCAAGATGGCGCTAAGATTGCTGTTGCAGATCTTGGTCTCCACAATGAGGATCTCCAACCCCTTAATATACCACAGCTCCTCTTTATCTAAGGCCCCAAATGAAACCACCAGCTGTTCAATACCTTTCCCATCGCAGAGTTGCTTCTCACCATACATATCATGCCTGATGTTTAGATGCATACTAGCACCCTTATGTTTAGCCCAAGGATGGGAGTTTCGGTTTCGGTTTCGGGATCGCCCAGGCCCGAAACCGAAACCGTTTCGGTTTCGTTTCGGCCGGTTTCGGCCAGTCTCGGGTGGCCTCAAGAGAAGAGTGTCAGTCGGTTTCGGTCAGTTTCGGCTGGTTTCGGACGGTTTCGGTTGGTTTCGGTCTGGTTTCGGACGAAACAGATTAAAATATTATTTTTTTCAGTTTCGGAAATGCTACAGTAGTTTCGGCCGGTTTCGTGTCGCCCAAGGCCGAAACCGACACGTTTCGCCGTGTCGGTTTCGGTTTCGGGCGAAACCTACAACCATGGTTTAGCCTCCCGAATGGAGGGATTTGAAGAATTCACTCGGTTGTATTTCAACTTTAGACAACAATAAAAAGTGAGAGAGAATCATATTGTATTACTTCATGTGTCCAAATATGAACTTTGTGCTTAGTTTTATCTAATTAATTTTAATGTACAAATTTCAGTTTTGTGTTTTATTTGAAAATTTTTAATAAAAAATTCCTCTTCATTTTTAAAGGTTTCATCAAATAGTGGTAGGCTGTTTTATTTCATTGTATTCTAATTTTCTCCCAATTTCTATTTTCATCAAATTTACCTGAACTTGGCTTTCTCGTTGTTCACCTTCTAAGGGATGTTTTCCTTCTGAAGAAACCGAAATATACCAAAACATGTCAAAAATGGAGAAAAGATAGTGCCAAGAAATGAGAATTCCATCTCCATGTAATATCATTTGTATGTTAGGTCAGCAATTGAAGGGCAGACCTAGGAGCAATGGTCAGGTTGTCCCTGCGTGACCTGGAGGTCACAGGTTCGAAACTGGAAACAATCCCTCGACTGGTCGGGGTAAGGCTGCATACATCGTCCCTTCCTCAGACCCCATGCAGGCGGGAGCCTCGTGCACTGTAGGTCAGCAATTGACCACCTCTACCGTGTCCTTTGATGATCCACTGATAGAATGTCCTTGCTTTACCCCATTGAACAATTTTGGAGATTGACCTGGAGGAATGGCCCAATCTCCTCTATCCACCACTGACTCTATGTCATCTATCCTAATGAGGATGTGCAGAAGGTGGATACTCCATGCTCTTTCCTTTTTTTTTCAGGTCTGAGTGAGAGGGTTATGTTCGGTAATGATGTTATGTTCTAACCATTCCACCATGAAAAGACACTTTTGGCATTGAGTTATAAATTTCTTCACGGTGGATGTAACATTTAAATTTCTGGTGGATGGGATCTTGAAAATCATACTCATTGTTACATCATTTTCTTCAGGTTCTGGGTACATTTGGGGCCCTAGGTGTTGCTGGACTTTCTGCTTCTCTTCTCACATCAGTTCTGCCAACTACATTGGAAGATCTCCTTGCATTGACATTCTGCTCTGCTGGAGGGTAAGATTCACCCATGATGGATAATTTATGCTTGTACTTTCCCTTTTTATGGACTGCTTGAAGCCTATGATAGAAACCTTGACAATACTGGAAATTGATAGCTTATGGTCTTTTATAATTCTACAAAACACTAGTTATTATATTTGAGAAAGGTTCCCAGTAAAAAAAGCATGTAATGTGTTTATCATATTTGCTATAAAAAATTTCTAAGTTGGAAAACTCAAATTTGATAACATTCTTGTAGATTCTCCAACCAAGCATAATTCTTCCTACCATATTAGAACCAAAGGCATCATAACATAGCTGAAACTAAATCTATGCTTAACTTACATCCACCTTCTAATTTTTTCCATCAAAGGATACTTGTTGAGGCTTCTCAATGCTTGATGTAGGACCAGCCTTTCAAGAGTTGGAACATCTTCTACAGTATGACATGGAAACTGTGAAATTCTTCTTTGAGAAGTCTGATGTTTCTTTATATCTTCTGTTGCAAGTAACCCTGAATAGTGAATACTGAGGAGGATGAGGGTTGTGAGAGAGAAGGGTAGAGAGGGAGAAATGGGAAATGGATGAAGAACCAGCAGGAGGATGATGATTGCTGGAAGCTGGTATCATACAAGGACAGGAGAAAGGCCAACAGAATCTTCAAAGATGGGTTTCATCAGGTGAAGTTTAACCAATGTCTGAGATGTCTGAAGGAGGGTCATTGGGCAAGGATTGCACGAGAGAGGAGTTGTGTTTCAACTCAAGTGTGGCAAAAGGCTGGCATAAAGCATATTAATGTGAGTGGAAGAGTTGTGGGAAGCTGAAGGATCAAAGCTGTGAAGCAAAGCTCCTGTTCAGGAAGGAGGGGCTGTTGAACGGCAAAAGTGTGACACGTTTATTGCAGCAGAAATTACAAAATCCATCAGATGATGGTCCGGCGACTAGCCTAGTTGAAGCCTATTTTGGCGGACGACGGTTCGAGTCGCGGACATGATGAAAGGGGCCGTTGGGCCACGAGGATTAAATGTTGGTTATCAGCAGGCCTGGTTACAATACATTATCAGCAGCCTGCTCAGAGGCCAAAAAGTTGTGATTTAAAATGACCCCAAGGTTATTTAAGTTACAAACTTATTAGCGGGATCCTTCCCCAAAATTCAGCAGGGGAGTTCCGGCCCTTAAAATGGTGCCCGGAGTCCCGGTTGAAATGAAAGTACAAGGAGACCATGTCTCCGTTCAAAGTACGAAGCACGGAAAAATCCGGCAGCACAAGGTCTATAGACCGAGTATGAAGGACAAGTACAAAGAACAAGCTCGAGGAAGAACTCCGAGGCTTGCAAAGGCACCCTCTGATCGGGCAGAACTCCGAGAAGTTGGGGCGAAGCACCAAGGAAACGGAACCGGACGCCAGCGGCACCTCTGGCAGCACAAGGTCTATAGACCGAATACAAAGAACAAGCACAAAGAACAAGCTCAAGGAAGAACTCCGAGGCTTGCAAAGGCACCCTCCGATCGGGCAGAATTCCGAGAAGTCGGGCGAAATTCCAAAGAAACAAGCAGGACTTCAGCAGCACCTCCGGGCTCCAACAAGTCCTGGAAATGAGGGTGTAGGGGGGGTATTTATAGACAAAATCCCCCCCTCTCTCCCCTCTCTTTCCATCGGTTAGGTCCCCCTAACCGATGGTGACCTCACAATGAGGTCACCATCGGTTAAGGGGGGGTCTCCCCCTAACCGATGGTGACCTCAACATGAGGTCACCATCGGTTAAGGGGCTAACCGATGGTGACCTAAGCATGAGGTCACCATCGGTTGCCCCTAACCGATGGTGACCTCATCATGAGGTCACCATCGGTTGGGGCACCCTCTCTCTCCTCTCCCACGCAATGTAAAGGGGTTCATCCCCTATAAATACCCCCCCATTCCATAAGGAAGGGGGTTGGGAATTGGCTCCGGCGAAGCCTGTTGGGAAAATCCCAGGAAAATAGAAAAGAGCATTTGCTCATTCCCTCTCTCATTCTCAAATCCCTCCCGTCCGGTGTGTGAAGGTACAAATCCCCTTCTTTAGCCCAATAGGCCAGGCGCGGAAAGGAGAGCGGTCGGCGTAATCGTCATCAGCATTCCTTCTTAATCTCCATCCCCCACATCGAGCAAGTCTCTGTGGGGTGATATTCCCGGGGTTAAATGCCGTCCATATCGAGCGAGTCTCTATGGACACATGGTATTTAAATACCCATGTTCTCCCCGCCCATCGAGCAAGTCTCTGGGATGGTGGATTTTGTGCTTATATGTATATGTTTTCTTGAGGAGACTCTGCCCAAGCGGAGGTTCTGCCCAAGGACATATTCGTATATTCGCAAATTTGTGTTCTTATATATATGTTCTTAAGACGAAACTCTGCCCAAGCGGAGGTCCCGTCCATGAACACATATATAAAGATCACAAATTTGTAATTATACAATATGTTCCTTAAGGAGAATCTCGCCCAGGCAAAAATCTCTCTCAGGGGACGTATCCATGTAAATACAAACTCGTGTTATATGTATATGTTCTTAGAGGAAACTCTGTCCAAGCGGAGGTTCTGTCCAAGAACATATTCGTATATTCACAAATTTATGTTCTTATGTATATGTTCCTTAGGAGAAACTCTGCCCAAATGGAGACTCCCCTAAAAGAACATATCCATAAAATCACAAATTTGTGCCAGTACGCATATGTTTCTTAGGAGGAATCTTGCCCGGACAAAAGTTCCCTCTAAATTCATATCCGTATAATCACAAACTCTATATTTATGTAAATGTGTTTCTTAGTGGAATCTCTGTCCAAATAGAAACTCTGCCCGAGAACATATCTATATAATCACAAATATGCCCCATTTGTATATGTTCTCAAAAAAAAGGGGACTCGTTCATACGGGGGACTCCTTCTTATCGGATACTCTGCTCAAGTGGAGATACCGTTTGAGAATATATTTACAAAGTGCAAATTTGTGTTTATACACATATATCTCTTTAAGGCAAAGTCCCTCCGGGTAAAGTTTCTCCCGAGAATACATGGATATAAGCATATGCCAATATGAAAATATCTCTACAAGGACACCTTGCCTAAGTGGGGACTGTTGGAACAAAAAAAAAAGCAAATATGAATGTCATGGATGTGTTGGATGCTTGTTAAGGGAAGCATCAATACTCCCTTATATAGTGGTCCGACAAGTTAAGTAGGTGACATTCACCTGTGGGCAACTACTCAGTTAGCTAGCCTGTGAAAAGAAGATGGCTATTTAACCGGGAGTTGGCAACTACCGGTAAAATGTTGACCCCATCTAACGGTTAAAATCCCACCTAACCGGTTTAACGGCTTGATTAAGAGGTCAAAGCAGTTATGATTAGGGTGACCCCAAGGTTACTTAAAGTCATAACTTGATCCGAGCATTCAAGCTCTCAAGTATTGTCAAGCACCCCAAGCAAGTGGGAGATGCCGAGGAGAATAAATCTCCGGATAAAAATACGGCACGGAAGAATTCCGGCATTACAAGGTCTACAAGACCAAGATAAGTACAAGAACAAGTCCGCCACGAAGGCTCCAAAGACTTGCAATGATTCTCCGTCGGGACGGCAGAACTTCCGACAAAATGTACGGAATGGCACGACGGAATGGCACGGGCTTCTCCAAAGGACAAGACCCCTTCAAATGAAGGGGAGGGTGGTCTATTTATAGATTTTTTAAGCCCCTCCCTAAACCGATGTGAATACCATCGGTTAGGGGGGTTTTCCCCCTTAACCGATGGTACTTCCATCGGTTAAAGGGGAATCCCCCTCTAACCGATGGAAGCTCCATCGGTTTAGGGGAATTCTCCCCTAAACCGATGGATGCTCCATCGGTTAGGGGGATTCCCCCTAAACCGATGGAACCTCCATCGGTTAGGGGAGTTTTCCCTCTAACCGATGGAGGTTCCATCGGTTAGGGGGATTCCCCCTAAACCGATGGAACCCCCATCGGTTAAGGGGTCCCCCTTTCAAAAAAAAAAAAAATAAAACAAAAAAAGAACAGAAAAACAAAAATAAAGAAAACAAAAAAAAACACAGAAAGATAGAAAGATAGAAAACAGGAAAAACAAAAAAATATATAATAGAAAATAGAAAAAGAAACAGAAAATAAAAAAAAAAGGGGCCTAACCGATGGAACCCCCATCGGTTAGAGGGTCTTTAACCCTCTAACCGATGGGAGTCTCATCGGTTAGAGAGTTTTTTTTCTCTAACCGATGAGAGTCTCATCGGTTAGCTTTAACCGATGAGAGTCTCATCGGTTTAAACTCCCCCACCCATGCAATGTAAGGGGGGGGCCTTCCCCTATAAAAGGCACCCCCATCCCCCATGAAGGGGTCTGCTCTCCGGCTCCTCGCCTCCGACCCCGGTTTGGAAACCCTCGGCTCCCGGCTGCTATTCTCCCGGATCCCCCATTCTCCATGTAAAAGCCCCCTGGCTCTTTAGCCCTCCTCTTTCTTGAAGGAAATAGAAATTTCCAAATCCATTTTCAATCTCGTTTCTTTGTGAGCCAAGGTACGGCATCGGCAAACTTCATCGGCTAAAAGTCCGCAATAGCGGCACTGGCCTCACGGGCTATAGGTTCTAAATACCGTCCGTTTCGGACATATGGTATTTTAGATACCTTTGTTATTCATGCCACCTCCCATCGAGTTTTAAACTCTCCGGGATGGTGTGTTTGTGCTATATGCATATGTTTCTTAGAGGAGACTCTGCCCAAGTGGAGATTCTGCTCGAGAACGTATTCATATATTCACAGATTCGTATTTTTATATATATGCTTCCTAGGGGAAACTCTGCCCAAGTGGAGATTCCGCCTAAGAACATATCTATAAAGTTCAAATCTGTGTGTATATTTATATGTTTCTTAGAGGAGATTCTACCCAAGTGGAGATTCTGCCCGAGAACATGTTGTGCTTATACACATATGTTTCTTGGAAGGAAACCCTGCCTATGTCAGAGTTTTCCCTCTAAAAACATATCAATATAATCACAAACTTTGTATTCATATACATGTGTTCCAAGAGGAAACTCTGCCCAAATGGAGTCTCCGACTACGGACGTGTATATAATCATAAAATTCGCAATTATATGCGTATACCTCTCAAAAGGGATTCTGCATATGCAGATGGTACCTTTTACCGGACATCCACTCAAAGGGAATACCGGTGAGAAAATATGCATAAACTGCAAATTTGTGTTTATACACACATACTTTCTAAAGGCAAAATCCCTCCGGGCAAAGATTCTCTGAGGACACATGGATATAAGTACATGTTTATATGGATATATCTCCGTGAGGGCATTCCGCATAAGCGGAAACTCTGCCAAAATAAATTTATGAAAATTGTGATAATATACACACATCCAAAGAAAAAAAGAGGACCGGACCAGGAACTGTGACAGGACCCGAACTGTGCTCAGATACTCCAAGAGCAGCATGAATGCATACTCACAAGAACTGTGTTCGTATGGACAGTTTCCAGAAAGGAACTTCAAATTGACAAGAACGCCATGAGATAGTGCATACGTTCTCCAAAATCATACTCATACAAGTAAAAAAATGAATGATGAATAAATGAAACGATGAACGAGGAGAAAAGAAATTCTGCCTCAATTCAGACTTCATTTAAAAGAAGGATGTATAAACGAATAATGTAGCAACTCTTCTAATACAGAAGTGCTACTTTGAATCACAACTTCCCCCAAGTTCAGAATCAAATGCACGGGTATATGCCTGTCTGCAATAATAATCCTCAGGTTTTCCAAAATAAAACCTTCAAACAACACCTTTCTCAAAAAAAAAGGAGAGGAGGGAGACCCCAAATGGGTTCACGGAAATATACCCGTTCCCTCTTAAAAGTCATATTTCGGACTCCACAAAGGTAGTCTTTTCAAAATGAAACACTCAAAGCAAAAGTATTTCAAAAATAACCAAAAGAAAAATGATACATCATGACCAGGATTTTCTAAAAAAAAATGTGTATTCTCATCCCTTTTGCTATGAATGGTATTCGGGTTAAAACTGGTGTTAAATAACACCAAGAGTCTTAACTCGATGTAAATGTAACATTGACTCCGGTCGATGGAGACAGAGGTCCAGCACATGCTACCTCAATCACCTGATGAGTATAGATACGGGACTCAAGGAGTTCAGATAAAAAACGGCGCACCCTAGTCGCCCGTCACACGGGCATCCCCGTCCATTTCATGGACAACCTAGTCGCCCGTCACACGGGCATCCCCGTCCGTTCCTCGGACATCATACCGTCCGTTCCACGGACATCATACCCGTCCGTTCCACGGGCATCATACCCGTCCGTTCATCGGACATCATACCCGTCCGTTCCACGGACATCATACCCGTCCGTTCCATGGACACCCAAAAATACTTCTCCGCATTGCGCGGACTCTTTCTTCTGTCTGTTAGGCAGACTGGCACGCCCCGCAAATCACGATACACAAATCAAAGCATGTGAAATAAATGAATACCCAAATGAAATGAATACATGAACCAGATAAAATGAAATGAGAAATCCAAAATCAAATGATATGTCAAGTGATATCTTTCCCGTGTCAACAGGGACTCACCAAGACATATCCACATATTCAAAAAAAAATAAAAAAGGGGATTGTGATAATTACACACATCCAAAGAAAAGGGAAGTGAGACAGGAACCGTGCTCAGATACCCCAAATGGGCACATATGCACCTCCACGAGAAATATACCCGTGGAAATGGACTTCGGACAAAAATCACAAATGGGACAAGGACTTCCGTGGAGATACATCCATATGATCTCCGGAAATTGGACCCGCACAAGTACGAAATGAGGAGAAAAGAAACTCTACCTCGAACTCGAACTCTGCTCAGAAATGGCATTGCAAAAGAACCTCATATAAAAATTTACACAATCATCCTTCTAATATGGAAGTGTTACTCTGGGTTATATACCCCCAAGTTCAGAATCAAAATCTTTGGGCATATACCCGTTCACAATAATAATCTCCATGTTTTCCCAAATGAAAACCCATAACCAACCTTTTGCAAAAAGGAGAAAAAGTACTTCAAATCGGTCCACGGGTATATACCCGCTCCCCCTTTTCAAAAGAAATCAAACTTTGGACTCCCAAAAAGGCAGTCATTTCAAAAATAAAATATCCAAAACAAAAGCATTTCAAAACAATCAAAAGAAAGGAAAAACATGTCATAATCAGGATTTTCTAAGAAAAAGCATGCATATTTTTCTCGTCCTTTACTATGAAATGGTATTCGGGTTTAGACCGGTATCAAATAATACCAAGTGTCCTAACTTGATGTAAATGTAACATCGATTCCGGTCGATGGAGACAGAGGTTCAGCACATGCTACCCTAATCACCTGATGAGAATAGACATGGGACTCAAGAAGTTCAGATAAAAAACGGCGCACCCGTCCGTTCGCGGACACACCCGTCCGTTCGCGGACACACCCGTCCGTTCGCGGACACACCCGTCCTTTTCTCGGACACCATACCCGTCCGTTCCATGGACACCATACCCGTCCTTTCCCCGGACACCAAAATTCTTCTTCCGCATCGCGCGGACTCTTTTTCTGTCTGTTAGACAGGCTGGCACGCCCCCACAAATATCAAAACATAAAACAATACATACGCCAAATAAAACGAATGAACGCAAATCACACCACGATATTTTCATAGGAAATTTTTCCCCGTGTCAACAGCTGGCACGCCCGGTGGGACCTCTTCTCACCATTCATAGTAAAAAGGATGAGACTTGTATGCTGTTTATGAAAATCCTGATACTGCTATTTCCTTTTGAAGGTACTTAAAAAGAAACAAATCCCAAACTGTTGAAGATGGACGTCACTTATGGACCGCTAGTCGTCAACAACCATGCCAGGTTCGGTTACCTGGCGACTCCGATCATATTCGGAGATTTCCCTGCAGTTGTCGGATCCCCTTTCTTTCTGGGAGTGGTTCTTGCCCATCAACAGGAGGAAGCTGCTCAAATATCTTCCTCCCACAAATCAACCAAGAAAAATTTCAACAACAATGGACGTGTCAAGGCTCGTTCCGCTCCTGTCAAAACAGGCACCCAAATGCTTGTGAAGAATGTTGCTGTCAAAGGGGGCAAACCCCATTCAACTCAAGCTCGGACCTATTCGGTCCATATGATCTCCTCTACCATTGTGGCTCCTGTCTCCTCACAGCGGGGGCAAAATAAACGCCACAAGAACAGGAGGCCGCCCGCCGCCATCTCCAGATCTGGCAAGTCTGTTATGGTCGGAAATGTGCGAGTGCGCCTTGATGGTACTCCACCTACCACTCCTCGTGATAGGTATATCCCAACCTCGAACCGCTTCTCAGCTCTACGGTGGTTCCGGGGGAAGCATGAAGATTCCATGGTGAAAGCCGGTGTCAAGCAAAAGACGCGGCATTTTACCAAGCTGAAACAAATCTGGGTTCCCAAGAAGAGAGTCCAGAAGTTTAAGAAAGATCAAGCAAATGCATCAAAGGTGATTCAAAGAAGAAGCAACACCGAAGATGCCTCTCTTCAATATGCTGGATTTGAACATCCCAGAGGATGGAAAAGAAAAGGCATATATAGAAAGCCAAACTACAATCCTCAAGGCCCGGAGAATACCCGGGTGGTCGAAGAAATTCCAACTCAACAATCCGGGGCTCGCGTATCGGTCTTCGACCGTATATCGTGGATCTCAGAATCCTGTAAGCCAAGAGCAATTCCTAGCACCAGTACTCGTCCGGCAAAAAGGCGACGTGTTACTTGGGCAGCTCGGGGAACACCCAAGCTTATAATCTTCTCATGTTATACTACTGGAAGGGAGGTTGGCGAACTCGCGGAGCAAATCGCGGAAGCCACCCCCAATATCCCCACAGAAGATGTCCATACTAATATCAGACAGTTCGTCAGAAGAACTCACCAACCTGGCGGGCAAATTGGCCCCTCTAATCAAACTTCTCTTCCAACTGATATTCAACATGAGGGTACTCAAGTTCCCTTCCTTGAAGAAACAAATATTCAACTTGAAGAAGGTGGACCCTCTACCTCTGGTAGTCATCCCGTCATCAACGTGCTGACAAAAGAAAATTTCCACGCAATGGCGGATGACGACAAATATGAAGTCATGCAACAGTGGCGGTCTGAAATGACCTCACTTGTCAATGAGATGAGACGATTGGCAACTTCAAGCCATCGACCATCCATAGAACCGGTTGCTGCTCAACATCAACCACAAAACCAGCATCCGGATGGATTTATCTCATTACATAATCCAGCAATTTCTTCAACTGGTCTTCTCCCTCAAGCTACGGGTCCGGATATCAATGACCCATCTAATATCATGCCTCCTCAAACAGAAGCCTTGCAAATTCAAAGGCATGAAATAAAGAAGATGGTTGAAGATATGTTCGCCCAGCAGGGCGAGGGTATTCAGGCTACGGGTTTATATTCTGTCCCGTTCCCTATACATCATCAACTCAAGAAGCTGCCAGAATCATGTCCCAAAGTCCCAAAGTTGCCTAAATATGATGGGCATGGGACACCTCGGGAACATGTGGCACATTATATAATTGCCATGGGCGATCTTGCATCTGAGGAATCATATCTCCTCAGATATTTTGCAACTTCTTTAACAGGAGTCGCATTTCAATGGTATGCAAAGCTCAAGGCTGGCTCAGTTCTCGACTGGGCTGATATGCAATCAAAATTCTATGACCGTTTTCAAACGGCAGAAAGGAAGGTCTCTCTTGCTGAGTTATGCTCCCTCAAACAAAAGAAAGGGGAGTCGGCAATAGACTTCATCCAAAGATGGAGGGAGATTAGCATGCAATGCGACAATCCTCCCATCCAGCAAGATGCAGTAATTATTTGCCGCAGAGGCCTCATCATAACAATTAAAGAGAGACTCTTAGCTGCAAATATCAGAAGCTTTGACCAGCTGAATATTGCTGTGGCAGAAATTGAAGGGTTCTTAGCCGAACAATCAACTCATATAGCTCAAAAGGGTAAACTCTCTAAAGAGCGCAATTTGCAATACTATCGACTTCTTGCCTAGTGATGAAACAAAGGGGGCGGTAATCCCCACTACCTCAAGAAAGAAACCGGAACCAAAGATACCTCCGCCTACATTGGCCGAGCGTATGAAGGCTCCTTATTCTTTCAGAAAAGAGCATACCAGAAAACTCTTCGATCTCTGCCTTGATAATCAATTAATATCACTGCGACACCAAAGAAGCCGGCAGATATCGGCAAGATCAATCAACCCAATTATGCCCGTATCACCGTATGGTGGGGCATTCAATTGAAGATTGCTTTGTCTTCAAAACGAAGCTCAAAAGGTAATCCAAGAAGGCCGTATATCTATGCAAAATGGTCTGGTTGATCCTCCACAGCCTCATACTCCGGATTGGCCAGAACAATCTGTCAATGTTATACATACGGCGGAACCCGCCACAAGCTCAAGGAATCCTGAGGTTGGGTCCTCATGTAACCCACCTCAAGATACTTCTGGAGCTCACTCCCGCCGAGATCTAGGCATCGGGTACAAGGAAAACAATACAAAGAGTACAAAGGCAGCTCGAACAATTACGACAAAGCCAACAGGAGCTGCGCCAAATCATGCAAAGCATGGAGAGGCGTCAGGATGTGCCTATTCAGGAATCCCACGCCTTCCAACCTGCTTATGTTTATCCACCTCCATATCCGGAGTTGCCCCCTATGCCGCCATTTCAAGACCCAATCGGGTGGTTCCTTGAAAATCCTCAAAATCCTGTCGAGCCGGCAAGGTCATATTCCTTCCGTCGCCAGCATACATTGCCTCTCTTCCGACTATGTCTGCGATCAGGATATATGGACTATCTAGTCCCGGAAGAGTTGAGACCCAACTATTGCCCATATCATCAACTGTTGGGACACGTCATTGAAGACTGTCCAAATTTCAAGCATGAAGTGGAAGAGCTGATCCAGCAAGGACTCATCAATATGGGTAATTTTCTGGTCAATCCCCCACAACCTCATATTCAGCCACCATCAAATGAGCCATACAATCCTGGACCTTATTCGGTCAATGTCATCAATGCATCATCCTCTGGGGTTCTTGAACCGGAGGGCAACCGCCTATGCCGCATCCATATCTATCCAGCCGATGGTATGATGATTGGCATCCTTACATCAACGCTCATTTGATCTAAAAGATACTCAAGCCATATTCAATCAGCTTAAGATCAGAGGGTTGATAAAAGTACTTGATCCTGAGCCTTATACTTCCGAAAGGGAAAGGGAGTCACATCTCTACTGTGAATATCATGCCAGAGTCATGCACTCTACCAAAGATTGCCCAGATCTCCATGATTGGATCGAAACAAAGATCCGCGAGGGAATAATTGATCAGGAGGGAAATTTCCTGACCCCCTCACCACAAATATATGATCCAAGTCCACAGTTCCAAGCACAATATCAAGATCTATGTGAATATTACATCGCCAGTTGGGCTATGGACGGCATAGAAGCAAGGCTGATGTTGAGCAATTCAGAGTTGGCCTGTTTCAATATAGAAACAGAATATCAGAAAATGCTGCCGCGAAACCAATCTCGCAGCAAGCTGAGGAGTTTGTAGACGATTACTACCAACTCCCTCCTGAAATTGTTGAAGGAGCAATCAACTCAACCTTTCAGGCACAACCCTCAGAAGCTGAATGGGTCACTGTTGGCCCCAGAAAGTCAAGAAATTCCAGAAGACCCGGCAAATCTATCGCCAAGGGTCGCCCTAACAAAAGAAACATTCCTGAGCCATCTTCAGAGCAAGAAGTGATGAATTCACTAGAAGCTCTACAAATGAAGAATAGAGAGAAAAATAGAAAAAGAAATGAAAAAAGAAAAATGAAAAAACAAATGGAGGATGCTATGGCAGCAGAAGCTCCTCAGCAGCTGACGGCTGTCCAAAGGCTCCAGCTGCTGATTAATGAGCTGGAAGAATATGAAGTCTCCGAGCCCTCTAATAAACCAACGCTCGACCAATATATCCCTTGGGAAGAAATCGAGCGAAAGAGGCGGCTCCGGAACTGGTTATTGCAAGTTCAACATGAAGCACTCCAAGAAGATGACCTCCCTCCTTCGCCGAATCTGAGTCTCTTCAATGGAGATGAATAAATCACCATGGAACAGTTGGACTCTATGTTCAGCTCTTTCCATTGCTATATGGTGTTCATTCCTCCTCCAAAGGAATTACAAACTCCCACAAGCAATACTACTGCACAAGCGGGAGATAAACCAACGACGCTTGTATACCAGCGTCGACCTCCAGGCAATTCAAATCGTCATACTAAGAAGAGTCGTGGTAGGCATCAAAAGGCGGCATCTTCCACTACCAAGCAGCCAGATAAGATTATACTCTTTCATGGCGAAGAAGCAAAGCCTCTGCCCGAACCTCAAATCCGGGCGGACTCTTATATATTTGATCCTTCAGATGAAGAAGGAGGACTGTTTGACAAGGTTCCTCAATCTGGAGATAAAAATTCAAGCCCATATGCTTCATCAAATGAGCCAGACAATGTTCCTCCTCTTCCTAATGAGAAGCTATTGGCTCCTATCTCTCAAAAGAAGCCCGTCAAATCAAAAGAGCCTTCTGGGTCCTCATCAAGGGAATCCTCCCACTTGGACCAGATACGCTCCGAAGCTGACGACAAAATTCTTTAGCAATTACAGTCACTTCCCGTCAACATTAATGTCTGGGAAGCGATTGCCTGGAGCAAAGACTTGAGAGAAACTCTCGTCAAAATACTCCAAGAGCCAGAAACTTATGAAGCCCATATGGCAAATTTTCAAGCACAAGCATATGAAGCACTGGCGGCAAATGTCACCTTCACTGATGAAGATTGCTATTATCTTCCCCATATCATAATCGTCCCTTATATATGAAGGGAAATCAACAACATGCAGTTGAATCGGATCCTGGTTGATCCAGGGGCATCCATCAATCTAATGCCCTTCAAGACCTTTCAATCTCTATATCTTATGCCCTATATGCAAAGGGTCAAGGATGTGAAGATCACAGGATTCAATCAGAATTCGGAAAAAGCCATCGGAAAGGTCACCGTCAACTTGGACTCTGGGGATTTTGCCACCAGGTGACCTTCTTCATTATTGATGCCAATACATCATATAGAGTCTTGCTTGGAAGACCCTGGCTACATGAAAATTGGGTCATTCCATCAACTCTTCATCAATACATTAAATATGCAAAAGAAGGGAAGCAACACACAGTCTTTGCTGATCAAGCCCCGTTTCGGGAAGATGAATGCAACCTGACTGATGCCCCTTTATATCTTGGAGGACCAAATCTTCAACCCTCCTCCCTCCCTAAAGGGAAGGGTAAGCAAATTCACTCCTCAAATGAAGACAATAAAACTGGCGAGCTTTTTGTGATAAACAAAAGCCTTGCCATGTTACCTGCAAATACTTCTCAAAGTAAAGCAACCCGCCCAGAACGGCGAAGCATCAGTTATGAAGCTGATCATATAAGTCAAGTCGTCAGTGGGAGCATTCCTCTGCCATCCAACTGCATGCAGATCTGCTCTCTAAAGCAAGAACAAAGTGTTCGGCGATTAAAAACTTTCGTCGTCACTCATCAAAGAAAAGAAAGAAGAAAGAATGCAAGAAAGGCAGCAAAGTCAATCCTCTTCTACAAAGGGGAATTGATCCTTCAAACTTATACAGGGGATGATTTTGGTTGGGAAGATAGGTCCAATAACCAACTGGAATCAATACAAGAAATGGCCGATATGCCAGAAAAGATTAAGGAGATGTGCAAAAAGCAGAAAATCCCTCAGGTACAAGATGTTTCCCGGAGAAATTTCTTCAAGCAACTTTGGGAACCTTCTCAAGTCCGGGGGCAACCTCCATTCTCTGGGAGAGATACCAGAGGATTAGGTTATGATACCAAATCCTCCTATACAGTCAATGTTGTCGGATCATCACCAGAGGTCTGCAGCACGGAGAATAATCAGGAGTCCTCCAACTCCAACTCTCAAAATATTACTTCAACTCTATCAAATGAATTATCAAATGAAGAGCTACCAGAAGAATTCTGCAAGCAATCTTCATCCACAAACTCTGAAGATATAAATCTCTATGAAGTCTACGTCACCAACTCCGATGACGAGGAAGATTTCATAGATCTGCAACCAGCTCCCCAAGAAATTGAAGATGGTGGACAGGCCACTATTGATGAATTAATTGAACTCAATCTCGGGAATCAACAAGACCCCCGGCCAATCTTTATCAGCGCCCTTCTTGATGAACAAGAGAGGCAATCTTATCAAATTCTTCTGCTGGAATTCCAAGACTGTTTCGCTTGGAATTATAAAGAAATGCCAAGACTGGAGCCATCAGTTGCTGAACATGAATTATCCATACTGCACACGGCCAAGCCTGTCAAACAAGCTCAAAGGCGTATGCGGCATGAACTAGAATTGAAAGTAAATACTGAAGTCGACAAGCTTTCTGAAGTGGACTTCATCGAGCCGTGCATATATCCAATATGGCTCGCCAATATTGTTCCTGTGAAGAAAAAGAATGGTCAAATCCGAATATACATTGACTACAGGGACTTGAATAAAGCATGTCCCAAGGATGATTTCCCAGTTCCAATCACTGAAACTATGGTGGATATGACCACCGGATATGAAGCCTTGTCATTCATGGACGGGTCTTCCGGCTACAATCAAGTCCGGATGGCAATCAAAGATAAAGATCATACTGCATTCAGATCACCCAAAGGTATCTTCAACTACAAGCGGATGCCCTTTGGTTTGAAAAATGCAGGGGCTACATATCAAAGAGCCATGACTAAGATATTCAATGAAATGATCCATGATGTGGTTGAATGCTATGTGGATGACTAAGTCGTCAAAACCAAAAAACGGGAGGATCATCTATATGATCTTCGCCGTGTTTTTGAAAGGCTTCGTCAATTCAAATTGAAGATGAACCCTATGAAATGTGCATTCGGGGTTTCAAGCGGCAAGTTTCTGGGTTTCATCGTCAAATATCGGGGAATAGAAATAGACCCTGATAAAATCAAGGCGATCCAGCAACTGCCTTCTCCTCAAAATTTGACAGAGCTAAGGTCACTCCAAGGGAGATTAGCCTATATCAGGCGATTCATATCCAATCTCTCAGGAAGATGCATGCCGTTCGGCAAACTAATGAAGAAGAATGCTCCCTTCATCTGGGACCAAGAGTGTCAGGACGCTCTTGAACAAATCAAAGAGTATCTTCTCACTCCTCCAGTCCTAGGGGCGCCAGTTATTGGAAAGCCTCTTATACTCTATCTTTCAGCTATGGATGCCTCTCTGGGAGCTCTATTGGCACAAACAAATGAAGATGATAAAGAGCAAGCTTTATATTATCTTAGCAGAAAGCTAATTGGTCCGGAACTCCGGTATGCTCCAATGGAAAAAGTATGCCTAGCACTGGTATTTGCTGTAAAGAAATTGAGGCATTATCTGCTGGCTCATGAAATTAAACTCATCTCCAAGTATGATCCAATCAAATATCTGCTAAGGCAACCCATATTGTCAGGAAGACTCGCCAAATGGGCTCTGCTCCTCATGGAATTTGATATCACATACATTCCACAAAGGGCAATCAAAGGGCAAGGCTTGGCCGAATTTTTAGCCGCACATCCGGTGCCAGAAGATTCCCCTTTATCTATAAATCTTCCAGAAGAAGAAACTCTTTCCCCTGCAAGTGAAAATTTAGTTCTCGAAGAGGTTGCCACAATTGAGCTACCCTCTTGGGAATTATATTTTGATGGAGCTTCCCGAACTCTCCATTATACTGATGGTTCTACCACCGTCTCTACTGGAGCAGAGATCGTCCTAGTCACTCCATATGGAGGAATCTTATACAATTCCTGTGCTCTTATGAAGCCACTCACAAATAATGAAGCCGAATATGAAGCTCTGATTATTGGGCTCCGGCTGGCTCTCGAAATGGGAATCAAAGGCATACAAGTTTATGGTGACTCACAGCTGGTCATCCGACAAATATTGGGCCAGTATGAAGTCCGTAAACCACAATTGCTCCCATACTACACCACTGTTATGAAGCTCAAAGAAAAATTCAACTTCTTCGACATATCTCATGTGCCGAGAAGTGAAAATTCTCAGGCCGATGCTTTGGCCAAATTGGCCTCTGCTATAAAATTGCCTCCTGAAGGGGAATTGGACATAAGTGTCCGCCACAGAAGGCTCATGCCGAGTATTCTCGACGCTGAGTCTAATGTTACGATTGAAGAAGCACATACTATAGAGCAAGATACAACAAATGAATCTGAAGATTGGCGCGAGCCGATTATTAAAATCAAGGGAGGTTGGCTACCTTCTGATCGAGTACAAAGAATTCAGCTCTTACGTAGGGCTACATCATATCAAATAATAGCAGATCAACTATATAAGCTGGTCCATGAAAGAAAGGACCAGTCCTCCTCAGATGCTTATCCCTCAAAGAAGCCAAAATCATCATGAAAGAAGTTCACTCCGAGCTGTGTGGTGCACACCAAGCAGGAGAAAAGATGAAAATCAATATCAAGTTAAAAGGCTTCTACTGGGCTACCATGTACGTGGATTGCATCCAATATGCCCGTACATGTCATCAGTGCCAAGCATTTGGCCCTATACCAAGGAAATCACCAAATGTATTACACCCCACTGCGCCAACATGGCCGTTTGCCGAATGGGGTATGGATATTGTGGGACCATTCCCACCCTCATCTCAAGGCCACAAGTTCATACTGGCTGCCACAGATTATTTCTCTCGGTGGGCTGAAGCTATCCCGTTAAGGGAGGTAACTAGAGAATCAGTCGCCAAATTTGTCAAGCAGAACATAATATACAGATTTGGGACTCCTCATAGAATCATATCTGATAATGGGTCACAATTCAGAAACAAAACAATATATGCCTTGGCGGCGAAGTTTCATATCGATTGGAGAACATCTTCAGTATACAATCCACAGGCAAATGGGTTGGCAGAAGCCTTCAATAAAACCCTCTGTAAATTGCTCGCCAAGATAGTCGGCAACAGAAAGCGGGAATGGGGAGAAAAGGTTCATGAAGCCTTATGGGCTTATCGAACTGTGTATAAAACCCCTACCGGATGTTCGCCCTTCTCCTTGGTATATGGAGCCGAGGCTATGATCCCTATAGAAATTGAAATGGCATCCTATCGGGTGGCAATCCAAAGTGAACTACAAAATCAAGATCAAGATCAAATCGAAAGGAGACTTGAGGAGCTCTCCAATCTAGAAGGAAGGCGCCTTGAAGCATATAAGTCTCTCCAAATATATCAGGCTAGAATGGTTCGAGCATTCGACAAATTAGCAAGACCCAGAGCTTTTAAGCAAGGGGATCTTGTCATGGTCAAATGCAGAGAAGCAATGGCTGGAAAGTCATGTGGCAAACTTCAACCCACTTGGCTCGGTCCATATATCGTCACTCTGGCATATGAAGGAGGCGCATACCGGCTAGTTGACCATAAAGGTAATGTGCCTTTTCCCCCGCTCAATGGGAAACACCTGAAATTGTATTACGCGCCAGAGCATGAATTCCCTGGCCAGTCACCAAAACAAAAACCGATCACCCAAAAAGGGCTCGAAGCCGAAAGAAAATAAAAAATGATGATGGAAGTCTTGCCATAGATGGGGGCAAAGGAATCAAATTCCCACCTGCCCGTCATATATCCCAAATCTTTCAGTCCTTACCGAGCATGAAGCCAAGGGCATTCCATGTATAAACAAAAAAAAAGGGAAAAAGAGAAAAAAGGAAAAGTCAATGAAAAATGGAGGCTTATTTTGCTTATCCCGCCAAATGAGATTCCAAGCTACAATGCTAAACAATGTCAAAACCATACCAAAACCATAGCCAGCAAACCAAAAAGGTAGGCTATATCAAATCCAAATACCAAAACCATAGCCAACAAACCAAAAAGGTAGGCTATGTCAAAACCATACCAAAACCATAGCCAGCAAACCAAAAAGGTAGGCTATATCAAATCCAAATACCAAAACCGTAGCCAGCAAACCAAAAAGGTAGGCTATGTCAAAACCATACCCAAGCCATAGCCAGCAAACCAAAAAGGTAGGCTATGTCAAAACCATACCAAAACCATAGCCAGCAAACTAAAAAGGTAGGCTATATCAAATCCAAATACCCAAATCCATAGCCAGCAAACCAAAAAGGTAGGCTATGTCAAAACCATACCCAAACCATAGCCAGCAAACCAAAAAGGTAGGCTATGTCAAAACCATACCCAAGCCATAGCCAGCAAACCAAAAAGGTAGGCTATGTCAAAACCATGCCAAAACCATAGCCAGCAAACCAAAAAGGTAGGCTATGTCAAAACCATACCAAAACCATAGCCAGCAAACCAAAAAGGTAGGCTATGTCAAAACAAAAATACCAAAACCATAGCCACAAACCAAAAAGGTAGGCTATGTCAAAACCAAAATACCAAAACCATAGCCACAAACCAAAAAGGTAGGCTATGCCAAATCCAAATACCAAAACCATAGCCAGTAAACCATAAAGGTAGGCTATGTCAAATCCAAATACCCAAAATCATAGCCAACAAACCAAAAAAGGTAGGCTATGTCAATCCAAATACCAAAACCATAGTCAGCAAACCAAAAAGGTAGGCTATGCCAAATCTAAAACACCCAAAATCATGGCCAACAAACCACAAAGGTAGGCTATGCCAAATCCAAGTACCCAAAACCATAGCCGGCAAACCAAAAAGATAGGCTATGTCAAATCTAAAACCAAAACCAAAACTGAAATAACCTAAACCCTAAATCCAAACCCAAGCTCCATACCAAAGCCCATAACAATACCCAAAAAAAAAAAAAATCTTCACGCTCAGAAGCCATCACCACCCATTCCATCCCAGCTCACCACCCACTCCATCCCAGTTCACTACCGGTTTTAGAACCAGACCCTCACCCTTTTGATTATCTGAGCCAGTCAAATCTTCAAAAAAAAAAAGAGAAAAGGGGGTTAAAAATAGAGATACCCCGATGGACTTAAGTATACGATTCCTTGTGTGCTTAAGGGTAAAAAGATCAAAAAAAAAAAATCCAGCTGAGACGAAAACCCGAGAGGGCGCTTCAGGCAAAAATGGATAACCCCTCAACGCGAAAACTCGAAAGGGCGCGTTGGAAAAAGCTAAAGGGGGCCAGTCTTGGTGAAAACCCGAAAGGGCGCTAAGGCTGGTAATGTGAAAAAAAAGAGAGAATGAAAGAAGGAATTTCCGTATCCTTCATATTTATATTCATAAAGTCATAAGTCACTCTGTTACATAAGGGGTGACAGATAGTCACACACTACATACAAGGCAAGTTAAAACAACGAGCCTAATACACAAAGGTTATGATGAGAAGCAAAGCCAAGAGGGTGCCTTCTTCTGCAGCCGCTCTGCCTTCTAGCTTTGGAAGATCCGGGCCGGCGAGAGCCGTTCCTATCTCTAGCGCGGAGGCCTTCCTCTTCGGGACCCTCAGCTTCATCTCTGGCATCTCGGGCCTGACAAGATATTGCCTCGCCAAGCTCGCGTTCCAGCCGAGCCATCCGCAGCTCTCGCGTCTTCTGACGCTTGCGCACTTCAGCAGCTTGGGGATCATCGGCTTCAGCATCGCTCTCCAGAGCTTCAAATCGCTGGGCCCAGGTCATCTCAGCCTGACGAGTGCACACCCTGTTCCAAATATCGGTGATAAAATTCATCCAACGCTCCTGCTGGACTCCCATGCTGAAGGCGGATCCCGTATGTTGCTCCAGCGCCTCTCGAATAACTTCAATGGGCGCCGGGTCTGTGGAATCTGCCAATGCCGTTATTCGGCCAACAAGGAATTCCCAGCAGCCATCATCAGCAAAATGCGGGGCTGGTTGCGTCCCTTCAGGCCATCTTATACCATGCTCGGGGGGAGCACCAACCTCCAAGGGCGGAGAGTTCTCCTCGTCAAGATTCGGCACAATGTCTGCCCCGGAAAAGAAATCAGCAGCAAAGAAAAAGGCTGTTAGCAAGACAAAGCTGATAAAACACCAAGTCAAAAATGCAAGGCATAAACTCGGCTCTTCTCACCTGGGGCGGGAATTTCGCCTTCCTCCTCAGCCTCAGATTCTGAAGGTTGAGCGAGATTGGATGGTCCAGGATGCGGATCTTGAAAGGAGCTGGGAAAATATGGCGAAGTTGCATAAAATTGTTCCCCATTATATGGGAAGGTTGGAGGAACATAGGCAGGATCTGCCTGGTGAAGACCTCCGCCTCCACTTGTGGTATCGCCCACTTGAAAGGCGGATTGAGCTGGGAAGTCCAAAAACGGGCTCATTGAAATTCCCCAACTCGGGATGGAGAAGTTCGCCCCTGAGACAGAATATGAATCTGTCGTTCCCCAGCCAAACAATTGATCACAGAATTCTGCCCCTTTTAAAAGCAAATACAGCAAGGGAGGAGGATTCGTCATGAAAAGAAATATGTCATGAAAAAAATATATACGGGCTTGAGAAAATCGGCTCACCAAAAGAAGTTGTCCCTACAGGAGGCTCCTCCACAGGTCTCGGGATATAGACCTCAACGGGGGCAGAAGAATACTCTCCTTCTGAAGCTCCCAGTTCAGCATATGTGAATCCTGGGCAGTCAACATCGGCTTCTACCACCCCAGAAAATGCAAAATGAGAGGGAGCACCATCAGTCCCCTCTCCGGGCAAAGGATCTGCCATAGCTTGCAGAGTGCTTCCGTTTCCCTCTCTATGAAAAATAGAGGGACTTTCGGGCGGAGAACCGCACTCATCTGGAAGGGGGGAGCCGGCGCCCGCCTCGTCAGTTTCATCATCTAGTGCAGAAAAGTATGAAAGAAATCAATATGAGAACTGATGATAAAAGAAAAAAAGGAGGCGGGGGAATCTCAAAAGAGTATACCGCTCGAGGAGGCATATGCAACCTCTTTGGCCTTCTCAGCTCTTCTATTGGTAGAGGAAGAAGGAGCGCCGGGGCGAGTCCCGTTGCCCCTATCCCCGTTAATCCTCAAAACGGGAGTAGCTGGAAGACAAGGTCACCATATAAAAAAAAAAGGGATAAAAGAAGAAAAAAAAGGGAAGAAGAAGGGAAAGAGGGGTGGCTTACGTGCTGACTCTGATAAAGGCTTTGGTACCAGCTGAAGGAAGGTGGTGCTACAAGCTTCCCCCACTCTCTTCATAATATCCTGAACATCTTGAAATGTCTTGGCATTTTCTAGCCGAGGGATATATTCCAGAGGCCCAATATTGCCAATTACATTAATAAGATGTCTTTCCCATCGTGTCCATCCGGGATGGCCGATGCTCTCTGGAGGTAACTTTGTCAACAAAGGTACTGTAGGAGAGTGACCGCAGTCAGATAATAAATGATTCCACCAGCAATATGATGAAGAATCATCGCTGGCGACCGGGGCTTTCGTCCAGAACAGCTCTATGGATGCCAGGAGCGGTATTTCCCCCTGATAATAATACCTGTCATTTTCGGCCTTGGTACTATGTGACACACTGGCATCATAACGCCTCTTATATGAAGCTGCTATGCTGGAAAAGTGCCGGTTAAGATATGCCTCGTCAATAAAGACCGGGGATAAGCTGTACTGCACAAGCCGAGAGTCCTCCCTCTCCCTTATTTTGCCAGGGGAGAGTCGGAAAATACCGCTCCGGTCAAACCACCATCTGGCATAAAAGATATCCATATGTCCCGTCATTCCTGGCGCAGGAAGGGCACATGCTGAACCTGTTTCAGGACGACGGAAATAATTCCACCAACTTGCTGCCGTCATGTGAACATCATGGCCGCGTTGGAGTCGGAGTGACAATGGAAATTCCGCAGGTGGCGGGATAGACTGATCATACCCAAAATTTCTGGCAAATCGCGAAGGATAATAAGGCTCAGTGATAAGAGTCGATCCCACGCGATACACCAATACTCCGGGCCGAATACAGCATAGCCAGTCCTGATACACAGATTGGCTGGGGTATTGCTATTTGCTGAATAATATTGTGTCCCGTCGGAGGTCTGGGTGCAGAAAGGCCTGGTTCCCCGGGATGCATTGTCGAATTGGAGTAGCCCCTGCTCATTGTTCGGCAGAAAAGATAAACTGGACCTAGTACTCATCAGCTCTGTCAGTGGATCTCCAGCTGGACGATTCCGGAACATTAAAATTAATGGAGCTGAAGAGCGAGGCAAATCAATTGTCTGACACAAACTAGGCAGCAAGAGGCCGGCCCAAGCACTTAAGTAATGGGTGGGTAGCTGCACCTTCCGATCTCGGGGACTGGGATGTGAACTCAACGATCCCAGCCCGTGAAATATATTTGCTAGTGCTGCAGGAGCCAAAGCAAGTTGACGGCCCTCTGCCAGAAGGCAAGCAGGATAAATAAGGCCTGGCCGAATATATTCTTCCTCGCCATGGGGAACCACAAAGCTGGACAGCCAGTAAACTAAGTAAGCGGCCAAATAAGTGCGGTCAGGTAGCCGCCGAGGGTTCCAACCCATATCCTTCGGGGCACAAATGAATCGTCCCCGGGAAGGTTCTTCACTTCTAGTTGCTGATATTCTTCTAAACAGCGACCCTCAACTGAAAAGCCCTCGAAGAAGCAAAATGGCCCATTATAAAAATATCGAAGCCAGGCATTCTGACTGACTCTTATAGTTGAGGAAGATGAGGATGCTTTGTCTGTTTTCCCGACACGGGCTAGGTCCCGCCATACTTTTGTCAGGAAACGGAGGCTATATGGATAGAAATACTGGCCAGAGCCATTGCTGCGGTGGCTGTGCAAGTCATCCAATACAATTTCTTCATAAAGAAGCCCAGATATCGGCAGGCCTGAAATTTGGTGAAAACCCCATAAGTCAATGGAAGTTTCACCCTCAGCCGTCCCGAAGGTATTCCATCTGGGGCTAAATCTCTCCACCAAACCTCGGAGAACACCTGTGTAACAGGGATAATCATATAAAGCTGCCTCAACAGCTCCATAGATACCAGATTTCTTCAAGATCTCGCCATAATGGTGCAAAACACCGGTCAACCACTCTGTGGCCCCATAACGAAAGATATGAGAAGATACAACTGACCAGTGGCCATACCAGCTGGGAGAAGTGAAATCAATAATCCGATCCAAAAGACATCGGATGTCATGACTTCCAGCGGCATACCGGGAATCACCTGGCATCAAATAAGTGCCATTGATCTCCATCGCAGTCGTATGGCGATTCTGCAAGTTCCAGATAACAGGGGACAGCTTCCGTGACCAAGTATAACAATCAAGGTCACGATTATAAGGGCCAAGGTTATCAGCCGTCGGCATCCTCTTCAAAGGCATATATCTCAGAGGAAAACTGGGGTAGGAAAAGGCACAGGTACCCAGGAGGCTATCCCGGAACCTTAAAATGGCAAATTCCATATACCTCCTCTCGGCTGAAATACAGGGATCATTCTCAGGCATATCGGGTGGGATGAACCGCTGGATGAAGGAAAATAGTTCCCTGTCAGATGGGAAATGGCTTGGATAGCCTCCTCTCCGCGTATAATGATAAGTCCCCTTTTGAAGACAAATGCGGGAGTAATCCACTGAGCCGTTTGGAGCAAGACCCTCAGGGTTAAGGGTTGCTACTACATGGTAACCACTATCCAGAGAAGCTAAATTGGCTTCAGTGATACGAGGCCTCGCCAGGGCAGGCATCATAATTCCTTTCGGAACAACCCCGTCACGGGTCTTCTGGCTGTGGTTGTCCCGGGCCAAGTAATTTTTCTTGAAAGGCATGATGAAAGCCTGGGAAACCACAGGTAAAACAAAAAGGAAATTAGGAGAAGGAAAAGACACTAAATCCAGCTGAGCAGAAATCCGGGAACAAAAGCACTACAAAAATGCTCCGGAATGCAAAGCGAGGATTTACACGGGTCGCGTGTCGTCACTTTCAGTTCTGACACGTGTCCCGTGGGGGGCATTTGTTGAACGGCAAAAGTGTGACACGTTTATTGCAGCGGAAATTACAAAATCCATCAGATGATGGTCCGGCGACTAGCCTAGTTGAAGCCTATTTTGGCGGACGACGGTTCGAGTCGCGGACATGATGAAAGGGGCCGTTGGGCCACGAGGATTAAATGTTGGTTATCAGCAGGCCTGGTTACAATACATTATCAGCAGCCTGCTCAGAGGCCAAAAAGTTGTGATTTAAAATGACCCCAAGGTTATTTAAGTTACAAACTTATTAGCGGATCCTTCCCCAAAATTCAGCAGGGGAGTTCCGGCCCTTAAAATGGTGCCCGGAGTCCCGGTTAAAATGAAAGTACAAGGAGAACATGTCTCCGTTCAAAGTACGAAGCACGGAAAAATCCGGCAACACAAGGTCTATAGACCGAGTATGAAGGACAAGTACAAAGAACAAGCTCGAGGAAGAACTCCGAGGCTTGCAAAGGCACCCTCTGATCGGGCAGAACTCCGAGAAGTTGGGGCGAAGCACCAAGGAAACGGAACCGAACGCCAGCAGCACCTCCGGCAGCACAAGGTCTATAGACCGAATACAAAGAACAAGCACAAAGAACAAGCTCAAGGAAGAACTCCGAGGCTTGCAAAGGCACCCTCCGATCGGGCAGAACTCCGAGAAGTCGGGCGAAATTCCAAAGAAACAAGCAGGACTTCAGCAGCACCTCCGGGCTCCAACAAGTCCTGGAAATGAGGGTGTAGGGGGGGTATTTATAGACAAAATCCCCCCTCTCTTTCCATCGGTTAGGTCCCCTAACCGATGGTGACCTCACAATGAGGTCACCATCGGTTAAGGGGGGGTCTCCCCCTAACCGATGGTGACCTCAACATGAGGTCACCATCGGTTAAGGGTCTCCCCCTAACCGATGCTTAGGTCACCATCGGTTAGCCCCTTAACCGATGGTGACCTCATGTTGAGGTCACCATCGGTTAAGGGGGAATCTCCCCTAACCGATGGTGACCTCATCATGAGGTCACCATCGGTTGGGGCACCCTCTCTCTCCTCTCCCACGCAATGTAAAGGGGTTCATCCCCTATAAATACCCCCCCATTCCATAAGGAAAGGGGGTTGGGAATTGGCTCCGGCGAAGCCCTGTTGGGAAAATCCCAGGAAAATAGAAAAGAGCATTTGCTCATTCCCTCTCTCATTCTCAAATCCCTCCCGTCCGGTGTGTGAAGGTACAAATCCCCTTCTTTAGCCCAATAGGCCAGGCGCGGAAAGGAGAGCGGTCGGCGTAATCGTCATCAGCATTCCTTCTTAATCTCCATCCCCCACATCGAGCAAGTCTCTGTGGGGTGATATTCCCGGGGTTTAAATGCCGTCCATATCGAGCGAGTCTCTATGGACACATGGTATTTAAATACCCATGTTCTCCCCGCCCATCGAGCAAGTCTCTGGGATGGTGGATTTTGTGCTTATATGTATATGTTTTCTTGAGGAGACTCTGCCCAAGCGGAGGTTCTGCCCAAGGACATATTCGTATATTCACAAATTTGTGTTCTTATATATATGTTTCTTAAGACGAAACTCTGCCCAAGCGGAGGTCCGTCCATGAACACATATATAAAGATCACAAATTTGTAATTATACAAATATGTTCCTTAAGGAGAATCTCGCCCAGGCAAAAATCTCTCTCAGGGGACGTATCCATGTAAATACAAACTCGTGTTATATGTATATGTTTCTTAGAGGAAACTCTGCCCAAGCGGAGGTTCTGTCCAAGAATATATTCGTATATTCACAAATTTATGTTCTTATGTATATGTTCCTTAGGGGAAACTCTGCCCAAATGGAGACTCCCCTAAGAACATATCCATAAAATCACAAATTTGTGTCAGTACGCATATGTTTCTTAGGAGGAATCTTGCCCGGACAAAAGTTCCCTCTAAATTCATATCCGTATAATCACAAACTCTATATTTATGTAAATGTGTTTCTTAGTGGAATCTCTGCCCAAATAGAAACTCTGCCCGAGAACATATCTATATAATCACAAATATGCCCCATTTGTATATGTTTCTCAAAAAAAAAGGGGACTCCGTTCATACGGGGGGCTCCTTATCGGATACTCTGCTCAAGTGGAGATACCGTTTGAGAATATATTTACAAAGTGCAAATTTGTGTTTATACACATATATCTCTTTAAGGCAAAGTCCCTCCGGGTAAAGTTTCTCCCGAGAATACATGGATATAAGCATATGCCAATATGAAAATATCTCTACAAGGACACCTTGCCTAAGTGGGGACTCACCAAGACATATCCACATATTCAAAAAAAATAAAAAAGGGGATTGTGATAATATACACACATCCAAAGAAAAAGGGAAGTGAGACAGGAACCGTGCTCAGATACCCCAAATGGGAGCACATATGCACCTCCACGAGAAATATACCCGTGGAAATGGACTTCGGACAAAAATCACAAATGGGACAAGGACTTCCGTGGAGATACATCCATATGATCTCCGGAAATTGGACCCGCACAAGTACGAAATGAGGAGAAAAGAAACTCTACCTCGAACTCGAACTCTGCTCAGAAATGGCATTGCAAAAGAACCTCATATAAAAATTTACACAATCATCCTTCTAATATGGAAGTGTTACTCTGGGTTATAATACCCCCAAGTTCAGAATCAAAATCTTCGGGCATATACCCGTTCACAATAATAATCTCCATGTTTTCCCAAATGAAAACCCATAACCAACCTTTTGCAAAAAGGAGAAAAAGGACTTCAAATCGGTCCACGGGTATATACCCGCTCCCCCTTTTCAAAAGAAATCAAACTTTGGACTCCCAAAAAGGCAGTCATTTCAAAAATAAAATATCCAAAACAAAAGCATTTCAAAACAATCAAAAGAAAGGAAAAACATGTCATAATCAGGATTTTCTAAGAAAAAGCATGCATATTTTTCTCGTCCTTTACTATGAAATGGTATTCGGGTTTAGACCGGTATCAAATAATACCAAGTGTCCTAACTCGATGTAAATGTAACATCGATTCCGGTCGATGGAGACAGAGGTCCAGCACATGCTACCCTAATCACCTGATGAGAATAGACATGGGACTCAAGAAGTTCAAATAAAAAACGGCGCACCCGTCTGTTCGCGGACACACCCGTCCGTTCGCGGACACACCCGTCCTTTTCTCGGACACCATACCCGTCCGTTCCACGGACACCATACCCGTCCTTTCCCCGGACACCAAAATTCTTCTTCCGCATCGCGCGGACTCTTTTTCTGTCTGTTAGACAGGCTGGCACGCCCCCACAAATATCAAAACATAAAACAATACATACGCCAAATAAAACGAATGAACGCAAATCACACCACGATATTTTCATAGGAAAATTTTCCCCCGTGTCAACAGGGGCTAATGAAGGAAACTTTGCAAGATAGTAGAGAGAGTGGAGATACTATTCAAGTGCATTGTCTGCAGAGCTAGAAGCTAACAAGAAGGAATTGATCCAGACAGGCTGAAAAACAGCGAGGAAGTGATTATGGAATACTTTTAGTAGTATAGAAGTGAAAATACTTGGGAGATAAAGGAGTTGGGTGAGAATACTTTCCTGGTCTGCTATGTTATCAAAGGCGATTGAGGCGATCGCCTAGACCATGAGGCCAGACGAGGCGACCTCAGATCGCCTTGCCCCGGCCCATTTCGCCTCGGCAATTTCAAGCCACCAATTCCACCCTTTTTGCCCTTGGCCAGCCCATATATTGGCCTATAAAGAGGCCCACTTGGCCTATTTATTTACTTGCAATTTAGCTTGTTAAATTTTAGTTGCTTTACATATAGAAAGGAATAGATTTAGTAAGACATACAATAATTTGACATATGTAAATGATTGATTTTATGAAATATGTTAGTTTCATGCACATATTTAGTGATATTTATAGATATATTTATATTTTTAACTATATATATTATTTTATAATATATCGCCTCAATCGCCTAGGCCTTTGAGGCTGAGGCGACCCTTGATCACCTCAGGTCGCCTCACGCCTCTGACGACATAGCTGGTCTGGGTCCATCATAAGGATTGCAGAACAGCATGGATCCAATGACAGAAAATTCCATGCAGTGGAGGCTTCATACACTGTCATATGAGGTCCCCAGATATTGGAGTCTATGCAGAGCCAGAAGACCCTGTCAAGTGGTACAAGTACTCTGGCGTCCTGCTGCATCTACAGACTGTTGAGGCCTTCTGTAGCATGGTTGAGAAGTTTGGTGCACTGAAAGAAGTGGACAGGAATGCTGCCGGCTAATCTCATCTCCAATTTGCAAGACTTACAGTGGAGCTGGATAGGAACCAAAAAAAAGAACTGCCCGAGCTGGTCAGAATCGGGTGTGGAACTCAAAATTTTCAAATGTCTCTGTGGACAGGGCAAGGCCGTGCCAGAGGTGCTGACAGATAGGCCGCATGGAAGGCGGAATCAGCTGATCCTGTCAGGATCAGCCAATTGTGGATTGGATCGGCCATGGCCAATCCAGGCTGATCCGACTGATTCTGGCTGATCCCCGGCCGGAATCGGCCCGATCCGGATTGGATCGGCCCTGGCCGATTCTTGGGCCAATCCAATCCTTTTTTCCATGATAAGCCATGAACTTGGGTCTGAGGTAGCTGCGGCATACAATCATTTCAACAGACGAGGAGTCAAAAGGTGAATCAGGACAGAGTTAGGTATAACTTGGTGTCGTAGTCTCTTGAGGGGACAGGAACCAAGTCATTGACAGGCATCAGGAACTAGTGAAAATGATGATTCATTATTGGAAAAAGCACTGGAAGACAATGGCAAAGAAAGATGCTTTCAAGGCTTGAAGATGGCAAAGGAGGTGGGGGCTTCCCAAGGCTTGGAAGAGGAATGGCCTCAGATGATTTGGAAGGCTTACAGTAAGGGAATGGAAGGTGAAGGGTCAGGTATGGAAGATACACAATGCCAGGTCAAATTCACAGAGAATGGGTCTATTATTTACCCAGAACCGGTTGATTTGGATCCTTTTATTAACTGATTAACTGACCAAACATCAACTTCACTTACCCAAGATCTGATAACTTATCATATTAGATTGTTGTCTTCTTCACCAGACTTCAAAGGATCTGAATCTTCTTCACCAGACTGTTTTGCAGCTTTGACAACAGGTGATGGGAATCGAAAAATTGCACCAAAGGATCCATGGGCCATTTGTTTACTTTGTTTGGCCCATTAGAGGCCCACTTGATGTAATTTTCTCTTTTAAAATTTTATGTATTTAGAAAGGGGTATTTTGGTCTTTTGGGCCCTTGGTAGGTGAGAAGGGCCATGTGGGTCTTTAAATACGTGTAACCCCCCCACGTTTGGGCGATGAATGTTTGAAGAAAAAAAAAAGAATGGCATAGTCTTTGCTTTGAGGGGTGCGCCCCTGTCCCCTTCTCCCTTCTCCCCTCCTCCGGTGGATTCCGGCCTTTCTCCCTTCCTCCCCACTTTTCTCCGGTGACCCTCTCTCCTTCTCTCCCTCTCGGTCTCTTTCCCCCCTTCCCGTCCCGCATCAACTGGGATTGAAGGTTTTGCAGGCAACCTGATAAGGAGTACTCAGAGCAGATGTATCCTAAGAAGATCATGCTGCTGCTACGAGGCTGTGCTCCAAATTGAGGTCAGATACTATAGGAGGGTCGGTTTCCAACAAATGATTCATGGTGCTAGTGACAATGTTCTTTCAGAGGATTTTCCAGTGGAATTCTCTATCATACTCAATGGGAAATTATGTGGTTACTTTAGTACTAGGGGTTGAGGCAATAGGATCTCATTTTCCTCTTATTTTCTTGCTTATTGGTCAGATATTCCGTTCTCTTTGTTCTATCGCTGTGAACAAGAGCCTTATTGTTGGTATTATGATTGGAAGAAAAGAATTGTGCATGTCACATCCCAATGATACATTGATTTTCAGTTCATGCAGCCTTATGAGAAGTCTGAAACAGCTGGTGTTTACAGAGATCATAACACCTTGGCGACCGCTTCAGAAATGGTTGAGACCCTCTTATTTAAAGGTTTGAGCACATGTTGATCAGAGCTACATGTTGAGACCCTCTTACTTAAAGGTTTGAGCACAGATTGGATGGATGGAACACAAGATTTCTATCAGCTGGAGGTGGATGGGTTCTCTCCAAGACACTTTTATCTTCTATCACCAATTATCATTTGGCATCTTAAGATTCTAAAGAAGGTGGTAAGAAAGATAGAAAGTATAAGGAGCTCCTTCTTTTGGAGGGGGGGGGGGGGGGGAGTGTGAAAAGGGGAGCCTTCATCTTCTCCATTGGCTTCTTGTTTGTAAGTTTAAGAATCAAGGTGGAGTTGGAAACCTGATTTGCTCAGGAAAACCATAGAACTGTCCACTGGCAAAGGACATGCTCAGGGAACTTGATTTGCTGAGATGAAGGGTGTTGCTTATTTTTTAGGCAAGGAGTTTGCCTACTGTACCAACAGCCTGATGCATCTTTGGGTTGGGGGTTTTGCCTATTATGCTTAAGCCTAATAAATCCTTGGGGTGGAGGATTCTGTTATCTGTTCACGACACCCATTAATCTTGGATATCATGCAGGAAGTTGTACCTCTAGGGAAGAATGTGTGCCAACCTCTCCTATTGAGGATGGTCAATAAGTTAGTATGTGTGAGCACTGTGTTTTCCACTCTAACAACCATATTGATCATCGGGTGTTCAACCCCCATTATGCTCCCGAATAGTGGATGATTCCTGAAGAATATGGCCAATAACAGACAAATAGTTATGCTAGTATGGGACACCCAATCAAGAGCTTTATGTTAAAGCAAGGTGGAACATAACTGTGAGGGAGGGGGGATCCTGATTTTTCTTCATACAAAACCTGACTTGAGTGTTGGAGAGGTCTCCTCTGGGACACCACCAAGGGCACCCTGGCATCTTCTCTATGTTCACAGGTGACAACAGTCTAAACAAGATCTTCCCAACTCTATTACTAGCATAGCTGGAGTGTGTGAATGGTCAATCTCATCCCCCAGTTCTTGACTATGATCTGTGGGACACAGACATTGGTGTCAAGTGTCAATGTGTTAGTATATATTAAAATCTTGGTTTATAACTTAATTTAGAAGTAGCTTAAAAGTTATTATAAGATAAACAATAACATTAAAACATGAAGGTCTTTTGGAAAGCTCTAACATAATACTATATATATATATGTATAATTTTTTGCATATTTCTCAAATAGTCACTTCTACTTGATTATACTTCTCCCCTCATCAATATCTCGGGAGAAGCTGAACGAGAAACTCCCATTCATGGCAAAAAGGAAGGGTGCACAGTGGCTGTGAGAAAAAAGATTTGAGAAAGAAGACAATGTGATGATGTGACGGGTTAAAACCATATCAATTTGTGTAGAACCCCTTGTGCACTCAACATGGACACCCATATTGACACGAGTTCACAATTCTGGGATAACTTCTCCTATGTCCCCCCGTCCATGTTGACATAAGTCGACATGGTTCCTAGGTAACTTCTCTCACGTTCCCCATGTGACAGGTTCTTGACCATCAACACGGTACTAAGTATATTTAGTCTTTCCATCACCTTGTATGCACATTCATCCAAGGCAGACAGTGCTACAATTTAAAGGGCTAGTCAATGCATGAATAAATCACTTCTTTTTAGTTGTAAGATGGCGTGGGAGTGGTCACAGACCCAGTCTGCATCACATGGCTTGGTAGGTCAGAACACTCCCTTCAGGATCAAGTTTGTATCTGAACCAGCATGTGTCTGGGATTTATCCTGTCTTAGTGACACTTGGAATTCAAATAATGAAGAGATAATAGAGCTATGTAGTAGAACTTACCTACATTTGAGATAGAAGCATTAATAGAATGCGTAAGTTTCAGTGTGTATCAAATACAAGAAACTTATAAACTGTGTAGGAAGCTAATAAGCCCTATACTCTAAATGCTGTCAATTCGAGAAAATTATTTACACATTGTTTGAAGGCAACATTTTCGTATGAAAATGTTGGTTGGAATAATGCAAACTTGTGCTGACACTGATATTTTAAGAAAAACACAGTTTCGATTCATGTTCTTAGTCCTTAGAATGCTTAATTCTGAAGATTGTGACCTTGTTATTCTGATGGTAACTATTCCTTGAATTAAACAGCCTTCTTGCAATATCCAATTTTCCTGCTCGAAGGAAAGAAACAGTAGAGAAGGTGAGAAAGGTTGCTGATTCCTTCGCACGTGAACTTGAAGCAGCAATGCAAGAGGATCTTTCTCGGACTATGGAAAGTCTAAGACAATCCGTGGCAATAATTAGCAAGCCTTATCAAGAAGGAGCTCAGCAAAGGATAAATAGATTGTTGAGTATTCAAGAAGAACTAACAAATGTCGAGCAAAAACTTCAATCAATTAAATTTGAAATACAAAATCTTCATGTTTCTTGAGCAATCTATGTTTTGTTTTGTTCATTATTCTGTGCAGACGGCAGTGAAATTCTGCCATTTCATCATTTTGTGTATCTGGTTCTCATGTGTTTCATGCTCTTTCCATGGCTATAAATAAAGCTCTGTATTATTATATTGTAGAAGCCAAAATTTCGGAAGATTTTATGCATTTCCTGAGTTAAATCTTCTTTCTATAATTGAATCAAATTGTAGTTGTAGTTTACAAGTTTAAATTTGTCTGCCGGCTTCTCGTTCCTGTGCGGTGTGTAAAGAAATCAACCGACGTGTTATAGACCTTGCATCTCTCTTTTTCAGTCTACCTAGAAATTGAAGAACCAATATCTCAATACACAAGACCAAGGTATTAGCTTGCTTCTGGGGTGTAATTATGTACTACTTAATTGCCATTCAATGTGCATGCCCTCCCACGCATTTTGTCTTTCTTATTTTATAATCCACAAAGGATGAATAGTGTATCATCTCTCATTTAAAGTTGACCTCATATGGACTCTATTAATGAGTTTATATGATACTTGATCGTTTTATGAGCAATCCAGCAGAAATTATAGAAGCCTCAGAAAGCAGTGGACTCATGGTAAGCTAAGCTCCTCACACACAAAATGGGAAAAATGAAATGGTTAATGCACTCCTTTAGATGGCAAATAGATGTGGCAAAAAATTGTGGCATTGTTTGCATCTTCTATCTTATGTAGTACTTTGGCAGACCCTTGATGTTTTCTTATTTATTCAATAAACGCATGTTGTAAGCCTGTCTAATCCCCATACGGTTCCCAAAAATAGAAAACCTAGAATGCTTAATAACTACAACAGGGGACGCGAGCTGCCTTATTCCGTGGAAGAAAGAATCTGAGAGGAACCAAAAGAAACTAACCCTATAGACTGTGCATGAGAGGAAATCTAACAGGTTAACGTGTTAATTGAGTTTACCATGTTAACGTGTTAATAGCATTGTTGGATCTAACATGTTGGTAATGTTGTTGGACTTAATATGTTAACAATTTTTGTTGGTTTTGACATGTTAACATTAGGGGTGTAAACGGAACTCAATATTTCGACCTGATTCCGATAAAAATTATCGGGTTAGGAATTAAAAAATGATACCGATAGCTTATCGGAATTGGTATCGGATATTTCGATAAACTATTAGAATCGGAATTGAAAAATAATCAGAATCGGAATCGGTATCGGTTATTTCGATAAATTATCTATATACTCAAAAGATAAAATCATGGTAAACACCGTAACTTATCGAAATTTCGGTTCCAGTAATGTTATCAGAATCAGAATTAACCATTCCGATTTTATCAGAATTGGTATCGGTTATTCCGATAAATTATCCATATACTCAAAAGATAAAATCATGGTAAACACCTTAGTTTATCAAGATTTCAGTTCCGATAATGTTATCGGAATTAGAATTAACCATTTCGATTTTATTGGAATAAGAATCGAAACTATATTTCGGTTATCGGAATCAGAATCGAAATTTGTGTTTCCGATTCCGAACCCGACCCGTTCGCAGCACTAGTTAACATGGTGATATTGTTATTGGATTTGTCAGATTTAGTGTGGACATGTGTTAACACGTTAGATTGTATTTTTACTCGTTAGTTCGTTAAGCCGATAACTGGTCAACATGTTGATAATGTTGTTGGATTTAAGGTGTTGGGTGGTGTTGTTTGGGTATAGCTTTTTAATGTGTTAACAATGTTGTTGGATTTCACGTGTTTAAGTTGTTAACAATATTGTTGAATTTAACATGTTAATCTAAGTATTAAGGGATTTTTACATCTAACCCTATGTAAATCATCTTATATGTCAAATGACATCTTGATAATCCGACAACCCCTTGAAATCTCTTGATTTGCCACCAAATGTCTGTGTTCCGCTATCTACAAAAATAAACTATTAATAGAGCAGTTCTAAATTAAGGGCAGATTGTGGACCGAGTCATGAGGCTTCCTTCTGTTAAATTGCCGTAGAACCGGCTCGTCCGTCTCCAGTAGCTCTTCTTCCTTCTCCAATAATAAGATTGTTATAAAAGAAGCTTAATTATTTGTAAAGTATATTCAGTGATTTATTAAGATGATTGACATGCTAATACCCCGAGACAAAAGAAGACGAGCGGCTTTGCAAATGATTACCAATCAAACAACAACCTGCCATTTATTTTATGATAAACTCTTCCTAAAACGACCATAATCATGCTTAGCTTGCAGCATGGCGAGGAACCTTGTGTCTTTCATACAGAACAGCAGATATCTAGTGTTCGGAGCTAGCGGAGGAGGAGAGAAGAGAAGGAAAGGAGTAATCTATAATATTCATATATCTTGAGCGACAAACATACCTACTTAATTAGGCAATATCCAACAACTCATGAGCGTAACGTTGAGATCTTCCGGTTCCAATCATATAGGAAGAACGTAAACTTTTATCGCGACACACTTTTACCCATGGCCGTGGGATGGGTGCATATATAATATTCGAGTATCAAACTAAGAAAACATGGGCAGAGGACAATGCAAGGTGCGGCTACCAATTGCCCCTCCATGATGGAATCTCAATTCTGAAAGTATTTCTTCGTAGAGAAAGATTTAGTGCACTTTTGTATTGCACTTTGTGGTGGTTATTTCTAGTCACCTAGACTCATCATGGCCCAACACAGTCAGTCAACAGGGGTGTCAATGAACTGGGCCAACCTATAAATCCATCGGGCTGACCGGTAAAAAAGCCCATCTGAAATATGAGTATTCAGCCCGAGCCCATGACATGGCTCGAAAATTAGGCCCATTTTTAACCGGGCTTAGGCACCGTTTGGAATAGATTTTGGAAAAAAATTAAAATTTAAAATCTTTGAAAAGACCAATCTTGTTTCCAAATGTAGCATCTCTTTTCTTGACTTTTCAGCTCTCCAAAATCGGTTGGAAGAGAGAGATAGGAAGAAAAGTTGTCACATGTAAAGCGGTGTAATACTTGCTTCTGAAAATTTTTGAAAAAGATGGAGAGAGAAGGACAGTGTGCAGACGGCGAGAATTTTTTTGGTTTTTTTTTTTAATTTTCAAAACCGTGGGCGACGAGGCTACAAACGCTTCACCGTACCGAGGCACAGTGGAAGCCGCTTTTCCCGATTTTTACTTTTCTAACATCGATAACAAACGATGTCTAGATGGGTTGGCCCGTGGGACCGGCCACCGGCGTCGGGGGTACAAAACTGGTTTGAAGAACGAGATGTAACAAGGAAAAAGGAAGCAAGAAAATCCTATTCTTGGTGGACGACGGTTCTCACCTGAAGCTTGCGGACTACTGTGGAAGGGGCTCTCCGCCTTGATCCTCGCAACAAAGCAGTTCCCCATGGGGACTAACTAACCCAGAGAAGAGCGCGCGTCGCACAAACAAGCCACCAACCTTTCCTCTTCTCCTCCTCCCTTAGCTTCGAGTGGGCGAGCTCGCCCCCGCTTTGGGTGCCTCCCGAGAAGAAAAGCCCTTCCGCCCCCTCCAGCAGATCGTGCAACAGGAGCACGCGGCAGGGGCACCGACCAGGCCCGAGGCACAGGGGAGAAAGGGTAAAGATCTTGTTTTGAAGAAAGGGAACAGAAAAGGAGATCTGGGGAGGGCGGGGGGGCTAGAGAGCGATTGGGATTAGGCACAGCGCACCGGAACTCCAAAAACGCTGCCTTTATCTATCAATCTATCTATCTCTTGCGCCAGTGGAAAGAGCCGCACAGGCAGGGAAGACGGAGCTTCTGGGGACATTAATGGCGGGCGAGGGTCCCCAGCTCAGCAACTCTCTCTCTCTCTCTCTCTCTACCTCACTGTCTACACCTCTTCCTGCCTTCGAGGTGCGGCGCGGGGAGATGCTCTTCGGTTACCAGCCCTTCGCCACCAAGGACCCCCGCATCTTCGACCAGCCGGAAGAATTCGTCGGAGATAGGTTCATGGGGGAGGGAGAGAAGCTGCTAAAGCACGTGTTATGGTCCAACGGGCCGGAGACAGAGAGCCCGACGCCGGACAACAAGCAGTGCGCCGGGAAGGACTTCGTGGTGCTGGTGGCGCGGCTGCTAGTGGTGGAGCTTTTCCTCCGATACGACTCGTTCCACTAGCCCGCGATCAGACCTGTGGTCGTCCTCCATGGGCTAAGATAGTGTAGGCCCACTACATTTGGACTGAGTTGGGCCGGGCCAAATTAGTTACGGGCCAAGATGGGCCCGTTGAGACACCCCTAGAATAAAGTATCAAAGAACTGAAAGAAATGGACAAGTCAGTTTGAGGAATGACGTGTATGGCCCGTTCTCCAGATAAATCTCAGATACATAGTTATAATCTTGACCAGAGAAGAGTGAAGACTGTAATTAAGAAATCAATCTCTGAGACGTTGATTAGTTTTTACTGGGAGCAGATCATCTAGTACAGGCCAGCCAAAGTTTGTGATCATGAAAGAAAATTTTATAAGCAAAACATATAATTCGACTTCGATTAGTACTTAGTGCTTCATTTGTGTTGCTCCATCACTGAGTACCAGAGGCAGGGATATGGTCAAAGATTGCTGAGATTCTCCAGCTTTGAACAGGATTATGTTGCACACATGAACTATTGCAATCAGGGCACAAGCCTTACCCTGGGTACTAATGGCAGAACGAGGAAGAAAACTATGATATATCTAAAATAATCTCCAACGAATACACAGAAAGATAGTAATAAACACAAACTACTGGAAAAATCTAATTTTTGGTACATGGTGTAGGGTGTCTCTCTGCAAACGTCAAGGAAGCTGGCTGTTCTTGGAAGTGGGGATGTCCTCTTCCATGACACAATCAAGAGATCCATACATGATGGCTAATCACTTTCGAGGGAAGACGGTGAAATAAGATTGGACGGCCGTGAAAAATAGGAGAACAATTCCAGCAAGCAGGGAAATAATGCTCCATGGGTTGCTAAAATATGTGATCTTCAAACTGGCTCGCCACTTATGGTGAGGAACATCGAAGTATGCGTTTAGATCACTGAACAAAGAAGCATTGGAGTGCTTCTCGTAGTTGAGATGTGTCCCTTTGCACAACGTGTTAAACATCTTAGCCACCTCCTCGTCGCTACCCAGCTTACTCTCGATTATTTCGTACTTTTTGAGTATGGCAACGTCGATCTCTGTGTCGATGATGTTATCCATGAAGACGGCATAGCTTGTGAAGTAGCTTCCGACTTGGGGGCAGCACTGCTCGAGGGCTATTAAGTTGCGGAGCTCTGAACTGGTCGACTCCTGAACCCGCAAGACCGGGACTTCCAATATCCCCCCTGCGAAAGACACCTTGACGAAGGAACCCACCTTGTTGTTCTTCTTAAACTTGATTCCGGCTGTTAGAAGGTGTGTTGCGGAAGGGATCATCCTCGGCACCTTTGATTTCTTAGTGGGGCAGCAGTACCGATGCCACTTGTGGATCTTTAACAGGTAGAACAGAGCAAGGAACACAAATAGGATGGAGTTGATTGGGTTCTTGAAGGGGTAAAGAAGAAGATGACAGGAGGAGCAACGACGAGACTTGTTTGGGACGTGACTTGGATCCAGACAGAGGTGGTGCAGGTGAAGGAGATGGTGGACATGATCTGCCTGTGGATGCTTCTCTCTGGGTAGTTTAACGCCGAGGAATGCTAGAGTGATCTCTATAAGAGTGAGAGGGGTTGTACGCGTACCTACGAAGGGGATTGTGCATTGCTCAAACAGTCTCACCAGTACGAAGAACGGCATCTGGTTCTCCAGCAGCATCAGGTCCCTTCTCAAATGGGAGAAACCCCACCTCACCCCCGACAACTGGGAGTTTTGTCTTGTTTCCTTGAAGATTCTCTTGACGAAATACTCGATGATGAAGCAACCATCGAGGACAAGCATCTTCACAAACTCCTTCTCGCCGAAGTCGACCTTCTCGGCGTATTGCCTCCGAGCTTGGGGCTCGCACTCGCGGACCACCCTGATGTAGTTGCTGATGTTGTTTTCCGCACATCGACTGAGGAGCTTTTTCAGGTACATCAGCTTGATCTGCTCCATGGGAAGCAAGCTTTCCTCGCCGTGGTGGAAGGGGCCGATGGAGACGAGCTTGGGTCCGTAGGCGTCGTCTTCTTGCGCTCTGATGGAGGGGTGAACCCTCCAGATCCACGGCTGCTGTTCCTCTTCTGGCACCTCCGCCATCTCCTTCAAGATCTCAGCTTCCACGGATTTAGAGATGGCATCCACAGGAGGTACAGACGTTCCCACGGCTCTCTGCACCTGAGGCACGGGTAAAGCTACCGCCGGGGTCAGCTCAACCCCGGCGTCTCTGCCAAGCATTGTGCTCACCTCCAGGACGACATCCTCGCCTTTCTGCGAGCCATGGCCGGCCGACTTGTCCCCCGCTAGTGGTTCAGCTGTTCCGAGTGCCGCGAAGGCCGTCGCCGTCGTCTCTGGTCTGGGGCTATCCGCCGGTGAAGCCATCTGGTTGGAGGCTGCGCTGCTTCGGCGGCGAGGGTTCACCCCTTCTCCAAACTGTGGAGGCTGTGTGCTGTGGGTAGGGACGAGAAGGTTAGGCAGGGACTCGGTTATATATATCTGTTCTAAGCATCATTTATTTTTTAAGCTGGATACTGCCCAATCAACGCCCGTTGCAACTAAATAAAGTGGAGAACTCTAAAGACAACAAGAAAATGGACAAGACGAGGTGGACTTGACCATAAACAATGGAGGAACCTGGAACGAGACGGCCTTCGCGGCACTCGGAACAGCGGAACCACTAGCGGGGGACAAGTCGGCCGGCCATGGCTCGCAGAAAGGCGAGGATGTCGTCCAAGAGGTGAGCACAATGCTTGGCAGAGACGCCGGGGTTGAGTTGACCCCGGCGGTAGCCTGGTGCAGAGAACTGTGGGAATCATCGGAGGGGAGAACAGTGGCAGTCCCGACGGCCCGTCTGCCATCTCTAAATCCGTGGAAGCTGAGATCTTAAAAGAGATGGCGGACGTGTCGGAAGAGGAACAGGTGGATCTGGAGGGTTCACCCCTCCATCAGGGCGCAGGAAGACGACGCCTACGGACCCAAGCCCGTCTCCATCGGCCCTTTCCACCACGGCGAGGAAAGCTTGCTTCCCATTAAGTTGATGTACCTGAAAAAGCTCCTCAGTCGATGTGCGGAAAATAACATCAACAACTACATCAGGGTGGTCCGGAAGTGCGAGCCCCAAGTTCGGAGGCAATACGTCGAGAAGATCGATTTCGGCGAGGAGGAGTTTGTGAAGATGCTTGTCCTATATATATATATATATATAATCATTGAATTCTGGAGACGAGACGATGTGGATGGCCGTCTTTTCGATCGCCCTTCCTAGTTCCTACCACACACAATTGAACCAAATCGGACTCGAACATAAATTGAACCAAATCGGGCTCGTTTGGGATTTACTTATTTGGGTTTGTTTTAAGTAAAGTGTTAATTATAACTCGTGTTGCAAGCACTACTCTGTGGTTTCTTGACTGAAACTTCTACATCTCGAACTCAGTTGAATTGGATTGGTTTGACTTAGTTTTTTTGGATCCACCCAAAAGTAAACATGATTTGGTTTGGCTCAAATCTATTTTCGAGCCAATCCAAATCAAAGGAATTCGATTTCAACATGAACTAAAGTATTTAGCTGCTGTTTGGTGTCGGAATAGGAAAAGATATCCCCAGTCTATTCCAAAACTTTGGTTTGGTATCACCAAAATTTTGGTGATATCTTGTGATAAATTATTTTGGGATATCACTGTAAACAAGGATATCATTGGGGAGAGATCATTCCCACTTTTTGTGGGAATGATGTATCCCTCCGCGTATCCCTCTTTTTTCCCCTCTCCCACCCCCTCGCCCCCCATTCGCCCCCGAGGCCCTTTTGTGTCCTAAACCCTCCAACGCGGCCTTCTTCCTCTCCGACTGTTCATTGGCGCTGTTAGGGCTGTAAATGGAGCGGATATGGAGCGGATATGGGTTTTTCAGTTTTGATCCGAATAGTTAATCGGATAATTCGTATCTGCTCCGAATATAATTCGAATACGGAGCAGATAATTTAATCGGATAATTTTCATATTCAGAGCGGATACGAATATTATTCGCTTCGAAAATATAAATTTAATAAAAGATATTAAGTGGTCTAAAAATCATAAAAAAAATAAAAATATATATGTTTTTAAATATAAATGTCAAAAATATTTTCTAAACAAAAAATTAGTATTAGATATATTATATATTTATAAATTATATATATTATATATGAATCATTATATCTAAAATATAATGGTAAAAAATAATTCTATTTCGGAGCGGATCTTAAACGGAGTGGATCACCCCTTTCCGTATCCGCTCCATTTATTATCCGGATAATATTCGTATCCGAAATCCGCTCCGTTGGATATTTGTTAATCGGATAATATCTAAATAATCGGATACGAATTCGAATCGGATCCGGATATTATCCGGATCCATTTACAGCCCTAGGCACTGTCTTCGCTTGCCATTGCCATCATCTTGTCTCACCGCTTGGTCGTTGCTGTCTAGTGAGTCTCCACATCTGCTCATTCCTGCTCCTCCTCCTCCTCCTCAGAGCTCTCATCCTTCGACGACGAAGAGCCGTCCTCCTCGGAACCCATCCTCCTCCTCTTTCTACTGCCTCGGAGGGGTATCATGCTGATGTGTCGGCTGAGGTAGGGCGCCCAGCTAGGCGCGATCTTCGCACAGATCGTGTTTTAGCTGATTTACTTGCTGAACAACGTGTTAGACAAGATGGTTTTACTAATGGAACTTTCACAAAACAAGCATGGAGAACAGTGCATGAGAAGTTCAATCAAATGTAACAAGTAGGGTATACCCTAGCAAATTTAAAAATTCATCTTAAGAATTTGAAGAGACTATATAGTCTCTATAGGAATTTAAAAAATAGATCTGGTTGGGGTTGGGATGACACAAATCATCTACCAATCTCTGGAACAGTTGATGCGTGGGATGTACTAATTGCGGTATGTATATTGTTTTCTTATAACATCCTTTAAAAAATAATTCCCAATATTTTTTGATAACATTTCTATGTTTACCCCTTTTCAGAGTAAGAACGAGTACACTCATATTCGAGGCAAACCATTTCTCATATGGGAACAAATGGACCTTATTTGTTCCAGCAACATGGCTAATGGACATCTTGCAAGTAGTTTTATGGATCAGGAAGATAGTTATCCTCCATCCCAATCTTATCAACAAGATGTTGGTGATGATTATGAGATAGATTTAGATCTGAACATGAGTGGGATGGGTCTTGAGGATGATGCACTAAACTCTGTCACTCAACAACCACATGTACAAACAAATGATGTTAATGATGAGGCAACTTCACATTCAAAGGACATACCGTGTGCATCCACTAGTAGCCACAAACGTAAATGCAACTCACAAGTCAATGTTGAAGTCTTTGACAGGTTATTAGAGTTGGGTGAAGAGAGACTCAAACTTACCAGAGAATTAGTGGAGAACCAACGTAGGACAATACCACCACAAGTTGATGTTGCATTGCAAGAGTTGGTAAAGGTGGAGGGGATACCCCAACATTATCTTTACAAGGCCATTAATCTGTTGAAGGACAAGGATGACAGATGCATCTTTCTTGCTTTACTCAATGAAATGAGACTAGGATGGATATGGTTCCGCCTTGAGTGATTTATGATATCCTTTATTTACTTTCACTGTCATTATATTATTGTAGTGATGTTATATGATTACGCTTCGTTCACTTGTTCACTGTGCTTTTGCATGTTTTATGTGTTACACTGATGTCATATATTTTTCTTCTATATTATGCATTTATACATGCTTAGTTGCGGGCATCCGTCTGCTACCGGCGACCATCTTCTCTTCTCTTCCAAATGTAAGCCCGTTTGGCTCCGGCTCAAACAGGGATTCACCTCCACACACTTTAAGTGCAATATAATTAAGTAATAATCCATGTGGTATCCAACAATTGAGTTGCCACTTTATCACTCCCCATGTGAGAGGTGCCACATGTGTTATTGCCTAGTCATATTGCACCTAAAGTGCAATACAAAAGTGCACTAAGTCTTTCTCTTCTTCGTAAGTTTCACGAGCAGTATCTAATTGAGCAGTGGTTAGACATTCCAAGTACAATCCGTCTATATATGTCCACAACAACCACGGTGTTAAACGAACCAGCGAACTGGCCACCATACGAGGACCTCAGTGAGCCAGTGAGGGCGCCCGGATGGGGATGCAGGGCACGGGAGGAACATGTTGGACTCCGTTCAGGAGTTGGAAGGACCAGCACCATGCCCGCATCCTGGAGAAGTGATACTGACTCGCCGGATGGGATTGTCCTCAACAGCTTCAAAGACCTATATGAGACTTCAAGCAAGTCACACCACCATATGAGACTTCCAAAATAAACTGACATAGACAAAGACCATAAATTTCTACCCCTAAATCCCAATAACATGCCTAAGCAAGCATGGCCTACAGATCAAAGTCTATGAATCGTATGTGTTGTCTCTTTTCACCGCCCAAGCGGATGAACAAATGGTCACTTCAGGTTTAAATTAATCAATGACAACCTTGTCGCTTATCCAAAATTCACACTTTTTTTTTCTGCATGAAGACCAAGAAGATGCACCAGCATTGATTAACCAGCAGGAACAACAATATGTACATAGGATGTCACATACAAACTCATCTACTCAAGACCCAAGCACAATTTATGATACCTCATCAGAGTTTCAACCAGAACACCTTACACAGCAAACTTCAGAAGGAAAAGTCTTTGAAAACGAGACCTCTGGCTATGGTGTTCTTGTCCGACATTACAACGGTGAAGAATCACAGCGCTAGAGGTTAGAAAGGCCAAAGAAAGTACTCATTCTATTTCACTTGGTTCTGTCCAACCAAGACCTGGTCTGGAGATCTCATGTTGAGGTCCTTCAAATTCTCTGGCTTCGCGAAGTGATGCCTCGAAATCAGTGGAATCCATAGCGACTGGAAGGAAGCTGCTTATATCATCTGTAGCTCCCAAACCACCTGCTCGTTCGACATCGTCAGTTGATATGGAGGCTTCCATATTGACATCTCCAAGGGTGCTTTCACTCTCTGAATTACTCCCTCGTTCCACCCCCGTCTCCCCTTCTTCAGGCTCCGGGCAAGCATCTGGCAAATTCTTCAGAGGATGCTCATCATCATTATTAAGTGAAACTTCAACTTCCATTCGGCTCTTTTCAGATTTAACAGCTTCTGTGCTAACTTCGTTTTCCTCCATATCTGGAAAGAATGTAAATATAACCATCATAAAAAAAGGCCCAAAATATTCTAGGCAAAAAAAAAGAGAAAAAGGGATATCAGTGGAGAGCAATTATAGGGGTTACTTAGCATTTTAGGTACAGTCTGATACACCACAACCAGCAACATTCCACCATCACAAACTCACTGGGGATTCGGTGACAATGTAATATAAGAGTTTTTAAAAAGCCTTTATTAAACCTGCTGACCTGTATGATGCAAAAAAACTCTCAAGACTACACCCAGCACTTCAAACGTTGAAAGAAAGCATGAAAAGTTGAATCTTTGTTCAGAACAGGTTACATTCGATTCATCAAGCTTCAATATTATCTTAGTCATTGATAAAACTGTCATAATCCTATCATTCTAGGCAAGGGTGCCAGATCTCAAAAATGAGATAGTCAAAAGAAGTTGAGATACATTTTGAGAAAAAGAAGAGCCAAGTGCTTTGTCACACCACAAATTATATACAAAGATAAAGGGTAGAGGATACAAGATCTTAGATGTAGCTGAGACCTAGATTTAACATACGGCACAGCCCAAAAATATGCCCACATTTCTATGGTGCAACAAGTTGACAACAAAGGAAGACAAAAAAAAATGAAGGGGAAACAAAAGGGCTAGAGGAAAGTATAAATGCATAAGGTGATGAATCCCCTCTCCACAAGCACACATGTGACTAATCACAATCCTCTGGCCTATAAGTGGATCCTATATAGAACAAGATAAACGAAGTGATTGAAACAATGTAAAGCAGAATCAACTAGATGACTAAAAAAACTTAGTTCATTGAATGTTAAAAATGATGAAGCACAGAAATGTTCAAACACAGCAAGGAATTCCTTCCCTAGTAATATTAACCAGATCCAATCCAAATTGGCTGATTTAGATTAACCTCCTAACCCCCCACCCCCCATACACACAGAGAACAAGAGAAAAGGGAAAGAAACAACCAAAAACTTTAACCAGCCAATCTGGCCATGGACCACCTAATCTGAAGGGAAAAAAGGACAGCAGGTGGGAGGTTGAGAGAAAACAAATGAGAAGAAAGGAAAGAAACAGATTTCAACCAGCCAATCCAGCCATCATCTACCTAGTCCAAAGAAGAAAAGAGGGAGAAGGTTGATTGGGGGAAGAGTACCAGTTTGAAACCCGGGCCGTGAAGCTCTACATTGATTATCTCTCCTCCCACTCCATTTATCACCACATCCCTCCAAACATCATCAGCACGACTATCATTCATTTCCTCTTTACCCCTGTCCTAAGCCAACACTGCTCCAACAAATCATGCCTATGAATAGCAAAGGGCAGGCGCAGATAGTTAAAAATAGGGTGGGGGTGGAATCAGGAGTTCAAGGGGATAATAGAAAAGGCATAAATATTTACCAGATATTACTTTTCTTATGTTTATATTGCCCTCTTTTTCACTGTTAAGGATCAGACCTTTTTCCCAGAGGGTTGCCCAGTTTGAGCAATCTAGTTCCAATCAGATCTGGATCAGGAACATGGATCCCATGTCTTGATCCAATCTGCCTTTCTTGGTTCTATCAAGTGTGCATCTGAAAGTGATGCAGGGACTGAAGAGCAATCAATGAGTAACAAGCTATCAAAAACATGTATGATGCGAAATCACCAAGTCTAGAACCCAAGTGGATCTGTAGATGTTGTACCAGGTAAAACGAACACATAGCACATAAATCCACTGTATGTACTAGCAAACATGAGAATTTTCATTGGAAACAATGTTGGCATACGATCATTAGTGATGCACCACCCCCACAACACTTTGTCTAGAAAATAATCTCTGCATTTAGGTAGTGATGTCTTCCATTTATGCACCTTCTTTATTATACATTTATTTCCTTTCCAAGATAGGACATAGACTCGTAGCGAGCAGGACTGTTAGATAGCAGTTTCCATTCCCTGCATGTTTCATATGCTATTTAAACACCCGTTGAGGACCAATGCAGTAATTCTAGTTATGGCCTGAGAATACTTTGTTTACTCCCATAGACAGACAGCTAGAGGCCTAATGCCACTGCCTCCGTTCCTTTCTTCTTCATCCCATAGAGCTGCTGCCACATTATCTTCTTCTTACTACCTCCAGGCTCCAAGTTAACACAACTCCCCACCCTGCCTTCATATGTGGGCCCATATGCAACCTGGGCACTTGCACAAAGCGTGCTGTGTACACTGCCATCCTCGGCATGCATACCTGTGCAACCCTCTGAACATGCCCAAGACCAGCTATTGCCACCACCCATTTTGATGCAAGTGCTTGTGCATCTTCTGTCCATATGCCCATGACTGCCTTCCAGATTAGCGCAGCCAGCCTCAAGATGCACACACATATTGCACTTCATTCCTGGATTGAACTCTGCACACACATGCACACAAATAGTCCCCCATCACATGCTCTGGTAGCATGTTCCTCCTTGTCCAAGTCCTTTTGACGCGGGACGGGAGGGGAAAGAGGCCGAGAGGGAGAGAAGGAGAGAGGGTAGCCGGAGAAGGGGGGGAGGAATGGAGGAGGTCCGGAATCCACCGGAGGAGGGGGAGGAAGGAGGAGGACAGGGGCGCACCCCTCAAAGCAGCAAAACTAGGTCATTTTTTTTTTCTTCAAAACATTCATTCCCCAAACGTGGGGGATTACATGTATTTAAAGACCCACATGGCCCTTCTCACCTACCAAGGGCCCAAAAGACCAAAATACCCCTTTCTAAATACATAAAATTTTAAAAGAGAAAATTGCATTAAGTGGGCCTCTAATGGGCCAAACAAAGTAAACAAATGGCCCAAGGATTCTTTGGTGCACATTTTCGATTCCCATCATTCTCCCCCGGTTCGAAAAAACTCGTCCTCAAGTTTTGAAGTGAAGAAGGATCCACGGGGAGATGAGGGAAGAAGCGAATCCAACTGATATCATGAAAACCTCTTGGACCAATGGGTAGAGAAGAATCGCACTGCTAAACTGGTAGTGCGCCTCAATATCGCTCCAAATGTGATCAAAGTCATACAGGCTGGCAGCATCCACAATGGGCTTCGACCGATCGACCACAATCTCCTCTATCATTGGCTCATGCTTCTCTTCAGGGACGTCTTCATCTGCTTCAGATAACTCCGATTCGATCTGTCTATAGTACTCATCTTCTAGTTCGGGATTAGCTACATAATGTACTTCCTTCATTTGTTCTTCATACTCCTCAATCAGTGTCGGGTCGGCCACATAATGCACTTCTTCATGTTGTTCTTCATACTCATCCTCACGTGCTGGGTCGATCTTGGAAGCAATCTTTTGTAGAGTAACAGCAAGCGAGCCGATGATGTCGCGTATTTGACGAAAGTCATTTTTAAAAGCTACCCAATCAAGATCTTCAGACAATCTCCAATAAGGACTCGAGTAGTCGATAGTCATCGTTGGAGGTGCCGATAACATTCATGAAATGACTTATAGAGATGGCACGTAAAACGATGTTTGTTGTCGATGTCAGCACATTAATCGAGTTGGCGTCGCTGCGAGGAAGACATCGGCGCAAACAGCACAGAAAACGGAGCACAGATGAGGCCGGTGTGCTGGCGGTGCAATAAAAGCCTGGTGCACCGCCCGGCACTGTAGCGGGCCGGTTACTGTAGCGAACCGGACCCAACCCGGTCCACTTAAAAGTGATCGGGTTCTTCTCCTCTCCTTTTCCCCAACCCTCGTGCAGGGAGTGGAGGGGGAGAGGGAGGCAGAGGCAGCAGCACGGTCACGGAGGCGGAGCTGGTGGAGGGGAAGGCGGGGCCGGCGACGCCGGCCGGGGGCAGCGGCGGCGGAAGCAGCCGCAGCAGGAGTAGAGGAAGGTGCAGCAGCAGCTGCGATGGTGGGGGCGGTGGCGGCTGGCGCGGGCGGGGCTGGCGTTCGCGGTGGCCAGAGGACCAGGCGACGGTGGGGCTCCGGCGGGTGGCGGCTCCGTCTCCTTCCTCCCCTACTTCTTCTTATTTTTTTCTTTTTGGTGATGGGGTGGGGCTTGCAGGGGGGTCGCGAGGGAGAGAAGGGTGGAGGGAGAGGGTGTTGCGGGGGAAGGCTCAGCAAAGGGGGAAGGGGGGGGGCTCGTGCGCGGGGGGGCTTTGGGAGCCAGAGAGAAATCAGGGAGAGGTGGAGACAGAGAGGGAGGTAGAACGGGGGAAGGAGGGCGACAGTGGACGGGGCCCAAGCAGGGGTTTTTTTGGGGGAAAGGAGAACGCGCAGTGGGGGGGGGGGGGGGCCTGGGTGGCGTCGCGACCAGGGGAGGGCGAATGGGGGGGGGGGGGTCTGCACTGGGGAACGCTTTGCGCGAGTGAGTTAGAGGACCGCGGGGAAGGCGAAGCAGGGGGGGCCTGCGCAATGGGGTTTCCTGGTGATGGGGAGGATCCGGCAGGGAGGGAGACAGAGACGAGCAGAGAGAGGAAGGAAGGCAGCAGAGAGCGGGGATCGAAGTGAGGCTCTTACGGCGGACAGGGAGGGGTTGGCGCACGGGGGTGGGAGAAAGAGAGAGAGAAGGCTGCAGAGAAAGGGAGGGGAGAACAGGGAGCGGGGTGGTATGCCGCAGGAGTGAGAGGGAGCAGTGAGAGGGGAGGAGGGCGACAGGGGGGGAATCACGGCGGGCTTCCGGGGAAGGGGACACACGGGATGAGGATCTCGTCTTGTAAGAACAAGCCGATTCCCTCAGCTCTGATACCAATTTGACGCGGGACGGGAGGGGAAAGAGGCCGAGAGGGAGAGAAGGAGAGAGGGTAGCCGGAGAAGGGGGGGAAGGAACGGAGGAGGTCCGGAATCCACCGGAGGAGGGGGAGGAAGGAGGAGGACAGGGGCGCACCCCTCAAAGCAGCAAAACTAGGTCTTTTTTTTTTTCTTCAAAACATTCATTGCCCAAACGTGGGGGATTACATGTATTTAAAGACCCACATGGCCCTTCTCACCTACCAAGGGCCCAAAAGACCAAAATACCCCTTTCTAAATACATAAAATTTTAAAAGAGAAAATTGCATTAAGTGGGCCTCTAATGGGCCAAACAAAGTAAACAAATGGCCCAAGGATTCTTTGGTGCACATTTTCGATTCCCATCACCTTTCCATGTTCATGATGGCTTAACTGCCACACCCTGCACACTTCTCCACAAGCCAATTTGGCACCCATTTACTATGTCCTGCTATCCTCATAGTCCATATATGCACCCCGTCCCCATCATCCTGCCATACATAGACATATATGAGTCTCCATGCATTGTACCCATCCCTTCCAGCATACCCACATACTGCAAACAAACCACACACGGCCATGATCTTGTGCATTGCACTGAAACAGCCCACACATCAGCAGCTCAAAAGGCACAAATTAAGAGGGACCTCTGCAGAGTCGATGCCCACTTGAAACGATAGTCTTTTGTGTCTACACTTATTCCTCTTTGAGTTAATCAGTTACTCTCATATCCATTGAATAGCAAATATGCCTTTGGGGAGTTTCATTTACGCTTGAAATTAATTGTTGTTGGCTGCAAGCATGAGGACAGAATCTTCTATTTTGTAAGAAGATATTACAAATTTAGAGTTGAGCCTCTCCCTATTTTATTTGTAGTTCCTTATAACTGACTCTTGATCTGCATGTTCTCAATTCAAGGGATGTCACTGCAGGATTGCCACATGCGTGGACTACTAAGTTATTTAGTCTGATACTGTCGGATCATTTGTGATTATCTGGCACTATTATGTCATTATTAATCAATGATATTTGATGCATCACTATCTATCACATATCTGCATCATCCCTCTACTATCAATTTGCCGAATCTACTAGACTTGAAAAGCTAGCTACGATTAACATGAAGTAAAAATAGGATCAAGAAAGGGGATTATAGGAACTGAAGGCTCTGAAGTGGAACTTTGAAGTCAGCAACATCCCTATACTGATCATCCACTGTTGGTAGTCCTTGATAAGATGCCCTTGCAGTCAACAACATCCGCAACAAGTGTGAGTAATAAAGCTAGAAAGTGAGTAATAAACTGGACAGGAGTACATGCGAGTGAGTAATGCAGCAAGTACAACCTCAGAAGGATGTAGTGGATGTTCTGGAACACACAGCTGCGTCTCCACAACAATGAACGCCACAGGAGACATCTGAGGGCAAAGGATCTTCATGGACCAGACATGATCCTATTTTGTAGAGCTAATATAGATAAAGATACATTAAGAAGAGTCAGAGATGATAATGATCAGACTACTTCTAGAACCAAAATGCCTAAGAGCGTGGCTAGTCTATCAGACTGTCACCTAATGTTTAGGCAGTGATGATGAAGTGGATGCACTACAGGGATGTGTTAACTCATATATAGTATGCCCACCTTGATGAGCATCAACGACTTCCTCATACAATTGATACTCCTAGGCACTGCCAGTGCCAGTCTGAGCATGGGACGGGAAGAGTTGGCAAGCTCAAAAGATAGAGAGGGGCCCCAATCAAGGCAAATGGGAAGGCACAAGAAAACACAGATATATACAGTGATCTCCTAGCCAATTGTTTGTCATCCTTCAAGAATCAAAGTCAGAGAGCTGGGATTGACAGAAACTCTTGACGATGGAAGGATGATAATAGAAAGAGTCAAAATAGTGATGGAAGCAGTTGAAAACATTAATACAATCAACATAATGCCAACATAAGGCTGTTCATGGGTCAGTTCGATCCAGTTCAGCTGAAAAAAGAATTAACCAGAACCAAACCAAATCCACTCTGCAGAACGAAGCAGACCAAACCAATGGAGTGGATGAACCGAAGTGGGGAATTTCAGTTCAGCTCAGTTCAGTTCAGTTCAAACCATTCGGTTTTGCCCTTTTGTTTTTTTCTTTTTGGCTTTCTTTATGTTTCTTTGGTTATGACAGGTCATCAAATGGGGACATAGCCACATAAACTTTTTAGATTTCTCTTTGTTTTGGGCCATAGCTGAAGGTGCAGATGGAGGAGGGAGGGTCTAATGTCCACCACATGACCAGCAACAACCATATGCAAAAGATAGTAAAAAAATGTAAAATATAGTAAAAACATCTATCAATATACTGCAGGTGTTGGAAGTGCATATATTTTGTTCTTTATAAAAAATAAAGGTTCAGTAACCTATCCTAATTATCTATTAAAGGCTCATATCTTGGCCGACCACAACAAGTGATAAATTTGGGGGAAAAGATTATGCTTGCTGCTTAGGAAAGATGATAAATTTGAAGTTTTCTGTTTGTTATCAGGGGAAAAAATGCAACAACCTAAAAGTAATCCCCAAATCATTGATAAATGAACCATGTTTATTGCTTATCAAAAAAAGAAGAAAAATGGTTACTGCGTATCACCATCAAAACAAAAACCTTACCTAGGGAGAGACTTCGCCTGCGTCGAAGGTACGGGCTTTGAAGTTGGAAGTAGAGATTGCGTGAGCTAACAAACACCTCGAAGGCTCGACTGACTTTGCTCCATCCGAAGGTGCTGGAGCTCGTCAATGCGAACAACCGAAGTGGTTTACCTTTGGGATCTGCGGCGATGGAGAGAGAGGAGAGGGACAGACTCGCCGTTCGTGCCGGGCGCTGGGGAAGACTTGACTGTCGCCGAATCGCTGGGGGCCCGGAGATATGCTTTGGACTTAATCGTCTCAGGAGTCAGGATAGAAGATGCCGGATCCGCTCGATGGTCGACGGGCTGGACAACAGAAAGTCGGATGGAGATGACACAGAAGAGGTGGACACAGGCCAGAGGGAAGGTCGTCCGGAAGCGGAGAGATGACGACTCACCGTTCGGCTCTGGGAAACCGGGGAAGCCTTCACCGTCGACGCCTTGCTGCCTCGCCAGAGGGTTGGAGGACTGCTGGGGGGAGACACCGTCGCAAGACTCGCACCGGCACCGCTAGGGCAAGGCAAGGCAAGGCCCCAGGCCCGCAAGGGCGATCCGACTGCGAGCCTGGGAGAGACGCTAGAATCTGAGCAAACGGGGCACGAGTGTTGTGGATAAGAGACACGATTTAATGTCCTCGTGGTGGGTACCTGGATATGGAGAGTTTTTTGCTATGTCACCGTTCTAAGTGCAGCAAATGCCACGTCACTACTCAGATTGCTTACATAAGTACGCCTAGTATTATCTGTCAACTATGGGATCACGAGCTGACACGTCACTCCCTGCACTTGCCAAGTTTTTTTATTTTTCTTTTTTCCGTGAGAGAAATATTTGATGCACTAAGATCCACCTCCTGTGTGTCTTGTGAATGGAGGAAGATGACATATAAAGAAGGAGAGAGAAGAGAATACAAAGAGCTACCGTGATTGGATAAAAAATTAATGATGATTTGAAGAGCCCCTAACAAGATTTCAACTCATCTTTCCCACCCCAAACTCTTCTCTCTCTCCTTTGGTCTGTTAAGATGAACCTCTCTTTCTCTCTCTAGTATGTCCTTTCCTCTCCTTCTTGACGATGGTGCAAGAGGAAATAGTATGACAAGATCCTTGACGAACAAGTCTATATAAAATCCCATCTGCCATAAAGGCACCTACCAATCATCCATCGAGAGGGAATAAAATTATTAACACGACTCATTCGTCTGTATACATGGCTGCGGTGGCTCCCCCAACGGCCCCTAGTGGCTCCCCTAATGACTCTTGCAATGGCATTGCCTAAAAACCCTCCCACAATAGATTCTGCAAATCAAACCAACATAGAAGAGGAGGCCCTCCCAACGGCCCCAATAACTCTCCCATATAGTCGTCCACCAAAGGTTATGCAAAAGAAGTGTTATGCAACACCTGCAACCATGTGGCCCTCACTAACATATATTCTACATTCGTTAACATATATCAAACTTTAATCATAAATATTTTCCGTTCACTAACATATATAAGTTTTCGCTAACATATACATAAATTTACTAACATATATCAAACTTCAATCATAAATGCTTTACGTTCACTAACATATACATAAATTTACTAACATATATCAAACTTCAGTAATATATACTCAATTTACTAGCATGCATCCAAGTTCACTTTGAATTCACTAACATATATCAAACTTCTTACTTATATTCAAATTCACCAACATATATCCAAATTCACTAACATATACTTTATATTCACAAACATATATAGGTTTCACTAACATATACTAAAATTCATTAATATATATATATATATCAAATTTTAGTAAAGTATACTCTACATTCACTAATATATATAATTTTTCACTAACATATACCCCAATTCATTAATATATATATAAGTTTTTACTAACATATACACTTAATTCATTAACATATAAAAATGTTCACTACATATACTCGAATTCACTAATATATATCTAACTTTAATAACAAACATTCGAATTCACTAATATATATCTAACTTTAATAACAAACACTCGAATTCACTAACATATACCCAACTTCCATAACATATACTCAAATTCACTAATATATAAGTTTTCACTAACATATATTCAAATTTAGCAAGATATACTCGTATTTAGTGACATATATCAAACTTCAATAATATATATTTGAATTCACTAACATATATCTAACTTCACTCACATACACCCAAATTCACTAACATATATAAGTTTTAAGTTACATATACTTTAATTTACTAGCATACATTCAATATGAGTTACATATATTAAAATTCACTGACATATAATATTCTACTTCGCTAACATATATCCAAGTTCACTAACATATACTCTAAATTCATTAACATATATATATCCAACTTTAGTGACATATACTTGAAATCACTAACTTATATTCGAGTTCACTAACATATATTAGAATTCATTAACATATGTCAAACTTCAGTTACATATACTTGAATTCACTAACATATGTCCAAGTTTACTAACATACACTCTATATTCATTTGCACATACAATGAATTCACTAATATATATTCATATTTACTAATATATTAGCCAATTAAGTGGGACAAATAATGAGTCTATTTGTAACTCCTAATGCAGCTAAATAAGGGGGCAAATAGCCAACGAAGGGTTACAAATAGCTATATAAATGGGACAAAATTAAACTAAGGGGGACAAATAAGGTGACTTATCTAGTCTCTAGTCAAGAGTGACATGTAACTAAAGAATGGGAGTACTTAGTCTCCTGTTAAGGTGACATTTAACTAAACAAAGAGGACAAAAAGTCAACTAAGGGTGACATATAACTAAATAAAGGGGACAAATAACTTGACTTGTCTAATACTTAGCTTCCAGTTAAATGTGATAAGTAACTAAATAATGGAGACAAATAGTCAGTTAAGAGTTACAAATAGCGATATAAGGGAGACAAATAACCAACTGAGAGAGACAAATAACATGACTCATCAAGTACTTAAGTCTCCTATTAAGGGTGACATGTAGCTAAATAAGGGGGACAAAAAGTCAGCTAAGGGTTACTTATAGTTAAATGAGGGAGACAAATAGCCAAGTAAGGGTTACAAATAGCTACATAAGGGGAACAAATAACTAACTAAAGGAAACAAATAACGTGACTCATTGAGTCTCTAGCCTCCTATTAAAGGTGACATCTAACTAAATAAGGGGGACAAAATGTCAACTAAAAGTGACTTATAGCTAAATAAGGGGGGCAAATAAGTGGCTTATCGAGTACTTAGTCTGGAGTTAAATGTGATAAGTAACTAAATAAGATAAATAAATAGATAATTAAGGGTTAAAATAGCTACATAAGGGTGAAAACTAGCCAACTAAATGGGACAAATAATGTGACTCATTCGGTACTTAGTCTCATGTGAATGTGACATGCAGATAAATAAGGTGGATTAGTGAATTCAAATATATGTTAGTGAAAGCTTATGTATGTTAGTGAATTCGAGTATATATTAGTGAAGTTAGATATATATTAGTGAATTCAAGTATATGTTACAGAAGTTGGATATATGATAGGGAATTCAAACATATGTTAGTGAAAATTTATATATGTTAGTAAATGTAGAGTATATGTGACTAAAGTTTGAGTATATGTTAGTGAAGTTGGATATATATTAGTGAATGAAGAATATATGTGACTAATGTTTGACATATGTTATCAAGTTCCAATATACGTTACTAAAAACTTACATATGTTGGTGAATGTTGAATGTATGAGACTGAAGTTTGATATATGTTAGTGACTTCTAACATACATTAGTGAAAACTTATATATGTCAGTGAATGTAAAGTATATGGTAGTAAACTTAGATATATATTAGTGAATTTAAGTATAAGTTAGTAAATATTTATAGTATATATTAGTGAAAATATATATGTTAGTGAATGTAGAATATATGTTAGTGAACTTAGCAATATGCTAATGAATTTGAACATATGCAACTAAAGTTTGATATATATTAGTGAATTTGAGTATATGTTAGTGAACTTGGATATATGTTAATGAATTTGAATATATGTCAGTAAAATTAGATATATGTTAACAAATTTAGATTACATGTTAATGAACTTGGATATATATTAGTGAAACTGGATATATGTTAGGAACTTTGTATATGTAACTCAATTTGAATGTATGTTAGTGAATTAGAGTATATGTAACTTAAAACTTATATATGCTAGTGAATTCAAACATATGTGACTGAAGTCAAATAGATGTTAGCAAATTAGAGTATATGTTACAAAAGGTTGATATATGTCATTGAATTCGAGTATATATTAGTGAAAATCTATAAATATTAATAAATTTAAGGATATGTTACTGAAGTTGGATATATGTTGGTGAATTTGAGTATATGTGACTGAGGTTTGAGAATATGTTTGTGAACTTAGATATATGTTAGTGAATTCAAATATATACTATTGAAAAATTATATATATTAGGGAATGTAGAGTATACATGACTGAAGTTTGATACATATTAGTGAAAATTTATATATGTTAGTGAATGTAGAGTATTTGTTAGCGAATTTGGATATATGTTAATGAATTCGAATATATGTAATTGAAGTTTGATATGTTTGGGAATATTAATAAACTTGGATGTATGTTAATGAATTCGAATATATATTATTAACTTTTGATAAATGTTAGTAAATTCGTGTATATGTTGGAGAAAATTTATATATGTTAGTGAATGTAGAGTATTTGTGACTGATGTTTAATATATGTTAGTGATTTTGAGTATATATTAGTAAAAACTTATATAAGTTCGTGAGTTAGAGAATAATATAACTGGAGTTTGAGTATACATTTATGAACTTAGAATAGATACATGTTAGTGAAAACTTATATATGTTATCGAACTTGAATTTATGTAATTGAAGTTTGATATATGTCAGTAAATTCGAGTATATATTACTGAACTTGGATGTATGTTAGTGAATTTGAGTATGTATTATTGAAGTTGATATATTTTAGTGAATTCATGTATATGTTAATGAAAACGTATATACGTTAGTGAATTTTGGATGTATGTTGATGAATTTGCATATATGTATTTAAGTTTGACATTTGTTAGTGAATTCAAGTATATATTAGTGAACTTAGATATATGTTAGTAAATTCAAGTATATGTTTTTGAAGTTTGATATATGTTTGTGAATTCATGTATATGTTAGTTAAAAATTTATATATGTTAGTGAATGTAAAATATTTGTGATTGAAATCTGATTTATGTTAATGAATATAAAGTATATGTTAGTAAGGGCGATGATATAGTAAGTGTTGCATAACACTTCTTCTGCATAACCTTTGGTGAATGAATGGGTGGGGAAGCCATGGTGGCTATTAGGAGAACCTCCTCTTTTATGTTAGTTTGATTGGCAGAATCTATTGCAAGAAGGATTTTAGGTGAGGCTAAATCACTGGGGAATCTATTAGGGAGTGTTGGGAGAGTCATTGCAGCTATGTTTGTACTTACTACAATTTCGAGTTTGGGCCTTCCCTTTAAGAGAGAAGAATGAAGATTTCTCGACTGCTTATGAATTATAGTCAATGTTTACGCAAATTGTATCTATTTATTGGAATCAAATTGTCATTTATCATACAATCAAGTTAGTACCATAGATGGGTTTGTTTACTTGGTAAGTAACTTCTTTTGCATCATGTAATCATTTTTTTACAAAAATGATCTCATAATTCCTAATTTTATTTTTGCTAAATCTTTAAATTTCAATTATAAACAAACTAGGAATTTTTGTTCACGTGGAATTTGGTTTGACATCTATTGATCTATGTAGATTAACTACCATATTGTATCATTATATGCATCCTTCTAAAAGAGCCATTGTCTCTTTTGTGTCTTGCAGTTTATACTCGATGAGTTTTTTGATATTATATATGATTTTGCTAAACTAGATACCTTGCTCCATGACCCGGAGATTACCCACATCTACATATTGCTTCAATTTTTGTCTCTTTTTGTAATGTGATTGAGTTTTTGGAAGTGCTCTATTCATCATTGTCAATCACTTAAATAATCTTGAAATTTTGATGCATTTGTGGACATACTTTTTTCCAACGTCTGAAATGATTGTTCCTTCTTTATAGACTTAGTTTGATTTCATCTACAACTACGAGTAGTAAAAATTAGACATTGCGTGATGATCCTATGTAATATGTTCAACTGATTTGTGTATACTAAAAGATAGGTTTCTTTAGTAACTTGATTGTTTTTGATAGGTGATTATTACCTATTACAATAGAAATTAGATTTTCATAATAGTTGATTTAAGAGTAAGCACAGAAGACAAATGAGCCCAAATGTCAAAAAGCCCCAAAACCCAAATTATCAACAGAAGATCAAAACTAATGCCCAAACTAGAGATCAACATAAAATTAATAAAAATTAACAGTCCAAAAAGAAATTAGAAGGCTCAAATTGACGGACCGAATCGAATCGAACCGAACCGAATTATTTCAATTCAATTCAAGTCAAGTCAAATCGATTTGTAATCGATTTTTGGTTCAATTCGGACTGATCCAAAAATGGTTTTAACTTGAACCAAACCATGTTCAGTCTCAAAGATTATGATTATGATTACTTCTCTACAATTGTACATATAATTGTAGCAGTTGCATTGGTTCAGAAATGTTAATATGGTTAATTTTCAACTTCAAAAGTTAGTATCTAAATAATATTCATGCAGACATTACATTAAAAAAAGGGTTAGAAGACTCAAAGGCATGCTGCACCTGCCGTGGGATCACACAGTGACAACATATGGTGATGAACAGTTGTCATTTTCCACAATGATGTTACTTGAGTTCTGAAAGATAAAAATAAGAATGAATGTTTGTGAGGACTTAATTGATAGTAAAATAAAATAAAAAAAAGTAGATTCCAAGTGATTTAAACACTTGTAACACAACACGGGTTTAGTAAAAGAGTTAGGAGAAAATTTAAAATGAGATGACACAATATTATTAAGAAAGATATGAACTTTTTAAATTTAAATAAAAATATAACACTCGATAAAAATCTATGGTGAAACAAAGATTACGTCATTAAAATTTTAAATAATGAGATAAGACTCTAATGATGGATGATGATGATGGTATTTGAGATCGCAGTTAACAGATAACAATATCTATGAAATGCGCCAAGTCAACAAGAGGAAGTTGCCACTTGACCTGTTTGAGTACGGGTTGGTTCTTGGAAGAAAGTTTCGTTCGTAACCTGTGGTTCTGAAAACTAGAAATTTAAAATGCCTGACATGTTATGTACGCAACATACATAAATGAACTCTATTTACTTGCTTTGTCCGTGGGAATGGGTCATGGTTGGATGTCCCGCGATATTGAACAAAACTAAAATCTTGTGATATGGAACATAAAGATGCGTGAAATTTTATTGTATCCCTCTCAAAAAAAAATTTGTCACCATTTTTTAAATTGTCATTTTCTTTGGAAAAAAAAAACCCTATTGAGAGTAGGAGGTAGATCTTATTTTATAAAAACACATTTTATCCTCACAATTTTTGACGTGGAACTAAATCTCTCCTCAAGACAGCCTCCGCTTTAATGAAAATAAAAGTGTGCAATAGGGGCATATAATTTTCCACAGACGGCACCATTAAAAATGCGTAAAATTTCAATGTGCCCATATCTTTTTCCTTGAAAAAAAACTTTCTTAAGAGTAGGAGGTGAATCTTATTTTATAAGTTACAATCTCCTCAATGTGAGACTAAAGTCCGTTTGTTTGTAGGTAAAACCTCATTAGGAAATGGTTTTCCAAGAAAAATCTTTTTTTTAGACCATTTGGTACCATGGAAAATCAAAATCTGAAAAATTATATCACATAAATCCCAGATTTTGGCATCTGCCGCAAAATCGCGGACGCCATTTTCCAACCCAGCTGCTGCCGTACAGTGACATGTTTTAGACACTATTCATGTAAGTTGTATTTTTATTTTTGTCCACTCAATTAAATAGTCTTTGTCAAATTTAATTATTTTTATTAGTTAATTTAATTTTTATTTTTTTATTAAAATATATGTAAAATACTATTCATTCAAATTGTGTTTTTTATTTTATTTTTTCTACTTTAAATTGTCTTTGTCAAAATTACTTATTTTCATTAGTTATCTATTTTTTTATTTTTTTAAAATATTAAAAATATAAAATAAAATAAAATAAAAAAATTGATAAATAATGTTAATACACAAAGAATATATGACTCTCTCTCATTTGAGTAGATCATAAGATCTCATATCCCTCCATACAACTTTATATTTACCTGACAACCAAATAGATAATTACGTTTTCATTTTCACATAAAAGTTATTCCGTGGAAAACTATTTCCCTATTAAACTGTTTTACATACAACCAAATGGACCCTAAAATCTCACATCTACATAACATATCAGATTCGGAAATGCTATTTGCCCGACCAAACCGGACAAATCAGTTTGACTGTCATTGGTTGGCGCGTAGGACTTCCGGACAAATCATTTGTCTGGCCAGCCGAGCACCTATATATTATATCATATCACAATGATTTAAACCCGTTGTCATGATACAATTCTTTAAAAAAAAAAAAAAAAAAAAGGACCCTTGAACTGAGCATGTCTGAATATCGAGTTCTCCCAGACACATCAACCATGGAATGAGATAGATTTTCCATAAACTGTTTACACACACACGAATTGAACAGTGTACTTACGATCAGCACTTGGTGAGATCCAACGGCACGGAAGAATCTTTCGACTCTATTTCATGGTTTCGTGTTGGTGCCACAGCTTCATTTGATAGTACGATATACTGGGAATGGCGCTCCACAAGTAGGTCGATGAGCTTCTCCTCGACTTCGCTATGCTGTTCATCTCTGCAAACTTTGATCTTCTCACCGTCTGTTACGACCACCACCTCCTCCTTGCGAGTCACTAGCTCATTGGCTACGACTACATGCATCTGATACTTTCTTAAGGCCAAGTCAGCCTTTTTAAGAAGGATATCAGCATCTGTTTCCAACTGTCGATTGTTGATTACGTAGTTAGCATCCTAGAGATTAATTGTGGCATAGAGCACAACACTTGGGCGCGCATGAGATGAGATATGAACTTGAACAAATAGAGAGGATAGTTGGCTTCACAATATAGCTTTTTTGAAAGAAAAAAAAAATTGAGCATTGTAAAACTCTCCCTGCCATTATTTCCAAATAGGTATTACCCAGTAAATATCGATGATATCTGTATGCATCAATGGATATGGAAAGCAGAAGCAACTCCAGAAGACACGATCTCTTACAGCAAAACAAATGCAAAGGCATTCCGACACAGACATCTGAGACAGCTGACATATGAGATGCTAACTGGGGGACTTGAATGACTGACACTTTCTTAGGTAGACAAATCAATACACTTGGCTTCTATCCCGGATGTGCTTACAATTTGAAAATTGATATCTGGAAAAGAATGACTCAGGAATGAAATAAAGAGTTGTTATCATGAAGGTGATTTAAGAGTTGATACTGAAACAAAATTGTGGTGTAAACTAAGCTTTAAGAACAATCAAATAACATGGAACTCAAAACCAAGGAGGCATTGCAGTAATTTCTTCAGGGGATAAAATGATTAGTCCTTGTACTCCAAAATATGAATGAATCATAAACTTAGATTCTGCTAATGAAGGGGAGATAAACCTTGAATGATATGCAGAATGCGGTGGGAGCCCACTCCTTCCTCAATAATGAGAGCATCTTTGGCACAGGGGCGAGCCGCATATCCAAAGGGCCACCTGCTGACTGGATCTTATGCTCTGCCTGCACAAGATATATGCAAGTTATACAGCAGAATCTGCATGGTCAAAACAACACGAGAGTAACACCATTGTAGATATATCCACCTAACCAGCTGAAAATAAAACTGATTCATCTCATAGATGAAATAGACAATCAAAGGCAAAATCGGCCATGCCATCTTTCTTTTCTTTTTATTCCCTCATCCTTGAAAAACTTCTTCATCAGGTAAGTCTTATGGCAACTCCCAGTCGGACAGGAATGGATGATCTGCAAGAAAATCTGCAAATGCTTGTCCTTTTACAGCCTTCTGTGAGAGATAAGTGATATAGAATTCTGAAGATTGTGGGCCTACATGGAAAAGGACTGGTCTAGACATTATTTACTTCAATGGATCAGCTGGCAAGCAAGGAGACAGGTGAAGCTAGAACTCTACATGTCGTGCAAATCTGTCTACAAAAGCAAACCTAACTAGCAACAAAAAACAGAGAATCCACACATCTAGGGCAGATTTTTCTCTTTCCTTCCCAACCAAAAATGTTTTGCTTCATGTCATTTGATTGTCTTGAAGGCAAGTCAGGGTTCATTATATCTGTGCACACAGAGAAAGGACCTCGACTGATACTCAAAGTATAATTGTCCTGAGGGCAGGTGAGTGTTTTTTATTTTAGGATCATTTTACACAAAAGGACCTTACTGATAACTACAATTCTATCAAATGTAAAAACTTCACTGGGAAGTGTAATTTTCAGATATTTCCAAGCGATAGTGATGACTTGAATTCCCGCGGTCACATGATTGAGCATGACATATAGTCTGTGAAGAAACCATTAAACCCACTGGTATACTTTATATGCTCAAACGAAAGCACATAAATGAACCTATTCTCTAGGGCATGATGTCACACAACTCCAAAACATGAATGTGTATCAATATAACATAGGAAAGAGGTGAACTAAGATTGGAAAATAGTGAAACACAAATACTGACATCGGAGACATATAACAAAGTATGAAAATGTTATATAGTCCTCATACCATGTCTTCCCAAGGAACATAAAAATCAGATACTGCAGCTGCAAGATAAAACATTCCAAATGGCCCAAGACATTCCATTGATATAGCCACGATATGCAGTATCTGTATAAAATAATAAAGAAATCTATTCAGAAACTAATGCATGATAATCCAATAGAAAGATACATGTAAATAAAGAATCATGGCCCGCTATTAGTACCTTGAACAAGAAGCATACCATAACAATTAGAGATCACAATCATTTCTTGTACATGATAGCAGACAAAATTAACATATCTAACAAAGTATGTGTTTGCTGATGAGTTCAGATGCAAAAATAAAATTGATGTTTTAAAATAAATACTTAGCTTTTTCACAAAAGGAAAATAAGGTCTTATCACACAAAACCACAAAATAGCAATAACTTTTACATTTGAAGCAGCTTGTGAGCTTTTACGGGTATAGATGAAAAGAAAAATACGTCAAGGCTCTAGTTCTGTTTAACTAGCTAGTTGGACATCAAGTTAGGGAATTACACTTCATGGTGACTGTCCAATGAACGCCATTAGCTCATCATCCAAGAATAACCTTTTTCTTTTCAACCACAGGAAGAGTCCACAATTATTATCCTTGAAAGATAAAGCCAAAAGATCTCATTTTCTTGATACCTCAGTTCAATAAGGTGATCATAATTGCAGTTTAGGAACATGTTACAAAGTCATTCAAATGAGAACACAAGAAGTGCATTTCCCTGGGATTCTGGGAATCAAACAGATTCCTATTTTCAGTCTTTCTTCATCCATGTTTTCAGGCATAATAGAAAGGCCAGCAAAGAATGTACAAATTTCTCTTACTGGATTGTGAGATCCTCAACCTAGAATAAAAAATTAATATGTGCGTCTAAGGTCCTGTCATGAATATCATAAGACTTCAACCTAAAGTTAGTACAAGGGTTACCATGCCAAAAAAAAAAAAAACCTACAGTTAGTCCTATAGCTATAGCCGTGACTATCATCATACACAACCTTCATCCAACATGTTAAAAATTTCAAGACACATGTGGGATGTGAATTTTGATTTAAAATGAAATATATTTTTGTTTATTTGGGAAATGCTTTTGGGTGTGGGCATGTGCATTTATTGCAGGTCCAAGTCTCCTTGGGCATGTTGATCGCAAGTTGCCAATGAGAAATGAATCTACAATTATAGAGCGCAGGCGTCCCAGTCACACAGATGACAATTTGTTCTGCCTCCAAAGGTCGAAGGGCTTGAGATCTATATGTGCACCGTTTGACTTCGTCAAACAAAAGAGGGTATCGGGTCGGGACCAATAACCTGTCGTTGCCTAAACGCAACGACATTAATTATATCTCCCTTTTGGGGGAGAAGACCCTTGATTAATCGCCAGAAGAAAGGGCCTTATGGCCGAAAATAGAAGACATCAGATAAAAAAATATGCAAACAAATACGCAATTGACGATGCTTACATAAGATATATACAGATTACATTGCCTAGAGGTGGCATTTTTTGGTGTTTTGGAGTTTTGGATTTGATTTTAAGATTACTGAATCTGATTTTAAAAGTTATTTCATTTGGTTTGAATTTATTTATTTATTTATTTTTGAATTTGAATTGAAAATGATTTGAGGTTATTGAAATTGATTTGAAGTTGTTTAATTTGATTTAAAATTGTTTTATCTGGATTTGAAGTTGTTTTATTTAAGTTGAGATTGTTTATTTGATAATGCACTTATTTTATTTTTTATTTGAATTTTTATTATTCGATTTAGAGTTAGTCCAGTTTGTTTTATTCATCTTTTTCTTTTATTTGATTTGAACCGGCCTTATTTATCTTAGATTTATTTTGTTTCATTTGGAGCTATTTCCTTTGGCTCACATTTAATTTGATCTAAGTTTGATTTAAGTTTATTTGATTTGTTTTACTTGAATTAAGATTGTTTAACTTGGTTTTTATTGTTAGATTTAATTTGGAATTGTTTTATTTGAATTTGAAGTTGTTTGTTTATTTTTTGAGTTGGTTTTATTTGATTTGAATGGGTTTTGGTTGGTTTAGATTTGTTTTATTTTAATTATTGAATTTATCCTGAAGTTTGATTTAATTATGATTTGTTTCATTAGTTTTAAGATTATTAGGTTCACTATTTGACTCAAAGTTATCGAATATACATTTTTTATTATTTTTCTGTTACTATGTATTAATATTATTTTTTAGATTTTAAATTATTTATTATTTTTATCATTGTTATATTATTTATTTATTACATGATATGGTAATCGATACCATAATTGATAATCAGAGCAGATGAGTTGATAATTGGAACCATATAGCTAGTAATTGGAACACATGAACTGTAATTGGAACATCTGAACTACAATTGGAACAGATGAATTATAATCGATGCAATTGTTCTATAATCAATGCAGGTGTTCTATAATCAATGCAGGTGTTCTATAATCGGTGCAAGTGTTCTATAATCGATGTAGATGTTCTATAATCGATACAGATGTTCTATAATCGATGCAGATGTTAAATAATTAAAACAGTAATTGAAATTGTTCATCTTTCTTGCCTTTTATCTATTATTTTATGGTTACTGTTGTTGTGTTTCCCTTTTTATTTTTTTGTTATTATTATTTTCTTTATTATTTATTTATTTATTCCATTTTTATTATTTTTATTTTCTTATTATTATTTATTATCATTATTTTATTTTATTTTTTATTATCTATTCTTCTCTCCCTTTTTTGTTTCATCTTGTGTTCATCATATCATCGTTAATTACTTTGCTATTATTGTTATTTATATACTATGACCATTAAAGTCTTTGGTTTACCTCTTTAGGGCACCAACATGTCTCGACCTACTAAGTCATGCCGAGGGGGTCGGGCTTTGCCACATCATTATTGTTCACTATTAAGAAAATAACATAACCAAATAGAGGCATACAAATTCATTGATTAGAAAAATAGAAAATCTAATTTTGACAAAATTTCGGCAACATCTCCCCCCTATCCTGGGATTCGTGGGGGGATAAGCGGGTACTCATCTACGAAAATCCAAGATGGTCCTACCATTCTAAGGTGCGTGGCTAGCAATGACATCCGATATCATCTCGGGCGTCGTTCCCTCAAAGACTTGCCTACAAGAGGGACCGGGTCACCCGAGTTTTCTGACGGGACAACATATATGTGCACGTAGACGGTGCTCTTTTGATTTAGATGTTGAACGCGGAAATATTCAGATGCGACATTGCGAGGGCGCACGTGCGTCTTTTGAAATTTGCTTGATTGTTTCGAGCGTGACAGACTGTTTGCAAGAAACAGACAAAGAAATTTATTTATTTTTTTTGTGTGAGGTGCATTGGGTATAAACCCTAAGCCCTCGAATATTTTATATTTATTTCCGCACACGTCCATATTTTCAGGCGATTGGAGTGGTCGTGCATTGGACCGTTCCCCACCGACCGGAGACAGTGTTTCGTTTACATCGGGTGAAAACCCGAATACCTTCAATGCGATACGTTTGTTAAAAGACCTTATGCCGAAATTTAAGGAAATTAGACGACAAGTAAATTCCACAAGTGTCCTTGTTGGAACAAAAAAAAAGCAAATATGAATGTCATGGATGTGTTGGATGCTTGTTAAGGGAAGTATCAATACTCCCTTATATAGTGGTCCGACAAGTTAAGTAGGTGACATTCACCTGTGGGCAACTACTCAGTTAGCTAGCCTGTGAAAAGAAGATGGCTACTTAACCGGGAGTTGGCAACTACCGGTAAAATGTTGACCCCATCTAACCGGTTAAAATCCCACCTAACCGGTTTAACGGCTTGATTAAGAGGTCAAAGCAGTTATGATTAGGGTGACCCCAAGGTTACTTAAAGTCATAACTTGATCCGAGCATTCAAGCTCTCAAGTATTGTCAAGCACCCCAAGCAAGTGGGAGATGCCGAGGAGAATAAATCTCCGGATAAAAATACGGCACGGAAGAATTCCGGCATTACAAGGTCTACAAGACCAAGATAAGTACAAGAACAAGTCCGCCACGAAGGCTCCAAAGACTTGCAATTGATTCTCCGTCCGGGACGGCAGAACTTCCGACAAAATGTACGGAATGGCACGACGGAATGGCACAGGCTTCTCCAAAGGACAAGACCCCTTCAAATGAAGGGGAGGGTGGTCTATTTATAGACTTTTTAAGCCCCTCCCCTAAACCGATGTGAATACCATCGGTTAGGGGGGGTTTTCCCCCTTAACCGATGGTACTTCCATCGGTTAGAGGGGAATCCCCCTCTAACCGATGGAAGCTCCATCGGTTTAGGGGAATTCTCCCCTAAACCGATGGATGTTCCATCGGCTAGGGGGATTCCCCCCTAAACCGATGGAACCTCCATCGGTTAGGGGAGTTTTCCCCTCTAACCGATGGAGGTTCCATCGGTTAGGGGGATTCCCCCCTAAACCGATGGAACCCCCATCGGTTAAGGGGTCCCCCTTTCAAAAAAAAAATAAAAAAAAAAAGAACAGAAAACAGAAAAATAAAGAAAACAAAAAAAAAAACACAGAAAGACAGAAAACAGGAAAAACAAAAAAATATATAATAGAAAATAGAAAAAGAAACAGAAAATAAAAAAAAAAGGCCTAACCGATGGAACCCCCATCGGTTAGAGGGTCTTTAACCCTCTAACCGATGGGAGTCTCATCGGTTAGAGAGTTTTTTTTCTCTAACCGATGAGAGTCTCATCGGTTAGCTTTAACCGATGAGAGTCTCATCGGTTTAAACTCCCCCACCCATGCAATGTAAGGGGGGGCCTTCCCCTATAAAAGGCACCCCCATCCCCCATGAAGAAGAGGCTCTCCGGCTCCTCGCCTCCGACCCCGGTTTGGAAACCCTCGGCTCCCGGCTTCTATTCTCCCGGATCCCCCATTCTCCATGTAAAAGCCCCCCGGCCTTTAGCCTTCTTCTTTCAAAGTTGAAGGAAATAGAAATTTCCAAATCCATTTTCAATCTCGTTTCTTTGTGAGCCAAGGTACGGCATCGGCAAACTTCATCGGCTAAAAGTCCGCAATAGCGGCACTGGCCCTCACGGGCTATAGGTTCTAAATACCGTCCGTTTCGGACATATGGTATTTTAGATACCTTTGTTATTTATGCCACCTCCCATCGAGTTTTAAACTCTCCGGGATGGTGTGTTTGTGCTATATGCATATGTTTCTTAGAGGAGACTCTGCCCAAGTGGAGATTCTGCTCGAGAACGTATTCATATATTCACAGATTCGTATTTTTATATATATGTTTCCTAGGGGAAACTCTGCCCAAGTGGAGATTCCGCCTAAGAACATATCTATAAAGTTCAAATCTGTGTGTATATTTATATGTTTCTTAGAGGAGATTCTACCCAAGTGGAGATTCTGCCCGAGAACATGTTTGTATATTCACAAATTTGTATTTTTATATGCATGTTTCCTAGAGGAAACTCTGCCCAAGTGGAGATTCCGTCTAAGAACATATTTATAAAACTCAAATTTGTGCCTATACACATATGTTTCTTGGAAGGAAACCCTGCCTATGTCAGAGTTTTCCCTCTAAAAAAATATCAATATAATCACAAACTTTGTATTCATATACATGTGTTTCCAAGAGGAAACTCTGCCCAAATGGAGTCTCCGACTACGGACGTGTTTATATAATCATAAAATTCGCAATTATATGCGTATACCTCTCAAAAGGGATTCTGCATATGCAGATGGTACCTTTTACCGGACATTCCACTCAAAAGGGAATACCGGTGAGAAAATATGCATAAACTGCAAATTTGTGTTTATACACACATACTTTCTTAAAGGCAAAATCCCTCCGGGCAAAGATTCTCTGAGGACACATGGATATAAGTACATGAATATATCTCCGTGAGGGCATTCCGCATAAGCGGAAACTCTGCCAAAATAAATTTATGAAAATTGTGATAATATACACACATCCAAAGAAAAAGAGGACAGGACCCGAACTGTGACAGGACCCGAACTGTGACAGAACCCGAACTGTGATGGGACCCGAACTGTGCTCAGATACTCCAAAGAGCAGCATGATGCATACTCACAAGAACTGTGTTCGTATGGACAGTTTCCAGAAAGGAACTTCAAATTGACAAGAACGTCCATGGAGATATGTGCATACGTTCTCCAAAAATCATACTCATACAAGTAAAAAAATAAAATGAATGATGAATGAATGAAACGATGAACAAGGAGAAATGAAATTCTGCCTCAATTCGGACTTCTTTTAAAAAGAAGAATGTTGTAAAAGAATATCATGTCATAAAAGAAAAGGGGATTGATGTAGCAACTCTTCTAAATGCTACTTCTAATCACGACTTCCCTCAAGTTCAGAATCAAATGAACGGGTATATGCCCGTCTGCAATAATAATCCTCAGGTTTTCCAAAATAAAACCTTCAAACAACATCTTTCTCAAAAAAAAAAGAGAGGAGGGAGACCCCAAATGGGTTCACGGAAATATACCCGTTCCCTTCTTAAAAGTCATATCTCGAGCTCCACAAAGGGCAGTCTTTTCAAAATGAAACACTCAAAGCAAAAAGTATTTCAAAAATAACCAAAAGAAAATGATGCATCATGCCCAGGATTTTCTAAAAAAAATGTGTATTCTCTCATCCCTTTTTGCTATAAATGGTATTCGGGTTAAAACTGGTGTTAAATAACACCAAGAGTCTTAACTCGATGTAAATGTAACATCGACTCCGGTCGATGGAGACAGAGGTCCAGCACATGCTACCTCAATCACCTGATGAGTATAGATACGGGACTCAAGGAGTTCAGATAAAAAACGGCGCACCCTAGTCGCCCGTCACACGGGCATCCCCGTCCGTTCCTCGGACATCATACCCGTCCGTTCCACGGACATCATACCCGTCCGTTCCACGGACATCATACCCGTCCGTTCCACGGACATCATACCCGTCCGTTCCTCGGACATCATATCCGTCCGTTCCACGGACACCACACCCGTCCGTTCCATGGACACCCAAAAATACCTTCTCCGCATTGCGCGGACTCTTTCTTCTGTCTGTTAGACAGACTGGCACGCCCCGCAAATCACAATACACAAATCAAAGCATGTGAAATAAATGAATACCCAAATGAAATGAATACATGAACCAGAAAAAATGAAATGAGCCATCCAAAAATCAAATGATATGTCAAAGCGATATCTTTCCCGTGTCAACAACTGGCACGCCCGGTGGGACCTCTTCTCACCATTCATAGTAAAAAGGATGAGACATACATATATTTTTCATGAAAATCCTAATACCAATATCTTCCTTTGAAGGTACTGTGAAGCTACCTCGAAGGCACAAGGAGCAGACCAAATGGCTGTCACCTATGGACCGCTCGTCATCAACAACCACGCCAAGTTCGGATACTTGGCGACTCCAATTGTATTTGGAGATTTTCCCCCAGTCATCGGATCCCCTTTCTTCTTGGGAGTCATTCCGGCTCACCGAGGGGGAGATGTCACTGAAGGATTCCCTATTCACAAATCAACAAAGAAGAAGTCCAACAACAGCGGACGTGTCAACACTCGTTCTGCCACTGTCAACAAGGGCACCCAAATGCCCGTGAAGGATGATGCTGTCAAAGGGGGCAAACCCCATTCAACTCAAGTTCGGACCTATTCGGTCCATATGATTTCTTCTACCATTGTGGTTCCTGCTTCCTCACAGCAGGGGCAATATAAACGCCACAAGAGCAAAAGGCTGCCAGCTGCCATCTCCAGATCCGGCAAATCCATTATGATCGGGATGTGCAAGTGCGCCTTGATGGTACTCCACCTACCATTCCTCGTGATAGGTATGTTCCAAATATTCCAACCTCGAACCGCTTCTCAGCCCTACGGTGGTTCCGAAAAAAGCATCAAGATTCCATGGTAGAAGCCGGTGCCAAACAAAAGACACGGCGTTTTACCAAGTTGAAGAAAATCTGGGTTCCCAAAAAGGAAACTCAGAAGTATGAAGGTCAAGTAAATACATCCAAGATGGCTTGGAGAAAGAAGAATATCAAGGATAATCCTCTCCAAGATGCTGGATTTGAACAGTCCAGAGGACGGAAGAGGAAGGGCATATATAGAAAATTAAACTATACCTCTCAAGACTCGGAGAATATCCGGGTAGATAAGCAAACCTCACCTCAACAGTCTCGCATATCGGTTTTTGACCGTATGTCGCGAATTCCAGTATTTAATAAGCCAAGGGCAATTCCTAGCGCCAATGTCCGTCCGTCAAAAAGACGACGTGTTACTTGGACAGCTCGGGAAAAGCCTAGGCTTATAATATTCTCCTGTTATGCTACTGGAATGGAGCCTGGCGAAGTCGCGGAGCAAATCGCGGAAGCCACTCCTAATGTTTCCACAGGGGTTATCCACCCCAATACTCGGCAATTCGCCAGGAGAGTTCGTCAGCTCGGTGGGCAAGTTGGCACCTCTAGCCAAGTTTTCCCACCAGTCGACACTCAGCATGAAGGTTCCCAAATTCCCTCTCTTGAAGAAACAAATATTCAACTTGAGGAAAGTGGACCTTCTACCTCTGCTGGGCATCCCGTCATCGATTTGCCGACAAAGGAAAATTTTCAAGCTATGTCAGATGATGACAAATATGAGATTATACAACAGTGGCGGTCTGAAATGACCTCACTTCTCAATAAAATGAGGCAATTGGCGACGACAAGTCACCGGCAAACCATGGAGCCGGTCTCTCTTCGACATCAACAAAGCCAGCATCCAGATGAATTTGTCTCATTAAATAATCCAGCAATTTCTTCAGCTGGTCTTCTCCCTCAGGCTACGGGTCCAGATATCAACGACCCATCTAATATTATGCCTCCTCAAATGGACGCATTTCAAAATATTGCCATACAACGGCATGAAATAAAGAAGATGGTTGAAGATATGTTCGCCCAGCAGGGCGAGGGTATTCAGGCTACGGGCTTATATTCTGTCCCGTTCCCCATACATCATCAACTCAAGAAGCTGCCAGAATCATGCCCCAAAGTCCCAAAATTGCCTAAATATGATGGGCATGGGACACCTCAGGAGCATGTGGCGCATTACATAATTGCCATGGGAGATCTGGCATCTGAGGAATCCTACCTCCTCAGATATTTTGCAACTTCTTTAACAGGGGTCGCATTCCAATGGTATGCAAAGCTCAAGGCTGGCTCAGTTCTCCATTGGGCTGATATGCAGTTAAAATTCTATGACCGTTTTCAAACGGCAGAAAGGAAGATCTCTCTTGCTGAGTTATGCTCCCTCACACAAAAGAAAGGGGAGTCGGCAATCGACTTCATTAAAAGATGGAGAGAGTTTAGCATGCAATGTGATAATCCTCCCATCCAACAAGATGCAGTAATTATTTGTCGGAGAGGCCTCATCCTAGCAATTAAAGAGAGACTCTTGGCGGCCAATATCCGAAGCTTCGACCAGTTGAATTTTGCTGTCGCAGAAGTTGAAGGGTTCTTAGCTGAGCAATCAACTCATACAGCTCAAAAGGGTAAAATCCCTAAAGAGCGCAATCCGCCAGCGAAAGAAATTAATGCTATTGACTTTTTGCCTAGCAGTGAAGCAAAGGGGGCAGTAATCCCCACTTCCTCAAAGAAAAAAGTAGAGCCAAAAGTACCTCCGCCTACATTGGCCGAGCGTATGAAAGCTCCCTATTCTTTCAGAAAAGAGCATACCAGAAAGCTATTTGATCTCTGTCTGGATAATCAGTTAATATCATTACCAACACCAAAGAAGCCAGCAGATATCAGTAAGGTCAATCAACCCAATTATTGCCCGTATCACCGTATGGTGGGGCATTCAATTGAAGATTGCTTTGTCTTCAAGAATGAGGCTCAAAAGGTAATCCAGGAAGGCCATATATCTATGCAAAATGGTCTGGTTGATCCTCCACAACCTCATACTTCGGATTGGCCAGAACAATCCGTTAATGTTATACACACGGCTGATCCCGCCACAAGCTCAAATAATTTTGAAGCAGGACCTTCTTGCAATCCACCCCAAGATATTTCTGGAGCTCATTCTCCCCCGAGGTCTAAACATCGGGGTACAAGAAAAACAATACAAAGAGTACAAAGGCAACTCGAGCAATTACAACAAAGCCAACAAGAGTTGCGCCAAATTATGCAAAGCATGGAAAGGCGTCAGGATGTGCCTGTTCAGGAATCCCACGCTTTCCAACCTACTTATTTTTATCCCCCAGCATACCCGGAGCTGCCCCCTATGCCGCCATTTCAAGACCCAATTGAGTGGTTTCTTGAAAATCCTCCAAATCCTGTCGAGCCGACAAGGTCATATTCCTTCCATCGCCAGCATACAATGCCTCTCTTCCGGCTATGCCTGCGATCAGGATATATGGATTATCTGGTCCCAGAGAACTTAGACCCAACTATTGCCCATATCATCAACTACTGGGACACGTCATTGAAGACTGTCCCATTTTCAAACAAGAGGTGGAAGAAATGATCCAGCAAGGACGCATCAATATGGGTAATTATCTGGTCAATCCCCCACAACCTCATATTCAGCCACCATCAAATGCGCCATACAATCCTGGACCTTATTCGGTCAATGTCATCAATGCATCATCCTCTGGGGTTCTTGAACCAGAAGGGCAACCGCCTATGCCGCATCCATATCTATCCAGCCGATGGTATGATGATTGGCACCCTCTACATCAACGCTCATTTGATCTAAAAGATACTCAGGCCATATTCAATCAGCTTAAGATCAGAGGGTTGATAAAAGGGTATCCCCCTGAGTCCTATATTTCCGAAAAGGAAAAGCAATCATATCTCTATTGTGAATATCATGCCATGGTCATACACCCTACTAAAGATTGCCCAGATCTCCATGATTGGATCGAAACAAAGATCCGGGAGGGAGTAATCGATCAAGAGGGAAATCTCCTGACCCCCTCATCACAAATATATGATCCAAGTCCACAGTTCCAAGCACAATATCAAGATATATGTGAATATTATCATCACCAGTTGGGCTATGGGCAACATAGAAGCAAGGCTGATGTTGAACAATTCAGGATCGGCCTGTTTCAATACAGAAATGGAATATCAGAAGAAACTGCAGCGAAACCAATCTCGCAGCAAGATGAGGAGTTTGTAGATGATTACTACCAACTCCCTCCTGAAATCGTTGAAGAATCAATCAACTCAACCTTTCAGGTACAACCTTCAGAAGCTGAATGGGTCACTGTTGGCCCCAGAAAATCAAGAAATCCTAGAAGGCCCGGCAACTATACAGCCAAAGGTCGTTCTAGCAAGAGAAATATTCCTGAGCCATCCTCAGGGCAAAAAGTAATGAATTCACTAGAAGCTCTGCAAATGAAGAATAGAGAGAAAAATAGAAAAAGAAATGAAAAAAGAAAAATGAAGAAACAAATAGAAGATGCTGCCGCAACAGAAGCTCCTCAGCAGCTGACGGCTGTTCAAAGACTTCAACAACTAATTGATGAGCTGGATGAATATGTATCTCCCAGGCCTTCTGATAAACCTACACTCGATCAATATATCCCATGGGAAGAGATCGAGCGAAAGCGACGGCTTCGGGACTGGCTACTCCATGTCCAGCATGAAGCATTGCAAGAGGAGGATCTTCCTCCCTCACCAAGCTTGAGCCTCTTTAATGAAGATGCTGAAATTACTATGGAACAGTTGGACTCCATGTTCAACTCATTCTCCTGCTATATGGTGTTCATCCCTCCTCCAAAGGAATTGCAAACTCCCGCAAAAAACACTACTACACAAGCAGGAGATAAACCAACGACGCTTGTATACCAGCGTCGACCTCCAGGTAATTCAAATCATCATCTTAAGAAGGGTCGTGGCAGGCACCAAAAAGCATCTTCTACTACCAAGCAGCCAGATAAGATTATACTCTTTCATGGCGAAGAAGCAAGGCCTCCGCCCGAACCTCAAATCCGGGCGGATTCTTACATATTTGATCCTTCAGACGAAGAAGGAGAACTGCTCGACAAGGCTTCTCAGTCTGAAGATAAAAACTCAAGTCCATATGTTTCATCAAATGAGCCAGACAATATTCCTCCTCTTCCCAATAAGAAGTTATTGGCTCCTATCTCTCAAAAGAAGTTAGTCAAGTCAGGAGAGCCTTCTGGGTCCTCATCAAGGGAACCCTCCCACTTGGACCAGATACGCTCCGAAGCTGACGATAAAATTCTTCAACAATTACAGTCACTTCCCGTCAACATTACTGTCTGGGAAGCAATTGCCTGGAGCAAAGACTTGAGAGAAACTCTTGTCAAAATACTCCAAGAACCAGAAATTTATGAAGCCCATATGGCAGATTTCCAAGCTCAGGCATATGAAGCAATGGCGGCAAATGTCACCTTCACTGATGAAGATTTGCTATTATCTTCTTCATATCATAATCGTCCTTTATATATGAAGGGAAACATTAATGACAGGCCATTAAATCGGATCTTGATTGATCCGGGGGCATCCATCAATCTAATGCCCTACAAGACCTTTCAATCTTTATATCTTATGCCCTATATGCAAAGGGTACAGGATGTGAAGATCACAGGATTCAATCAAAACTCAGAAAAAGCAGTAGGAAGAGTCACCGTCAACTTGGCTCTAGGGGATTTCGTCACTAGGGTGACCTTTTTCATTATTGATGCTAATACAACATATAAAGTTCTGCTTGGGAGACCTTGGCTGCATGAAAACTGGGTCATTCCATCAACTCTCCATCAATGCATCAAATATGCAAAAGAAGGGAAGCAGTATACAGTTTTTGCTGATCAAGCCCCCTTTCGGGAGGATGAATGCAACCTGACTGATGCCCTCTTATATCTTGGGGGACCAAATCCTCAACCCTTCTTCCTGTCTAAAGAAAAGGGTAAGCAAATTAAATGCTCAAATAAAGACAGTGAGACTGGCGAGCTTTTTGTGATAAATAAAAGCCTTGCTAAATCTTCTGCAAAGAATTCTCAAAGCAAAGAAATCCGCCCAGAACGGCGGAATATCAGTTATGAAGCTGATCATGTAAGTCAAGTCATTGATGGCGGTATTCCTTTACCACCCAATTGCATGCAAATTTATTCTCCGAAGCAAGAACAAAGTGTTCGACGATTAAAAACTTTCGTCGTCACTTATCAAAGAAAAGAAAGAAGAATGGCTAAGCCAATTCTCTTCTACAAAGGGGAATTGACACTCCCAACTTATACAGAGGATGATTTTGGTTGGGAAGACAGCTCCAACAACCAGCTAGAATCAATACAAGAAATGGCCGATATGCCAGCAAAGATTAAGGAGATGTGCAAAAAGCAGAAAATTCCTCATGTACAAGATATCTCCCGGAGAAATTTCTTCAAGCAATTATGGGAACCTTCGCAAGTCCGGGGGCAACCTCCATTCTCTGGAAAAGATACTAGAGGATTAGGTTATGATGCCAAATCCTCTTATACAGTTAATGTTGTGGAATCATCATCAGAGGTCTGCAGCACCCAGAATAATCAGGAGTGTTCCGACTCCAACTTCCAAGATATTATTCCAGCTCTATCAAATGAATTATTAAATGAAGAGCCATCAGAAGAATTCTGCAAGCAATCTTCATCTACAAATCTTCAAGATAGGGATCTCTATGAAGTCTACGTCACCAACTCCGATGACGAAGAAGATTTCATAGATCTGCAGCCAGCTCCCCAAGAAATCGAGGATGGTGGACAAGCCACTATTGATGAATTAATTGAACTCAATCTCGGGAGTCAACAAGATCCCCGGCCAATCTTTATCAGTGCCATTCTTGATGAACAAGAAAGGCAATCCTATCAAACTCTTCTACTAGAATTCCAAGATTGTTTCGCTTGGAATTATAAAGAAATGCCGGGACTAGAGCCATCAGTTGCTGAGCATGAATTATCTATACTGCATACGGCCAAGCCTGTCAAACAAGCTCAAAGGCGTATGCGGCATGAACTAGAATTGAGAGTGAATACTGAAGTCGACAAGCTTTCTGAAGTAGACTTCATCGAGCCATGCATATATCCAATATGGCTCGCCAATATTGTTCCAGTGAAGAAAAAGAATGGTCAAATCCGGATATGTATCGACTATAGGGACTTGAATAAAGCATGTCCCAAGGATGATTTCCCAGTCCCAATTACTGAAACAATGGTGGATATGACCACCGGCTATGAAGCCTTGTCTTTCATGGACGGGTCTTCCGGCTACAATCAAGTCCGGATGGCAATCAAAGATAAAGATTACACTGCATTCAGATCACCCAAAGGCATCTTCAACTACAAAAGAATGCCCTTTGGCTTGAAGAATGCAGGAGCCACATATCAAAGAGCCATGACAAAAATATTTGACGAAATGATTCATGATGTAGTCGAATGCTATGTCGATGATCTCGTCGTCAAAACCAAAAAACGGGAGGACCATCTATATGATCTTCGCCGTGTTTTTGAAAGGCTTCGTCAATTCAAATTGAAGATGAACCCTATGAAATGTGCATTTGGGGTTTCAAGTGGCAAGTTCCTGGGTTTCATCGTCAAATATCGGGGAATAGAAATAGACCCTGACAAAATCAAGGCAATCCAGCAATTGTCGCCTCCTCAAAATTTGACTGAGCTAAGGTCATTTCAAGGAAGACTAGCCTATATCAGGCGATTTATATCCAATCTCTCAGGAAAATGCATGCCGTTCGGCAAACTAATGAAGAAGAATGCACCCTTCATCTGGGATCAAGAATGCCAAATTGCTTTTGAACAGATCAAAAAGTATCTCCTTACTCCACCAGTTCTGGGGGCACCAATTGTTGGGAGATCTCTTATACTTTATATCTCAGCTATGGATGCTTCTCTGGGAGCTTTATTGGCACAAACAAATGAGGATGAAAAAGAACAAGCTTTATACTATCTTAGCAGAAAGCTAATTGGTCCAGAGCTCCGATATGCTCCAATGGAGAAAGTATGCCTAGCACTGGTATTTGCCGTCAAGAAATTGAGACATTATCTGCTGGCCCATGAAATTAAACTCATTTCCAAATATGATCCACTCAAATACTTGTTGAGGCAGCCTGTACTATCAGGACGGCTCGGAAAATGGGCCCTGCTCCTTATGGAATTTGATATCACATATATCCCACAAAAAGCCATCAAAGGACAGGGTCTGGCTGAATTTTTAGCCGCTCATCCAATAACAGAAAATTCCCCTCTGTCTATAGATCTTCCGGAAGACGAAACTCTCTCCTCTATAGATGGGAAAGAAGATCAAATTCAGGAAACCCCACATTCCAAAGAAGTTGTCACAATCGACTTACCTTCATGGGAGCTATATTTTGACGGGGCTTCCCGAATTCTTCAATATACAGATGGTTCCACCTCCGTCTCTACTGGAGCTGGAATCGTTTTTGTCACCCCATATGGAGGAATCTTATACAATTCATGTGCTCTCATGAAGCAACTTACAAATAATGAAGCAGAATATGAAGCCTTAATTATTGGACTTCGATTAGCTCTCGAAATGGGGATCAGAGGTATACAAGTTTACGGAGACTCACAACTGGTCATCCGACAAATATTGGGCCAGTATGAAGTCCGTAAACCACAATTACTTCCATATTACAATGCAGCCATGAAACTCAAAGAACAATTCAGCTTTTTCCATATATCCCATATACCAAGAAATGAAAATTCCCAGGCAGATGCTCTGGCCAAATTGGCCTCTGCCATAAAATTGCCCCTGAAGGAGAAGTGGACATAATGGTCCGCCACAGAAGACTCATGCCGAGTGTCTTCGACGCTGAGTCTGATATTATGATCGAAGAGGTATATACTACAGAGCAAGATGTCACAAATGAACCTCAGGATTGGCGTGAGCCGATCATTAAAATTAAGAAAGGCTGGCTACCTCCTGATCGAGCACAAAGAATTCAGCTCTTACGCAGGGCTACATCATATCAAATAATAGCAGATCAATTGTTTAAGCTGGTCCATGAAAAGAAAGGATCAGTGCTCCTCAGATGTTTATCCCTCAAGGAAGCCAAAATCATCATGAAGGAAGTTCACTCTGGGCTGTGTGGTGCACACCAAGCAGGAGAGAAGATGAAAATCAATATCAAACTAAAAGGTTTCTACTGGCCCACTATATACGCGGACTGTATCCAATATGCCCGTGCATGTCATCAATGCCAGGCATTTGGTCCTGTGCCGAGGAAATCACCAAATATGTTACATCCCACAGCGCCAACATGGCCCTTTGCTGAATGGGGTATGGATATTGTGGGACCATTCCCACCTTCCTCTCAAGGCCACAAATTTATATTGGCTGCTACAGATTATTTCTCTCGGTGGGCTGAAGCTATCCCATTAAGGGAGGTAACCGGAGAATCAGTCGCCAAATTTGTCAAGCAAAACATAATATACAGATTTGGGACTCCTCACAGGATTATATCTGATAATGGGTCGCAGTTTAGAAACAAAACAATATATTCTTTGGCGGCAAAGTTCCATATTGACTGGAGGACATCCTCAATATACAACCCGCAAGCTAATGGGTTAGCAGAAGCCTTTAACAAAACTCTCTGCAAGTTACTCGCCAAGATAGTTGACAATAGAAAGCGAGAGTGGGGAGAAAAAGTTCACGAAGCTTTATGGGCTTACAGAACTACATATAAAACTCCTACAGGGTGTTCACCCTTCTCCTTAGTCTATGGAGCTGAGGCCATGATCCCTATAGAAATCGAAATGACATCCTATCGGGTGGCAATTCAAAATGAATTTCAATGCCAAGATCAAGATCAAATGGAGAGAAGACTCGAAGAGCTTTCCAATTTAGAAGGGAAGCGCCTTGAAGCCTATAAATCCCTTCAAGTATATCAAGCCAGAATGGTTCGTGCGTTCGACAAATTAGCAAGACCCAGAACTTTCAAACAAGGGGATCTTGTCATGGTCAAGTGCAGAGAAGCAATGGCTGGGAAATCATGCGGCAAATTGCAGCCTATTTGGCTCGGTCCATATATCATCACTATGGCATATGAAGGAGGCGCATATCGGCTCGTGGACCATAAAGGTATTGTGCCCTTTCCTCCGCTCAACGGGAAACACCTGAAATTGTACCACGCGCCAGAACATGAATTCCCTGGCCAAAAAGAAACAGTCACCTCAAAAGGCATGAAGCCAAAACAGAGTAAAAAATTATGAAACAAAGTTTGCTGTAGATAGGGACAAAGGAATCAAATTTCCACCTACCAGTTATACACCCCGAACTTGTCAGTCCCTACCCGGCATAAAGCCAAGGGCATTCCATGTATAAACCCGGAAATAGAAGATCCAATGAAAGGTGGAGGCTTATTTTGCATATCCCGCCAAATGAGATTCCAAGCTACAATGGTAAGCTATGTCAAATCCATATCCAAAACCATAGCCAGCAAACCAAAAAGGTAGGCTATGCCAAATCCAAATACCAAAACCATAGCCAGCAAACCAAAAAGGTAGGCTATGCCAAATCCAAATACCAAAACCATAGCCAGCAAACCAAAAAGGTAGGCTATGCCAAATCCAAATACCAAAACCATAGCCAACAAACCAAAAAGGTAGGCTATGTCAAATCCAAAATACCAAAACCATAGCCAGCAAACCAAAAAGGTAGGCTATGTCAAATCCAAAATACCAAAACCATAGCCAGCAAACCAAAAAGGTAGGCTATGCCAAATCCATATCCAAAACCATAGCCAACAAACCAAAAAGGTAGGCTATGTCAAATCCAAAATACCAAAACCATAGCCAGCAAACCAAAAAGGTAGGCTATGTCAAATCCGAAATACCAAAATCATAGCCAACAAACCAAAAAGGTAGGCTATGTCAAATCCAAAACCATAGCCAGCAAACCAAAAAGGTAGGCTATGCCAAATCCAAAATACCAAAACCATAGCCAACAAACCAAAAAGGTAGGCTATGCCAAATCCAAAACCATAGCCAGCAAACCAAAAAGGTAGGCTATGCCAAATCCAAAATACCAAAACCATAGCCAACAAACCAAAAAGGTAGGCTATGCCAAATCCAAAACCATAGCCAGCAAACCAAAAAGGTAGGCTATGTCAAATCCAAAATACCAAAACCATAGCCAGCAAACCAAAAAGGTAGGCTATGCCAAATCCAAAATACCAAAACCATAGCCAGCAAACCAAAAAGGTAGGCTATGTCAAATCCAAAATACCAAAACCATAGCCAACAAACCAAAAAGGTAGGCTATGCCAAATCCAAAATACCAAAACCATAGCCAACAAACCAAAAAGGTAGGCTATGCCAAATCCAAAATACCAAAACCATAGCCAACAAACCAAAAAGGTAGGCTATGACAAATCCAAAATACCAAAACCACAGCCAACAAACCAAAAAGGTAGGCTATGTCAAACCCAAAACCAAAACCAAAATAACCTAAACCCCAAATCCAAACCTTAAGTGCATGCCAAAGTCCAAAAAAGAGAAATAAAAGAGAAAGGGGTTAAAAATAGAGATACCCCAATGGACTTAAGTATACGATTCCTTGTGTACTTAAGGGTAAAAAGATCAAAAATCCAGCTGAGGTGAAAACCCGAAAGGGCGCTCCAGGCAAAAATGGATAACCCCTCAACGTGAAAACCCGAAAGGGCGCGTTGGAAAAAGCTAAAGGGGGCCAGTCTTGGTGAAAACCCAAAAGGGCGCTAAGGCTGGTAATGTGACGAAAAAAAAGAAAAAAAAAAGAAAATTTCTCAGCCCTTCATTCATACACTCACAAAATTACAAGTCACCACATTACAAACTTGCAAAAGGTGACAAGCCCAATATACAAATGTGGTGATATGAAACAAAGGCAGGAAGGCTTCTTCCTCTCCGGCTATTCAAATCTAATTGCAAACCCCTTTACGCCGGCACTAAGCCATCAAGAAGGGGCGAAATTCGGATCCCAAAGCCAAGTGATAAACACTGTTCCAGAGCCCATCCAAAACCAAATCCAGGGCCAAATCATACCCAAGTCTCATGCGCATATCCAAACCCAAATCCAGAATACCACAAAAGTAATCCAACATATCCATATCCAAACCCAAATCTAAGATACCACAAAGGTGATCCAAGTCACCCAACATACTCATATTCAAACCCAAACCCACATCCAAATTCAAATTTCAAATCCCAATCCCCAATCATTGGCCAAATCTAAGTCTCAAACCATACCTAAAACCATCATCCGTTCCTCAGCCAAATCTTCAGTCATTCAACCATCCAAGTCAGTCAAGTCTTTAACAGCTTTGTTTAAAAACAAAAACACAAAAAAGGAGGGGTTAAAAATAGAGATACCCCGATGGACTCAAGTATACGACTTACTGTATATTTGAGGGCAAAAAGATCAAAAATCCAGCTGAGGTGAAAACCCGAAAGGGCGCTTCAGGCAAAAATGGATAACCTCTCGACGTGAAAACCCGAAAGGGCGCGTTGGAAAAAGCTAAAGGGGGCCAGTTTCGGTGAAAACCCGAAAGGGCACTGGGACTGGTAAAAAGAAAGAATAAGGAAAAGAAAGCGAAAAAGGAAGACTTCTTTATCCTTCATTTGTACATTTATGGAAATTACAAGTCATCGTTACAAGCTCATAAAAGGTGACAGATATTACATACAAGATGAAAAGAGGACTGAGATTACAAGCTCAAAATACAAGTATTATGATGAAAAACAGAGGCAGGAAGGCTGCTTCCTCTTCGGCCGTTCAGCTTCTTTGATCTGAGAAGATCTAGCCCGGCGAGAACCATCTCCGTCTCTGACAAGGACGGCCTCTTCTTCAGAATCTCTAGCTGCATCCCTGGCATCTCGAGCTTGGGAAGATCTTTCTTTGCCAAGCTCGCGCTCCAGCCGAGCAATATTCTCGCCTCTCGTGGCCATCCTCAACTCCCGTGTCTTCCGACGTTTGCGCACATCAGCAGCTCGGGAGTCATTTTCATCAATGTCATCAGATAGCGAACAGGTGTCGCTCTCCAAAGTTTGAAGCCGTTGGCCGTAAGAGGCCTGAATCGCATTGGCATGGAGGTTATGCACCCTGTCCCAAGTATCCTCGACGAAGCCCATCCAGCGATCGCGGTGGATACCAATATTAAAAGCCCTGATGGTGTATTTCGCCAAAATCCCCCTGATAACTTCTACTGATGGAGGGTTTGCTGAGGTCACCAGTGTCTGGACTTTAGCAGTAAGGCAATTCCAGATGCCGCTATCTTCATCATCAGAACTCAAATCTGGCCGATCTCCAGTAGGCCAGGTTATGTTGTGCTCGGGTGGAGCACCAATCTCCAATGCCGGGGAATTTGCAAATTCTGCCAAGATATCAACATGCATTCCATAAAGACAAATCAAGAAGAAATCCAACAAAGCATTTGAACCCTCATCACACCTTACCTGGCGAGGGGATCCTCTCCCTAATCGCCACCTCAGGATCTGGTGGCTCGACAAAATCCGGCTCCTCTGAAGAAAATCTTTCGGATCTGGAGGGATGGTCAACCGGATGAAAACCAAAATCTCTGGGTGGCAAAACTGGTGGATTAGCATTAGGATCCATGGCGGCATCTGCCTCCTGATATCCTCCGCCATAGCCCCCTACTCCATCCACTTGGAAGGCAGAATGGGCTCGCTCGGCCAAGTATGCATTTCCGGCATTACCCCAAGGCGAAAAGAAGGGATCGGCAGCTAGTGTGGGATACATGTCTATTGTACCCGACATGAAAAGCTGCTCGAAGAGTTCTTGTCCTTGTAAAAAAAATAGTCAGGACAAACGAAGATATGAATACTGAAAAAATGATAGAAAAAAAAAAGGGGGAAATGCACAGTGGTTCGAGAAGGAATATTCACCAAGAGGAGCCTCTGCTGTAGCCGTGGACTCCTCGACAGGTACAGGAATATAAACCTCCGTCGGCGCGGAAGAATACTGCCCCGACGAAACTCCCAGTTCAGAAAATGTGAACTCTGGGTTATACCCACCTGCTGTGGCGGCTCCGGAAAGCTCAAAATGAGATGGCATCTCATAATGAGCATTCTCCGGAGAAAGATCGACGGCAGCCTGTGAAGTACTCCCGTACTCCTCCTCACGGATAGAGGGAGACCCCTCCGATAAAAAGCCTTCCTCATCCGAAAGGGCAGGGGTCCTCTCCTCTTCGTCCATTTCATTCTCTGAGATAGAAAAAAAATAAGAGAAAAGAAAAAAATGATGAACTAAAAAGAGCTATGTATAATAATGATGAGAGAAGAAAAGAAAAGGGAAAGACATACCACTCAAGTGGGTCTCTTCCACCGCTTTACCCTTGTCAATCCTGCCTCCTCGGGAAGGAAGGGAGCGAACCTCATCATTCCTTCCACCTCCAAATACTGGAGCTGGAATATCTGAAGGTAAAAAAAAAACAGTAAGGATATATATGAGAAAAGAGGAAGGAGAATCAGAAAAGAAATGCCTGCAAAAAGAAGGATGAAATATAAAAAAAATGGTGAACTCAAGCAGGCTGAGAAGTACCTGTTAAGCCAAGTGGAGGACCTGGTACCAGCCACTGAAATTTAGCCTTGCAGATCTTTCCCACTCTCTGCATAAGGCTTCGGACATCATAAAGTGTCCTGGCATTTTCTAGATTAGACAAAAACTCCAGAGGCCCAGCATGGCCAATGGCGATTATAAGGTGCTTCTCCCAGCGCACCCAGCCCGGATCGTTGATACACTCGGGCGGAAGCTTGGTCGACAAGGCAACATTGGCAGAATGCCCAAGATCAAGTAATAGGTGGCTCCACCAATCATACTCCGGAAGATCACCATGAATGTCTGTGGCCTTCCTGTCAAAAAGCTCAATGGGATCCAAAGGCAGCATCTCCCCATAATAATATTGTTTACCAGAATCAGGCTTCCCCTTTCTGGACGTCTTGGAATTATAGCGCTTGAGATACGAGCGCATTATTCCTTTGAAGTGGGCTTTGAGGAATTCCAAGTTCATCAAGACCAAAGGGAGACCCTTTTCCTTTAAAACGAGTCTCTTCAAATTGCTTCAATTTCCTGGGGGCAAGCCGGAAAATCTTGCTTCTGTCAAACCACCATCGGGCGTAGAAAAGATCTATACGCCCAGTTGCCTCAAGGGCCGGGAGAATACATGCCGAATTCACCTCTTCCCGGCAAAAATAGTTCCACCAACTCGCCGCATTCATGTGAAGACAATGATCACGGTGTAGGCGAACTTCCAATGGAAATTCTGCATTTGGCGGAACTGATTGGTCATTGTTGAACCCGAAAAATATCGGGGCCTAAACAAACCCCGGGCGACGGATACGCCCTAAGAGAATCGGGAATAAACTCCCGATCCCCGCTCGGACGTCAGAAACCAACAAGTCCGAGTATCCACGCTAAACCACGGCGACCCGGAAGCGAGAAGCCCGAGAAGTCTTCGTCGACGAAAAGTACGTACCCCGGATGTCAAGAAATCCACGTCCGGAGAGGAGTGCGGAGTCGCGCCCGAAGCCGATGGGTTCCGAACGATCAAATGCACGTGTCCCTCAAAAACGAGGACAAATGCACGTGAAACGGCCGAAGAAGCGCGAACGGTGCGCGTGCGCACGTCCGCGGGCGTCGACCGACAACCAAAGGAGGCCCACAGAGCTCTCTCCCCAATTTCCTCCCGGAGATCACGGGGAAAATGACGGGGGATGGAGTGAGCCCCACCCTTAAATAGGTGGTGGGCCAGAGAGGCCCCAAGAGGGGCCGCCGGTCACCCCCCTCGCCAGTGAGGGGGGCCGCCGGTTCGACCCCCCCAAGGGGGGCGCCGGTTCGGCCCCCGCATGCAGGGGGGGGGCGCCGGTTAGCCCCCCGCGGGCCCCGCAAGCAGGGGGGGGCCGCCGGTTCGACCCCCGCGGGCCCCGCGGGCCAGGGGCGCCGGTTCGGCCCCCTGCCCCGCGCAGGGGGGGCCGCCGGTTCGGCCCCCTGCCGCGAGCAGGGGGGGCCGCCGGTTCGGCCCCCTGCCCCGCGCAAGGGGGGGGCCGCCGGTTCGGCCCCCTGCCCCGCGCAGGGGGGCCGCCGGTTCGGCCCCCTGCCTGGCGCAGGGGGGGCGCCGGTTCGACCCCCTGCGCAGCAGGGAGGGCCGCCGGTCAGGTCCCTGACTGGCGGCCCCCTCTGCTAGCCAAGAGGGGCGCCGGTCAAGTGCCTGACTGGCGACCCCCTCCGCCAGTTCGCTCCCTCTCTTGGGCATCCCCGCCGGTTCGCGCCCATGCCTCGACGCCTGCGCCCGGAGACCTCCGCCGGGGAGGGTACCCCCGCCGGTATGCCCCCCTCAAATCCTATAAATAGGGGGGCATACCCCCATTTGAAAGAAAAAAAGAGGACGAAAACCACACGAGAAGGGAAGAGGCAGGGAAAATCGGCCTAAACGCGCCATCTCCGGCCCAAGCTCTCGAGTCTGTCCGAGCGTGATCCGTGCGTGAGCTTAAGTAGGCCGCACGTGCCGACACCCGTTGGTGCTCCGTCCTCGGCGTTCGGGCTGCATTGCGCCACGTCCGCAGGGATACGCCACAGGTTGTCACATGACTCTCAGCATATGTACTTAAGCCCTCCGGCGTCATAAAACGACGCACGTCGAGGCATGTACTTGAGTCCTCCGGCGTCATAGAACGACGCACGTCGAGGCATGTGCTTAAATCCTCCGGCGTCACAAAACGACGCACGTCGAGGCATGCACTTAAGTCCTCCGGTGTCGTGAAAAAAGACACGCGTCGAGGCATGTTAACCTATGGAGGCACAAACACCCCACTGGTAACACATATGTACCCACCATCGTGTAAACGTCCGACGGAGGCACATACACCCTGTCGTCGACGTCCATATACTTGGCCTGTTATATACACGCCCAGTGGAGGTGCAAAACCCCACTAAAGGCGTACATGTAAATGTAAGCGTCATGTCATACATATAAATGACATGAGCATGCTTGAATAAAATTGTGGAAATTCATTTGTCATCTGCCTTTTCTTTTTAAATTTCGGCATACGGTCTTTTAATAAACATTACGCATTCGAAGGTATTCGAGTGTTATACTCGATGTAAATGAAACATCGACTTCGGTCGGTGGGGAACGGTCCAGTACACGACCACTCCAATCGCCCTGAACGCGAGCGCACGCGGAAAATAAATTCGAGGGTATCAGGGCTCGCACCCAATACTCCTCGTAAAATAATCTTTGTCTGTTTCTCGCAAACAGTCTGGCACGCCCAACGCAAAAGATCCATCTCGAAGGATAAAAGAGATGGATCGAAAAAGAAAGAAAATTCCGCGTTCCAACAATCTGGCACGCCCGGTGGGACTGTTCCTGCCTTCCATGCATATGTAAAAAGACCGTATGCCGATATAGAAATAAAGATGACTAATTTCCACATTACAGGTACAAGGAGCGAAAGCCGGCATCAAACGCCCGTTCCCACCTGCAATTCAAGCTTGCTCGATGGCCGCCGTCACCTACGGTCCGCAAGTCATCGCGTGCCACGCCAAATGTGGCTACCTCGCCGTCCCGCTCGTGTTTGGCGACTTTCCTGCAGTGGTGGGATCCCCCTACTTCCTAGGGGTGGTCCCCGCCGTCCAAGCTACTCCAAAGGCGGCGTCCAAAGCTACTGCGGTCAGGGGCACCAAACCCCGTCCAAGTCAAGGCCGAGTCTTCTCGGTTAACACCATCTCTTGTGTCGCAGTCCCTAGAAAACGGGGGCAGCGCCAGGGACGCAGGGGCAGCAAGCCCCACGCGATCGTCTCCAACTCCGGGAAAACGGTGCTAGTTGGCGACATCCGCGTCAGGCTCGATGGAGGCGAGCCGATACTGCCCCGGGACAGAAGCGTCCCTACGGTGGCAACCTCCAACCAGTTCGCTCCCCTCCAGGGGATGCGTCAAGAAGATCGGGACTCCTCAAAAGGAGCCCAACAGGGGCAGGCATCAAGCTCGGCGCCCCAACCGCCTCGCAAAATGAGGCAAATGTGGGTGACCAAGCAGGAAGCCCGCCACATCAAACAAGCCAGAGCGGTCCAACCCGCCGATGGCTCCAAGAAGGCGACGGTACTGGGGCGAGAAAAAGCCCAAGAAGCCGAACCTCCTCGTCCCCGCGGACACAAACGCAGGGGCATTTATAGGAAGCCCAACTTCGTCCCCGCCCAAGCGGAAACTGCTGAAGAGGGAGACGCGAGTCAAGCCGGAGCTTCCACACCTCGAGTCTCGGTCTTCGAAAGACTGAGCGCCTCAGTCTTTTCCAGGCTGGGAGCAGCAATCCGTCCAAGCGCTCAGAAGCCCAAGAAGCGGAGAGTGCAGCGGACGCCTGAAGAAGGTGGAGGCATGAAGATCTTCACCTGCTACGCTTCCGGGAGGGAAGCACCTGGGCCATCCGGTATCCCTGCGGGAGCGCTCAGGATAAATGAGTCCGGACAGGACGAGGAAGCTGTCCTCCGGTACACCCGGAGTGCTGCCAGGAGACTTCTCCAAGGGCAGCAGGGCACTCAGGCTGAGCCCTCGAATCTGGGACAACTTCTCGAGCCTCCACTCGATCGCGATCAAAGGCCCCTTCCGGGTCAGGTCCAACTGGACCCCGAAGGAGGGGAGCAAGACGAAGTCGCCAGCCTCCACCTCGGAGATCAACAACTGCCGGCCGACGGGGATCAAGCTGAAGTGTTCCTCATGCCGCCAACCAGAGCTGCCTTCCAAGCGATGACGGATGACGCCAAGTATGATTTCATACAGCGTTGGCAGGCTGAAATGGCCGCTCTCCTTGCCGAGCGAGGGCAGCAGGCGGGGGCAAATGCGCCACGCCGCCTAGTGCCGACGGCAAACCAAAATGCTCGAACAAGACATCAGCAAGGCGACCTGCCCGATGTCAACACACGCATAGCCGCGGTCAACGACTATACTGTCGATCCGGTCCAACAGCCACGCAGGGGCGTAAATTCCCAAGCCTCCGCGGCTGAAGATATCGTCGCCCAGCGGCGAATGATTGAGAAGATCGTGGACGACCGCTTCGCTCAGCGAGGCGAGGGAACTGCCACTGTGGATCTCTACAGTGTGCCGTATCCCGTCCACCATCAATTCAAAAAGCTGCCACCGGACTTCCCTAAGGCGCCAAAGTTGCAGAAGTTTGACGGACAAGGCTCACCGAATGAGCACCTGGCCTACTATATAACGGCCATGGGAGAGTTGGCATTCGATGAATCCTACCTCCTCCGCTACTTCGCAACATCCCTGACAGGCACCGCCTTCCAGTGGTACTCCAGGCTGAGGCCCAACTCCATTGTCGATTGGGCCGACCTCCAAAAGAAATTTATCGACCGCTTCCAGACGGCCGAGAGAAAGGTGTCGCTCGCAGAGCTGTGTTCCCTCAGGCAAAGAAAAGGAGAAACGGCACTCGACTTCATCAAGCGGTGGCGTGACTTCAGCATGAGGTGCGACAACCCCCCGACACAGGAAGATGCCATAACCATCTGTCGACGGGGCCTGGCGGCGCAAATAAGCGAAAAGCTGCTGGGAACAAACATCAAGGGTTTCGACCAGCTCAACGCGGTCGTGGCGGAGATCGAAATGTTCTTCGCCGACAACCCGATGCAAGCTCCCCCGAAAATTAAGCCGGGCAAGGAGCGCGCTGTGGGCAGAGAGGCCAATGCTGTGGACTTCGCCCCACAAAGCAAGGGGAAGAAGGTCATGACCTCCGGCGCTCCAAGCAAGAAGGTGGAAGAAAAGCCGCCTCCAACTTCGCTGCCACAGCGTATGAGCACGCCGTATTCCTTCAAAAGGGACCATACGAAGATGCTCTTCAAGTTGTGCATGAAGAATGACTTACTCAAGCTTCCGGCCTTGAGAAGACCAAGTGAAGCGGATAGGGTGGATGAACCAAATTACTGTCTCTACCACCGCATGCTGGGGCACTCCGTCGAGGACTGCTATGTCTTCAAGAACGAGGTACAGAAGCTGATCCAGAGTCGCCTCATCACCATGCATGAACATTTGGTTGACCCTCCGCAGCCCCATGCTTGGGACCAATCGAGGCAGTCGGCCAATGTCATCCATGTCAATGCGCCGCCTCCCGAACCAGAGGACCCCGAGGCAAACCCTTGGGACGCTCATTCCACCAACGGATGGGAGGGGGATCACCCCTCAGCCTCGGAGCACAGGACATGGTCCGAGACAGTGCAAAACCTGGAAAGACAGGTCCAGTCACTGCGGCACGGTCAGCGCCAGACGTTGATGTACCTAAGGACCATGCAAGAGAGCCTGACAACCCTCCAGCAAGGACTCCAAGGGCCCGTGGGCACACCTGCGCCCCGGACGCGCCCTCCCTGCGGGGGATGGATCTCAGAGGAGTCTTCAAACCCGTCTGATGATGAAATCGCCGGAAGATTGTATTCCTTCCCGCGCCATCGGACGCTGGCGCTCTACCGCACCTGCTTACGAGCAGGACTATTGGGCTGCCAGCCGCCAACAAGCGTCCCGCCAAACTACTGCATATACCATCAGGATGCAGGGCACGCTTTAGAGGACTGCCACGTCTTCAAAGACAAGGTTGAAGCATGGGTCAACCAAGGAATTATTGACTTGGGCAACTCCCGGGTCAACCCGCCGCAGCCTCACGTTCGCGAATGGACGGACCATTCAGCTGACGTTGTCACGCATACAGTCAACGTCATCGACCCGCCGGAAATTTATACACCGGTGGCCTTCACCTTTCCGGACCCGGATATGATAGAAGGCGGCTCATCCGGCGAAGCCCCTACCTGGTGGTGCCCGGGAGGGAGAGTTCCCCATCACAGCCGCTTGGCGACCGGAAACGTTGGGGAAATCTTCGAAAAGCTCCTACAACGAGGTGTCGTGATGGCTCATACACCGCCGCCGACGTACACTGAAAGGGAGTTGAACCACCCCATGTACTGTCGGTACCACGCCATGCTGCTGCACCCTACAGACAGGTGCCCCGATGCCCGGGATTGGGTCGAGTCCCTTATCCAAAAGGGGAAAATCGACCCGGAAGGCAATTCCATGGTCTTGATGAGAGCCAGGGAAGCAGCCCAGCGGGAATTTGAAGAAAGCAACTATATGCGCTTCAGGAACCTCCGAGCCCCCGAAGCTGATGAACAAGGGTGGCTCGTACCGCCGATGTCGTCCGTAGCTGACGCTGAAGGCGCGAGCTTGGGGCAGCAATTCAGGAACATATCCCTGAAGGAGCAGCCCATCTTAAGATGCAATCGAGAGGACCCGGATATGATAGAAGGCGGCTCATCTGACGAGGCCCCTGCCCTATGGTATTCCGGGTGGCGAGTCTCCCCAAATCTCTTTGCGACCGCAAAGACTGGGGAGATCTTCGAAAGACTCTTGCAGCAAGGCTGTGTAAAGGCGCATAGGCCGCCACCAACATACACGGAGAGGGAATTAAACCACCCCATGTATTGCAAATACCATGCCATGCTGCTGCATCCTACGGATATGTGTCCGATTGTCCGAGACTGGGTCAAGTCCCTCATCCAAGAAGGGAAGATCGACTCGGAAGGCAACCCGATGGTCCGAGCCGAGGCCAGGGAAGGAGTCCAGCAACAACTTCCTCGGCGAAAGAAGGGGTCTCGACGACATCAAGTCTCCCCTCCCCATGAGCAAACTCCGGAAAATAAGAGCAAGGGGCAATGCTTCGAGGACTCGCCTCCGCGAATACTCAAGCGCCAAGAAAAAGACTGCAGGGGCAAGAAGCCGGTGACAGAGCCAGCCGCCCCGGAACCAAGCCCCTATTGGGCCGAGTTCCAACAACTGCCGCCCGAGGTAGTCGAGCAGGCAATTGACTCCACTTTCCAGCATCAACAAGATGAAACTGGATGGACGACGGTGGCGTCCAGAATGCGCACTCTGTCGATGTTCCCTAAGAGGGGAAGGTCGCACGGTCGTCTTGGCCGGGAGACTACCCCTCAAGCGACAGAGCAAGCCAAGCCGCTGACGCCGCTCGAAATGGCGCGCGCAGTGCAGCAAGAAAAGAACCGGCGCAAGAACATGAAGAGGCGCCTAAAGAAGCAAGCTGAGCGAGAGGAGGCCGCGGCAGCCCCAGCAAAGCTCACTCCACTCCAGAAGCTGCAAAAGCTCATTGACGATCTGGAGGAGTATATTCCCTCCAAACCCACTTGGGGAGTCCCTCTGGACATATACATCCCGTGGGAAGAGATGGAGCGCAAAACAAGGCTTAAAAGCTGGCTCCATCAAATGCTGCAAAGGGCTCAAGAAGGCGAGAAGCTGCCCCTGCCCGAAGAACTGGCCATCTTCTATAAGGAAGATGAAATCACTATCGAGAAGCTGGAAGAAATGCTGAAAGACTTCTCGTGCAACATGGTGTCGATACCGCCGCCTGCAAGCTTGCAATCACCGGCCGTTACGCCCCTCGTGGCAACATATCGGCGCCGCAGCCGAGGCAAAGGAAAGGGCCGTGGACGAGGAAAGAAATCCTCCCCGTCCCCCAGCAAGAAAACTAACTCGCCCGACCTCGGCAAGACTATTGTCTTCCGAGGAGAAGAACCTCAGCCCGCCCCGGAAATAGAGGTGCGGGCGAACTCCTTCATCTTCGACCCATCTGACGAGGAAGAAGAAGAGCAGCGGGACATCGCTAGTGGGCTCTCCGATCGGAGGGCCGCCCAGCCAGTCCCCTTCGCCCTGTCCGACGACGAAGAGCATGGGGGATGGGCGATCCCCAGCAAGTTCCTCAATCGGAAAACTCCTGTCTCGGCCGACCGGTCGACTCCACCCAGAAGTGGCAACGAAGAAATTGCCGCCCCGGAGGAGGATGGCCTAGGCTCGTTGTTCGAAGAAAAGCCGGACGAACAGCCAGTGGCAAGACGGGTCAACCAATTGGGCAACCGATAAAGGCCTTGGAGGATACTGTCCCACCATTGGATCAAACCCGTGCCCGGGCTGACCGCAAGATCATACAGCATATGAAGCGGTTCCCAACCAACATCACCATATGGGATGCCATTGCCTGGAGCAAAGAGTTGAGAACGGCGCTCGTCAAAATCTTGCAAGAGCCCGAGGTCTACGAAGCTGACGTGACCGAACTCCAGGCGCAAGCCCTAGAAGCACTGGTGGCGGAGGTGACCTTCTCCGACAAGGACATGCTGTTGCCAACGCTATACCACAACCGCCCGTTGTATATGCAAGGAAAAGTCAACGGGCACGAGCTCAACCGGATCCTGGTTGACCCCGGGGCGTCAATCAACATCATGCCCCTGAAGACCTTCAAGTCTTTATATCTCACGCCCTACTTGCAAAGGGTAAATGACATCAGAATCGCTGGATTCAACCAGAATTCTGAGAACGCCTTGGGAAAGGTGGAAGTACAGCTGGCCATGGACGGCCTCACTACTAAGGTCGTGTTTTACATCATCAATGCAAACACGTCTTACAAAGCCCTCCTGGGAAGACCCTGGCCCATGAAAATCGGGTCGTCCCCTCGACTCTCCACCAATGTATAAAATACATCAAAGAAGGAGAGCAGCATACGGTCTTTGCCGACCGGGCCCCGTTCCGCCCAAATGAATGCAACCTGGCGGACGCTCAGCTGTACTTCGCCGAGCCTCTCGGCAAGCCAACCACCGCGTCAAAAGGCAAGGAAAAACAAAATGCCGACGCAAATCAAGCAAGCCAGGATCGGGACGAGGAAGAGCTCTTCACGGTCAACAAAGACCTCCTTGAAGCTCATCGGCTCAGCCGCCTCGCCGAATCCACCACGCCCGGGCCAAGTTGTCCAGAAAGGCGTGAAATCAACTATGAAGCAAACGCCGTCGGCGAGATCATCAACCGAAGCATCTCCTTGCCGCCGGCGTACATGCAGCTGCCCTTCCATAGGGAGGAGCAATGGGTGGAGCGACTAAAGACGTTCGTTGTCACCCATTACAGAACCGACAGTCTCGAAGAAGGCGAGACGCCGAAGCCGATCCTCTTCTACAAAGGAGACCCGCTTCCTTGTGGGCCCCTCGAAGACGACTTCGGCTGGAGCCGAGCGACTCAAGTCGCCCCAGAGCCCGTTCAAGAAATGGACGACATGCCCGAGCACATCAAGGAATTGTGCCAAAGGCAAAAGATTGCACAAATGCAAGACCCCTCGCGACGGGAGTACTTCCATCGGCTGTGGTACCCAAAGCAACTCCGAGGGCAACCGCCCTATTGTGCCAAAGACACTCGGGGGTTGGGCTATGGTCAGGAGGCGGAATGCGGGGCCTATCATACGGTCAATACCGCAGGGCTCGCGCCCTCACCTGACCAGTGCCCTCCCGGGGGGCAATCTCCTACCCCCGCTACAAAGCAGAAGCAAGGGGAGGTCACCCTCGTCCTATCAAACGGGACGTCGTGCCAAGAAGCACCTCAAAGCGAAGGAAGTCATTTCTGGCCGATCACAGAAGAAGGCTTCAGATATCATGACGTCCACGTTGCTGACTCCGATGAAGAAAAGGATTTCATCGACCTGCAGCCAGCACCCCGTGAACTCGAAGACGGCGGACAAGCTACGGTCGACGAACTAGTCGAACTCGACCTCGGGGAACCAGAAGAACCTCGACCAATCTTCGTCAGCGCTCTCCTGAACGAGGAAGAAAGACAGTCATACCGGCAACTCCTGCTGGAATTCAAAGACTGTTTCGCGTGGACATATAAAGAAATGCCAGGCCTGGACCCCTCCGTGGCTGAGCATGAGTTGTCCATACTCCCCGCAGCGAAGCCAGTCAAGCAGGCCCAACGGCGTATGCGCCACGAGCTGGAGCTGAAAGTAAATGCCGAGGTGGACAGACTTCTTCAAGTCGACTTCACCGAGCCATGCATCTATCCAACGTGGCTAGCCAACATAGTGCCGGTCAAGAAAAAGAACGGCGAAGTCCGAATCTGTATCGACTACAGGGACTTGAACAAAGCTTGCCCGAAGGATGACTTCCCGGTCCCGATCACGGAAACTATGATCGACATGACCACAGGGCATGAAGCGCTCTCCTTCATGGACGGGTCGTCAGGCTACAATCAAATCCGCATGGCACCCAAGGATAAGGGTCATACCGCCTTTAGGTCCCCCAAAGGGATCTACAACTATAAAAGAATGCCCTTCGGCCTGAAAAATGCCGGAGCCACCTATCAACGAGCCATGACCAAGATCTTCGGAGAAATGCTCCACGACTCGGTTGAGTGCTATGTTGATGATCTGGTCGTCAAGACCAAAAGGCGGGAAGATCACCTAGGCGACTTACGCCAGGTCTTCGAAAGGCTTCGCCAACATCAACTGAAGATGAACCCGATGAAGTGCGCCTTCGGCGTATCGAGCGGCAAATTCCTCGGCTTCGTTGTCAAATACCGCGGGATAGAAATTGATCCCGTCAAAATCAAGGCTATCAGGGAGCTGCCGCCGCCGAAAACCTTAACGGAGCTGAAATCCCTCCAAGGAAGGCTGGCCTACATAAGGCGGTTCATCTCCAACCTTGCGGGCAGATGCGCCCCCTTCAGCAAATTAATGAAGAAAGGAGCCCCATTTATATGGGACCAAGAGTGCCAAGATACTTTCGAAGAAATCAAAGAGTATCTCCTTACTCCTCCTGTCTTAGGAGCCCCGGTGAAAGATAAGCCGCTCATCCTCTACATCGCGGCCATGGAAACGTCGCTGGGAGCGCTCCTGGCACAAACAAATGAGGAAGGCAAGGAGCAACCGCTTTACTATCTCAGTAGGATGCTCGTGGGTCCGGAGCACCGATATCCCCCAGTGGAGAAGGTGTGCCTGGCATTGATATTCGCCGTCAAGAAATTACGGCACTATCTGCTAGCCCACCAGGTCAGCCTCATCTCGAGGATAGACCCGCTAAAAGCGCTCCTCACCCAACCAGTGCTGTCGGGAAGGATGGGAAAATGGGCTCTTCTCCTCATGGAGTTCGATATCACCTTCGTCCCGAGAAAAGCAATCAAAGGGCAAGGTATGGCGGACTTCCTGGCGGCGCATCCGCTTCCAGCCGGCTCTCCCCTCGAGTTCAAGCTTCCGGAAGAGGAGACGCTCTCATCCCCTCACGGGGAGGGGACCCAACAAAAAGAAGCCCCCATTCAAGAAAGTGGGAACACTCTCGCCATAGAGTTACCACACTGGGAACTTTACTTTGATGGCGCTTCCCGGGTGCTCAAGCAAACTGACGGCACCACGTCTTATACCTCCGGAGCGGGCATTGTCCTGGTGACTCCACAAGGGGGAATACTGCACAACTCTTGTGCCCTCATGAAGCCATTGACCAACAATCAAGCAGAATATGAAGCGCTGATCGTGGGACTTCAACTGGCTGCCGAAATGGGCATTAAGTGCATAAAAGTCTACGGAGACTCACAGTTGGTCGTCCGTCAAGTGCTGGGAGATTACGAAGTTCGAAAAAAGGAACTGATCCCCTATCATGCCAAAGTAATAAAGCTCCGTGAGAGATTCTGCTTGTTCGAAATCGGACATGTCCCTAGAGGGCAAAACTCTCAGGCGGATGCGCTAGCCAAACTGGCGTCCGCCCTAAAGCTTCCTCCCGAAGGGGAGTTGGGGATAACTGTCCGACATAGGAGGCTAATGCCCAGCGTTCTCGAGGACGACTCCGACCCAGAAAATGCAGAGGTCGACGCCCTCGAAGAAGAAGCCAGCCAAGAAGAAGACTGGCGCCAGCCGATCATTCAAATAAAGAACGGTTGGCTGCCTTCAGACCGGGCCGAACGAGTCCGACTGCTACGGCGGGCCACATCATATCAAATGATCGGGGACCAACTATATCGGCTTGTCCATGAAAAAGACAAGTCTGTCCTCCTCCGATGTCTCTCCCCTAAAGAAGCCAAAGTCATCATGCACGAAGTCCACTCTGGACTGTGCGGAGCTCATCAAGCGGGAGACAAGATGAAAATCAACATCAAGCTAAAAGGCTTCTTCTGGCCGACTATGTACGCAGATTGCGTCCAGTACGCTCGTGCATGTCATCAATGCCAGGTCTTCAGTTCGGTGCCAAGAAAGCCGCCGAGCGAATTACATCCAACCGCCCCCACATGGCCCTTCGCCGAATGGGGAATGGATGTCGTGGGACCATTCCCACCGTCCTCTGGCGGCCATAAGTTTATCCTGGCAGCCACCGACTATTTCTCCCGATGGGCAGAAGCAATCCCTCTCCGGGAGGTGACCGGGGTAGCCGTTGCAAAATTTGTCAAGCAACACCTGATTTACAGGTTCGGCACCCCTCATCGGATCGTATCAGATAACGGTACGCCCTTCAGAAACAAAACGATATATGCGTTGGCGGCCAAATTCCAAATAGACTGGAGGACGTCAACGGTATACAACCCTCAAGCCAATGGTCTGGCCGAAGCCTTCAACAAGACCCTTTGCAAACTGCTGGCCAAGATAGTCGGCAACCGCAAACGTGATTGGGGGGAGAAAGTACACGAAGCTCTCTGGGCATACCGGACGGTCTACAAGACCCCTACGGGGTGCTCTCCTTTCTCTTTGGTGTACGGAGCTGAAGCCATGCTCCCCATCGAAATTGAAATGTCGTCCTACAGGGTAGCCGTCTATACCGGTCTCCAATCCGAGGAGCGACAAGAAATTGAAAGAAGGTTGGAGGAATTGTCCGACCTAGAGGGCCAAAGGTTGGAAGCATACAAACATCTCCAATCCTATCAAGCCCGCATGACCCGAGCCTATGACAAGCTAGTCAGGCCTCGTGTCTTCAAGAAAGGTGACCTCGTCATGGTCAAGCAAAGAGAAGTCATGGCGGGCAAATCAAGTGGTAAACTCCAGCCAAATTGGCGCGGACCGTACGTGGTCACCGGAGTGTATGAAGGCGGAGGATACACGCTGGCAACATACGCCGGCGATCGCCCCTTTCCACCACTAAATGGCAAGCATCTCAAAATGTACTTTGCCCCTGAGCATGAATTCTTAGGGCAACAGTCCCCTGAGCTCCTTAGCCAATAAACCCCCAGAAGGTCGGCTAAAACTCCTTCTTGGTCAGCAAACCATCCAGGTCGACCAAGTCAAACTCCTTAGCCAATAAACCCCCAGAAGGTCGGCTAAAAAACTCCTTCTTGGTCAGCAAACCGTTCAGGTCGACCAAGTCAAACTCCTTAGCCAATAAACCCCCAGAAGGTCGGCTAAAACTCCTTCTTGGTCAGCAAACCATCCAGGTCGACCAAGTCAAACTCCTTAGCCAATAAACCCCCAGAAGGTCGGCTAAAAAACTCCTTCTTGGTCAGCAAACCGTTCAGGTCGACCAAGTCAAACTCCTTAGCCAATAAACCCCCAGAAGGTCGGCTAAAACTCCTTCTTGGTCAGCAAACCATCCAGGTCGGCCAAGTCAAACCCTCTAGCCATAAACCCCCAGAAGGTCGGCTAAAAAACTCCTTCTTGGTCAGCAAACCGTTCAGGTCGACCAAGTCAAACTCCTTAGCCATAAACCCCCAGAAGGTCGGCTAAAACTCCTTCTTGGTCAGCAAACCATCCAGGTCGGCCAAGTCAAACTCCTTAGCCAATAAACCCCCAGAAGGTCGGCTAAAAAACTCCTTCTTGGTCAGCAAACCGTTCAGGTCGACCAAGTCAAACTCCTTAGCCAATAAACCCCCAGAAGGTCGGCTAAAACTCCTTCTTGGTCAGCAAACCATCCAGGTCGGCCAAGTCAAACCCTCTAGCCATAAACCCCCAGTAGGTCGGCTAAAAACTCCTCCTTGGTTAGCAAACCGTCCAGGTCAACCAAGTCAACCCTTTAGCCAATAAACCCCCAAAAGGTCGGCTAAGCAATGCCCCCTCAGCCAGTAAACCTCCCTGGTAGGCTGCGCCGTCTTAGGCCCACTAATCATAATGGTGGGCTAAAGCCAAATGGTGAATCCCCTAGTCGAGGTCCCGCAACCTTGTTTTGGACACCAACTTCAAAAAAAAAAAAAGGAAAAAAAAAGAAGAAAAGAAAAAGGGACTAAAAATAGAGATGTCCCGGCAGACTCGGCCACTCCCCAAAAGGGGTGTCCGAGGGTAAAAATGCCTAAAATCCAGCTGAGGTGAAAACCCGAGAGGGCGCCTCAGGCAAAAATGGATAACCCCTCAACGTGAAAACCCGAAGAGGGCGCGTTGGAAAAAGCTAGAGGGGGCTGGATTCTGTGAAAACCCGAAAGGGCGCAGGAGTCAGTAATGCAAAAAAAAAAAAAAAATCATCATCATCATCATCATATCGAAGTTGGGTCGCTAGACAAAGCCCCGAGAAGGCCAGCCCCAGCACCTAAAATGTTGCATCAGATCTGGAGGAATGCCAGAAATGCAACGTCCAAAAGACATCGCTCGAACTTACCGGTCCGAGAAACCGAGTAGAGCGCGGGACAAGTCGAGCCAAGAAATACGGCGCCCAAAGGAAGAGGTCGCTGGACAAAGCCCCGAGAAGGCCAGCCCCAGCACTCAAAATGTTGCATCAGATCTGGAGGAATGCCAGAAATGCAAACGTCCGAAAGATATCTCTCACGCTCACCGGTCCAAGAAACTGGGTGGAGCGCGGGACAAGTTAAGCCAAGAAACACGGCGTCCAAAAGAAGGAGTCCCAAGTGGAGCCCTTGAGAGATCACCTGAATGCAGACGGAAGTTGCAATAATGTTAAAGAAAAGCATTGACGGCAACGTGAAGTTTGTCATTCGACCAAAAGGCAAAGGTGCCCGAGACAAGCCCTCGGGGTAGCTGGTGAAATATATACATCGGCTACAAGCAAAAAGGAGGGGAAAGAAGAAGGAGAAAAGCTACAAAGCTCCTTCTCCCCGAAGGTCCGCCAAACTGGCCTGGAGGGCTGAGAGGGCGGCCCGGGATTCCGCGCATTCCCGCTCCGCGGCGTCCACCTCCGCATTGGCCGTTGCCGCCTCCTCGGCCAGCACAAGAGACGCGGCCTCGCGCTCAGCGATGCGCGATGAAACCTCCTCAAGCGTCCGTCGGAGGGCGACAATCTCCGCATGACAACTGGCGTGGCGGGCACTCGAAGACTCGGCACGACTGACCGCGCCCCCTCGTCGCGAGCAAAGAGCCTCATACCTCTGCTCCGCCAAGGCAACCTCCGCAGCGAGCTCTTGGGCCCTGTGGCGAGCGGCCTCCTCGTGTCTCTGCTCCACCTCACTCCAGAGTGCGTCCACGGCGGCCATCCAAGGGTCTCGGGGGCAACCCATCAGATGGTAGGAGACCGTACTCCTCTCCAGAAAATCCCGCACCGCGTCAATGGATGGGGGGCTGCTCTCCTCCATGACAGCCCGCGCCGACGATATATAGAAGTTGAGCATCCCCCCGGACCCGTGCGCCCGGCTCCTCTGTATAGCGTCAGGCCAAGAAATGTCATGCCCCGGGAATGGGGAGGGCCTCCCAAGCGGTGCCCCGCTCGAAGACGGAGGAAGTAAGCTGCTGACGACCGCTGCACAAGAAAAACGGGTGAAAGGTCAGAAGGGACGCGGCACAGCCGCAACAAATAAAGAAAAATAAGGGCCCAAGAACATGAGAGGCTCGGGGCCCTGATCACTTACCCCGCGTGTCGGATGGCAAGGGAGCGTCACCCCGGCCCTCCACGGGACACGGGACACCCACTGCGGGTGGAAGAACAGCCTCCGGAGGGCTCAACCCCAGCATCTCCGCTGCCATTTCGGCGCCATCTGCAAGAAAGGGAGAGTCAAGCAGTAAGCACAAGGGCATTCGCTTCCCCTTTCGCCCCGCCACGCGCCGGGCTGAAGAAATAGAAAGGGAGGGCTCGCTACTGTGGAAGAAATACCCACCGTCAGCGTCCCCGGCTACCCCTCGGGCAACCTCACCCTCTTCCGGCGGGGAGACGGTGGGAAGCACGGCCGCGGAGGTGGCCGCCACTGAAATGCAGAAAAAGCGGAAGTCATTCGCTGCATAAACAAGCAAAGTAGAAGGGCGCAGGAGTGGGTTTACAAAAAAAATAAGGCTCACTTACTCGCACTATGAAGGGGTTGCATCCGACCACCCCCCTCGAGTATGCCTGGGGCAAGGTCAGAAAAGCCGGGTAACTCCACCTCTGACCCGAACAGTAACAGGTCATGTATGGCCTGCAACGAGGATGCTGCGTCTCCAATCGGCGCAATCCCCGCCAGGGGCTCAACACCCTCCGCGGCAGCAGCTTCCACCGGAATGTACCCTGTGAGGAAACAAACGAAAGAAAAGACTCGTAAGCTACGTATGGGTGCCATGCTGGCCGAGCAAAAGAAAAGGGGATGGGTAACGCCAATTTAAGAAGATGGCACGCGTCCTACCTGGCTCGGTGGAAGCTACCAGGGGGATGCCTACCCCCTCAGGAGAAGGCGTCCCGTCGAACGTGGGATTGTAATCCACATCCTCCCGCGGAGTATCCTCCGCCAATTCATCGCCCCCAGAGGCCGAGGCACCTGTGCAAGAAGAAAAAGAGGGCGCGTAAAGTCCCTCGCCCAAAGAGATAAAGCAAAGCAGGGAAGGAGGTAAACAGGGGATGCGGAAACCCACCGGCCACGGCCGGAGAAGAAGGCTCGGGGGTCCTCCCTCGGGCCGCTGGTTGCGAAGGACCGGCCTCCCCGCTCGCGCGCCTCTTCCGGGCCGACGGGGCGTCGCGCTTTGGCAAGTCCTTCTCGGGGATGAAGCTCTCTGCCCAGGCCAACAAAGAAAAAAAGGAAAGGGGGGGGGAACCCAAATCAGTAACAACAAGTTCAAGGAAATGCGGGCCGAGCTCACAAATGAGGGAGGCAGCGTACCGTCAGGGGCCACACAAAATGTCGGCCGAAGCACCACTTGGTCGAAGGAGACCTTCACGGCTTTGCCTGCCTCGGCAATCGCATCCCAGAAATGCTGCAGAGTGGTGCCGCTCTCGATCCAGCTGACGTACTCCCTCGGCCCAACACGGATGATGGAATGCTGAAGGTGTTGCTCCCAAACCCGCGTCACACTCGGGAGGAGGGGACTGGTGAGCGGCGCGTCCACGGGATACCCGCAGTCCAACAGAAAGTGACGCCACCAAAAGTAGACAAGTGGCGATTCCCCGCGAACCCTGGGAGCTGCCGAACTGCTCTCCGGACGCGACAAAGGCTTCAAAGCCCCCGCGGAAGCCTCGCTGTCCGCCGTGCTGGCGGCCTGTGCCACGGCCCTGCGGCGACCCACAGTCGTCACCTTCTGGGCTATGTCGGCGAACTCCCTCTGTAAGAACGTCGGCGCGATCGTGGAAATAAGGGCGCCCGCCCGGGACAAGTAGTCCCTCTCCGCCTTCTTGATATCGTCGGCGCGCTCCCGAAATGCCTGGCCGTGCCGGGACCACCATCGAGCATATAAAACGCTCACTCGCCCCTCGTACTGCAACTCGGGGATGAAGAAATCTGGAGCTGGGTCTCGCCTGAGAAAATAACACCACCAGCTACAGGCCACCAGGTGACGGTCCGGGCCCTTATATGCCCGAGTCGCCAGCATGAAATCGGCATTCGGCGGGACGTCCTGGTCGTACCCGAGGTTCCGAGCAAAGCGGTGCGGAAAGTACGGCTCCATGAAGAGGAAGCTCCCCTTGCGGAAGAGCAAGACGCTGGGGCGAACGCAGCAAAGCCAGTCCTTGCGTAGCCTAGCAACCGGCGCAGCATGGTGGGGGAGGCGGTAAACACGACCCCCCTGGCCTTCTTCCACCCAAGGCCTGAAACCAAGCGAGCAACAAGCGAGGTCAAGCCCCGGATGCCCGGCCGCCGGTACAAAGGAAAGTCGTCGGCGCGCCTCCTTCAACTGCTTCGACTGCTCTCGTTCCGACCGATTCCGGAACATGAAAATGAGGGGCAGAGAGGGGCGCTCCAGACTAATGTTGTAACATAGCTCCGGCAGCAGAAGACCGGCCCAGGCGCCCAGATAGTGCGTCGCCAAGGTGACACTCTTGTCGCGAGGAGAAGGGCTCGAAGTAAGCTCGCCCAAACCCGGAAGATGTTGGCCAGAGCCGCCGGAGCCAAAGCCAACTGAACACCACTGGCCAAGATGCAGGCCGGGTAAATAGCCTCCGGCCTAATATTTCCCTCCTCCCCGAATGGGAGGGCAAAAGTGCACAGCCAATAGACAAGATAGGCCGCCAGATGGGTGCGGTCCGGAAGCCGCCTCGGGTTCCAGTTAACACCCCGAGGCGCGTAAAGATACCGGGCGTCATCATCAAGGTGCACTCTCAACTGCAGATAAGCCACGGGATCATAGTTGTCGCCGGCGAATTCCTTGAAGAAGCAAAAGGGCCCGCTGTAGAAAAAGCGGATCCAGGCGTCACAGCTAACCCGCACTGTCCCTTTCGAAGCACTGGGACAGTCGCTCCTCCCGCACCTGGCTAAGTCGCGCCAGACCCGCACCAGGTACCGAAAGCTGTGGGAGAGGAAGTAAGAGCCGGCACCGGAGGTCCGGTCTCTGTCCAGGTCGCTCAAGCAAACCTCCTCATAAAACTGCCCGGAAATCGGAAGGCCGGAAATCCTGTGCAGAGCCCACAGGTCAAGACTGGTCTCCCCCTCTGCAGTGCCGAAGGTGTTAAACCTCCGGTTAAACCTTTCCGCCAAGGCCTGCAGGAGTCCAGCATTGCAAGGGTAGCTGTGGAGAGCGGCGGCAACCGCATCAAGAAGACCTACCCGCTCGAGCATCTTGTGGTAATGGTACAAAATGCCCATTAACCACTCTGTTGCGCCAAAGCGGAACCGGTGCGACGAAGCGACTGACCACCGGTCGTACCAACTGGCGGCCCCTCCGCCCAAGATCCGGTCTAGAAAGCACGACCGGTCATAGCCATCCCGCACAAAGTCACGGCCCGAGGGTGGCAGAGCGTGCCCGGTAAAGGTGACGCCGGTCTTGGGGAGCCCCTGCACCTCCCACAGACCTTGGGAAAGTTGCAGCTCCATCACACGGCGAGCCGGCTCGGGCGCAAACAATCCCAGCAAAGCCGTACTGGGGAAGTGTGCCTGCGCCTCATGGTCCAGGGGAAAGCTGGGGTGATGCGAGCTGCAGGTCCCCATCATGCTGTCGCGACCAGCCAGGATCGCCCGCTCCAGCTGAGCCCGTTCAATAGCAAGGAGGTCGATGGGACCATCCCAGTTGGCTGGCACGAAACGCTGGACGAACGGGAAGAGGTGCTCGTCCAACGGGAAATGCTTCGGGTAGCCAGCTCCCCGCCGATAGCGGTAGATCAAGCCGCTATGGTCTATCCGACTCACGTCCACCGCGCCCTCGGCGGGCGAGGGCTCCTCCAGCGGACCGCGGACGCACGGCCCGACACCGCTCTCGAGACGGTCCAGGTCTTCCACCCGGGCCGGAGACAAAGTAAAGCTCGGCATAGGATCGTCCGACCGCTCGACGTCGTTCTCCGTACGACGCGGCGCCTTGCCGCCCTGGCCCCTCTTGTCGCGACCCTTGCGAGGCATAGCTGACCCTGTTAAACAAATAATGCGACCGTCAGACGAAAGAACGTTGCAGAAAGAACGGGGAAGAGCAACCGTGAGGGGAAAGGAATCCATCTCGAAGGCACCACGGGATACCCGCCGTCGTCTTCGCCTCCGACGGATATCCCGTGGGGGGCATTTGTTGAACCCGAAAAATATCGGGGCCTAAACAAACCCCGGGCGACGGATACGCCCTAAGAGAATCGGGAATAAACTCCCGATCCCCGCTCGGACGTCAGAAACCAACAAGTCCGAGTATCCACGCTAAACCACGGCGACCCGGAAGCGAGAAGCCCGAGAAGTCTTCGTCGACGAAAAGTACGTACCCCGGATGTCAAGAAATCCACGTCCGGAGAGGAGTGCGGAGTCGCGCCCGAAGCCGATGGGTTCCGAACGATCAAATGCACGTGTCCCTCAAAAACGAGGACAAATGCACGTGAAACGGCCGAAGAAGCGCGAACGGTGCGCGTGCGCACGTCCGCGGGCGTCGACCGACAACCAAAGGAGGCCCACAGAGCTCTCTCCCCAATTTCCTCCCGGAGATCACGGGGAAAATGACGGGGGATGGAGTGAGCCCCACCCTTAAATAGGTGGTGGGCCAGAGAGGCCCCAAGAGGGGCCGCCGGTCACCCCCTCGCCAGTGAGGGGGGCCGCCGGTTCGACCCCCCCAAGGGGGGCGCCGGTTCGGCCCCCGCATGCAGGGGGGGGGGCGCCGGTTAGCCCCCCGCGGGCCCCGCAAGCAGGGGGGGGGCCGCCGGTTCGACCCCCGCGGGCCCCGCGGGCGCGGGTTCGGCCCCCTGCCCCGCGCAGGGGGGCCGCCGGTTCGGCCCCCTGCCGCGAGCAGGGGGGGCCGCCGGTTCGGCCCCCTGCCCCGCGCAAGGGGGGGGCCGCCGGTTCGGCCCCCTGCCCCGCGCAGGGGGGCCGCCGGTTCGGCCCCCTGCCTGGCGCAGGGGGGGCGCCGGTTCGACCCCCTGCGCAGCAGGGAGGGCCGCCGGTCAGGTCCCTGACTGGCGGCCCCCTCTGCTAGCCAAGAGGGGCGCCGGTCAAGTGCCTGACTGGCGACCCCCTCCGCCAGTTCGCTCCCTCTCTTGGGCATCCCCGCCGGTTCGCGCCCATGCCTCGACGCCTGCGCCCGGAGACCTCCGCCGGGGAGGGTACCCCCGCCGGTATGCCCCCCTCAAATCCTATAAATAGGGGGGCATACCCCCATTTGAAAGAAAAAAAGAGGACGAAAACCACACGAGAAGGGAAGAGGCAGGGAAAATCGGCCTAAACGCGCCATCTCCGGCCCAAGCTCTCGAGTCTGTCCGAGCGTGATCCGTGCGTGAGCTTAAGTAGGCCGCACGTGCCGACACCCGTTGGTGCTCCGTCCTCGGCGTTCGGGCTGCATTGCGCCACGTCCGCAGGGATACGCCACAGGTTGTCACATGACTCTCAGCATATGTACTTAAGCCCTCCGGCGTCATAAAACGACGCACGTCGAGGCATGTACTTGAGTCCTCCGGCGTCATAGAACGACGCACGTCGAGGCATGTGCTTAAATCCTCCGGCGTCACAAAACGACGCACGTCGAGGCATGCACTTAAGTCCTCCGGTGTCGTGAAAAAAGACACGCGTCGAGGCATGTTAACCTATGGAGGCACAAACACCCCACTGGTAACACATATGTACCCACCATCGTGTAAACGTCCGACGGAGGCACATACACCCTGTCGTCGACGTCCATATACTTGGCCTGTTATATACACGCCCAGTGGAGGTGCAAAACCCCACTAAAGGCGTACATGTAAATGTAAGCGTCATGTCATACATATAAATGACATGAGCATGCTTGAATAAAATTGTGGAAATTCATTTGTCATCTGCCTTTTCTTTTTTAAATTTCGGCATACGGTCTTTTAATAAACATTACGCATTCGAAGGTATTCGAGTGTTATACTCGATGTAAATGAAACATCGACTTCGGTCGGTGGGGAACGGTCCAGTACACGACCACTCCAATCGCCCTGAACGCGAGCGCACGCGGAAAATAAATTCGAGGGTATCAGGGCTCGCACCCAATACTCCTCGTAAAATAATCTTTGTCTGTTTCTCGCAAACAGTCTGGCACGCCCAACGCAAAAGATCCATCTCGAAGGATAAAAGAGATGGATCGAAAAAGAAAGAAAATTCCGCGTTCCAACAGTCATATCCAAAGTTCCTGGCAAATCTTGAAGGATAATAAGGCTCCAATATAAGGCTGGATCCTCGGCGACATACCAGTACACTTGGCCGGATGCAAAGTAACCAGTCTTTATACGAGAACACACCAGAACCCCCACTATGAGGCAGATGGTAGGTGATCTCGCCAGATGTGCGGACACTATAAGGTCGGATTCCCCGGGATATAGCACCAAATTGGAGGAGAAATTGTTCGCCGTTTGGAAGAAAGGACAAACTATGGCGAGCTCCTGTCAGCTGAGATATTAAATCTTCACAGGGTCTATTTCTAAATAGTAAAATTAAAGGAGCCATCGGCCGGGGCAAATCAACAGTTTGACAAAGCCCAGGCAGCAGAAGGCCTGCCCAGGCGCTCAAGTAATGAGTAGGGAGTAATGTTTTCCTATCCCGGGGATTCAGATGTGAACTTAATGAGCCCAACCCATGAAAGATATTGGCAAGGGCAGCAGGGGCTATGGCGAGCTTCATACCTTCCGCCAAAAGACAGGCGGGATAAATCAAACCCGGCCGGATTTGCTCCTCCTCACCATGAGGAACAACAAAGGAAGATAGCCAATACACTAGATACGCAGCCAAATAGGTGCGATCTGGTAACCGGCGAGGATTCCACCCTTTATTCTCAGGGGCAAAGATGAATCTCCCATGATGGGGCTTCCCTACACTAAGCTGGTTATACTCCTCCAGGCGGCGGCCTTCCGTCGCAAAGTTGTCAAAAAAGCAAAATGGCCCGTTATAGAAATAACGAAGCCAAGCATTCTGACTTACCCTGGGGTTCGCCACAGTGGACTCCGGATCCTCCGTCCTCTCAACTAGGACCAAGTCTCTCCATACCTTTGTCAGAAAGCGGAGGCTGTATGGAAGAATATATTCACCAGCGCCATTACTGCGATAGGTGTGCAAATCATCCAGAACAATTTCTTCATAAAAATACCCAGATATTGGCAACCCGGAGATCCGGTGGAAGCTCCATAAATCAATGGAAGTTTCACCTTCAGCCGTCCCAAAGGTGTTCCATCGGGGATTGAATCTCTCCACTAATGCCTGAAGAAGCCCAGTATGGCATGGGTAATTATACAACGCCGTCCCAACGGCCTCATAAATACCCGCTGAGTTCAAGATCTCCCCGTAATGGTGGAGGACCCCCATCAACCATTCAGTGGCACCAAAGTGAAAAATGTGAGAAGATAAAACTGACCAGTTCCCATACCAACTGGGACTAGTCAGATCGACAATTCGGTTCAGTAAGCACCGATTGTCATAATCTCCAGACACATACCTGGTGTTACAAGGCAGTAATTGTAGGCCATTAGTCTCCGGCCTCGCTTGGTGACGATTCATCAAGCTCCAAACTGCTGGAGAAATTTTCCTTGACCGGGTATAACTCTCCAGATCATGACTAAATGAACCCAGATCAACAGCCCGGGGGAGTCGGTGCTGAACAGCAAACCCCAAAGGGAAGCTGGGATATGAGAAAGCACAGGTACCGAGAAGACTGTCCCGGGACTTCAAAATAGCTGATTCCAAATACCGTCTTTCTACACTCAAGCAAAGGTCACCTGCAGTCATGTGTGAAGGGACAAAATTTTGAATAAAGGTAAATAGCTCCGGATCTGATGGGAGATACTCCGGGTAGTCCTCCTCCCGCGAGTAATAATAGACTCCTTTCCGACGGCTAATACGGGACACATCCACCCCGCCGTTGATGGCAAGGCCGCTGGAGTTTACTTTTGCTACAATATCATTTCCGCTATCCAAGTTGTGGCTTGTAGCACGAGGTGCTCCAAATCTCGGCATCACATCATCGAGAAGGATCACTTTGTCCCGGGTTCGCTGGGCGTACTCACCACGGCTCAAATATCCTCCTCCCCGAGGCATTTTGAAAATCTGAAAAAAGATACATGAAAGGGGAAGAGAAAATGAGAACAAGGAAAAAACATTGAAGAAATCAGAAATCAACAAAGGAAAGACAGTCCAGGATATAAAGAAGACTGCTATATGAGGCTCGCACGGGCTACGTGCCGTCACTCCAACTCCGACACGTACCCCGTGGGGGGCATTTGTTGGAACAAAAAAAAAAGCAAATATGAATGTCATGGATGTGTTGGATGCTTGTTAAGGGAAGCATCAATACTCCCTTATATAGTGGTCCGACAAGTTAAGTAGGTGACATTCACCTGTGGGCAACTACTCAGTTAGCTAGCCTGTGAAAAGAAGATGGCTACTTAACCGGGAGTTGGCAGCTACCGGTAAAATGTTGACCCCATCTAACCGGTTAAAATCCCATCTAACCGGTTTAACGGCTTGATTAAGAGGTCAAAGCAGTTATGATTAGGGTGACCCCAAGGTTACTTAAAGTCATAACTTGATCCGAGCATTCAAGCTCTCAAGTATTGTCAAGCACCCCAAGCAAGCGGGAGATGCCGAGGAGAATAAATCTCCGGATAAAAATACGGCACGGAAGAATTCCGGCATTACAAGGTCTACAAGACCAAGATAAGTACAAGAACAAGTCCGCCACGAAGGCTCCAAAGACTTGCAATTGATTCTCCGTCCGGGACGGCAGAACTTCCGACAAAATGTACGGAATGGCACGACGGAATGGCACAGGCTTCTCCAAAGGACAAGACCCCTTCAAGTGAAGGGGAGGGTGGTCTATTTATAGACTTTTTAAGCCCCTCCCCTAAACCGATGTGAATACCATCGGTTAGGGGGGGTTTTCCCCCTTAACCGATGGTCCTTCCATCGGTTAGAGGGGAATCCCCCTCTAACCGATGGAAGCTCCATCGGTTTAGGGGAATTCTCCCCTAAACCGATGGATGTTCCATCGGCTAGGGGGATTCCCCCCTAAACCGATGGAACCTCCATCGGTTAGGGGAGTTTTCCCCTCTAACCGATGGAGGTTCCATCGGTTAGGGGGATTCCCCCCTAAACCGATGGAACCCCCATCGGTTAAGGGGTCCCCCTTTCAAAAAAAAAATAAAACAAAAAAAGAACAGAAAACAGAAAAATAAAGAAAACAAAAAAAAAAAACACAGAAAGACAGAAAACAGGAAAAACAAAAAAAATATATAATAGAAAATAGAAAAAGAAACAGAAAATAAAAAAAAAAAGGCCTAACCGATGGAACCCCCATCGGTTAGAGGGTCTTTAACCCTCTAACCGATGGGAGTCTCATCGGTTAGAGAGTTTTTTTTCTCTAACCGATGAGAGTCTCATCGGTTAGCTTTAACCGATGAGAGTCTCATCGGTTAGCTTTAACCGATGAGAGTCTCATCGGTTTAAACTCCCCCACCCATGCAATGTAAGGGGGGGGGCCTTCCCCTATAAAAGGCACCCCCATCCCCCATGAAGAAGAGGCTCTCCGGCTCCTCGCCTCCGACCCCGGTTTGGAAACCCTCGGCTCCCGGCTTCTATTCTCCCGGATCCCCCATTCTCCATGTAAAAGCCCCCCGGCCTTTAGCCTTCTTCTTTCAAAGTTGAAGGAAATAGAAATTTCCAAATCCATTTTCAATCTCGTTTCTTTGTGAGCCAAGGTACGGCATCGGCAAACTTCATCGGCTAAAAGTCCGCAATAGCGGCACTGGCCCTCACGGGCTATAGGTTCTAAATACCGTCCGTTTCGGACATATGGTATTTTAGATACCTTTGTTATTTATGCCACCTCCCATCGAGTTTTAAACTCTCCGGGATGGTGTGTTTGTGCTATATGCATATGTTTCTTAGAGGAGACTCTGCCCAAGTGGAGATTCTGCTCGAGAACGTATTCATATATTCACAGATTCGTATTTTTATATATATGTTTCCTAGGGGAAACTCTGCCCAAGTGGAGATTCCGCCTAAGAACATATCTATAAAGTTCAAATCTGTGTGTATATTTATATGTTTCTTAAAGGAGATTCTACCCAAGTGGAGATTCTGCCCGAGAACATGTTTGTATATTCACAAATTTGTATTTTTATATGCATGTTTCCTAGAGGAAACTCTGCCCAAGTGGAGATTCCGTCTAAGAACATATTTATAAAACTCAAATTTGTGCCTATACACATATGTCTCTTGGAAGGAAACCCTGCCTATGTCAGAGTTTTCCCTCTAAAAAAATATATCAATATAATCACAAACTTTGTATTCATATACATGTGTTTCCAAGAGGAAACTCTGCCCAAATGGAGTCTCCGACTACGGACGTGTTTATATAATCATAAAATTCGCAATTATATGCGTATACCTCTCAAAAGGGATTCTGCATATGCAGATGGTACCTTTTACCGGACATTCCACTCAAAAGGGAATACCGGTAAGAAAATATGCATAAACTGCAAATTTGTGTTTATACACACATACTTTCTTAAAGGCAAAATCCCTCCGGGCAAAGATTCTCTGAGGACACATGGATATAAGTACATGAATATATCTCCGTGAGGGCATTCCGCATAAGCGGAAACTCTACCAAAATAAATTTATGAAAATTGTGATAATATACACACATCCAAAGAAAAAGAGGACAGGACCCGAACTGTGACAGGACCCGAACTGTGACAGAACCCGAACTGTGATGGGACCCAAACTGTGCTCAGTTACTCCAAAGAGCAGCATGAATGCATACTCACAAGAACTGTGTTCGTATGGACAGTTTCCAGAAAGGAACTTCAAATTGACAAGAACGTCCATGGAGATATGTGCATACGTTCTCCAAAAATCATACTCATACAAGTAAAAAAAAATGAATGATGAATGAATGAAACGATGAACAAGGAGAAATGAAATTCTGCCTCAATTCGGACTTCTTTTAAAAAGAAGGATGTTGTAAAAGAATATCATGTCATAAAAGAAAAGGGGATTGATGTAGCAACTCTTCTAAATGCTACTTCTAATCACGACTTCCCTCAAGTTCAGAATCAAATGAACGGGTATATGCCCGTCTGCAATAATAATCCTCACGTTTTCCAAAATAAAACCTTCAAACAACATCTTTCTCAAAAAAAAAAAGAGAGGAGGGAGACCCCAAATGGGTTCACGGAAATATACCCGTTCCCTTCTTAAAAAGTCATATCTCGAGCTCCACAAAGGGCAGTCTTTTCAAAATGAAACACTCAAAGCAAAAAGTATTTCAAAAATAACCAAAAGAAAATGATGCATCATGCCCAGGATTTTCTAAAAAAAATGTGTATTCTCTCATCCCTTTTTGCTATGAATGGTATTCGGGTTAAAACTGGTGTTAAATAACACCAAGAGTCTTAACTCGATGTAAATGTAACATCGACTCCGGTCGATGGAGACAGAGGTCCAGCACATGCTACCTCAATCACCTGATGAGTATAGATACGGGACTCAAGGAGTTCAGATAAAAAACGGCGCACCCTAGTCGCCCGTTACACGGGCATCCCCGTCCGTTCCTCGGACATCATACCCGTCCGTTCCACGGACATCATACCCGTCCGTTCCACGGACATCATACCCGTCCGTTCCACGGGCATCATACCCGTCCGTTCCTCGGACATCATATCCGTCCGTTCCACGGACACCACACCCGTCCGTTCCATGGACACCCAAAAATACCTTCTCCGCATTGCGCGGACTCTTTCTTCTGTCTGTTAGACAGACTGGCACGCCCCTCAAATCACAATACACAAATCAAAGCATGTGAAATAAATGAATACCCAAATGAAATGAATACATGAACCAGAAAAAATGAAATGAGCCATCCAAAAATCAAATGATATGTCAAGGCGATATCTTTTCCCGTGTCAACAGTCCTCAAATGCATTTATGACATTTATATGTACGCCCTCAATGGGGTATTTATACCCATGGTTTGTCATGGCGGGGCGAATCGGCCCGATTCCCCCGAATCGGAGCGGATCAGGGGAAACCCGATCCCTGATTCGCCTGATTCGCCCCGATTCCCTTTTATATATAATATAAATATATATATAATATTATATCATATATGTAATACATATAATATATCTGCAATATATATATATCATATTATATATATTATATATAATATACCCATGCGAATCGGTGCGATTCGCACCGATTCGGGGGGAATCGGGGCGAATCAGGAGCAACCCGATTCGCCTTCCGATTCCGACTCGGCAAACCATGTTTATACCTCCATTGAGCGTTTACATAAACATGACATTTACATTTACGTCCTCAATAGGGTGTTTATGCCTCCATTGGGCGTTTACATGACATACCATTTGCATTTACGTCCTCAATGGGGTGTTTATGCCTCCATTGGGCGTTTACATAACATATCATTTGCATTTACGTCCTCAATGGGGTGTTTATGCCTCCATTGGGCGTTTACATAACATATCATCTGCATTTACGTCCTCAATGGGGTGTTTATGCCTCCATTGGGCGTTTACATAACATATCATTTGCATTTACGTCCTCAATGGGGTGTTTATGCCTCCATTGGGCGTTTACATAATGTGCCTCTGCATGCGTTATTCCAAAACACACGAGGACTTATGTACAAAATACCGGGTCTTATATATTGACTTGCGGTGTCTTGTCGTCACACGGACGTCGCGAGACATGGACAGAGCGCAAAGGGCCCAGCGCACGTGTGTGGACAGACGGGGCACGACGCAAGCGAAGGTGAGCTTCTCTCGGAGGTCCCGGGTTTCCAGCGCTGGAGTGTCAGGTGATCTGGGGGTGTGTAGCGCTCTTTTTGCTTCATCATTTAGTTCGAACCCGTTTATCTCAGGTGTCCGAAATTAGTAACCCTCGAGACTTTTCATGAGGATTCTCGGTCATTTCTCGACCTCCTGGGGATTTCCGGTCATATCTTGACCTCCCGGAACTTTCGGCCATGTCTCGACATGTACAAAGGTTCTTGCCGTTATCTGACAATCCCAAGACTTGGAGTGGCCTATCGTAAGCCGGGCCCAGGAGAGCGCACGTCGTTTCATAGAAACGGCGTGGGTCCCGCTCCACTGGGCCATGCAAACGGCAAGAGCCAGGCCTCTCGGTCATTTCTTGACTTTTCTGAGCGGCTCTGGGTATTTTCGTCATTGACGGACTTTTCCAGGTGCTTCTGTCATTTCTTGGTCTGCTTGGACATCCTCGCCATTTCTTGGCCTTCTGGGACATTCCTGCCATTTCCTAGATTTCTCAGACATCTCTGCCATTTCTCGACTTTCTCGGACATTCCTGTCAGTTCCTGGCTTTCTGGGATATTCCTGCCGTTTTCTGGCTTTCTGGGACATCCCTGCCGTTTTCTGACTTTCTGGGACATCCCTGTCGTTTTCTGGCTTTCTGGGACGTTCCTGCCGTTTTCTGGCTTTCTGAGACATTCCTGCCGTTTTCTGGCTTTTTCGAGCCTCTCTGGCAAGTGGGGTTAGCCCAAGCCCGACCCAGGAGAGCGCACGCCGCTTCAGAGAAGTGACGTGGGTACCGCTCCATCGAGTCGTGCCAACGGCATTCTCGCCTTGAGCTCCGTCGCCTTTGGAGCTTGCCAGGGGCTTCGTGCCATTTTCTAATCCGACCCAAGGCTTCCGTGCAATTCTTGAATTCCATGAGGGTTTACATGTGGTTTTCCCCTAAACCGGAGTATTTCTGCTATTTTTCCAACGGCATGGGCATTTCTGCGAATTTCCCCACCACCAGGACATTTATGCAATTTTCTGATCTTCTAGGGACCTTTCTGCAATTTTTTGGTCTCCCTGAGGCCTTTCTACAATTTTCCAGACATTTCTGCAATTCTTCGGGGTAGCAGGGGTATATGTGTACTTTTGATGTACATATACACAAACTTTATATCCCCAAGGGCCTTTGTGTAATTTTACACAAATTTGGGCCCACATGGAGGGTGGTCCCCCTATTTTGAAGGACAAACATTCCCCCCCCCCCAGGGATAAGGGGACTTCGTTTCCCAACCCAAGGGGCCAGCAGGAAAACAGTCTAAGCACCGGCTTCCGAAGAAGGAGACTTTCTTCATGGCCCTCTCCCCCTATTTATAGGGATTTTTAGGGCCGGCGGGGGTGGCTCAAAGGGCCGGCCAGAGCCGCCGGGCACCCGGCGCGGGTGTCGCGTGTGGGTGGGCCCCGCGCGCAGGGCGCCCTGTGCGGGTTGCACCCGCGCGCAGGGGGCTGTTGACATGGGGATTGTTTTTTCTTCTGTTGCTCACTCGGTTTTATCCGTTCATTTCATTTTATTCTGGTTCATGTATTCATTCATTTCCCATATTTTGCATTTTTGGTATTTGCGGGGCGTGCCAGCCTGTCTGGCAGACAGAAAAAGAGTCCGCGCGATGCGGAAGAATTTAGGTGTCCGGGGAACGGATGGGTATGGTGTCCGTGAAACGGACAGGTTGTGTCCGCGAACGGACGGGTGTGTCCGCGGACGGACAGGTGCGCCGTTTTTTAATCTGAACTCCTTGAGTCCCATGTCTATTCTCATCAGGCGATTAGGGTAGCATGTGCTGGACCTCTGTCTTCATCGACCGGAGTCGATGTTACATTTACATCGAGTTAAAACTCTTGGTATTATTTAATACCAATTTCTAACTCGAATATCATTCATAGTAAAGGACGAGAAAAATATGCATGTTTCTTTAGAAAATCCTGATGTGACATATTTTTTCTTTCTTTTGATTATTTTTGAAATACTTTTGCTTTGGATATTTCATTTTTTGAAATGACTGCCTTTTGGGAGTCCAAAGTTTGATTTTTTGAAAAGGGGAGCGGGTATATACCCGTGGACCTATTTGAGGTCTTTTCTTTTTTGCAAAAGGGTTGATTAGACATTTTATTTGGGAAAACATGAGGATTATTATTATGAACGGGTATATACCCGTGGATATTGATTTTGAACTTGGGGGTATTATAACCCAGAGCAACACTTCCGTATTAGAAGGATGACTGTGCAAATTTTTATATGAGGTTCTTTCACAATGCCATTTTTGAGCAAAGTCCGAGTTTGAGGTAGGGTTTCTTTTCTCCTCATTTCGCACTTGTGCGGGTACAATTTCCGGAGAGCATATGGATGTATCTCCATGGAAGTCCTTGTCCCATTGTGATTACTGTCCAAAGTCCATTTCCACGGGTATGGTTCTCGTGGAGGTGCATATGTGCTCCCATTTGGAGTATCTGAGCGCAGTTCTTGTCTTATCCTCCTTTTTCTTTGGATGTGTGTATATTATCACAATCCCTCTTTTTTTTTTGAATATATGAGTATGTCTTGGCGAGTTCCTGCTTAGGCAGGGTGTCCTTATAGTGGTGTATTTATATGGGCGTATGCTTATGTCCATGTGTTCTCGGGAGAAACTTTGCCCGGAGGGATTTTGCCTTAAAGAGATATATGTGTATAAACACAAATTTGCACTTTGTGAATATATTCTTAAACGGTATCTCTATTTGAGCAGAGTATCCGGGGGGAAGGTGCCCCCGTGTGAACGGGATTCCCTTTTGAGAAACATATACACAATGGGGCATATTTGTGATTATATAGATATGTTCTCAGGCAGAGTCTCTATTTGGGCAGAGATTCCACTAAGAAATACATTTATATAAACATGAAGTTTGTGATTATACGGATATGAATTTAGAGGGAACTTTTGTCTGGGCAGGATTCCTCCTAAGAGACATATGCGTATAGGCACAAATTTGTGATTTTATGGATATGTTCTTAGGGGAGTCTCCATTTAGACAGAGTTTCCCCCTAAGGAACATATACATAAGAACATAAATTTGTAAATATACGAATATGTTCTTGGGCAGAACCTCCGCTTGGGCAGAGTTTCCTCTAAGAAACATATACATATAACACGAGTTTGTATTTATATGGATATGTCCCCTGAGAAAATTTTTGCCTGGGCGAGATTCTCCTTAAGGAACATATTTGTATAATTACAAATTTGTAATCTTTATATATGTGTTCTTGGACGGAATCTCCACTTGGGTAGAGTTTCGTCTTAAGAAACATATATATAAGAACACAAATTTGTGAATATACGAATATGTCCTTGGGCAGAACCTCCGCTTGGGCAGAGTCTCCTCAAGAAAACATATACATATAAGCACAAAATCCACCATCCCAGAGACTTGCTCGATGGGCGGGGAGAACATGGGTATTTAAATACCATGTGTCCATAGAGACTTGCTCGATATAGACGGCATTTAAACCCCGGGAATATCACCCCACAAAGACTTGCTCGATGTGGGGGATGGGGATTAAGAAGGAATGTCGATGACGATTGCGCCGACCACTCTCCTCTCCGCGCCTGGCCTATCGGGCTAAAGAAGGGGATTTGTACCTTCGCACACCAAGCAAGGGGGATTGGAGGACGAGAGAGGGAATGAGAAAATGCTCTTTTCTATTTTTCTGGAATTTTTCCAACAGGGCTTCGCCGGAGCAAATGGAAGACCCCCTTTCCTTATGGAATAGGGGGGGTATTTATAGGGGATGAACCCCTTACATGCGGGAGAGGGAGAGCCCCAACCGATGGTGACCTCATGATGAGGTCACCATCGGTTAGGGGAGATTCCCCCTTAACCGATGGTGACCTCATCATGAGGTCACCATCGGTTAGGGGTCTAACCGATGGTGACCTCATGAACCGATGGTGACCTCATCATGAGGTCACCATCGGTTAGGGGAGATCCCCCCTTAACCGATGGTGACCTCATTGTGAGGTCACCATCGATTAGGGGGATCCTAACCGATGGAGGGGGGGGGGGGAATTTTCTATAAATACCCCCCCCACACCCCCATTTCTGAAGTGTTGATGCCGGAGGTGCTGCTGGAATCCTGCTCCGTCTCCTTAGAGTTTCGCCCAATAGAAGACTGCTATGCAAAGCTTTGGAGTCCTTCCTCGAGCTTGTTCTTTGTACTTGTGCTTTATACTTGGTCCTAAGACCTTGTGCTGCCGGATTTTTCCGTGCTTCGTACTTGAACCATACTTGAACGAAGGAGTCCTTCCTTGGACTTCATTTTAATCGGAAGACCAGGCACCACTTAAGGACCATAACTTCCTTGTTGGACTTGGAGACGGACCTCCGAATAAATTTGTAACCTAAGTAACCTGACAGTCACTTTAAATCACAATTTACTCAGCCTCCTTTTTGAGTAGGCCGTCCAGCTGATTAATTTCTTAGACCACCATATAGTGGGTCATGCCTACTTTGCATAGTAGGTATTTGTTACAAATTTACCTTGCAACAGGGGCTAGCACGGGTGGCCCCGTCGCGGGTGGCACCCGGTGCGGGTGCCGCGCGAGGGTAGGCCACGCGCGTGGGGCGCCCGGCGCAAGTGGCACCGCGCGCAAGGGCCAGCGCGGGTGCCACGCGAGGGTGGGGCCCGCGCGCGGGGCCCCCGGCGCGGGTGCCGCGCAGGCGGGCCCCGTGCGCCAGGCCCCCCGGAGGGGTGGCCACCAGCGCGGGTGGCCCGCGCCAGGGCCCGATGCGGGTGGCCGTGCGTCCTCCTTTGGCCAACAAAGGGGTGGGCCATGGTTTCTCTTGGCCATTTTTGTGTTGTGACGTCCGTTTTGAAGCCGTCTACCGTGCATTTGCAGCCGTTTGACACGCGTTTGTTCCGTTTTCGGACGCCGAGGCCATTTGGCCCGTCTGATCACGTGTACATTGTGTCCGCTTTTCACGCACTTTGAGACGTTGACTTCTGCCCGTCAGAGGGTATTTGTCCCGCCTTAACGAACCTTTCGAACGTCACTTTTAAATGCGTAATCCGAATTAATTCGGACTAAAGTATGGACTCCAACACATTTATCTCAGGTGTTCGAGTGGGGGGAAGTTTGGGGTTTATTCCCCGGCTTCCATATTTTTCCGGGCGGATTTGTCCCCCGGGCTTTGCTTAAATCCCGGTATTTTTTTCGGGTTCAACATTAGCCCAGCACTTTACTACTAACAAAGCAGCGGAGGTCCTTAAAGGACCCTATTGGCCACGGGCATGAGCATGGGCGAGAAAGACATAAATCGGCGGAGCAAGCCATTATGAACCGGCGGTGAAAATACGGCCCGTCGGTAAAACATGATTATCGAATTGAAATCGACGTTTCCGGATTAATGTACCGGTGAAACACGAAGACTCGGATCAGACGAAATATGCGGAGGGGGATCGAGAACCCCGACAAAGTTAGGAGTCCTAGCTTACCGAGGGCCGATATGCCCTCTCACACATCAAACTCGTGGTCTCCGGGCCGAACTAGCACTAGATGAACAAAGCCGACATTGAAATGCGAACATGGAGACAGTGTCGCTCAACATGGAGTCACCCCTGGGATCTTGGAAATGCTCCAAGTGCGTTGGTGCCATTGGTCCAAAAACATGAGCACCTAAGAAATGGAAAGTCCACAGTGCATGAAACAGTGCACATTGGGATATGGAGGAGACCTCAAGGCCTATGTAAGATCATTTGGGGCATAGGATCATGCTCATTTGCCAGGCAAACCCCAGATCCCCAGATCTGAAAGCACTTTGGCCGCCCTTCATCACTAAAGAGTAAAGACTAAAAGAACAATGCAACATAGCGTAAGCCGGTGCTCATAGGGAGGGGTATTGGGAATAAATTATCACACATAAATGTTAAAAAAAAAACATAGAACACATTGGATATCGCATCCAGAAACCCAAAGGGAATACATATTAGCCTTCAACATGGGGTGGGGGGGATAATTCCATGTTAAAAGGGCCATAGCCACAAATTGGCCATGGAAAAAGGGGTAATGTAAAGAATTTAAATGTGTGATCATAAGAGAAACACATTATACATGCATGCAAACTTTGAAACGTGGAGAGGGGGATGAACAATAAATTGAACAACAAGAACACAAAAGGACATAAATAGCCCATCATATTTCATTAAAAAGAAGAAAACATATGCATGGCGTTGGAGCATAAAAAGAAGAAGAAGAAGAGCCCCACATCTACGCACCCTCCCCCTCACCTCTCTTTCTCTTCTTTTGGAAATGCAAGTAGAAAAGGCCCTCCTTTTGATTGTCCCCCTCTCTCGGGATGAAAAGGTGGAAATTTTGTAAATGGAAGTAGAAGAGGAGGTGAAGGAGAAAAGTCCAGAATAAAAACCCAAGGAGAGTGTCAAAGGAGAGGGATGAAGGAGAGGACTGAAGGAGAGCGCCCAGGTCTTGGCCACCCAAGTCTATTTAAAGACCTTCAAAAGATGAAAGCTTCGGATCCCTCTTCCAAAAGAGTCTAAAAGGTCATCTTTTCCACCTTTTTTAATTACGCTTGACTCACTTGTCCTTTCTCCACCAACTCTCATGTCGTCCCATGCCATCTCCCATGTCCCCTTCTATTTTGTCAATTTTCTTTTGACTAGGCCATCCACCAACTCCTTTTGTCCTGTTTTTTGGTGTTTGTCTTCTCTTAAGGCTTCATGCTGAGCAATGATGTAGCGGCATAGGCTGACTGAAGGCGATCCGGCACTGGACGGGCTAGGTGATCCGGTGCTCAAATTTTCCGCATGATCCGCTGCTTGACTTTTGAATGACCCGATACTCGGGTTTTCCGAGTGCTCTGATACTTAGGTTTTCCGAGTGAACTGATACTCGAGTTTTTCAAGTGATCTGATACTCGAATTTTCCGAGTGATCCGATATTTGGGTTTTCCCATTGATCTGACACTCGGCTATGTTGAGCAAACTAGCGCCCAACCTCATCCTTTGTCTGGCATTGGGGTCATGCGACTTGATCCGTTGCCGATGGCTGTGATTTGCTGTCAAGGGCTATCTGGGCCCCAATCCTCGTCGGAACTGACTGTTGGAACAAAAAAAAAGGCAAATATGAATGTCATGGATGTGTTGGATGCTTGTTAAGGGAAGCATCAATACTCCCTTATATAGTGGTCCGACAAGTTAAGTAGGTGACATTCACCTGTGGGCAACTACTCAGTTAGCTAGCCTGTGAAAAGAAGATGGCTATTTAACCGGGAGTTGGCAACTACCGGTAAAATGTTGATCACACCTAACCGGTTAAAATCCCACCTAACCTGTTTAACGGCTTGATTAAGAGGTCAAAGCAGTTATGATTAGGGTGACCCCAAGGTTACTTAAAGTCATAACTTGATCCGAGCATTCAAGCTCTCAAGTATTGTCAAGCACCCCAAGCAAGTGGGAGATGCCGAGGAGGATGAATCTCCGGATAAAAATACGGCACGGAAGAATTCCGGCATTACAAGGTCTACAAGACCAAGATAAGTACAAGAACAAGTCCGCCACGAAGGCTCCAAAGACTTGCAATTGATTCTCCGTCCGGGACGGCAGAACTTCCGACAAAATGTACGGAATGGCACGACGGAATGGCACGGGCTTCTCCAAAGGACAAGACCCCTTCAAATGAAGGGGAGGGTGGTCTATTTATAGACTTTTTTAAGCCCCTCCCCTAAACCGATGTGAATACCATCGGTTAGGGGGGTTTTCCCCCTTAACCGATGGTACTTCCATCGGTTAGAGGGGAATCCCCCTCTAACCGATGGAAGCTCCATCGGTTTAGGGGAATTCTCCCTTAAACCGATGGATGTTCCATCGGCTAGGGGGATTCCCCCCTAAACCGATGGAACCTCCATCGGTTAGGGGAGTTTTCCCCTCTAACCGATGGAGGTTCCATCGGTTAGGGAGATTCCCCCCTAAACCGATGGAACCCCCATCGGTTAAGGGGTCCCCCTTTCAAAAAAAAAATATAATAAAACAAAAAAAAAAAAGAACAGAAAACAGAAAAAACACAGAAAGACAGAAAAACATAGAAAACAGAAAAAACAAAAAAATAAAATAAAAATATAGAAAACAGAAAATAAAAAAAAACAAAGGAAAAGCCCTAACCGATGGTACCCCCATCGGTTAGAGGGCTTTTAACCCTCTAACCGATGGGAGTCTCATCGGTTAGAAGAGTTTTTTTCTTTAACCGATGAGAGTCCCATCGGTTAACCGATAGAACTCTCATCGGTTTAAACTCCCCCACCCATGCAATGTAAGGGGGGGGGCCTTCCCCTATAAAAGGCACCCCCATCCCCCATGAAGAGGGCGGGCTCTCCGGCTCCTCGCCTCCGACCCCGGCTTGGAAACCCTCGGCTCCCGGCTTCCATTCTCCCGGATCCCCCATTCTCCATGTAAAAGCCCCCCGGCCTTTAGCCTTCCTCTTTCAAAGTTGAAGGAAATAGAAATTTCCAAATCCATTTTCAATCTCGTTTCTTTGTGAGCCAAGGTACGGCATCGGCAAACTTCATCGGCTAAAAGTCCGCAATAGCGGCACTGGCCCTCACGGGCTATAGGTTCTAAATACCGTCCGTTTCGGACATATGGTATTTTAGATACCTTTGTTATTTATGCCACCTCCCATCGAGTTTTAAACTCTCCGGGATGGTGTGTTTGTGCTATATGCATATGTTTCTTAGAGGAGACTCTGCCCAAGTGGAGATTCTGCTCGAGAACGTATTCATATATTCACAGATTCGTATTTTTATATATATGTTTCCTAGGGGAAACTCTGCCCAAGTGGAGATTCCGCCTAAGAACATATCTATAAAGTTCAAATCTGTGTGTATATTTATATGTTTCTTAAAGGAGATTCTACCCAAGTGGAGATTCTGCCCGAGAACATGTTTGTATATTCACAAATTTGTATTTTTATATGCATGTTTCCTAGAGGAAACTCTGCCCAAGTGGAGATTCCGTCTAAGAACATATTTATAAAACTCAAATTTGTGCCTATACACATATGTTTCTTGGAAGGAAACCCTGCCTATGTCAGAGTTTTTCCCTCTAAAAACATATCAATATAATCACAAACTTTGTATTCATATACATGTGTTTCCAAGAGGAAACTCTGCCCAAATAGAGTCTCCGACTACGGACGTGTTTATATAATCATAAAATTCGCAATTATATGCGTATACCTCTCAAAAGGGATTCTGCATATGCAGATGGTACCTTTTACCGGACATTCCACTCAAAAGGGAATACCGGTGAGAAAATATGCGTAAACTGCAAATTTATGATCATACACACATACTTTCTTAAAGGCAAAATCCCTCCGGGCAAAGATTCTCTGAGGACACATGGATATAGGTACATGTTTATATGAATATATCTCCGTGAGGGCATTCCGCATAAGCGGAAACTCTGCCAAAATAAATTTATGAAAATTGTGATAATATACACACATCCAAAGAAAAAGAGGACAGGACCCGAACTGTGACAGGACCCGAACTGTGACAGGACCCGAACTGTGATAGGACCCGAACTGTGCTCAGATACTCCAAAGAGCAGCATGATGCATACTCATAAGAACTGTGTTCATATGGACAGTTTCCAGAAAGGAACTTCAAATTGACAAGAACATCCATGGAGATATGTGCATACGTTCTCCGAAAATCATACTCATACAAGCAAAGAAAAATGAATGATGAATAAATGAAACGATGAACGAGGAGAAAGGAAATTCTGCCTCAATTCAAACTTCATTTAAAAGAAGGATGTTATAAAAGAATTAATGTAGCGACTCTTCTAATACAGAAGTGCTACTTTGAATCACAACTTCCCCCAAGTTCAGAATCAAATGCACGGGTATATGCCTGTCTGCAATAATAATCCTCAGGTTTTCCAAAATAAAACCTTCAAACAACATCTTTCTCAAAAAAAGGAGAGGAGGGAGACCCCAAATGGGTTCACGGAAATATACCCGTTCCCTTCTTAAAAGTCATATTTCGGACTCCACAAAGGTAGTCTTTTCAAAATGAAACACTCAAAGCAAAAGTATTTCAAAAAATAACCAAAAGAAAAATGATACATCATGACCAGGATTTTCTAAAAAAGTGTGTATTTTCTCATCCCCTTTGCTATGAATGGTATTCGGGTTAAAACTGGTGTTAAATAACACCAAGAGTCTTAACTCGATGTAAATGTAACATCGACTCCGGTCGATGGAGACAGAGGTCCAGCACATGCTACCTCAATCACCTGATGAGTATAGATACGGGACTCAAGGAGTTCAGATAAAAAACGGCGCACCCTAGTCGCCCGTCACACGGGCATCCCCGTCCATTTCATGGACAACCCTAGTCGCCCGTCACACGGGCATCCCCGTCCATTTCATGGACAACCCAGTCGTCCGTCACACGGACACCTCTGTCCATTTCATGGACACCCAATATTTCTCTTCCGCATTGCACGGACTCTTTCTTCTGTCTGTTAGACAGACTGGCACGCCCCGCAAATCACAATACACAATTCAAAGCATGTGAAATAAATGAATACCCAAATGAAATGAATACATGAACCAGGTAAAATGAAATGAGCCATCCAAAAAATCAAATGATATGCAAAAGTGATATCTTTCCCGTGTCAACAACTGGCAGTGTTTGTGCTATATGCATATGTTTCTTAGAGGAGACTCTGCCCAAGTGGAGATTCTGCTCGAGAACGTATTCATATATTCACAGATTCGTATTTTTATATATATGTTTCCTAGGGGAAACTCTGCCCAAGTGGAGATTCCGCCTAAGAACATATCTATAAAGTTCAAATCTGTGTGTATATTTATATGTTTCTTAAAGGAGATTCTACCCAAGTGGAGATTCTGCCCGAGAACATGTTTGTATATTCACAAATTTGTATTTTTATATGCATGTTTCCTAGAGGAAACTCTGCCCAAGTGGAGATTCCGTCTAAGAACATATTTATAAAACTCAAATTTGTGCCTATACACATATGTTTCTTGGAAGGAAACCCTGCCTATGTCAGAGTTTTTCCCTCTAAAAACATATCAATATAATCACAAACTTTGTATTCATATACATGTGTTTCCAAGAGGAAACTCTGCCCAAATAGAGTCTCCGACTACGGACGTGTTTATATAATCATAAAATTCGCAATTATATGCGTATACCTCTCAAAAGGGATTCTGCATATGCAGATGGTACCTTTTACCGGACATTCCACTCAAAAGGGAATACCGGTGAGAAAATATGCGTAAACTGCAAATTTATGATCATACACACATACTTTCTTAAAGGCAAAATCCCTCCGGGCAAAGATTCTCTGAGGACACATGGATATAGGTACATGTTTATATGAATATATCTCCGTGAGGGCATTCCGCATAAGCGGAAACTCTGCCAAAATAAATTTATGAAAATTGTGATAATATACACACATCCAAAGAAAAAGAGGACAGGACCCGAACTGTGACAGGACCCGAACTGTGACAGGACCCGAACTGTGACAGGACCCGAACTGTGATAGGACCCGAACTGTGCTCAGATACTCCAAAGAGCAGCATGATGCATACTCATAAGAACTGTGTTCATATGGACAGTTTCCAGAAAGGAACTTCAAATTGACAAGAACATCCATGGAGATATGTGCATACGTTCTCCGAAAATCATACTCATACAAGCAAAGAAAAATGAATGATGAATAAATGAAACGATGAACGAGGAGAAAGGAAATTCTGCCTCAATTCAGACTTCATTTAAAAGAAGGATGTTATAAAAGAATTAATGTAGCGACTCTTCTAATACAGAAGTGCTACTTTGAATCACAACTTCCCCCAAGTTCAGAATCAAATGCACGGGTATATGCCTGTCTGCAATAATAATCCTCAGGTTTTCCAAAATAAAACCTTCAAACAACATCTTTCTCAAAAAAAGGAGAGGAGGGAGACCCCAAATGGGTTCACGGAAATATACCCGTTCCCTTCTTAAAAGTCATATTTCGGACTCCACAAAGGTAGTCTTTTCAAAATGAAACACTCAAAGCAAAAGTATTTCAAAAAATAACCAAAAGAAAAATGATACATCATGACCAGGATTTTCTAAAAAAGTGTGTATTTTCTCATCCCCTTTGCTATGAATGGTATTCGGGTTAAAACTGGTGTTAAATAACACCAAGAGTCTTAACTCGATGTAAATGTAACATCGACTCCGGTCGATGGAGACAGAGGTCCAGCACATGCTACCTCAATCACCTGATGAGTATAGATACGGGACTCAAGGAGTTCAGATAAAAAACGGCGCACCCTAGTCGCCCGTCACACGGGCATCCCCGTCCATTTCATGGACAACCCTAGTCGCCCGTCACACGGGCATCCCCGTCCATTTCATGGACAACCCAGTCGTCCGTCACACGGACACCTCTGTCCATTTCATGGACACCCAATATTTCTCTTCCGCATTGCACGGACTCTTTCTTCTGTCTGTTAGACAGACTGGCACGCCCCGCAAATCACAATACACAATTCAAAGCATGTGAAATAAATGAATACCCAAATGAAATGAATACATGAACCAGGTAAAATGAAATGAGCCATCCAAAAAATCAAATGATATGCAAAAGTGATATCTTTCCCGTGTCAACAACTGGCACGCCCGGTGGGACCTCTTCTCACCATTCATAGCAAAGGATGAGACATACGTATATTTTTCATGAAAGTCCTAATACTGATATTTTCCTTTGAAGGTACAAACAAAAAGGCAAATCATAAGCTGTTGAAGATGGCCGTCACTTATGGACCGTTCGTCATCAACAACTATGCAAAGTTCGGTTACCTGGCGACTCCGATCGTATTCGGAGATTTCCCAGCAATTGTCGGATCCCCTTATTCCCTAGGGGTGGTTCCGGCCTATGAAGAAGATGCTGCTCAAAAGCCTCTCTCCAACAAGTTAACAAGGAAGATCCACGAGAGCTGTGGGCAAGCCAAAGCTCGTCCTGTTATTATCAGCAGGGGGCATCCGAATGCTCTCCAAGGGTAATACTAATAAAGGGGATCAGCCTAACTCTGACCAGCAAGCCATCAAGGCAGGTCATGCCCAATCCAAATTCAAAACCATATCCAAACTCAAACTCATGACCAGCAAGCCATCAAGGCAGGTCATGCCCAATCCAAATTCAAAACCATATCCAAACTCAAACTCTGACCAGCAAGCCATCAAGGCAGGTCATGCCCAATCCAAATTCAAAACCATATCCAAACTCAAACTCATGACCAGCAAGCCATCAAGGCAGGTCATGTCCAATCCAAATTCAAAACCATATCCAAACTCAAACTCATGACCAGCAAGCCATCAAGGCAGGTCATGCCCAATCCAAATTCAAAACCATATCCAAACTCAAGCTCATGACCAGCAAGCCATCAAGGCAGGTCATGTCCAATCCAAATTCAAAACCATATCCAAACTCAAGCTCATGACCAGCAAGCCATCAAGGCAGGTCATGTCCAATCCAAATTCAAAACCATATCCAAACTCAAGCTCATGACCAGCAAGCCATCAAGGCAGGTCATGTCCAATCCAAATTCAAAACCATATCCAAACTCAAGTTCATGACCAGCAAGCCATCAAGGCAGGTCATGTCCAATCCAAATTCAAAACCATATCCAAACTCAAACTCATGACCAGCAAGCCATCAAGGCAGGTCATGTCCAATCCAAATTCAAAACCATATCCAAACTCAAGCTCATGACCAGCAAGCCATCAAGGCAGGTCATGTCCAATCCAAATTCAAAACCATATCCAAACTTAAGCTCATGACCAGCAAGCCATCAAGGCAGGTCATGTCCAATCCAAATTCAAAACCATATCCAAACTCAAGTTCATGACCAGCAAGCCATCAAGGCAGGTCATGTCCAATCCAAATTCAAAGCCATATCCAAACTCAAGTTCATGACCAGCAAGCCATCAAGGCAGGTCATGTCCAATCTCAATTTCAAATTCCAAACCATATGCAATCCCAGAATACATCAAAACCAAACATCAAATATAGCCACAAACCATCAGGGTAGGCTGAATCCGAAACCAAAATCCAAATTGAAATTCCAAAATCGTAGCCACCAAACCTCAATGGTAGGCTCAACCAAATTTTCATACCATATCTTTGACCCCAACAAAAAAAAAAGGGGTACCCATTTAGCAAGACTAAGTCAACCCAAATCTGGACTTTTTCAGTCCAGACAATTTCCTCCAAAATCAAAGTTTTCATCTCTACAACAAGGACAAAATAAAATCATAAAAGTAAAAGGCCATCAGCTGCCACCTCAAGATCTGGCAAATCCATCATGATCAAAGGTCTGCAGGTACGGCTCGACGGAGGCCAACCTATCACCCTGCGGGATAGGTATGTTCCTACAATCCCAACCTCAAACCGCTTCTCAGTTTTGCGGCGGTTTCAAGGGAAATCAGGAGATCCTAAGAAGGAAGCCGATGTCAAGCAAAAGACCCAGCACTCTCCCAGGTTCAAACAAATCTGGGTTCCCAAAAAAAAAAAAGGAAGCCCATAGACTCAAGAAGACTCAAGCAAATATATCAAAGGTGTTTAGTAAGAGAAGCAACGCCAAATATGCTTCCCTTCAACATATTGAGCTCAAGCACCATCATGGGTAAAAAGAAAAAGAAATATACAAGAAGTCAATCTATACTTCTCAAGGCTCGGAGAATACCCAAATAGTCAAAGAAAATCCAACTCAGCAATTCAAATCTCGCATATCGGCCTTCAACCGTATACGGAGAGTTTCAATATTTGATGGGCTGGGGGCAATTCCTAATGCCAGTACCCGTCCGTCAATAAGACGACGTGTTACTTGGGCAGCTGAGGAAAAAAAAACCAAGCTTATAATCTTCTCATGCTATGCCGACGGGAAGGACTCTGGCAAACCAGCTGAACAAATCGCTGAAGCCATTTCAAATAATCCTGCTGAAGCCATCAAGTAATTTTCCAGAAGAAACCGCCAGCCCGACGGACAAGCTGAAGCACCTGGTCAAGTTCTCCCTCGTATCGATATTTAGCATGAGGGAATTCAAATCCCCTTCTTCGAAGAAACAAATATTCAAGTCGAAGAAGGTGGGCCTTCAACTTCAAACATCAATCCCGTCATCGACTTGCCGACAAAGGAAAATTTCCAGGCTATGTCAGATGACGACAAATATCAAGTGATGCAGCAATGCCAATCTCAAATGGCTGTGCTTCTAAATGAAATGAGGCAACTGGTAACTACAAGCCTCCCCATTCTGTGGAGCCAGTCTCTGCTCAAAATCAACAAAATCAACATCCAGATAGGGTCTGCCCCGGCAAATCATTCGGCAGTTTCTACAACTGGTCTTCTTCCTCAAACTACAGGTCAGGATATCATTGATCCGTCCAATGTTATGCATCCTCAAACAGAAACAATTCAAGGTATTCCCATTCAAAGGCATGAGATATAGAAAATTATTCAAAATATGTTCGCTCAGCAGAGTGAAGGCATGCAGATGACAGATCTATAATCTGTTCTATATCCAATATATCATCAATTCAAGAAGCTGCCAGAAACATGCCCTAAAGTCCCAAAACTATCAAAGTTTAATGGACATGGGTCACCACTGGAATATATGGCACATTATGTTATTGCCTTGGGCAAGCTCGCCATCGGCAAATCTTATATCCTCAGATATTTTGCAACTTCCTTGATTGAAGTTGCATTTCAAAGGTATTCAAAACTCAAGCCTGACTCAGTTGCCGATCGGGCAGATATGCAAAAGAAATTCATGGACCATCTCTAAACGGCTAAAGGGAAGGTATCCCTCTTGCCAAATTATCTTCCCTCAAACAGAAGAAAAGGGGAGTCAATCCACTTCATCAAGGGATGGAGAGAGTTTAGCATGAAATGCAATAACCCTCCTGTTCAAGAAGATACAATCCCTATCTGCCAAAAAGGCCTCATATCAACAATCAATGAGAAACTCTTGGGAGCAAATATCAAGAGCTTCGATCAATTGAATTCCATAGTGGCAGACATTGAGATGTTTCTAGACGAGCAAATGACACATACATCTCATAAAGGCAAGCTCCCCAAAGAGCGCAATAAGTTAGCAAAAGAAGTCAACATCATTGACTCCTCACCTGATGATGAAGCAAAGGGGGCAACAATCTCTCCTGCCCCAAAGAAGAAATCAGAAGCTAAAGCTCCACTGCCATCATTGATGGGGCGCATGAAGACTCCTTATTCTTTCAAAAAAAAAAAAAAGAATCATAGAGGCTCTTTGATCTCTGCCTCAACAATCAGTTAATATCACTGCCAGAACCAAAGAGGCAGGCAGGTGTCAGCCAAACCAATCAGCTTAATTTGCCCGTATCACCGTATGGTGGGGCATGTAATTGAAGATTGCTACATCTTCAAAAATGAGGCCCAGAAGATCATTCAAATGGCCTCATATCTATGCAAAATGCTCTGGCTGACCCTCCTCAACTTCATGCTTGGGATCGACCAGAGCAATCTGTCAATGTCATTTATATGACGAGACTTCCAACAAATTCAAATCATCCCGAGGATAGTCATTCATGTAATCCTCCTCAAGATAATTCAGGAGCTCATTCTCTACCAAGATCAAGGCATGATCCACATAAGAATAATGAGGAAAGGCCAAAGGCAAATATACTCTTATGTATACTCAAATATATTCAGAGCCGCCTCCTATGCCGCCATATGCAGACTCAATTGGGTGGCTATCCGAAGATCCTTCAACTTCTGTCGAGCCGGCAAGGTTATATTCTTTCCCTGGACATCTCACTTACTCACTTTTCCGGCTATGCCTTCAATCCGGATTAATGGATTACCGAGCTCCGGCAGAAATATTAGCCAATTACTGCCCATATCATCAAGTGATGGGTCATAGTATCAAAGATTGCATAAGATTCAAAAATGATGTTCAAAAGCTAATTGACCTGAGTATTCATCGGGTCAACCAGCCTCATACTCAACAACCACCAAATGGACCAGCCAACCTGGATCCTATTAGGTGAATGTCATTAATGCATCATCATCCTTTGGTCTTCCTCGGTCATCAGTGGGGGAGCATTCAAATCCATATTTATCCAGTCAATCGTATACAAATCTGCATCTTCTATAATAAGCTCTCATTTGCAACAAAGAGCACCAAGTTTATACTTGACAATCTCAGAAGACAAAGTCTGGTTTCCATACTTAAACCAGCATCATATATCTTTCAAGAGTGAAAAAGAGATGCATGACTATTGTTTGGATCTCCATGATTTGGTCGAAACTCATATCTGGGAAGAAAAAATTGATCAATATGGGAATTCTTTGGCGCCAGCAAATAAGGTGTCACAACGAGCCTATGGTTCAAGTCCAAAATCCCAAGCTCTATATCCAAAGATATGTGAATATTATCATCCGTCGGGCTATGGACAGTACAGAAGCAAAGCAGAAGAAGAACAATTCAAAATTGCTTTTTTTTTCAATATACAAATGGAATATCAGAAGAAGCTGCGGCGAAGCCAATCTCCTAGCAAGCAGAGGAGTTCGTAGATCATTATCACCAACTCCCATCTTCAATTATTCAAGAAGCAATTAATGCAATCTTTGAGAATGGGTCACTGTCGGCCCTCAAAATCAGCCAGTTCCAAAGGAGTCAACAACTCTACAACTAAGAGGTGGCTCCAACAAGAGAAGCATCTCCAAATCATCTTCAGAGCAGAAAGTCATAAGCTTACTTAAAGCTCTTCAGGTATGAAATAAAAATATACACATATATATATATAAACAGAACAAAAAAAACAAAAAAAAAAAACAACAAACAAACCAAAAAAAAAAAAACAAAGAATAATAATAATAATAATAAAAGAAGAATGAAAAAGAACAAATGTAGCGTGATGCTGCTGCTGAGGTACCTCAAGTATCAACTTAAAAAAAAAAAAAAAATCATTAATCAATCAAAATTGAAGAATCAAATCACATATTTAACTCACCAATTTACAATATGGTGTCCAAACCTCAACCAAAGAAGCTATAAATCTCTCCAAGTGATAATACCAAACAGGCTGAAGGTAAGCCAACAATGCTGACATATCAGCGTCGGCCAACAAATAATTCAAATCGCCGTCGCAAGAAAGGGCATGGTAAAGAGCAAAAAGTTGCATCTACTATTTTCAAGAAGCCTGATATCACAAAATCAAGCAGAGTCATTCTCATTTAAGGCAAGGAGTCAAAGCCTCTGCCTGAAGCCGAAATACGGGCGGATTCTTATGTCTTCAACCCTTCAGATGAAGAAGAAGAGCTGTCCAATATGCCTCTTCATACAAAAGAAAGAGCCAAAGTCCCCATGCCTCATCAAATGAGCCGGACAACGCTCCTCTCTTTTCAAATGGAAGGATGTTGATTCCTCTCTCTCAAAAGAAATCTGTCAAGCCAAAGAAGCCATCTGAGTCCTCGATAAAGGGATCTCCCTCATCGGACCAGATACGCATCAAGGCTTATGACAAAATCTTTCAGCAACTCAAATCACTCCCCGTTAACCTTACTGTTTAGAAGGCAATTGCTTGGAGTGAGGACTTGAGGGAAACTCTCGTCAAAATACTCAAAGAAACAGAAATATATGAAGCTCATATGGCTGATTTCCAAGCTCAAATATATGAAGCACTGGCAGCAGGTGTCACCTTCACAGATAAAGGAATGCTACTATGCCACAATCGCCCTTTACATATATATGAAGGGACAACCCAATGGCAACAAATTGTGTTGTATCCTGGCCGATCTGGGGGCATCTATCAATATAATGCCTTATAAAGCCCTTGAATCTCTACATCTCATGCCTCATGTGCAACAGGTAAAAGATGTACAAGCCACTGGTTATAAAACCAAAATTCAGGAGAAGCCATTGGAAGAGTCACTGTCAACTTAATTCTTAGAAGCTTCACCACCAAGGTAGCCTTCTATATTATTGATGCTGATACAACATACAGAATATTACTTGGAAGATCTTGGCTATAAAAATTTTGGGTCATCCCATCGACACCCCATCAACGCATCAAGTATGCAAAAGAAGGGAAGCGGTATACAGTCTTTGCTAGTTAAGCCCCGTATCGGGAAGATGAATGCAACTTGACTGCTGCTATTTTATATCTTGGAGGGCCAATCCCTCAACCCCTTGCCCGGTCTAAAGGGAAGGGTAAGCAAATTAAATGCTCAAATGAAGACAGTGAGACTGGCGAGCTTTTTGTGATAAATAAAAGCCTTGCTAAATCTTCTGCAAAGAATTCTCAAAGCAAAGAAATCCGCCCAGAACGGCGGAATATCAGTTATGAAGCTGATCATGTAAGTCAAGTCATTGATGGCGGTATTCCTTTACCACCCAATTGCATGCAAATTTATTCTCCGAAGCAAGAACAAAGTGTTCGACGATTAAAAACTTTCGTCGTCACTTATCAAAGAAAAGAAAGAAGAATGGCTAAGCCAATTCTCTTCTACAAAGGGGAATTGACACTCCCAACTTATACAAAAGATGATTTTGGTTGGGAAGACAGCTCCAACAACCAGCTAGAATCAATACAAGAAATGGCCGATATGCCAGCAAAGATTAAGGAGATATGCAAAAAGCAGAAAATTCCTCATGTACAAGATATCTCCCGGAGAAATTTCTTCAAGCAATTATGGGAACCCTCTCAAGTCCGGGGACAACCTCCATTCTCCGGAAGGGATACCAGAGGATTAGGTTATGATACCAAATCCTCCTATACAGTCAATGTTGTTGGATCATCATCAGAGGTCTGCAGCACCCAGAATAATCAAGAATGTTCCAATTCCAACTCTCAAGAGATTACTTCAGTTCTACCAAATGAATTATCAAATGAAGAGCCATCAGAAGAATTCTGCAAGCAATCTTCATCCATAAATTCTGAAGATACAAATTCCTATGAAGTCTACATCACCAACTCCAATGATGAAGGAGATTTCATAGATCTGCAGCCAGCTCCCCAAGAAATCGAGGATGGTGGACAAGCCACTATTGATGAATTAATTGAACTCAATCTCGGGAGTCAACAAGATCCCCGGCCAATCTTTATCAGTGCCATTCTTGATGAACAAGAAAGGCAATCCTATCAAACTCTTCTACTAGAATTCCAAGATTGTTTCGCTTGGAATTACAAAGAAATGCCAGGACTGGAGCCATCAGTTGCTGAACATGAATTATCTATACTGCATACGGCCAAGCCTGTCAAACAAGCTCAAAGGCGTATGCGGCATGAACTAGAATTGAAAGTGAATACTGAAGTCGACAAGCTTTCTGAAGTAGACTTCATCGAGCCATGCATATATCCAATATGGCTCGCCAATATTGTTCCAGTGAAGAAAAAGAATGGTCAAATCCGGATATGTATCGACTATAGGGACTTGAATAAAGCATGTCCCAAGGATGATTTCCCAGTCCCAATTACTGAAACAATGGTGGATATGACCACCGGCTATGCAGCCTTGTCTTTTATGGACGGGTCTTCCGGCTACAATCAAGTCCGGATGGCAATCAAAGATAAAGATTACACTGCATTCAGATCACCCAAAGGCATCTTCAACTACAAAAGAATGCCCTTTGGCTTGAAGAATGCAGGAGCCACATATCAAAGAGCCATGACAAAAATATTTGACGAAATGATTCATAATATAGTCGAATGCTATGTCGATGATCTTGTCGTTAAAACCAAAAAACGGGAGGACCATCTATATGATCTTCGCCGTGTTTTTGAAAGGCTTCGTCAATTCAAATTGAAGATGAACCCTATGAAATGTGCATTCGGGGTTTCAAGTGGCAAGTTCCTGGGTTTCATCGTCAAATATCGGGGAATAGAAATAGACCCTGACAAAATCAAGGCAATCCAGCAATTGTCGCCTCCTCAAAATTTGACTGAGCTAAGGTCATTTCAAGGAAGACTAGCCTATATCAGGCGATTTATATCCAATCTCTCAGGAAAATGCATGCCGTTCGGCAAACTAATGAAGAAGAATGCACCCTTCGTCTGGGATCAAGAATGCCAAATTGCTTTTGAACAGATCAAAAAGTATCTCCTTACTCCACCAGTTCTGGGGGCACCAATTGTTGGGAGATCTCTTATACTTTATATCTCAGCTATGGATGCTTCTCTGGGAGCTTTATTGGCACAAACAAATGAGGATGAAAAAGAACAAGCTTTATATTATCTTAGCAGAAAGCTAATTGGTCCAGAGCTCCGATATGCTCCAATGGAGAAAGTATGCCTAGCACTGGTATTTGCCGTCAAGAAATTGAGACATTATCTGCTGGCCCATGAAATTAAACTCATTTCCAAATATGATCCACTCAAATACTTGTTGAGGCAGCCTGTACTATCAGGACGGCTCGGAAAATGGGCCCTGCTCCTTATGGAATTTGATATCACATATATCCCACAAAAAGCCATCAAAGGACAGGGTCTGGCTGAATTTTTAGCCGCTCATCCAATAATAGAAAATTCCCCTCTGTCTATAGATCTTCCGGAAGACGAAACTCTCTCCTCTATAGATGGGAAAGAAGATCAAATTCAGGAAACCCCACATTCCAAAGAAGTTGTCACAATCGACTTACCTTCATGGGAGCTATATTTTGACGGGGCTTCCCGAATTCTTCAATATACAGATGGTTCCACCTCCGTCTCTACTGGAGCTGGAATCGTTTTTGTCACCCCATATGGAGGAATCTTATACAATTCATGTGCTCTCATGAAGCAACTTACAAATAACGAAGCTGAATATGAAGCCTTAATTATTGGACTTCGATTAGCTCTCGAAATGGGGATCAGAGGTATACAAGTTTACGGAGACTCACAACTGGTCATCCGACAAATATTGGGCCAGTATGAAGTCCGTAAACCACAATTACTTCCATATTACAATGCAGCCATGAAACTCAAAGAACAATTCAGCTTTTTCAATATTTCCCATATACCAAGAAATGAAAATTCCCAGGCAGATGCTCTGGCCAAATTGGCCTCTGCCATAAAATTGCCTCCTGAAGGAGAAGTGGACATAATGGTCCGCCACAGAAGACTCATGCCGAGTGTCTTCGATGCTGAGTCTGATATTATGATCGAAGAAGTATACACTACAGAGCAAGATGTCACAAATGAACCTCAGGATTGGCGTGAGCCGATCATTAAAATTAAGAAAGGCTGGCTACCTCCTGATCGAGCACAAAGAATTCAGCTCTTACGCAGGGCTACATCATATCAAATAATAGCAGATCAATTGTTTAAGCTGGTCCATGAAAAGAAAGGATCAGTGCTCCTCAGATGTTTATCCCTCAAGGAAGCCAAAATCATCATGAAGGAAGTTCACTCTGGGCTGTGTGGTGCACACCAGGCAGGGGAAAAGATGAAAATCAATATCAAACTAAAAGGTTTCTACTGGCCCACTATACACGCGGACTGTATCCAATATGCCCGTGCATGTCATCAATGCCAGGCATTTGGTCCTGTGCCGAGGAAATCACCAAATATGTTACATCCCACAGCGCCAACATGGCCCTTTGCTGAATGGGGTATGGATATTGTGGGACCATTCCCACCTTCCTCTCAAGGCCACAAATTTATATTGGCTGCTACAGATTATTTCTCTCGGTGGGCTGAAGCTATCCCATTAAGGGAGGTAACCGGAGAATCAGTCGCCAAATTTGTCAAGCAAAACATAATATACAGATTTGGGACTCCTCACAGGATTATATCTGATAATGGGTCGCAGTTTAGAAACAAAACAATATATTCTTTGGCGGCAAAGTTCCATATTGACTGGAGGACATCCTCAATATACAACCCGCAAGCTAATGGGTTAGCAGAAGCCTTTAACAAAACTCTCTGCAAGTTACTCGCCAAGATAGTTGACAATAGAAAGCGAGAGTGGGGAGAAAAAGTTCACGAAGCTTTATGGGCTTACAGAACTACATATAAAACTCCTACAGGGTGTTCACCCTTCTCCTTAGTCTATGGAGCTGAGGCCATGATCCCTATAGAAATTGAAATGACATCCTATCGGGTGGCAATTCAAAATGAGTTTCAAAGCCAAGACCAAGATCAAATGGAGAGAAGACTCGAAGAGCTTTCCAATTTAGAAGGGAAGCGCCTTGAAGCCTATAAATCCCTTCAAGTATATCAAGCCAGAATGGTTCGTGCATTCGACAAATTAGCAAGACCCAGAGCTTTCAAACAAGGGGATCTTGTCATGGTCAAGTGCAGAGAAGCAATGGCTGGAAAATCATGCGGCAAATTGCAGCCTATTTGGCTCGGTCCATATATCATCACTATGGCATATGAAGGAGGCGCATATCGGCTCGTGGACCATAAAGGTATTGTGCCCTTTCCTCCGCTCAACGGGAAACACCTGAAATTGTACCACGCGCCAGAACATGAATTCCCTGGCCAGCCTCCAAAACAAAAAGAAACAGTCACCTCAAAAGGCATGAAGCCAAAACAGAGTAAAAAATTATGAAACAAAGTTTGCTGTAGATAGGGACAAAGGAATCAAATTTCCACCTACCAGTTATACACCCCGAACTTGTCAGTCCCTACCCGGCATAAAGCCAAGGGCATTCCATGTATAAACCTGGAAATAGAAGGTGGAGGCTTATTTTGCATATCCCGCCAAATGAGATTCCAAGCTACAATGGTAAGCTATGACAAATCCAAAATACCAAAACCATAGCCAGCAAACCAAAAAGGTAGGCTATGCCAAATCCAAAACCATAGCCAGCAAACCAAAAAGTAGGCTATGCCAAATCCAAAATACCAAAATCATAGCCAACAAACCAAAAAGGTAGGCTATGCCAAATCCAAAACCATAGCCAACAAACCAAAAAGGTAGGCTATGTCAAATCCAAAACCATAGCCAACAAACCAAAAAGGTAGGCTATGACAAATCCAAAATACCAAAACCATAGCCAGCAAACCAAAAAGGTAGGCTATGCCAAATCCAAAATACCAAAACCATAGCCAACAAACCAAAAAGGTAGGCTATGCCAAATCCAAAACCATAGCCAACAAACCAAAAAGGTAGGCTATGTCAAATCCAAAACCATAGCCAACAAACCAAAAAGGTAGGCTATGACAAATCCAAAATACCAAAACCATAGCCAGCAAACCAAAAAGGTAGGCTATGCCAAATCCAAAACCATAGCCAGCAAACCAAAAAGGTAGGCTATGCCAAATCCAAAATACCAAAACCATAGCCAACAAACCAAAAAGGTAGGCTATGTCAAATCCAAAATACCAAAACCATAGCCAACAAACCAAAAAGGTAGGCTATGCCAAATCCAAAATACCAAAACCATAGCCAACAAACCAAAAAGGTAGGCTATGCCAAATCCAAAATACCAAAACCATAGCCAACAAACCAAAAAGGTAGGCTATGACAAATCCAAAATACCAAAACCACAGCCAACAAACCAAAAAGGTAGGCTATGTCAAACCCAAAACCAAAACTAAAATAACCTAAACCCCAAATCCAAACCTTAAGTGCATGCCAAAGTCCAAAAAAGAGAAATAAAAGAAAAAGGGGTTAAAAATAGAGATGCCCCAATGGACTTAAGTATACGATTCCTTGTGTACTTAAGGGTAAAAAGATCAAAAATCCAGCTGAGGTGAAAACCCGAAAGGGCGCTCCAGGCAAAAATGGATAACCCCTCAACGTGAAAACCCGAAAGGGCGCGTTGGAAAAAGCTAAAGGGGGCCAGTCTTGGTGAAAACCCAAAAGGGCGCTAAGGCTGGTAATGTGACGAAAAAAAAAGAAAAAAGAAAATTTCTCAGCCCTTCATTCATACACTCACAAAATTACAAGTCACCACATTACAAACTTGCAAAAGGTGACAGATACCACATAGAAAAGAGATAAAGGCAACAAGCCCAATATACAAATGTGGTGATATGAAACAAAGGCAGGAAGGCTTCTTCCTCTCCGGCTATTCAAATCTAATTGCAAACCCCTTTACGCCGGCACTAAGCCATCAAGAAGGGGCGAAATTCGGATCCCAAAGCCAAGTGATAAACACTGTTCCAGAGCCCATCCAAAACCAAATCCAGGGCCAAATCATACCCAAGTCTCATGCGCATATCCAAACCCAAATCCAGAATACCACAAAAGTAATCCAACATATCCATATCCAAACCCAAATCTAAGATACCACAAAGGTGATCCAAGTCACCCAACATACTCATATTCAAACCCAAACCCACATCCAAATTCAAATTTCAAATCCCAATCCCCAATCATTGGCCAAATCTAAGTTTCAAACCATACCTAAAACCATCATCCGTTCCTCAGCCAAACCTTCAGTCATTCAACCATCCAAGTCAGTCAAGTCTTTAACAGCTTTGTTTAAAAACAAAAACACAAAAAAGGAGGGGTTAAAAATAGAGATACCCCGATGGACTCAAGTATACGACTTACTGTATATTTGAGGGCAAAAAGATCAAAAATCCAGCTGAGGTGAAAACCCGAAAGGGCGCTTCAGGCAAAAATGGATAACCTCTCGACGTGAAAACCCGAAAGGGCGCGTTGGAAAAAGCTAAAGGGGGCCAGTTTCGGTGAAAACCCGAAAGGGCACTGGGACTGGTAAAAAGAAAGAGAAGAAAAGAAAGAATAAGGAAAAGAAAGCGAAAGAGGAAGACTTCTTTATCCTTCATTTGTACATTTATGGAAATTACAAGTCATCGTTACAAGCTCATAAAAGGTGACAGATATTACATACAAGATGAAAAGAGGACTGAGATTACAAGCTCAAAATACAAGTATTATGATGAAAAACAGAGGCAGGAAGGCTGCTTCCTCTTCGGCCGTTCAGCTTCTTTGATCTGAGAAGATCTAGCCCGGCGAGAACCATCTCCGTCTCTGACAAAGACGGCCTCTTCTTCAGAATCTCTAGCTACATCCCTGGCGTCTCGAGCTTGGGAAGATCTTTCTTTGCCAAGCTCGCGCTCCAGTCGAGCAATATTCTCGCCTCTCGTGGCCATCCTCAACTCCCGTGTCTTCCGACGTTTGCGCACATCAGCAGCTCGGGAGTCATTTTCATCGATGTCATCAGATAGCGAACAGGTGTCGCTCTCCAAAGTTTGAAGCCGCTGGCCGTAAGAGGCCTGAATTGCATTGGCATGGAGGTTATGCACCCTGCCCCAAGTATCCTCGACGAAGCCCATCCAGCGATCGCGGTGGATACCAATATTAAAAGCCCTGATGGTGTATTTCGCCAAAATCCCCCTGATAACTTCTACTGATGGAGGGTTTGCTGAGGTCACCAGTGTCTGGACTTTAGCAGTAAGGCAATTCCAGATGCCGCTATCTTCATCATCAGAACTCAAATCTGGCCGATCTCCAGTAGGCCAGGTTATGTTGTGCACGGGTGGAGCACCAATCTCCAATGCCGGGGAATTTGCAAATTCTGCCAAGATATCAACATGCATTCCATAAAGACAAATCAAGAAGAAATCCAACAAAGCATTTGAACCCTCATCACACCTTACCTGGCGAGGGGATCCTCTCCCTAATCGCCACCTCAGGATCTGGTGGCTCAACAAAATCCGGCTCCTCTGAAGAAAATCTTTCGGATCTGGAGGGATGGTCAACCGGATGAAAACCAAAATCTCTGGGTGGCAAAACTGGTGGATTAGCATTAGGATCCATGGCGGCATCTGCCTCCTGATATCCTCCGCCATAGCCCCCTACTCCATCCACTTGGAAGGCAGAATGGGCTCGCTCGGCCAAGTATGCATTTCCGGCATTACCCCAAGGCGAAAAGAAGGGATCGGCAGCTAGTGTGGGATACATGTCTATTGTACCCGACATGAAAAGCTGCTCGAAGAGTTCTTGTCCTTGTAAAAAAATAGTCAGGACAAACGAAGATATGAATACTGAAAAAATGATAGAAGAAAAAAAAAAAGGGGAAATGCACAGTGGTTCGAGAAGGAATATTCACCAAGAGAAGCCTCTGCTGTAGCCGTGGACTCCTCGACAGGTACAGGAATATAAACCTCCGTCGGCGCGGAAGAATACTGCCCCGACGAAACTCCCAGTTCAGAAAATGTGAACTCTGGGTTATACCCACCTGCTGTGGCGGCTCCGGAAAGCTCAAAATGAGATGGCATCTCATAATGAGCATTCTCCGGAGAAAGATCGACGGCAGCCTGTGAAGTACTCCCGTACTCCTCCTCACGGATAGAGGGAGACCCCTCCGATAAAAAGCCTTCCTCATCCGAAAGGGCAGGGGTCTTCTCCTCTTCATTCATTTCATCCTCTGAGATAAAAAAAAAGAAAGGAAAAAAATGATGAACTAAAAAGAGTTATGTATGATAATGATGAGAGAAGAAAAGAAAAGGGAAAGACATACCACTCAAGTAGGTCTCTTCCACCGCTTTACCCTTGTCAATCCTGCCTCCTTGGGAAGGAAGGGAGCGAACCTCATCATTCCTTCCACCTCCAAATACTGAAGCTGGAATATCTGAAGGTAAAAAAAAAACAGTAAGAATATATATGAGAAAAGAGGAAGGAGAATCAGAAAAGAAATGCCTGCAAAAAGAAGGATGAAATATAAAAAAATGGTGAACTCAAGCAGGCTGAGAAGTACCTGTTAAGCCAAGTGGAGGACCTGGTACCAGCCACTGAAATTTAGCCTTGCAGATCTTTCCCACTCTCTGCATAAGGCTTCGGACATCATAAAGTGTCCTGGCATTTTCTAGATTAGACAAAAACTCCAGAGGCCCAGCATGGCCGATGGCGATTATAAGGTGCTTCTCCCAGCGCACCCAGCCCGGATCGTTGATACACTCGGGCGGAAGCTTGGTCGACAAGGCAACATTGGCAGAATGCCCAAGATCAAGTAATAGGTGGCTCCACCAATCATACTCCGGAAGATCACCATGAATGTCTGTGGCCTTCCTGTCAAAAAGCTCAATGGGATCCAAAGGCAGCATCTCCCCATAATAATATTGTTTACCAGAATCAGGCTTCCCCTTTCTGGACGTCTTGGAATTATAGCGCTTGAGATACGAGCGCATTATTCCTTTGAAGTGGGCTTTGAGGAATTCCAAGTTCATCAAGACCAAAGGGAGACCCTTTTCCTTTAAACGAGTCTCTTCAAATTGCTTCAATTTCCTGGGGGCAAGCCGGAAAATCTTGCTTCTGTCAAACCACCATCGGGCGTAGAAAAGATCTATACGCCCAGTTGCCTCAAGGGCCGGGAGAATACATGCCGAATTCACCTCTTCCCGGCAAAAATAGTTCCACCAACTCGCCGCATTCATGTGAAGACAATGATCACGGTGTAGGCGAACTTCCAATGGAAATTCTGCATTTGGCGGAACTGATTGGTCATATCCAAAGTTCCTGGCAAATCTTGAAGGATAATAAGGCTCCAATATAAGGCTGGATCCTCGGCGACATACCAGTACACTTGGCCGGATGCAAAGTAACCAGTCTTTATACAAGAACACACCAGAACCCCCACTATGAGGCAGATGGTAGGTGATCTCGCCAGATGTGCGGACACTATAAGGTCGGATTCCCCGGGATATAGCACCAAATTGGAGGAGAAATTGTTCGCCGTTTGGAAGAAAGGACAAACTATGGCGAGCTCCTGTCAGCTGAGATATTAAATCTTCACAGGGTCTATTTCTAAATAGTAAAATTAAAGGAGCCATCGGCCGGGGCAAATCAACAGTTTGACAAAGCCCAGGCAGCAAAAGGCCTGCCCAGGCGCTCAAGTAATGAGTAGGGAGTAATGTTTTCCTATCCCGGGGATTCAGATGTGAACTTAATGAGCCCAACCCATGAAAGATATTGGCAAGGGCAGCAGGGGCTATGGCGAGCTTCATACCTTCTGCCAAAAGACAGGCGGGATAAATCAAACCCGGCCGGATTTGCTCCTCCTCACCATGAGGAACAACAAAGGAAGATAGCCAATACACTAGATACGCAGCCAAATAGGTGCGATCTGGTAACCGGCGAGGATTCCACCCTTTATTCTCAGGGGCAAAGATGAATCTCCCATGATGGGGCTTCCCTACACTGAGCTGGTTATACTCCTCCAGGCGGCGGCCTTCCGTTGCAAAGTTGTCAAAAAAGCAAAATGGCCCGTTATAGAAATAACGAAGCCAAGCATTCTGACTTACCCTGGGGTTCGCCACAGTGGACTCCGGATCCTCCGTCCTCTCAACTAGGACCAAGTCTCTCCATACCTTTGTCAGAAAGCGGAGGCTGTATGGAAGAATATATTCACCAGCGCCATTACTGCGATAGGTGTGCAAATCATCCAAAACAATTTCTTCATAAAAATACCCAGATATTGGCAACCCGGAGATCCGGTGGAAGCTCCATAAATCAATGGAAGTTTCACCTTCAGCCGTCCCAAAGGTGTTCCATCGGGGATTGAATCTCTCCACTAATGCCTGAAGAAGCCCAGTATGGCATGGGTAATTATACAACGCCGTCCCAACGGCCTCATAAATACCTGCTGAGTTCAAGATCTCCCCGTAATGGTGGAGGACCCCCATCAACCATTCAGTGGCACCAAAGTGAAAAATGTGAGAAGATAAAACTGACCAGTTCCCATACCAACTGGGACTAGTCAGATCGACAATTCGGTTCAGTAAGCACCGATTGTCATAATCTCCAGACACATACCTGGTGTTACAAGGCAGTAATTGTAGGCCATTAGTCTCCGGCCTCGCTTGGTGACGATTCATCAAGTTCCAAACTGCTGGAGAAATTTTCCTTGACCGGGTATAACTCTCCAGATCATGACTAAATGAACCCAGATCAACAGCCCGGGGGAGTCGGTGCTGAACAGCAAACCCCAAAGGGAAGCTGGGATATGAAAAGGCGCAGGTACCGAGAAGACTATCCCGGGACTTTAAAATGGCCGATTCTAAATACCGCCTTTCTACACTCAAGAAAAGATCACCTGCGGTCATGTGTGAAGGGATAAAATTCTGAATAAAGGTGAATAGCTCTGGATCTGATGGGAGATACTCCGGGTAGTCCTCCTCCCGCGAGTAATAATAAACTCCATTCCGGCGGCTAATGCGGGACACATCCACCCCGCCGTTGATAGCAAGACCGCCGGAATTTACTTCTGCTACAATATCATTTCCGCTATTCAAGTTGCGGCTTGAAGTACGAGGTGCTCCAAATCTCGGCATCACATCATCAAGAAGGATCACCTTGTCCCGAGTCCGCTGGGCGTAGTCACCACGGCTCAAATATCCTCCTCCCCGAGGCATTTTGAAAATCTGAAAAAAGATACATGAAAGGGGAAGAGAAAATAAGAACAGAGAAATATTGAAGAAATCAGAAATCAACAAAGGAAGGACAGTCCAAGATACAAGACAGACTGTTGTGCTATGGGACATATGTCATCTCTTTCCCCCCAAAGGAAGAGGAGGAAGAATAAAGGCATTAACCTGGCAACAGAACAAAGTCGGAAATTGGCTAGCCCGGGATATGAAGAAGACTGCTATATGAGGTTCGCACGGGCTACGTGCCGTCACTCCAACTCCGACACGTACCCCGTGGGGGGCATTTGTTGGAACAAAAAAAAAGGCAAATATGAATGTCATGGATGTGTTGGATGCTTGTTAAGGGAAGCATCAATACTCCCTTATATAGTGGTCCGACAAGTTAAGTAGGTGACATTCACCTGTGGGCAACTACTCAGTTAGCTAGCCTGTGAAAAGAAGATGGCTATTTAACCGGGAGTTGGCAACTACCGGTAAAATGTTGATCACACCTAACCGGTTAAAATCCCACCTAACCGTTTAACGGCTTGATTAAGAGGTCAAAGCAGTTATGATTAGGGTGACCCCAAGGTTACTTAAAGTCATAACTTGATCCGAGCATTCAAGCTCTCAAGTATTGTCAAGCACCCCAAGCAAGTGGGAGATGCCGAGGAGGATAAATCTCCGGATAAAAATACGGCACGGAAGAATTCCGGCATTACAAGGTCTACAAGACCAAGATAAGTACAAGAACAAGTCCGCCACGAAGGCTCCAAAGACTTGCAATTGATTCTCCGTCCGGGACGGCAGAACTTCCGACAAAATGTACGGAATGGCACGACGGAATGGCACGGGCTTCTCCAAAGGACAAGACCCCTTCAAATGAAGGGGAGGGTGGTCTATTTATAGACTTTTTAAGCCCCTCCCCTAAACCGATGTGAATACCATCGGTTAGGGGGGTTTTCCCCCTTAACCGATGGTACTTCCATCGGTTAGAGGGGAATCCCCCTCTAACCGATGGAAGCTCCATCGGTTTAGGGGAATTCTCCCTAAACCGATGGATGTTCCATCGGCTAGGGGGATTCCCCCCTAAACCGATGGAACCTCCATCGGTTAGGGGAGTTTTCCCCTCTAACCGATGGAGGTTCCATCGGTTAGGGAGATTCCCCCCTAAACCGATGGAACCCCCATCGGTTAAGGGGTCCCCCTTTCAAAAAAAAAATATAATAAAACAAAAAAAAAAAAGAACAGAAAACAGAAAAAACACAGAAAGACAGAAAAACATAGAAAACAGAAAAAACAAAAAATAAAATAAAAATATAGAAAACAGAAAATAAAAAAAAAAAAAGGAAAAGCCCTAACCGATGGTACCCCCATCGGTTAGAGGGCTTTTAACCCTCTAACCGATGGGAGTCTCATCGGTTAGAAGAGTTTTTTTCTTTAACCGATGAGAGTCCCATCGGTTAACCGATAGAACTCTCATCGGTTTAAACTCCCCCACCCATGCAATGTAAGGGGGGGGCCTTCCCCTATAAAAGGCACCCCCATCCCCCATGAAGAGGGCTGCTCTCCGGCTCCTCGCCTCCGACCCCGGCTTGGAAACCCTCGGCTCCCGGCTTCCATTCTCCCGGATCCCCCATTCTCCATGTAAAAGCCCCCCGGCCTTTAGCCTTCCTCTTTCAAAGTTGAAGGAAATAGAAATTTCCAAATCCATTTTCAATCTCGTTTCTTTGTGAGCCAAGGTACGGCATCGGCAAACTTCATCGGCTAAAAGTCCGCAATAGCGGCACTGGCCCTCACGGGCTATAGGTTCTAAATACCGTCCGTTTCGGACATATGGTATTTTAGATACCTTTGTTATTTATGCCACCTCCCATCGAGTTTTAAACTCTCCGGGATGGTGTGTTTGTGCTATATGCATATGTTTCTTAGAGGAGACTCTGCCCAAGTGGAGATTCTGCTCGAGAACGTATTCATATATTCACAGATTCGTATTTTTATATATATGTTTCCTAGGGGAAACTCTGCCCAAGTGGAGATTCCGCCTAAGAACATATCTATAAAGTTCAAATCTGTGTGTATATTTATATGTTTCTTAAGGAGATTCTACCCAAGTGGAGATTCTGCCCGAGAACATGTTTGTATATTCACAAATTTGTATTTTTATATGCATGTTTCCTAGAGGAAACTCTGCCCAAGTGGAGATTCCGTCTAAGAACATATTTATAAAACTCAAATTTGTGCCTATACACATATGTTTCTTGGAAGGAAACCCTGCCTATGTCAGAGTTTTTCCCTCTAAAAACATATCAATATAATCACAAACTTTGTATTCATATACATGTGTTTCCAAGAGGAAACTCTGCCCAAATAGAGTCTCCGACTACGGACGTGTTTATATAATCATAAAATTCGCAATTATATGCGTATACCTCTCAAAAGGGATTCTGCATATGCAGATGGTACCTTTTACCGGACATTCCACTCAAAAGGGAATACCGGTGAGAAAATATGCGTAAACTGCAAATTTATGATCATACACACATACTTTCTTAAAGGCAAAATCCCTCCGGGCAAAGATTCTCTGAGGACACATGGATATAGTACATGTTTATATGAATATATCTCCGTGAGGGCATTCCGCATAAGCGGAAACTCTGCCAAAATAAATTTATGAAAATTGTGATAATATACACACATCCAAAGAAAAAGAGGACAGGACCCGAACTGTGACAGGACCCGAACTGTGACAGGACCCGAACTGTGACAGGACCCGAACTGTGATAGGACCCGAACTGTGCTCAGATACTCCAAAGAGCAGCATGATGCATACTCATAAGAACTGTGTTCATATGGACAGTTTCCAGAAAGGAACTTCAAATTGACAAGAACATCCATGGAGATATGTGCATACGTTCTCCGAAAATCATACTCATACAAGCAAAGAAAAATGAATGATGAATAAATGAAACGATGAACGAGGAGAAAGGAAATTCTGCCTCAATTCAGACTTCATTTAAAAGAAGGATGTTATAAAAGAATTAATGTAGCGACTCTTCTAATACAGAAGTGCTACTTTGAATCACAACTTCCCCCAAGTTCAGAATCAAATGCACGGGTATATGCCTGTCTGCAATAATAATCCTCAGGTTTTCCAAAATAAAACCTTCAAACAACATCTTTCTCAAAAAAAGGAGAGGAGGGAGACCCCAAATGGGTTCACGGAAATATACCCGTTCCCTTCTTAAAAGTCATATTTCGGACTCCACAAAGGTAGTCTTTTCAAAATGAAACACTCAAAGCAAAAGTATTTCAAAAAATAACCAAAAGAAAAATGATACATCATGACCAGGATTTTCTAAAAAAGTGTGTATTTTCTCATCCCCTTTGCTATGAATGGTATTCGGGTTAAAACTGGTGTTAAATAACACCAAGAGTCTTAACTCGATGTAAATGTAACATCGACTCCGGTCGATGGAGACAGAGGTCCAGCACATGCTACCTCAATCACCTGATGAGTATAGATACGGGACTCAAGGAGTTCAGATAAAAAACGGCGCACCCTAGTCGCCCGTCACACGGGCATCCCCGTCCATTTCATGGACAACCCTAGTCGCCCGTCACACGGGCATCCCCGTCCATTTCATGGACAACCCAGTCGTCCGTCACACGGACACCTCTGTCCATCTCATGGACACCCAATATTTCTCTTCCGCATTGCACGGACTCTTTCTTCTGTCTGTTAGACAGACTGGCACGCCCCGCAAATCACAATACACAATTCAAAGCATGTGAAATAAATGAATACCCAAATGAAATGAATACATGAACCAGGTAAAATGAAATGAGCCATCCAAAAAATCAAATGATATGCAAAAGTGATATCTTTCCCGTGTCAACACTGACTTATAATATTTGGTGTCACTTTTTAGGTGTCAACATCTGCTCATCAAAATGCAATTAGTTGTAGCTCTAAATCCAAGCAACACTATATTCATCTAATTGGCATGCCTAAAAATGTTTTACGAACCTTAATTTGTACCTAACTCTACCTTGATGAAGGGCTAGGTTTCACACATGGCTGGATTTGAAATTAAAGGAGTCATCAGATAACAGTTACATACTTCAATGCAGATTGGTGGCCAAGTATATAGTAATTTGTGACAAACCTGAAGATAGTCAAATATTGATGTAAATGGTATTTTCAATAGTAGACCCCCATCCACTGCCTGCACTAAACAAAATCTTCATTAAAATTACTCCCCATAAATTGGCTGATCTGCTGTTTGGATGTAAAATAGTACATCAGACAATGGAGAAGATATGGGTATAGTCAGATATGTTCCATACAGCATGATAATCTCTTATTGCTTTCTTGACATCTTCAGCATGTGATTCACACACTGACAAAAAACAAAAACAACTAATGAAAATTTTAGTTGATAACAAGATCATAATAAATGATAAAATTGTACAACCAAATTTTTATGAAAAAAATGATGTCAAAAATTATCCCTTAGAAACACTACGTACCAACTACAAAGTCCACATAGTAGTGAACCAATCATTAAGTTTCATACTTTAAGTAGAAGTACCTTATCTATAGATAACTTTATCAGTCGGTGTCATATGCAACCAATGCCTCGAGAATGCAAACAACCACCTCTCATAAGTTATGAAAACAAGAAGAGAGAATCAAGATAAGTGTTATCCAAACTTTGTGAGTGTCAGCCATAAGCTTTCAAAGACCACTATCAGCATGTATCTGATTGAAGAACAGAGAAACTTGTGCATTACAACTGTTTAGGGTCCTCATGATGAGCAACAAAGAGAAGTGATGACGTAGGAGCTATATGCAGTATGCACTCAAGGACCAGATCAGCTTAGCCTAGTGTGTTCTTGTGACTTTAATTGCCTGAGGTTTCCATTGGAGAGGACAGGGAAGCAAAAGAAGAGCAGAAGTATGGTGCTTTTCAGACAGTGGAAAAGAGACTCTGCTTTTATTGATCTACCACTTCCGAACAGGATTTTTATTTGGTCCAACAGGGAACACAATGGGATCCAATCAAAATTGGATAGGGTCTTGATTTCTCAGGAATGGCTACTGTTATGTCTTCACTCACAACTCAAAGGGCTGTGTAGGTTTCTGACCATATTCCTCTGTGTTGTTTATGGAGCAGGACACGAACAGTGAAAGAAACTTCAGACACGAGTTGGCATGAATCACTTATGGAGGTTTTAAAGAATCCATGGCAGAGTGGTAGGTACAAGAACGAAGGCAAGGTATGCATGCTTACAATTTGCTAACAAGCTAAGATGGCAGAGAATCTGCATGAAGAAATGTGCCTCCAAGGTGTTAGAGAAAGCAGTTACGACCAAGCAGTAGCTTCTTGGAGAGATACATGACTTAGAGGGAAAGCTGATCAAAGGCATATTTCATAGGAAGAAAAGAGGAGGTTTAAGGACTTTAAAAGAGAGTATAATGAATGCTTAGCAAGGAAGGAGCTCAAATGTAAACAAAGAGCCAAGGAACGTTGGCTCAAAGCAGGAGACAGGAACGCATCCTTCTTCCATGCACTAGCTTGTGAGAGGAAGAGGAGGGCGAAGATCGAATGTCTTAGAGTGGAAGGTAGTACTGAGGTTCTCCCAAGAGTACAGGAGGAGTAAGCTGATGCACTTTCCAGGCCCCTTCATGAAGAGGAAATCAGGGAGGCCTCAGGCCGTGTTCCCCATGAACCCCAATAAGTCCCCTGGGCCAGATGGGTTCTCCTTGGGTTTTTACCAACAATTTTGGGATCTCATTAAGGAGGACTTGAAAAAGGTGGTTGCTGAATTTGAAAGGAAACCCCTGAGCATCAAATATTTTAATTCCACCTTCGTAGTACTAATCCCGAAGGGTGAGGGAGCTGATGCAATGAAAGACCATAAATCTATTAGCCTTCTGAACAGTTACTATAAGATTATCACTAAGAAGATGTCTAATACGTTAAGGAGGGTCATAGATAAGATTATGGACCTTAATCAGTCAGCTTTTATTGAAACCAAATTAATCTTGGACATTTCATGGCTGCTTATGAGACATTTCACTATTGCAAGGTTAGGAACAAAAAATGTGTTGCATTGAAACTTGACTTTGAAAAGGCTTATGATTGGGTCAGTTGGGACTGCATACACCCCGTTCTTGGGCAAATGGGCTTTGATAAAAAATGTATAGGGTGGATCATGAGTTGTTTATCAACAGCTAGACTTTCTATCATGATCGATGGTCAACGTTGCAGTTACTTCAGGAGTTCAAGAGGGTTACGACAAGGGGATTCTATGTCCCCTCTCCTCTTTCTATTGGTGGGCCGGATCCTTAGCACAATCTGGGAAAAGGCATTGGCAAAATGGTTAGGGAAGGGGTTATGGTGGGAAGGAAGGAATTGTGTATTTCCCATCTACAATTTTCAGATGATACCATTATTTTTAGCTCTGATAACAAAGCTAAGTTGAAGAATACTCAATCCATCCTTCTTCGGGGAAGGTGGGAAAGGAGGTAAGAATGGCCTTTGCCTTTTGAAATGGTCACTAGTTTGCAGATCTAAGGAGAAAGGAGGAGTAAGTATTGTTCCTATTCATAACTTTAATAGTGCGATTTTAGCAAAATGGTTATGGAGATTGGGTGATGCAGTAAATCCTCTCTGGTCAAGAGTAGTCTGTTTGAAATATTATAAAGGAAGAGGTACTTGAGAGAGGAATATCATAAAGATTGTTGAGATTGTGAAAGACTCTATATGTCACAGGATTGGAAATGGGGAGAGGCTATTATTCTGAGAACATTGCTGGTGTTCCATGGAACCCTTGGATAGGAGCTTTGCTAGTATCTACAATATTTCGAAGTACAAAGGCAAATCAATAGGATTTATGTTTGACGAGGGGGGAAATGGGAGTTGGGTGATTTATGTGAGAAGGAACTTAACAGAAGCAGAGTAGAATGAATATTTAAGTCTACAGTCAGTGTTCAGTAACACCCAGCAGCTAACTAAACTAATAGCCAGACCAGAGGTTGCAGAAATGAGATCATAAGGGCAGATTCACAGTCAAATCCCTAACCAGGTTGATTAATGGTGGTGAGATAAGGGTATGGTGGAACAGGTTGGTATGGTCTAACAGTTTACAAACAAAGATTAACTTATTCCTGGGGAAATTGCCTACAAAGACTTCTGATTTCTGACAGAGTGAAGGTTAGTATCAATGGGGTCAATTCAAAGTGCATTTTCTGTGGACTGTTTGAAGAAAGCATTGATCATATTCTTTGGTCCTGTGGTATTATTAAGTGTCTCTGGAAAATAGTATGCAAAGCACTTCAGGTCAATGCTTCCATCCCGGATGAGGCTGAATTGCTTAAATTGTGAAGTCAAAATTCTCTGACTCAACAACAGCTAGAGCGATGGGCTATAATTTTCAAGGCTGTTCATTGGTCAATTTGGAGAAAAAGGAATGCTAGAATGTTTAAGAGGGAGATTCACTTCTGCATTCGATATTTTGAAAAGAGCTGTCAAATGGGCAGAAGATTGGTCTAAGTTAGAGATATTCAATCTATCTGAGGAGAAGTTATTACCCTGCTTAATAATTGAAAGATGTTCATTTCTTGAGCTTCCGTTTGCTACTTTCTCAGTAAGATAATGGCTAGCACCTTTGTTCTTTCTTTTCCTTATGTCAAACCAATGTCTTCAAATGGGATGTTGGTTACCTTTGCACTTCTTTTGTTTACTGATGAATTATGATCATTTTGTATTGCCTTCAAGAAAAGCAGGTCCACTTCAGCAGTATATTTTCTAACTAGATGTTTGGCATCACAACATTCATCCTGATTACAGAGCTTTCAAGGACTCATGGCAGGATAAAACAAGAATAAATACAATTGAGAAGAAAATCCACATGTAAAGTGAATCTGAACTTATTTCCTCTTGCCAATCCAATAAGCATTTCCCCTTATCATGGAGGTACCTCACTCTATTTGTGTGAAATTGGCAAGAGGAGGAGCTGGCAAACCTTGAATTGTTGATTCATTAGTGAGCTCAAAGAACTCAAGAAATGAATCTTCTGGAAGGTATCTGCAATAGGGTTGACAGGTTCCCCTATGAACATGAAGACACAATCATTGTCTCTTCTACATAGTTTTAGATGTTGCTAAACATGATTAGGCATCACATACACTACAAGCAGAAGACAAATGGCACCCTACCAACGATGGAGAAAAATAACTGCATATCCAGCTTTCACAAAATACCTGTAATAGCATAGATAATCCAAGTTTTTCAAGGGAAATTTGCCAATAAAATAGCATTATACGACTAAGAATGTATACTCTGTAGAAGTGGCTCCTCTGTGGCCCGAACTGAAATTATCAATATAGCGCACACAGCGATGCTCCAGAGGAACAGTTGTTCCCCCTGAGGTTACACAAACGACCCTTACTGGCCTTCCATTATCTGACCATATTGAAAACATATGTTAGCACCTAGCTGCATCAAATCATCATCTCAACAAGCATAAGAAACAACTAATCTGTCATCAAAGACAATGTTACCTGCACATAAAACTGAATCATTTCATCTCGTTACATCATTAATTATATTCTAAAGAGGGAAAAAAAGTAGGAATAGCAGTTGCCTGAAGCCTGTTTCTTGCGGTCTATGAAATCTTTTATCTTCCTCGAGATGTTTTCACTATCTGTTAATGGCGGTGCCGACTCAAAGAATGACCTAACCTCAGCCTTAAACTCCTCCGATACAGCTACCAATCCACTTTGTGGGTCCATGGAGGGAAGCCTGAAGATTATACTCAATTCCATTAGTCTCCAAATAATTCACCAGAGCCCCCACAAGACCCCTTCTTCCTAACAACAAAATGAAAACACCACTACCTGATGAAATCGAGCGAAAACTACACCAGCTCGGACACCCTAAATATCCTTACCCCCCCCCCCCCGCGTCACACCATAACAACGTCATCAACTGACAGACTGAGGACAAAAGGCGATCACTTTCCGGCGCCAATCATCCACAAAAACAGAGCCCAGTGGAGGAGATAGAAGCAACAAACCCGGGTGCCGAGAACAAAGGTTGGGAACAGAAAAACCCATCAATAATTCAACCGATTTTGAACACCAAAAAGACTCGCGATCTGTTCAAAGTGATCAACTCCAGTGAAAGAGAATCTGGTGAACGAGCGCCTACCGGGAAGAGCTTTTTGGAAGTGATACTTACGAGAAGAAGATACTGTATCAGATTCTGGAAACACGCCTCAAGAGATCTCAGTATCACTGCTGGATAGGAGCCACTTGAATTATATATACTTCTCCGGATACGAATATATAGAGGAGGAGTACGAATGCGGATGGGGGGCCGTAAACTCCGGTGCAGCTAGTAGTTGGAAGATAACTACACCACTGTCCTTTCCATGTGAGTCGGATATAAAATTAGGAACTCCCCAGAGCCGCCCGAATAGGACAGCAAATAAATTGAAGTACAACTCAATAAAAATTCAACTTGACTTGTTTATTAGATTAATAAGTCGAATTTGAAAAGAAAAAAAAATTTGATTCATAAATGACTCTAGTTTGAACAGAGATATACTCGACTCGAATATGTTTGTGAGTAGTTCGTTAAAATACTCGATAATGTACTCGTTACATTACTTAATAAACTACTCATTAATGTACTCGAATTGATACCTATTAAAGTGCTCGATATAAATATGGTATATACACAAAATTATGTTTGACAAGGTCCTTACGCAATTTGATCTAAGGTATCAAAAATCGTCTGGATCGAGATCGGATCGGTCGATTCAGATCGATTTTTGGCCGACCAATCCGATTCCGATAACCCTATCAGGGGTTGAGTTCAGGCCGATTTCAGAACATCATTTACTTAAGATATTACATGTAAATAAGAAAATACCCTCATTTGAATCTAATAAAAATATCAAAAAATTATATATGTTACCAATAAAAAGATAACTCTCTCATCGAGGAAGAAAATCATGATTTTGGTGATTCTATCAAAATAGCGTTTTTCTAATTCCTCATAATTTGATCTATCTAACAATTTCATAATTTAAATAAACTCAATAGAATATTAAAAATTTAAAATCCAATGAAAAAAGTCAAAGGTGCATGTGACTTCTCCAAGGGAGTCACTCTCTTACTGACTAGGACTTAGTTGTTGTCAGTAAGAGAGTGGCTCTATTGGAGAAATCACATGCACGTTTGATTTTTTGCACCGGACTTTAAATTTTTAGTGTTTTACTCAGTTTATTTGAATTATAAAATTTTTAAATAGACCAAACTATGAGAGATTAGAAGGAAGCTATTTTGATAGAATCATCAAAATCACGATTTTATTATTGGATAGAGAGTTGATTTTTTATTGGTAAGAGATATGATTTTTTTTATATTTTTATTGGATTCAAATGGGGGGTGCTTTCTTATTTACATGTAATATCTTAAGTAAATGAAACTACAAATACTAAAATTTACTTAAATGATGTCCAGGTAAATAAGTTATTGTACATTAGTATACACTTGTATGATTGATATTCATATTGATTATGTTTATACATTAATATGATTGTATCATACACTTTATGTTGATGTATTTCAGTTAATAAATACAATCCTTATTTTTTTTTCTAATTTTTTAAATTTTTATAGGGGTTCGATCCAGCCACCCCTGGTTGAGCCATGATCGACTCAAATTAGGATCGGCCTATCCGATCGGTTTTTGGCTGGCCGATCCGACCCTGATCCCCTTATTCTTAAACCTTATTTTTATAATTGTCTTCCTCTCTACGTAATTATTTTATAAAGTCATTACTAAAGTATGAAATGGTTAGATTAAATATCAAGAGTATATACACAAATCAAATAGATACAAGTAAATAAAATGTGGCTTGAATTAAATTATGAAGAAAAGGATATATACACAATACCAGATATTCTAGGGTCCCTAAACACTCAAAGTCCATCTTCTTCCTCTCGGCCCCAACATTGTGCTACTGTGCAAAGACCAACCGGTGAATGCCACACGGCTAAGGGGCACCATCATCAGCCCCAAGAGTCTCTGGCGACTACTGCAGACCCTTCGTCAATGTCAGATGAAGCTCCCAACGACACGCCGGCAACCATTAGAGTGTGCAGTGTTGTGGAAGTCTCTACGATAGCCGCGCAGCCAAGGGCCAACGCAGATCCCCCACCGGTGTAGGATGGAGCTCCCGACAGCGGTGGTGGAAGTGTTCCTAGAAACATGCTGTTGTTGCCAAGGTAATCCAGTGCATACAAATCTTGTTGTTTCTGTGACGAGTTCTATAGTGGAGACCATGGAATTGAGATTAAGAGTTAATTCATGTTTTATATTAAGAATTAATCTAATAGTTAATTAATTAAAGTGTTAATTAATTATTTCTAGTAACTTACATATATGCATCTGATGTGTATGATGTGGGCGGATGATCATGGACCTTTATGTGATGCTTATATGTGTGTGAATTGTGATTCTTTGGGGCTTGCAAACCTCCCTCTCTTTCTCTCATTAAGGTCGTCGTGTACTTCTACCTCTCTCCAATTGTGTATCTTCTCTAGATGTGATCAAGATTTCTTAATTGAATACAATGAACATTTTTGGGTCTGCGTGCCTATATTTATTTGTAATTTTTGTAAATGAAGATGAGAAGGAAGATCACCGTGCATGGGATGGGCCAAAGGCACACATAGGGCTTTGTGATCAAGTCTTAAGGCTCCGACTTGATCACGTTAGTATCCGGTCTATGATCATCTGACATGGTTATTTATATATATGTGATATATATTCATTTATGCACCTATTAGGTACATATTTGCATGTGATATAAATATATGTGTGGGACACATATTATTTAGCTATGAGACCAATCAAAAATTAAAAACCCTTTGTTAATAATATATTAATGAGGTAATAATATTGACCCACGTGGCCTTCCATCATTATAGGGCAGACATCTTTTCTTAATCTGGACTAAGTTGGCGGAGTCACTCCGAGCTCACCTATATTGAGATTTGATATCCGCCCTATGACATGGAGATGTCATTAGTGCCTTGAGAATATGGTATGCTTGGTTGAGTCCCTTGGGAGCATATTATCGAATCATACTCATCACGTAATGATGGTGCTGACTTAACCGATTGTCATGGTTGGCGGAGTTCCTCTGGCCCATGATAATTTGGAGGCAGAATATGATGGGAATCACAAGGTGTTGTGATTGTCAAGAGTTGTCTACCTTTTGAGCTTAGTGTGATTGGTCGAGTTTCTCGAGGTCATGCCAAGACGTCAATTGGATCCCGATCCCCGCTAGAAGTTTACTGAAAATTTTCGATTCACATGCTTGAGGGTGTCATGTGTCTCGCGAGAAAATAGTGGGAGTAAATTAAGATAAAAATTCATATCTTAATTTTTTGAAAAAAAAAAATCCAAAAGGCTGCATGTTCTTAATTTTTTACTACATCTTTATTTTCAGAAATATGTCACTTGCAAACCCACTCCGTGGCCTACTAAATGCCAACCATCTCACTGGTCCAAAGTATGCAAATTGGCTCCAAAATTTGAGAATTGTTCTCACATCGGAGAAAATTGCATATGTCCTCGATGAGATCGTGCCTGCGCTAGTAGAAGGGGCTAGCGAGGAAGATGTTTCTCGCTATAAGAAGTATAAGGTGGACTCAAGTCTTGCTCAATGTTAAATGTTGGTCTCTATGACTTCTGGTTTACAGAGGCAATATGAGAAGATGGATGTACAATCCATTATCCTACATCTCCCAAATTGTTTGAGGAGGAAGGGAGAACTTGGCGATATGAGATATAAAGAGTCTCTTTCAGACTAGGATGACTGAGGGGGCAATGATTCAGAACTATGTCCTAAAAATGATTGAGTGGATAGAGCAATTAGTGTCTTTAGGACTTATCCTAGAGGATGAGCTATGTGTGGACCTTATACTCCAATCCCTTCCAAATTCTTTTTTCTCCATCATAATGACGTTCAATATAAACAAAATTAAGGTCACTCTATTTGAGCTACTCAATATGTTGAGGGAAGCTGAGGGTGCCATCAGGAGGAGAAATCAGCTCTCCATGTTGGTAAGATCAATAAGAAAAAGATGGACAAGAAGAGCCTTAAGAAGGACAAAGGCAAAGGCAAGCCACTAGGCAAGACAAAGGTTGTCAAAAAAGAGTCGACAAAGGACAAAGGACAGTGCTTCCACTGCAGTAAAAATGGACATTGAAAGAGGAACTGTAAGGAATACCTTGTAGAAAAGACAAAATCAAATCCAAGAGTAACTTCAGGGTTGTTCATGATTGATCTCCATTTGTCAGAAAAATTATGATAGTGCATGGGTATTAGATATCAAATGTGCATCTCATATCTGCAATTTGTTGTAGGTCTTGACAAAGTGTAGGAGATTAGCAAAGGGCGAGGTAGACCTAAGGATGGGAAATGACACAAAGGCTGCAGCTATTGTTGTTGGCGAGGTCACCCTACAAGCCCCTGGTGGAGCATCTTTTATTTTAGAAATATGATATTTTGTACTCTCTATTATCAGAAACATTATCTCAATTTTCTGTTTGGCAATGATGGGATACAAATTCCTTTTTGACAACAATGGTTTTTCTATATTTCTTAATGATGAGATCATTATCAAGTAGTCTTTGACAAATTTTTTGTACTTAATAGATGTTTCTCCACATGTCTTGAACATACAAACTGTCTCTGAGAGGAAAAGAGATGAGGTGAATGATACATATCTTTGGTATTGTAGGCTAGGTCATATCCATGAAAGGAGAATTCAAAAGTTGCTAGGCATGAATACCTTTTGAACTGCGCTCACTCTTTATCATTTAAGTGCTAATATTCAAAAACTCTAGCAAATTCACAAACATCCACTAAAAAGATAAAAACTATGAAAAATTATAACTGCTTTGGTTTAGTCTCATATTAAAAATTCACGAAAAATTCACCTCTATATATAAAGAGGATTCCCTCAACTCAACACCTAGATTTTGAGTTAGAATTCGAACCTTTAACATCATATCAATACAGATTTACCTATTAGATCATCTCTTCGTATGTGGACATTTATCCTTATCTATGACGCCTTCAAATCCATTGGTTCAACATTAAGAGAGTTGTTGTGGTTTAGTCTTATATTAGAAATCTACGATAATTTCACCTCCCTCTCGCTATATATAGGTTTCCCTTAACTCAATATCTAAATTTTAAGTTAGAGTTCGAACTTTTAATGTACAATAATATAAAAAAATAATCTGATTGTCTCTCTAGATAGTGGACGAATAATGGTGACATGGTAGGGGCAACAAATTATCCTGAGTCTCTACATATGCACAACCAACCATCTTGACATTTGTTTTCTGGGCATGTCATAAGGGCAACCATCAAAATGCTCATATGTAATTAACGCATAATGCATTTTTCATCTTTATTTGTTCTCTGGATTGTTAGACAGACGTGAGCTACGTATGAATTTTTTAGGATGAAAACAATTCTAAATTGCTGGTGACTCTTTCACACTATAAAGATCAATTTTTGCATTCTACGCAGCTACGAGTATATATATATATATATATATATATATATATATATATATATATATATAGAGAGAGAGAGAGAGAGAGGGATGTTGGGGTACGGTGGTGCGGCCCCGCCGTACCCAGCTGCTGCCGTTGGATCACCATCTAGCGGCAGCGCTCCCGCCCAGTTTTTTTTTGTTTTTTTTTGCAGCCGCTGGATGGATCCAGCGGCTGCGCTGGGGTGCGGCGGGGCCGCACTGCCGCACCCCAGCATTTTCCTATATATATATATACTCCTCTAGAAAATTATTCTGGAATATTCTTATTGCATACATTATTAATAAATATCTATACAAATGTGTAATAGTATATGATATGTGTTCGTTCTAGATCGGGGTGTGTATTTTATCGTTGCAGAAATTCGTAGGATCGAGAAGAAGGTTACAAGAGTCTCTTTCATTGTTTCTTCACTCCAAACGTCTTAGAGATCTTATAGTGATGGCTCTTGTGAGAAGTCTAACATAAGATAGAGAGAGAGAGACTTATGCAGGGTGAACATTGTGGAGGTATTTCCCTGTTTGGGCCGGAGCCAAACGGGCCTACACTTGGAGACAGGGAAGATGACCGACGGTAGCGAACGAATGCCTGCAAAATCAGAACGGAATCAAGGGGGGCCCGGTTGAAGAACCGAGGAGAACCCTCTGATGCCTAAGTCAGTAAACTGTAAGTGGGGCTTGAAGGAGAAGGATTCAGTGTTGTGTGAGAGCGATGCGCGTTAGATCACATACCTTTGCATGGAAGCTTACCGGAGCCTTTTATAGGCAAAAGTGCTGAGGGAGAGGGACGGAACGTCCCTGATCAGCGCCGCAGAGGGCGCGCCAGTTAGCGCCATTGGCGGGAAGGCACCCGTTGAGGGGCCTTGCAGTTAACACACCATTTAATCGTGGGGCATGCATGATGCAGCAGTTGTAACCGTTACAAGGAGACAGAGGGCTGTTTGAATCCTCCTGGTCGGAGGTACCGGGCAGGGGCCCTGTTCGGTAAATGGAACATGTTGCTCGATGACAAGGTCTGCTGCTGGACGTCCGATGCATGGAAATGTTGCTCGTGCCGAAGAGGCTTCGACACACGCCGAGCAGCGCCTGCTCGGAAAAGAGGGCCCTGAGCCGAACAAGCTGTAAGGCGCCTGGAGGCGACTCTTGGGTCCCGCTGGCACCTAAATGTAGGGATCATCCTCGGGACCTTAAAGGTGTTCCTGAGAAGACGTGGCGCCCTACGGAAGGGCCACGTTCGCCCGCTGAATTGGGTTGATCCATGATGGGCCCTGTGCACTAAGGTGGCTAGGAATAGCCACCACACTTGCCCCCCAAGCCATCGAGTGAGCTCGGGAACCGAGACGCTCGAGGGCGAAAACCTGCTTGAACATCACCTCCGCATTAAATGTGACGATGACCTCGGATGCATGGACGGCGACGAGGCGACGACGCCCACCATGCCTCCTCGATAGCGGAGGAAATCCCATGATGGCGGGGTGACGTGTCGAGCTGGGGGCTTCCCGCAGTACATCTGAATGGTCATTTTGGAGCGAGGGGCGCCGCCTTGGTATTTTGAATTTCGTGACCTCCTTTCCTTATAAGGAAGAGGAGGGACGAAGGCAGTGAACCCGCGCCTTTAGCATTTTTTCAGAGAGCCTGCTTGCCCCCCAAGCATCTCTTCTTCTTCTTTCTCCTCGCGATCTCCGGCTCCACCACCTTCTTCATCTTTGCAACTTCCGGCGATGGCCAACAAGGGAAAGGCTACCGTGGTTGCCGAGGTGAGCGGCGTGACGCCGGTGGGAGCCCGAGGGCCAAGGTGCTGCCACTACGAAGGCCTCCGGGAGTGTTTTTGGATCGGCGGCGATTACGAAATCGTCATGGCGAGGGAGGAGGAGTCGCACCTGGTGAACAAACCAGGTTGCTTCGCCCTCTCCATTGATCATATGGAAGCAGGGTTCCGGCTGCCGCTGCCAGAGGTGGCGAAGGCGCTGCTTAACAGATGGGGAATCGCACCCATCCAGCTCATGCCTAATTCGTGGAGGACAATATGCATCTTCTGCATCGTCTGCCGACTTCGGAAGGTTCGCAGCTCGGTTGAGGTCTTCCGAGCTCAGTTCGGCCTCACGGCCTCGCCAACGGGAGCCAGCGTTTATTACACCAAGCATCGCGCAGATAGGATGCAGATCGACCTGTTGAAGAAGCATTCCAACAACAAGGGTTGGATGCAGAGACTTTTCTTCGTTAGGCGTCGCGATGGTGCGCCGGAGTTCGGGTTCCCGCCCAGGGTCCAGACGGCCAAGAAGGAAAGTTATCCCTTCCTAATCCAAGACGAGGCGAGAGCTTCAGATAGCCTGAACCGGGCGGCCGTGCGGAACGACGACGGTTATCTGACGGAATTCCAACTCGTCGAGCATGGTTTAAGCCGACCATGGAGTAAGTATCCAAACGTGTCCCGTTTGTTGGTCCGTCAGGGGGCTGCTTTCTGATAATCTCCTTTTTGTTTGCCAACTGCTGAAGAATTGGCCGATGGTCGGAATATGGAGGCCATGGAGGATTACGCCGAGAAGATAGCGGTCACCACGCACCTATTATATGAGGGTGACGATGTTGCTACCGTGGTGAGGATTCCTATTGCGGTGAGGGTTCCCACCGCGGTGACAACCGCAGTTGTGGCGCCATCCATCGCCATGGGGCAGCTTGAATCTAGCCCTCGGGTCCCTGAGGAGAGGTCCAAAAAGATCCACCTGAAGAAGAAGGCTACGAAGGAGGCGGTGCCACCCCTGATCAGAGAAGGGGAGGCTGCAGTCGAGTCCTCGGCCAGGAAGAAGAAATCAGCCACAGACAGGCATCGGTCTTCTGCGGAGGATGCCGGAGAAGGAGAGGCGGAAGACCAGCCCCGAGCGCCGAAGAGGAGGCGGCTGGTAAAGAGTGCACGCCAAGCGGTCGTCGATGAGGCCGAAGATGAAGAAGCTGCCGAAGAAGAGGAAGCCCCGCAACTTGTAGCGCGGTGGAGGCATGGAGTCGAACAGATGGCCGAACAGACCAGGCTGCAAATTACGGGACAAGCCCAGCCCCTGTCGAGGGAAGGGGCTTACTCTGAGTTTGGACTCGTCACGGTAAGTGACAGGTCCGAAAGTTCCGCAGGGGAGCTTGCGAGGGTACCAACGCCTCAAGGCCCTGCTGAAGGGCGGTTTGAAGAGGAAGCTGCGGCGAGGGCTTCCAACAGTGCAGCCGCCGTGCAGACCCCGGCGGAAGACGATGCTGCCGCCACTCAAGGACCGGCCTCTGAAGGGGCCGAGAAGGTGGCTCAAGAAGTGGACGTGCCCGAGGAGAGCGCGTCCCTCCATCCCCCCACCGTAGCATCGGTTGAGATTTCAACAAAGGCGACTGCTGCGAGTACTCATGAGGCCGAGGGTATGGCCGAGATCGAGGGGGGAGGACCTGAGGGGCCCCTCGCCCCTACAGAAGACACTACGAGGGCGACTACGACGGGCGTTGTTGAGGCGGCCGGAGGGGAGGAGACGGTCACTAGACGGGCCGACACCGCCGCAGAGGCCGGAATTGCTTCCGAGGATGATTGCCTTCCGCTGTCGAAGTCGCTGAAGGGAAAGGCCCCGCTACCGCCTTCAGTGTCAGCACTGGAAGCAACCCTGGAGCGCTTTGAAGGGCATGCATCCAGAGACCTCCCCCCGCGTCCCTCCGCATCGCAGCTGGAAGTGCTAGCGCACTGTCAGGGGTTGAGTCCAGAGAATACTCCTGAAGGTTCAGGGGAAGTCTACCGAGCGAGGATCCGCGCCGAGGATGAGACTGAAGAGGACATCGACGTAGAAGCGCTATCAGCTAGCGTTTTGAAATTGATGGTCGTGCTGAAGCAGCTTACCATGCAAGGCCGAAACCATAAGCAGATGTGGGAGGCCGAATATGCATTTTGCAAGGAGCTTGAAGCGCATCAAACTCAGAAAGTAGCGCTATAGAAGGAAGTAGACACCTTGCGAACGGTGCTGCGCGCCTCTGAGCTGGAACGAGAGGTCGCTCGGGCGGAGAAGGAAGCGCTTTCCAAGGTGCTAGCCGAAGCCGAAGCGCGAGGTGTTGCTAAGTACAAAGCGGGGCCTGACTTCAAGGAAGACTTGGAGCAATATGGCGCGATTTGCTACAAAATTGGCCTTAGCGCTGGAGAGGAGTGTGGTCGGTCTTTGGCCACCACTGAGTATGCCCGTGAAGCGTTCGAGACGGCCGTAAAGGAGTGTCGGTGCATAACTCAGGAATCGCGACTGGACGGAGTGCGATTCATGCACTTCCGTTCAAGGCGTATGTCCCATAGGAGCGAGGACGTCGGGCCCTCCAAACATACTTCGTAGGTGTATCTGTTTTCCCTTTCTTCTCTCTTCTTTGTATAGATCGGGGTTTCCGAGCTTATGTAAGAAAAGGAATTTTAATGAATCCCTTTTTAAGTAAGTGGCTTCACTTTTTCCATTTTCTTCCCTTGTACATGTTCTGCTCGAATCGAAATTCGTTGGTCGTTTAGAAGGGTTCGCAGTTACCGTGTAAGTCGTTTAGAACTATCGAGAGGTTCCGACCAGGGGTATTGTGCGGAACACTTTATACTTGGTGGTATCGCATTTAATCCTTTTGAGCTGAAAAAGCTTTGAACAGGGATGGCTTCGGATACCAGCTCAAGCCGACCGAAAGAACGGGAGGAAGAGAAGTAGGATGCCGAACAGAAGGCTTTTATAAGTAGTAAGCCTTCAAATTGGATACATGCCAGGTTCTGGGTATGGCTCCGCCACTAGGAGTAGTTAGCTTGTAAGAGCCTTTTCCAAGAACCTGGGTGACCTAATAAGGTCCTTCCCATTTAGGGGCAAGCTTGTCGGCTGCTCTTCGGGGATCTGATGCCGAGCAACGGCGAAGAACGAGGTCACCTTCGAAGAAGCGCCTTTCCCGAACTCGGGAGTTATAATACTGCGCAAGTCACTATTGGTAGGAGACTAGTCTGATGCTAGCGTCACTTTGGTGTTCGCCAAGCATGTCTAGGTTTTCCCTAAGCACACGATTATTGGCGGCCTCGTCAAAGTGAGTCATCCGGAGAGTGAGGAGAGCTACTTCCAAAGGTACAACGGCCTCTGCGCCGTAGGCCAAATGGAAAGGGGTATCCCCGGTGGCTACCCGAGCAGTCGTTTGATGGCACCACAATACGTTAGGGAGCTCGTCAATCCATGAACCTCCCGCAGCCTCAACTCTTGTGCGAATCCAGTGCAGCAACGTTCGGTTGGCGTTCTCAACCAAGTCGTTTGCTTGGGGGTGTGCAACTGAAGTGAAGTGGTTGTAGATGTCGAGCTTAGAACGTTTCTGCTTAAAGAACATGCTATTGAACTGCTTCCCGTTGTCGGAAGTAATCACCTTTGGGACGCCGAAGCGGCAGAGGATGTTTTTCCAGACGAACTTCCATGTAGATCGGTTAGTGATGGTAGAAACGAGTTCTGCCTCGACCCATTTGGTGAAGTAATCGATGGCGACGAACAGGAATTTCTTCCGCCCTTGAGCTTCTAGAAAATGACCCAAGATGTCGATGCCCCATCTGGCGAAAGGTCGAGGTTCGAACAGGGTATGAAGTTGTTCGGCATGCTGCTTGATAAGCTGAACGAACTTCTGACATTCCGGACACCTTCTGACGAAGGACATGCAGTCCTTTTGCAGAGAAGGCCACCAGAATCCGGCTCGAATGATGCTGCGCGCCAGCGTTCTGCCCCCCAAGTGGCTTCTGCACAACCCTTTGTGGGCTTCTTCGGTAGTTGATACTGCCTCAATGGGGCTGAGGCACCGCAGAAGAGGTCTCGAGAGGGATCGTCGGTACAATTGACCTTCTATGAGGGTGAACCTCTGGGAGCGCAGCCTGATCTTGCGGGCTTCGCCTTGGTCAGACGGAAGCTCATTTCGAAGCAGATATGCCATGAGGGGGTCTATCCAGCTCGGAGCTGGAGGATCAACCTCGATGGCGGCTACATCTACCTCTATGCTCAGCGAGGCGAGCTCTTCTATGAATACGGAGCGAGAAGGGGCGACGTCGCCTGAAGATGCCAACTTGGCGAGTGCATCGGCCTGCACATTCTACTCCCGTGAGACATGGATGATTTCGAAGTAGAGGAGGTCCTTTGTTCGGTTCTTCACCTGCTGAAGGTATTGTGCCATGCGGGGCTCCTTTGCTTCGAAGTGTCCGCTTACCTGGCTGGCGACCAATTGCGAGTCACTGAAAACTCGTAGTCGAAGTGCCCCGGGGTGCCTGGCCATTCGAATTCCGGACAGCAACGCTTCGTATTCGGCAACGTTGTTAGAGGCGGAGAAACGGAACCTCAGAGCATATTGGAACTCTAAGCCCTCCGAGGAGGTGAGAACCAAGCCAGATCCGCTTCCTGTGACACAAGAGGACCCGTCCACGTAGAGCTCCCATGGGGGCTCGATGGCCGATGGAGGGTCCTGCTCGGCTGGAAGGGTACATTCCGCAACGAAATCTGCCAATGCTTGCGCCTTGATGGCCGTCCTCGGACGGTAGCTGATGTCGAACTTGCCTAGCTCAATGGCCCATTTGATGAGCCTACCGGAAGCCTTTGGCCGCTGAAGGATGAGCTTTAATGGCTGATCGGTGAGGACCGTGATGGAGTGGGCCTGAAAGTAAGGCCTAAGCTTCCGCGCAGCCGTGACCAGTGCCAAGGCAAGTTTTTCTGCTCGGGGGTACCTTCTTTCAGCTTCTTGAAGGACCCTGCTAATGTAGTAGATGGGACGCTGGGCTGCTCCCTCTTCTCTGATCAATACTGCACTGATGGAGTGTTCGGTAACCGAAAGGTATACGAACAAGGGTTCACCGAGCACAGGCTTCGAGAGAACAGGTGGGGCTGCCAGATATGCCTTCAACTCAGCGAAGGCAACTTCGCAGTCCTCAGACGACCGTACATGCCCCCCTTGTTGTGAGGAGCCTCGGGGTCCCCGCAGCAATTTAAAGAAGTTGAAGCTCCTCTCTGCTGCTCGGGACATGAATCGGTTGAGTGCGGCTAGTCGCCCAGTCAAACGTTGGACGTCGCGCACCGTCTTAGGGCTGCTCATTTCAAGTATTACTTGGATTTTCTCAGGGTTGGCCTTTATTCCTCTGTTTGAGACAAGGAAGCCGAGGAACTTACCTGAGCGTACTCCAAACGCACACTTGGATGGGTTGAGCTTCATGTTGTACCTTCACAAAGTTGCGAAGGTCTCTTCGAGGTCGGAGATGTAGTCGGCGCTTGGGAGCATTTTGACCAACATGTCATCGACGTAGACCTCCATGTTTCGCCCAATCTGCAGCTCAAACATCTTGTTGACTAGCCTCTGGTATGTTGCACCAGCGTTCTTCAGACCGAAGGGCATCCTGGTAAAACAATACAAGCCCAGGTCGGTGACAAATGTGGTGGCGTCCTGGTCCGGAGGATGCATGCTAATCTGGTGATAACTAGAGTATGCGTCCAAAAAGCTGAGAAGCTCATGTCCAGACGTTGCGTCCACCAACTGGTCGATGCGAGGCAGAGGAAAGTTGTCCTTGGGCGTAGCCTTGTTAAGATCTTTGTAGTCCACACATACGCGCCATTTACCATTAGCTTTGCGTACGAGGACTACATTGGAGATCCACCTTGGGTACTGGGCTTCCCGGAGGAGCCCAATGGCTCGACTTTTGACAACGTGATCCTGGATCACAGTCTGTCGTTCTCGGTTGATGGGTTGCCTCCTCTACTGTACCGGTGGGACCCGGGGGTCCAGGCGAAGGCGATGCACCGTTACTTCTGAAGGAATGTCTGGTAGCTCGTCGTCCGACCACGCAAACACATCTAAATTGGCTAAGAGGAATGCCTTGTAGCGCTGCTGTTCGGCTTCCGGCAGTAGTGCGCCAATATAGAGAACGTGTTCGGGGTCATCGCCCGCCCGAACAGGAAGCAAGTCTTCGGCAGGAGTTCCTCGGTTGGTAGAAGGCTGATCGGCTTGGTGAGGCACGATGTGCGGGACTTCGAGAGGTTGTTTGTCCCTCAGTGAGAGGACATAGCACCGTCGAGATTCTCGTTGGTCTCCGAGCACCTCGCCGATCCCATGCGGAGTGGGAAACTTCATCTTCTGATGGAGAGACGAAGGCACCGCCTTGAGTCTGCCGATCAGGCCCCTGCCGAGGATAGCATTGTAGCCAGGCATGTTCCGGATGACCAAGAAGTCCACTATCTTGGTCACACTCCTCGGGGCCGTCCCAAGAGTTATTGGAAGACGAGCTCGTCCCATGGGCTGGACCGAGACCCCTGAGAAGCCGAACAAAGGTGACTCAACAGGGGTGAGCTGGTCAGTTTTCAGTCCCATAAGTAGGTAGCAGTCGTAAGCTAACACGTCGGGGGCACTTCCATTATCCACCAGGATCCGGCACACATTACAATGGTTGATGGTGGCTGATACAACTAGTGCATCAGTGTGTGGAGTAGAGACTCCTACAAGATCTTCATCTGAGAAGGTTATAGCCTCCTCGACAAGTGTGCATGGGGGGGGGGGGGGGGGGGGGGGGGGGGGGGAGGGGGATAAGGGCTTGGACGGGGCGCTCGAGCCCTGTCCACTGCATGCACCCGTCGAGCGTAGTCGTGTCGGCTTCGCGTGCTCTCTCCGCTTGCGCCGAATCCTCCTGCGATCACGTTGATTTCTTATCCGTTGGGTTCGTTGTTGATGGGCTGTTTGGGAGTCCGCTCTCAGCGCCTTTGGCGGTCTTCATTGCGGCGCACATACCATCCAAGATAGCCGCGCTTGATGAGGGACTCAATTTCATCCTTAAGCTCGCGGCACTCATAGGTGTCGTGGCCGTGATCACGGTGGAAGCGACAGTACTTTTCTTGGTTGCGCCTTCGGGGGTCGGAGCGCATCCTTGGTGGTCACCGAACATAGGGTTCGTTCTGGATTTCTGCCAGGATCTGTTCGGGCGCCACCGTGAGCGGGGTGTAGTCGGTGAAGGGGCGTGGTCAGTGCAGCGAATCCCCGTTGCGCCGCCCTTTCTTCTGATCACGGTCGAAACCATTATCAGAAGGCCTCTTTTTGTTTGACGATTCTCCCTGCTCTGCTTGGCCGGCAGCTAAACTCTCCTCGCAAGCCGCATGGCGCTAGGCAGTAGAGAGCAGCTCGGCGAGAGTGGACGGCTGTTGTACCCCCAGCGTCCTCTGTAGAAAACCATCGCGAGTGCCCTGGATGAGGGCACTGGTGGCTAACGGGACGTCGAGGCACGGGATACGGAGGGCCTCAGTCTGGAACCTCTTGACGTAGTCCCAGAACGCTTCTCTCTTCTTCTGCCGAACAGCGAGAAGGGAGGCTGCGGTGCGCGGTTGCGACCTTCCTCCCAGGAAGTTGTCCCGAAAGGACTTCTTCAACTGGTGGAAGGAAGAGATGGAACCTGCAGGGAGGGCTTCGAACCAAGCCCGAGCAGTTTCCTTCAAGGTGGCCGGGAAGGCCCGGCATTTGGCCGCATCAGATGCCCCATGGAACATCATATGCGACTTAAACCCATGGATGTGATCCGCGGGGTCAGAGGTACCGTCGTATGGCGCGATGGTGGGCAGAGGGAGCTTGGGAGAGACCCGAGTCTCCAGGATCTTCGCAATGAACAGGGAGCGGAAGTTCAGGTCCTCTTCGGCCGGCGCCTTTCCCTCCGCGCGCTGGACCATCGCGTCCACACGACGCTCCAGGTCGACGACGCGGCGCAAGCGCCTGGCCAACTCATGTTCGGAGTGGGCCGAATCTGCACGCCCGGTCGTATGGGAGTTGGCCCCCACGACCGAGCGCAGCGGGCGCGAGGCCGCCGTGGAGCGATGGGGTGAACGACCTCGGCGCTCCGGTGCTCGTTCGTCAGACGGGGGGCGGTGCGACCTCCACGGTGAATCCGCATGTTGCTCCTGCAACGCAGGAGGGGTGTGAGATCGGCGGTGAGACGACTCTGCCTGAAGTTCCTGCGGCAGGGAGGCCGCCGGGGCCGGCTGCCTGGCCAACTGGGTCTGAAGGCCTAGGCATATGCACGCGAGATGCTGCATTTGCCCCCGGAGTTCTGCTACCTCCAGGGCAGTTGCAGGCATGGCGACGGCGGGCGTAGGGACGTCACCGGCCGCACCGGCAGGGGCTACGACAACTTCGACGGGGGGAATACGCTGACGGGAGTCCGCTCGCGACTGGCGGGACCTCGTCATACGGCTCCCCACGTTCTGGTACGAAGATCGTCTGCGAGCCATGGCTGTCGTCGTTTCCCACAGACGGCGCCAAAAGTGTGGAGGTATTTCCCTGTTTGGACCGGAGCCAAACGGGCCTACACTTGGAGACAGGGAAGATGGCCGCCAGTAGCGAACGAATGCCTACAAAACCAGAACGGAATCAAGGGGGAGCCGGTTGAAGAACCGGGGAGAACCCTCCGATGCCTAAGTCAGTAAACTGTAAGTGGGGCTTGAAGGAGAAGGGTTCAGTGTTGTGTGAGAGCGGTGCACGTTAGATCACATACCTCTGCATGGAAGCTTACCGGAGCCTTTTATAGGCAGAAGTGCTGAGGGAGAGGGACAGAACGTCCCTGATCAGCGCCGCAGAGGGCGCGCCAGTTAGCGCCATTGGCGGGAAGGCGCCCGTTGAGGGGCCTTGCAGTTAACGCACCATTTAATCGTGGGGCATGCATGATGCAGCAGTTGTAACCGTTACAAGGAGACGGAGGGCTGTTTGAATCCTCATGGTCAGAGGTACCGGGCATGGGCCTTGTTCGGTAAATGGAACCTGTTGCTCGGTGACAAGACATGTTGTTGGTCGTCCAATGCATGGAAATGTTGCTCGCGCCGAAGAGGCTTCGACACACACCGAGCAGCGCCTGCTCGGAAAAGAGGGCCCTGAGCCGAACAAGCTGTAAGGCTCCTGGAGGCGACTCTTGGGTCCCGCTGGCACCTGAATGCAAGGATCATCCTCGGGATCTTAAAGTTGTTCCTAAGAAGACGTGGCGCCCTACGGAAGGGCCACGTTCGCCCGCTGAATTGGGTTGAGCCATGATGGGCCCTGCGCACTAAGGTGGCTAGGAATAGCCACCACAAACATCAAGAGTAGGAACCAACACATTCTTAGGATGTGCATGGGAGGTTTATAAAGAGTTCCATAAGACTCAGGAGACAATCGCATTGACGGTTGTCTTTCTCCAAAAGTTGCACGTGGTCAACCAACCGACGGAGAGTTCCCATCGGTTAACAATATGATTTTGGGGTTCAAGATTATCCAAGTTATTAAACGAGCTGTGATCTGTGAATGACCTATTTCTGAGAAAATATTCCCCAGCATATATATATCATGCCTGTTTTGGTAGCTTAATTTTCTCCATGATTTCCCAAACCCCCAATCAATTGCATTATGCGTGATTCTATGGATATATCCTTTCTTTAACAAAACAAAAATGTATAAAAAAATTCATTTAAGAGACTTATTGCGTGCACTCAATTTTTCTTTTTTCATAAAATGACGCACAGTTGATGCTCCATGGTGTCTCCTTAATTTTGCATACAATTATATCCCTAAACTATTCGACAAACTTGAGTTATTCAGGACCTCGAAAGGAAAATTATTCTCCATTATACATCTGAAAGAACTTATTATGACAGGTTTCCATAAATTCTCAAACACCACAGGGGTCTCTGCATTATACGTGAATCTAATAATTGGCCCAAAAACATTAAAAATGATCTAGAAATTAATCTTATTGCACACACGCAGTATTGCTTGCTTTTACACAAATTAAACGCATTGGAAAACTGAAAATTCATCATACCACCTTACCTCTCTCTTTCTTCGAATGATATCATATCCAGGTATTTACATGTTTCCCCGAGAAAACGAATGTAATCCCAAGATTTCTCTGACATTTTTTCCTCGGTGAAAGATTTTTCCATACATGTCTTGACCTTTTTTTTTATATAGGTAAGTGTGTGGATAAGGATTTGGATACCGAAGATATACAATATTGGAGAGTTTTAACCATTGAACCACTCCTCATGCACAAATCTTTTTTTTTTTTTTTGACAAATAAATTGATGTTCCTTTGTATTAAATTTGATAAGAAAAATACAAACCAAGGGTAGGGGAGATGTAGTCCAACCCCAATACCCAAAGAACACGTTTCAAGTAAAACCCAACACTCAGTAGGTACAGTGAAGAGGGTACAGTGTCCAGAGCCAGAGGGGGAGCAACGCATGGACTCATGGTCCTAACAGAGTGGATCAATACCCAAAATCTCACCGCGGGGATGAGGAAGGTAACGATGTCGACCATTACATAGGGCCGCCGGAAAAGACCATCCCATGGGGACAATAGCTGATCGACATGGATACACGATCTCGCGGCCAAAGAAAACACTTGGGATGGAGTCAGAAATATTTAGAAGGGGGAGCAATTAATAAAATTAATTGTTCATGGATACTCAAAACAAAGGGGGTAATTAATAGAGGACCCCGGTTGGGTCGATCGGTTAGAACTCTTGCTTAAAAGCAAGAGGTCCCGAGTTCGATTCCTGGGGGGGGATTTACCTGATTTACATGCAATCCTCGAGGTGTGTAAATCCGGGGTTTTTCTGGTCAAGTGGGGTAAGGGCAATACGGGTATACGGAAAGTAGGAGCTGCCAAGTCCTGACCTTGGAGCTTGCGAACACCAATCCTTGAGTCCGCAAAGCCACACGGGACGGGATTTCCTCGTTATCAAAAAAAAAAGGGGGGTAATTAATAAAGTTGAAAAAATCTTCACATGTCCATCAACTTAATTCACTCAAAAAATTAAGAGAAAAACTTATGCAAAAAAATTGGGGGGGGGGGGGGGGGGGGGGGGGGATGCGGCTCGACGGAGGCAGAGAACGCAGGTGTTATCGGAAAACGCCGCCATCTTTCGTCGCATAGAATCGTCGGTGGAGAGCGTCAAACAAGGTCGACAACAAACAACGAGGATGAATTAACTTAGCCCACGGAAGACTGATATGTCGGGAATGAGCTCGATGAAGACCGGCCATGAAAGCCATGACAACTGGGCTTAAAACGCCTCTTCTTCGTCAGCGAAGGCAACCTCGGTTGTAGCTCGAGAAGATGGAAAAAATGGAAGCTGCAGCAGTAACTTCTATGAGGCTCATACCTGTTTAAAACACAGTAGAAGGGCCAAGCAAACACAAAAGACCCACAAACCAAGACTAGGAAGTGGGGAGATAAAAGAGACTAGATACATGGACATCATAGAAAAACTCAAAGAAACAACAGTTGCAAGTCGATCTCCCAGTCGAAAGGGGAACAGGATGCCGGCCAGAGCCAGTACTGAGGTGGACACAGATCAGCTGGGGCACAAAAGCTCCTAACTATGTACAAATCATTGCCTTCTCATACCAACTATGTGGAGGCGGCATTTCCAACTTTAGGTCTCTTACTAGGAACTAATTTCATAGGCTGTACGTATCTTAGAAAGAAATACTATTGTGATATGTGAAAATTACTACTGTGACCAAGGTCTTTTGACGTAACACCATTATTTTCTTCCCATGGTTTACTCATAGAGAACGTATTCTTACCTCCTTTAGTCTCTTTTTCACGAGGGCTCCATTCAAAACAACATAACTAAAATTTTACAGTAACAACTGTTGGTCCACTTAGTTGGCAGCAAGGATAGCCTAGGGGAGGTGAATAGGGAATCTAAAATCTAAAGGACAAAATCATCACTTGAAAAGTTTGGTTAGTATAAATAAGTGTGTGCAATGAAAATTAAATGTGTGGAAGCAAGTACACAAAAAATACAAAGATTTATCTTGGTTCGATATTTCCCAAATGGAAGACCTAAGTCCAATCCCCAAGTAACTATTGAGATTTTCACTAACTAAAGGTATAATCCCCCTTAAGGGCATACAACACTTAGCCCTTGCTGGTCTTCTTCTCTTTCGGGCAAGAAGACAACTGCTATTTATCTCAGTCGGGTGCTTCTTTTACGAGCTGAGAAGCAACTCAATCGTATAGACCTCTAGTTGGTCACACCACCAGACGCAAGTTGGTCTTCCCTTCTAATCAAGGGTAATGCTTGCACCAAATGTAACGTTGTGGCCGTTCAGATCTGTGTTTATTGGTTTTGGTGTGGTGCTCATGACCAATGTGAGGTCGTGAGCCCTGGTCATGGTCTCCATGCATTGTGTGGGTGTTGTGGGCCGGAGGCTTTAGCCCAAACAGTCCACAGGTTCACTGGTTGTAAACGCGATAGGGTGGGGCGTCACGTTTTGAACGCGACGGTCACATGTGTCGCGTTCTCCGCACCGCCTTTGTGACGCGTGGTATGGAGAGTTTTTAGAAGGCGACGGTTAGGTGTGTCGTGTTCTAAAGGCAATAGGATGCTACGTCACGTTCTTGATAAGTTTGGCCCTCCGGCCAAACAGAGCAGGAAGCTCTGTTCGACCGGGGAGAGGGTTGCTGCGGCGATTTCCGACAACGTCGGCTTTGGAGCTTGTGTTTCGACGTGGTTTTGGCGCGTAGAATCTGCTCGGAGCATGGAGAGCACCGATTGCGCCTCGTTCTGCGAGTTCTTCTTATCGGTAGGGACTTTCCTTGTGTTATTACATTATTTGATTGATTTGAAGCATGTTTAATGTGTATAGATGTGCAGTTGTGTTTTCTGTATAGTGTAATTGATTTGTAGAAGTTTGGTATGCATGGAAATGAGGTGTTGAGCTAGTTTCTGTGTAAAAATCGGAGTGCATGGTTTCTGTCTGAGAAGGCGACGGATCAGGCTGTTGCGTTCAGGTCACGACCCTTGGCCCCATCGCGTTCTGGTTTGTGAATGCGGCCTGTCGAGCTGTCGCATTCTTAATGCGGCGGTAGACGATGTCGCGTTCTGGTGTGCGGTTGCGGTTTGTCGGGTTGTCGCGTTCTTTTCGCGACAGTGGCCCCCGTCGCGTTCTTCTGTCTGAAATAAGTGGTTGAGCCTTGGGCAATGAGGATCCTAGGTGGACCTAGCTCAGGTCATTTAAGGTATTTTAAGTTGTTCTGAGTCGATTAATGATTAGCAAAGCATGTTTAGGTTAATGGTTATGTGAATCATGTTAAGCATATTTTAAGAAATATATGTGTGGTTTATGTGCATAGTGGTGTGTTGCTATGGAGGTCATGAAATGACCAATGACAGGCAAGATGGTAATGTAGTTTATGTCTTTAGCATTGTGTAGTTGCTTGGAGGTCACGTGATGACCAGTGACGAGTTGATTATGGTTTGTGTATCGTGGTATAAGTTTTATGGTTGTGTTGAGTGATCGGCGTGGTTTGTGTGCTTTCCGAGTTTGGTGGTCCGGCTCCTATTTCGGAATGCCTCTCTAGTCGGGTACCCCAGGTTTTGTGTGAGCCAGGCACGTTAGTGCTCGGGGTTTGTCCCAGTACTATGTGTACCGTCGAGGTCTGTGTCGTCTTCCTAGACACCCTCACTCATGTGTTTGAGTTGTACGTCCGGCTGAGGGAAAGATGACAGAGGGCAGTGACTCGTGTTTGTGGGTGTGCGGTCGCTTGTAGCATGCTCTTGGTTGGGGGTACGGACACCAGGAGACGTACTGGGCCCAACTAGTCCGGTTTTCCAGTGCCTCATTTTAGAGAGTTCAGGCCAGAGTCTCTAAAGATGCCAGGCATGGGCCTGCAGCTGTGTGGTCTGTAGGTGTAGTGTTGGTTGGTCTCCACTGTTCTTTGGCTTTACTATGTGGTTGTGGAGCGGCAGTTGGACCTTTCGTCCATGACTGCGAGACTGAGATGTAGTTCTTGTGTTGTGTTGTCCGGGTTAGATACTGGCGTCATGAACCAGTAGTCTATTCTTGTGTGGTGGCGTCGTTCTCTCCGACTCGTGCTTTGCCAGCGGTTGTGGCTTGTGAGTGGTGACTCACCGGTTGTGGTTTGACTCATTGTTGTGTGCCTTGTAGGAGGCACAGTTGTGTTATGGTTTTGTGTGTGGTGGTGGTTTGTCGTGGTACCTCGTGGCTTTAGGTACCTGTACCCTGTGTGGGTTGTTGGCTGTTGTGGCACGCAGTGTGCTAGCCTTTTCAAGTGTTGAGGTGGTTTGGTTTCTGTGGAAGTCACGTTGTGTGACCTTCCATTTATAGTGTTGTACCCCTGTGAGGGTAGTCCTTCGATGTGTTTGCTATTGTGGGTATTGTGGTGGACTAACCTTTGTGGTTAGCCCTGTTACCTTTCGTTGGTTGTTGGCCTGTGTGGCCTTGCTTCACTCGTTCGTTTTGTGGGGGACTGGCTCTTTGTTATCAGTCTCGTTACCGTCGGTCAGTAGTTGGTCTATATGGTTTGTGGCGTGGTTCTTTCAGCTGTCGTGGTGGACTGGTGTGTCTACACTAGTCTTATTGCTTCTTTTATTTCCTGTAAACCGTGACAACTAGTGTGTTCTTATTTAATGCAGTTCCGTTATATTTATTGTTAGTACATTTTACTTATGTATTGCTTCAGTTAGCATTGCCAGTGAGACCCTTAGGGGTTAAGGACTTGGTTCCTTCCTTCAGTTGTTGGTTATGGTTGTTTTTGGGAGGTTCCTACTGAGCCTGTGACTTGTTGAGGCTCACTCCCCTACAGTTCTTTTCAGGGCTTGTCGTGTGTTTGGCTTACAGCGGCATTGTGGTAGACTTGTACCATCAGCAGATGAGTTGTAGTCGTGTTCAGTGTGAGCTTTGCTCTCTCGGGGTATGCCCCTGGTAGTTGTACTTTTCTCTTGGACATGTAATAATGTATTGGGACAATGTAATTTGTGGAAATGAGTATAATTACTTGTACTTTCTTGTATATTATACTCTCGTGGTTATTTTTTATATTCTTACTGGACAGTTGTGTGTGATATCCCATGCGAGACTCCGGTCCGATTGCGGGAGGCGGACTTGCATATGGAGCCTTATTGGGTATAAATATTCAGGGCTGTCACACCATAAGCCTTTTCTTCCAACAAAGAAGAACATTGTGTACAATCCCACAACTGGACACACCACCCAGCACACTGTTGGTTTTCTCTTCTCAAAAGAAGAGGAATACTTCTAAACAAAAGCTTGGACCCAAAACCCCTAGATCAAGCTCAAGATAAACAAGAAGATGCTTGATCTGAGACGCTGCCTAAGGATAAAAGAGTATACAAGAAAGACTCTCTTAGGCAGACCCACAAATCTCTCTCACAGATACACAATGACACACCGAAAGAGAGAGAATGGAGAGAGAGAGAGAGACTTGAATACTTCAGAAGATTTTTGCTTGAGTGTTTCTTCTTTCTTGAATGGGCTCGAGCTCTTTCTCTTTCTTTGAGTGTGTATCGATTTGAATGCTCATTGGATATACACTCTTTAAAAGATTTTCAGGTTCACTCTTCTTGTTATTTCTTCTCCTTTGACTTCATCTTTTTATGGAGCAGTTGAAGAGGACCGTTGATAGATAGCCGTTGAAGTTTTCTTGGCTCTCCTTCTTCTGAGTTTAACGAATATCTTCTTGTATCTACTGGTTCTTTGGTATAGAAGATAATCTTCCATCTGGTTCACACTTCCAAGGGTCCCAACAGCAGGTCCAAGATGTTGACTATGAGTAGAATAGACCTCTTTTGCCTTCTGTCCATATTTCCTGTTGATAGCTAGAAATAGTAGGTAGGTGCTTTTCTTTCTTTGTAGGAAAGAGGAATCATAAGAGACAGCCAAAAGGTAACTTCAGTCAGAGAAATAATAAGTTAAGCAAATGAAGTGCGCGCCAAGACATTTTGAAAGTCAATCGATATGAATCATAACAACAATCGATATGAGAAAAATAAGCGATATGGAACTTAAAGGCAATCAATATGAATGACAGCAATTGATATTTTATTGAACCTTCTATTCAATAATCGATATGAACCATTATTAATAACATTAATCGATGTGAGAAGACAATCGATATGTAAAGACGATCAATCTGTAAAGGCAATCGATATGTGAAGGCAATCGATGTGCCACTTAACTGTAATTGATGCCTGAATGCAATCGATATTGCACAAAGGCAATCAATGCGATAAAGGGCAATCGATGTGCTCAACAATTGATATTAAGAAAGGCAATCAATGTGATTCAAGACAATCGATATGAAACTTATATGCCAATTGATATGGCACTTAATTATCAATCGATAGATATTTCTTCTCCAATCGATATGGCACTTAGTCACCAATCGATATGCATTGAACAACAATCGATTGAGCTTTCCAGTACAAATTTATGAAGCGATGGTGCAAGAGTATTCTTAAAATATTATTAAATAGATTTGAGATAAATATGAGTTGTTGTTATCACCAAAATAAAGGAATAAAATATAAGAGTAGTTCAACAATCTCTCCTTTTTTGGTGATGACAAAACTCATATGAATTTTTTGAAATTAACATATTTAAAATAGATATTAATCAGAACATTCATAGATAAAATACTCTCTCCTTTTTTGTCAATAACTGAAAAAGAAGGATCTTACCATTTGCATTTTCCTCCTTTAGTTGTAGAGACTTCTTACCATTCCAAGATGTAAGTTTGAGGAAGAGGGGTTCAACAATACTTATCATAACTATGTAACTCCCCCTTGATGTGAGGCTCCACTTTGACGTGAGGCTCCCCCTTAGTTGACGCTCCTCTTGTTGGGTTTGATCTTGTGATTTACTTGACGCATCTATTTGTTGTTTGTCAAGTCTTCAAGGGTTTCATGTGTGGTCTAAACAAAAGAAGTATTGCAAGAAATTTAGTAGCATTGTAAATATATGAATTAAAATAGACATCTAAACAAAAAATTACGGATGACTACTACTCTTCTGATTGGAATGAAGTGAAAAGTTAGTACTCACCAATCAGATGCTTTTGAGCATCCTCTAACCATACTCATTTGAATCTTTTTTTGTTTTGTCCATTAAGATCAAATTGGCATTCTCTTCTTCTTCTTTGATGCTTAAGCTATCTGAGGAGTCATCCCAAGTAGCTGTAAATGTCTTCCTTTTATATATTTTTTTATTTCTCCCCTTTTATTTTCTTCTTTTTCTCTTTCCTCTTAGCTAAGATTTTTTGGATAACTTCTTCTTCACTGTCAATATCACTACTCTCACCAAAGTATTTTCTTCAACCTTGAACGCATTGTTTATCTTTCTTTTGGATGAGCTTTCTCCAAATCTTTCTATGTTTATCTCATGGGCCATTAATGACCCAATGAGCCTTTCTAATGACATAGTGGAGAGGTCTTTACTTCTTCTACTGTCGGCTATTGTTGTTGCTGATGTTGAGGTGCTCATCGATATTCCCTCAAATAGGGAATATAGATGGTAGTTATATAGATGGTTAATTATATCTGTTCATGTGTGGTTTCTTCTTAAATTTCGAGGACAAAATCTTTTTAGGTGGTAGTAACGTAACGCCATGGTCATTTAGATTCTAGTTTAGTGGATTTTATGTGATTTTTGGGCCAATGTGTGGCTATTGAGCTAAGTTTTGGGCTTTAGTGTGTTGTGTGGGTGTTGTGGGACGAAAATGTTGACCCACATAGCACCCAGGTTCTCTATTTAAGAACGTGATGGGGCGTCGCGTTCATAACACAGCCTCCACCCACATCGCGATCTCAGAACCCCAATTTTGGTTCATCGGCTACATGTGTGCCGCATGGCGAATGTCGAGTTGCCGCATGGCGTTGCATTCATGAACGCGATGGCAGACCCCGATGCGTTCTCAATTCCGATGCTTTAAACCCCTATTTTTGGGCCAAACGTGGCAAACATCCCTATTCGGCCAACGTGAGCTCCTTACAGAGGCTTTCTGGCGATTTCGGCCCAAGATCTCATATTTTGACTCGATGTCCACATGAGGAGGTTGATTGGAGCTCTTTTATAAATCTTACCATTTATGCACATTGCTGCACTAATTCCAGCCCCAAAATTTTACCTCTTTGTGTAGGTTCAACATATTGACCTTTTGGAAGGTTGCTTCTCCATTCAACATTGTTTTCAGTCCCAAGGCCTCTGGATCTCCCCAGTCTGGGGTTATGGAGCATGTGGGTGAGCTCGTGTATCGAAAAAAAAAAAAAATCGCACATTAAATGACAGTGTGTATCTTCCGATAGCTACTTGATCGAAGCGCAGTCTCTTTTGCTCAGAGTAGGACCAGAGTCTCTTATGGATGTGGCATCTTTCTCTTTTGTTGTCGATATTTGTTCCTCAATGTATCGCTATGACATGTTATTGTTAGTTTTCTTTTACTTTTCGCTATGGCTGTTGTTGTTGGTTCACTTTTACTTTCCCTCTGTTAAGTACTTTGTGATGTCTTCTTGGCTAGTTTAATAGAAGTATCCCTTTTCATTGTCCAAAAAAAAAAAAAAAAGAGAGAGCGAACTACGAGAGGCCCCGCTTAATTTGGCAAGTGTTAAAAGAATGGATATTTCACCTCCTTATCGTACCGGGCTTCGTTTTACCTCCTTATTGTTGGACATTTATAATCGGATGGCTACATTTTGGCGGAAACTACATATATAATATACATGCATAGATATATATTATATACATATATATAGTTTAAAAGGACTTTGAGGAAGGTTATTGTCATCATAAATGGATCAAACGATGGATCTAATTGGGCATACGATCCCAAAGAAACTTTTCTTTCTTATAAAAGAATTAATTTGAGTGGTATTTTATGGTATTTTGACAAAAATAAAGATTACGTGCACAAACACGTTTCCCAAAAATGTCATTTCAATAACTCTTTCATATAAAATGCAATAATAATCCCAAAGAAAACTCAAGCCAATTCCCATTGGCTTAACACGTACAGGACCTCTTCTTCCATCAAGGTTTGTTGGTCACTTTGTCGCGCATTGCTTCAGTCCTAGATATCGTAGTAGACTGCCCTGACTTATTTTGGTATTTTTTTATAAAAATATAAAATTTCAAGGAGAAAAAACATTTCAAAAACTTATAAGATGTGAAAATAAAAACACTCTTTTCTGCATTCGCTTATCTCTAACTCAAATTAGACATATAGCTAAAAATCCTCTGCATATATAAAGATGAAAACTCTCAAAAAATTTCAATATAACCAAACCAGCCGGTTATGGGGCATAACGCAGGTACAGGTAAAGTGTCCACTTATAAAGAAACGATTTGATGGATAAATCTGCTTTGCTACCATATTAAAAGTCTGAATTATAACTCAAAAATTTAAGCATTGAGTTGAGAGTGTATGCGAGTGCATCCACAGTCGACCCATCTAGCTGCATGCAATGGGTCTCCCACTTGCTCACAACACCCCTCCCATCTGTTCATATGCATGTGATGGAGGCTCTCACTGCAGCTCGCGAGCAACTTATGTAATTTTATGTAGATCTATGAATTTGATTTGTGTTTACAGATCTAATTATCTATGTAATTTATGGACCCATGAATTTGACTTATAAGAATCAAATACATATTCGCAGGTTTGTAAGAATCAATCCACTACACAGCTTTCATGTATCATAAACGACAACTTGCGATCACATGTACCCAATCACCATCAATAAGCAACATGTTGTGTAGGCCTGTGAGTTTCATCTATCAGCCGGGAATCCCTTTTTCTGTAAGAATTTTGTTATGTAAGAAGATCTGATATTAAACACAGGGTGCATTGATATCAGTAAGACTTCTTTTCTGCTGGAGGAAAAGGCAATGAACCCGGACTTCACCTCAATCAGATTATTTACATGATCCCCCAAGTACGTACTTGGCATGAGGAAGGACACCCTCAAGATATTCTCCTCACTTACTGGATCTACTTCACACATAAAGGACCAAAAAACTTCTAGGAACTGATTCATAACAAAGGTATATATGATGCATTGACCTTTATAATTTGTTAAATTACAAGAATTTGGAACCAGGGTGAACCAGCTAGACCCAGGGAAAAGGAAAATTGAAAAGACAAGGGCAACATTAAATTGGATACACTATTCTGTTAAAAAGAATAAGAAATAGGAAAAGAGCCGCTATTGAACCCCACACCAGTAAGGGTAAGTAAACCTTCCATCATCCCCAAGAAGAACCCAGCCGAACAAACCCAAAGAGAGAGGAAGAATTGAGGGGATCAGCAATTCCTAGCATACTGCACAAGGATACATACATATAACATGAATAATAGAACGATTCTACATTTTTTACAGACCTGATTCTTGTGCTTTCATCATGATCTTACACTTGGCTGGGAACACGAGGCAGCAAGGAGAGCGGCACCGATACCTGATCCATCCTCGAGCGTTCTGAGAACGACATTCCGGGCCACCTCTTCTCCCAAGATCTCTATGATAGCCTCATTCAGATACTCCCTAAACGAGTTGTATCCGGCATAGAGGCCACCCTCAATCGCCACCACCGTTCTCTTGGTTCTGCTCTTCGTCCTTCCACCGGCAAAACCACCACTACCATCTCTCCCTATCTTCTTCAGTATCCCTACAATACCTGCTGCAGCCAACCGGGCAGCTCTTCGGGTCACCGCATCACAGACTCTCACGACAAGCCTCCGTGTCTTCAAAGGGACACCCGGTATCTACTTGCATGGAGGGAGATGGAACAGATTAGGAGCACATAGCACATTTATCACAGAGGTGCGGTTAAAAAAACAAACATCCACTTAAAGGAGCAGAACGCTTACCTGCAGAGTTTCTTCCAGCATTCTGGCCACTTCTCTCAGGTCAGGAGAGCCATCCTCATGCATGGCAGCCATCACGGGGGTTCTGAATTTAAATATAGTGTAGTGTGTCAGAACGTTATTTTGACATGAATGCACTAAAAAATGCAAAGAAATATGTGCTCCAAAAGAGTCCTTAGAAATTCGCTTGTGGACAAGGAGGCTGTTATAAGAAATATTCAGGTTGCAGAAGACAAGACAAGCTAACAAACATTGGAAGCAGAATGATTTCCCCCCCCCCATCCAAAAGCATATTCTCCATACGTCACTTAGCATTGACATCTAAAAGCATAACAAGCTTACACGTGAGGAGACAAAAACACTTCAACCTGCACAGTTATATGCATCCAAAGTCGCTTGTCCACAAGATCCCCACAAGCATTCACCTAAGAAGGCATCCTATTTGCTGTTGCAAACAGAAAAATAACTCATCTTCACTTGACGAAGAATGTTTGTTCAGAGGCTTAGTCACTGAGACCAGGCTAGCCTACAAGCTTGTCCCAGACAGCTGGGTTAGGCAGGGACCTTTTTCTGAACTGTGAACCAGAAAGTCTTGACCCCATACTTAGACCTGTGGCATAAGGTGTAACAGACATGATGGATCTCTAAAGGTGAATCGCATATAAATATAAATGGTACTCATATTTAGTTTTTAAATAATACCATGTCTAATATATACATTGATATATTACAATTTAATGTCAGTATCCATCACAGAATGGGGGGTGATAAAAAGATTTACCTTGTGGGTCTCCTGGCCCACATTTCACACTCAAGCAAGGGCCATGCGAGACTCAAGCCTTGGTATTTTTGAAAAAAATACTTGCGAGGGTCAGTCCAGCCCAGAGAATTTTATCAGCCTTAATTTCTTTTATTGGGTGTCTAATGAGACTCATGTCATCCATGTTTAGGGCGACAATCCACATTCTCACCATCATGTTCACTAGCTCAAGCATGTCACTCAAGCTTCCATGCTTATCTCTTGCAGTATCCTGAGGCACAAGAACAGAGTCTGCATAGGATGAATAATGAATTACTCCATTTCTAAGTAGGCAAAACTAAGTTGGTCCATGGAAAACAACTCTTTTCAAGGGGTGAGAAGGATGGGGAGGACCCTAAAGATGGTGGGTAAGAAAAAAACAAGATTAGAAAAAGAAGAAAAGGTTTGTGGTGAGTGTGGTTTGGGGGAAGCCAGCAGCAGGTTTGCATGACAGAATTTTCACTTCCCAGTGGTATGAGCAGCAGAAGGACAATGGTGAGGGGGGTAAAACCAGCATCTATAGTGTGTCAGCAATACACAGCCATCACTGCAGGAGAAACAAAAATGATATCTTCAGTATTCATGGTTCAAAAAACAATCCATGTTGTGGAATTCTCAAAATCATGATAGCATCTTATCCAACTGGATAAAGCATGCTGCTAATAGAGGCTCTTTCTTTCTCTTGTTTACACATACTGTGTACAGCTGGTTTCAATACCCTTCTTTTTAAGGGAACCAAGCATCGTTACAATTCATTGATAATAAAAGTGATAATAACATACAATGAAAGAAAAATGCCTGGCACGAAGCATCAAGAAAGAAGGAAAGGGGTTATACCGAGCAAAGAAATCACAGTAGAACTAAAAAAGAACTGAAAGAAAAGAAACAACAAGCGCCTTACGGAGTGCAATCATAAAGTGGTTCATATGAAGTTAAGGCCAGTTGAGAGATCAAACCATAATAAATTGGGACAATGAATGCGTAAATTTAGGGTATGGAGTAATTGAACTGGATATACCATATACAAGGCGTTTTCACAGAATTGCAGACAAATAATTTGTCACAAGTTCAATTCAACCTTCAAGCAAAGGATGAGATAAAATGGACATAATTGTTATATGCATGAATCCAGTATTATGAAAAAGTACAGAAAAGCATATCCATAAAGAATTGGGATAATGGCTTGGCAAAAGACTAAAGGCATCAAACTAGTTTACCCACAGAGAGCATGGTCAACTTGACTGGTAAAACGATCATATTTCAAAACCAAAGGTCAGAAAAAGTAAAACAATTGCTATAAAGCCAGCAAAAAGAAGACAGACATCTACAACCTTCAGCAATATAAATTCAAAAAAATGAATTCAGAGGTGTTCAATTACAGATGATTTACACACGTAGTGCAGACCATGGTCCATCCACAAACATCTTTAATCACATTTCCAAACTCGAGGAAGATATACAATGGATTCAACTGTCAGATATATTTTTTGGAAAAGTGGATAGCACCACTTCAACTGTCAGATATATTAACCCAGTTTCATGAGAAATGTTTAAAAGCAAATCCACGACAATTTAGGATTTAGTTGCAAACATCATTACAGGGAATAAAAAGATGTAATCCATCCACAGGTTAGCTTCTGTCACATTCGAAATGACTGGCTGGCTACTGGCTAAATAAGCCAATTTCTTGAAATGATGAAATGTCTGATGAACAAATCAAATGTGTAGTAGGCAGGGTTTTGCAAGGCGGATCGAATCGGCCCGATTCGGCCAAATCGGATCAAATCAGGCCCATCCCAATTCGTGATTCGCGTGATACGTGCCAGCCGGCCGCAGACCGGCCGAATCGAGCGGATCGGGTTCGATTCGATCCGCCACGATTCGCTTCAGGTTCGATTCGGGCTGCCCCTGTTGAAGATCCACTTGATATTGCAGATTTAGAAACTTTGGATCCAAATGCAGAAGAAACACCTTCCGAGGATTCGCCCCGATTATCCAGCAACCGCTCCCATGACTCCATGACTGGTTCACCGGGTGGGTCTGTAGGGGGAGGTGATGGAGATGGGGAGGGGACAGGAGTGAGAGTGGACAGGGAGGGGGCAGCGGTGGTGGGATGGTATTCACAGCGGAGCAGCGCTATGGTGACCATTGCACCTAAGATAATGATTATGGTGCCCCAATGCAATACAATAGAAGGCAGAAGTTTGTAAAAGGTGGTCGTGCAGAAGGTTCAACAGTGGACAATGATAGCTATAACATTATGACATCTGATTTTGAGAGAATGAGCACACATGAATCTGTGGGATGGGATCGTATGGGGGCCATAGTTATCAGCCAGAGTCATCCAACACAGGCTACTCCAGTGGCTATAGTGGCTACGCCACCACAGGCTACCCTGCACAAGGATGGCAGAGTCGGGTCGGGTGGCTGGGTCGGCCCCAGCCGATCCCGACCCTGAGTCGGGCCAGACTCGGCCTGAGTCGGGCCGAGTCGGCCTGAGTCGGGACAGTGAACTTTGTAAACCAGTCCCGTGGGTGGGTCGGTGTTCCCCCCCCCCCCTAGAGTCGGGTCGCCAGGGGCCGACCCGACTCAGAGTCGGCCGACTCCGCTCCGAGTCGGCCGACTCTGCCATCCATGACCCTGCACCATATTTTTATCCACCTCCATCTATTCTTGTTCATGTTCATATTCATGTTCTTGTTCAGATTTATGCTCCTTTAGAGGATGTACAAATGGCGAGTTTAAGGGTAGTCCGTCCTGGCTGCGAGATGTGGGACCACTATGTGAGGGAGTTTCGGACCAGATACAACACCATGATGTCTTGGGATGAGTTTCGTACCTTTGTGTCTCAAACCAAAAGTTATCATCTTATTGGGGAGCTACCCTCAGAGTCAGATGAGTCAGTCCAGCCCCAGTGGGGTACATATAATCCATATCAACAGGGATATTGGGGGTGCTAGACTCATTGTATTTTGTATTTGGATTTGAGTTTGATGTTTGTACAAGTGTCATTGTATTTTGTATTTAGAATTGAGTTTCATGATTCATGTTTGTACTTTGTACTCAATTTCTAATAAAATTGATTGAAAATGAATGTTTGTGTAGCATTACATGGCATAAATATCATCAGTTATACATGAAATTCTTCACGGGAAGCTTTACACAGAGAATCAGCCAAAGAAACATCAAATCCATGCGAATCTGGCCACACCTGGGGCAGAACCATGGGTTCCTGGCCAGATCCACCCGAATCGGATCGAATAAGGGCGAATCCGATTCACCCCGAATCGGCGCTCCAGCAAACCATGGTAGTAGCAATGAACAAGCTCATAATACAACATGACAAGCAAGAGCAACGAATAATGAAGCTATCATGGAGCCTCAATTGCCATCTCATGGGACAGGGATGTGTTGGGTGGGGAAGGATGGTTGTTGAATAGCTTCCAGGACCATAAAAATCAAATCATGGTTTCCCACAGAGAAAACACTTTCCTCCATTTTCTCATATTTTCTTACTCCACAGAAATCAGGGTTCATGATCTCCACAGAAATGACAGAATAATTAATAAATCAGACAACAGAATTATATATTTAAGAATAGTTAGCTGAATCAGGATCAATATGTTGAATCATGGGAGTTAGGTCAACAGACTACAGCGAGAAGGAATTTTCGAAGTCCTCCATTTCTTGACCACGACATACTGAATCGAGATTTATAAAATAGATTCAGGATCAGTTGAAAGAACATAGAGTTCATAAAGTGTCCTAATTTTTAAGTTTAAATGTGAATGCCACAAATTAACAGACTCGTAGCTTGAGGAACTTACCCATGACCATCATGCTCCATACATCCAATGAATAATAAAAACATCAAAAGATAAAATCACATACAATTCAAAGCTAACATACAGCCTGCAAAAGGCTTAAAGGCTGTGAGCAGAACAAGGTGATCACACAAATCAAAATGACACTTAGATGCCATTAAGAAAGCAGTGGTGCCATATCAGGGCAGGTTCTTTCCAGACATTTTTCAGAAAGGATTTGTCCTTCATCTGAAATAAGAGCCTTAAAAAAAGGAAAGAAAAGTTGAGACAATGAACCATAACCAGAAGTCTATATAGATGAACATGACATTCTGAAAGAGTTTTCTTCTACAATATACAAACTCCAGATAGAGCATTAAATCATCATGTGAAGATGCACTTGCCATGTTAGTTTCAAAAGAAGAAAGCATATTCAAACTCATATGTTAGTTTCAAAAGAAGAAAAAGAAGATGAAGGGGAAAAAAAACCTTAAGGCAAATGGTGTGGACAGATTAGCTGCAGCATCCCCAAAAATATCAGATTCCTCTGCCATCCTGCACAATACTCTTCGCACAATATCGCCTAGGTACATTCCTGAGATCATCTTCTCAAAGCCCTAGGCCAAACAAACATAATAATTCATCTTTCTGATATGAACAAACATAATAATTCATACAAGCCAATAAATGAACAAGAACCCCAGCAATACATCATAGCAGCTATATCTTGCCTGGTCATTATGGTTTGGGCTTTCATCATCTAGCGCAATGTCATATGGTGTTCTTGGCAAATGGGATGACCAGAAATTTCCCCATTCTATGTTGATAACCTGAGGAATGTCGAGAACTTAATTGTCAAAATTTCAGGGAAAAAAGATTGCATAGGTTCCTCAGCAAAAGATGGAAAATGAAAAATATACCATGCTTCCTGAATTTGTAAGGCCTTGACACTTAATAATTGCATCAGTGCGCTCCACATAACAGGCATTTGTGCCTGTACCGATAATCACTGCAGCCACTGTATCTTCATCATGATAATGACTAAGAGCCAATGTGCCCACAGTATCATTCACCTGCTTATGTGGATCAAAATATCAAACTCAAAAGCCAGTTGCCTTAGCTTGCATTTTCCAACATCAACCTTGTATTTAGAGAAAGAAAGCAATATTTAGAGAAAGAAACTTTTTTCTGAAATTACAGAAACAACTAGGTCTATTTAGTTCCACACTTTTATAATAATCAATATTTTTTAAAATCAATATGGACAAGATTTCTTCCCAAAATCTCAAAAGAGATTTATTTCTTCATGCCTAGACACTTGTTGGGCTTCAACATGTACTCCATTCTTATGCAGTTATGCTGGCACCAACAATGAAACTTCAGAGTGCAAAGGCCCATTAGATCCATCCTGCTCTTAATACAATGGACACGGTCATGCATTCTCAACACAGAATTTTGAAGGTGATGTAAGAAAGGGTGTACAAGCTTTCCACACATGTAAAAGCTTGACCAGTTTGAGCTGGGTCGCAGAGATCTAAAATGGCACTAGTTGCTGCCAAAAGAGATAAATGAAATGACAAAAGGAGGAAATGTAGAAGCAGTTAGGTGGAAGTGATGTCTTGATCTACTCAACTGTTCTATTGTTGGCATATAAAAATTCTCAAACCCAAAAAACCCCACAAAATACCCAAACCTCCATAAAAAGCCAAAATCCCAGAAATTCTCCAAAAATCCCAAAACCTCCATTTCCTAAAACCCAAAACTCCTCAAATCCAAAAATTCCCAGAAAATGCCCATTTCTGAAAATACCTAAAAATTCCCAGAAACTCCACAAATCCAAAAAAATACCCAAAAATCCCTGAAATTCCAGAAATTCCCCAAAACCCCAAAAGTTTCCCCAAAATTCCCGAAAATCCCACAAAAAAACCCAAAAATACCAAACCCACCCACCCACCCCCCCCCCCAAAAAATGGCCCCAACGGGCCAAAACCGGAGGAACCTCCGGTTGGCTTGGCCAACCAGAGGTGGGGTACCTCAGGTAGCCCAAACCGGAGGTACCCCTCACCCAAACCGGAGGGGGGGTACCTCCGGTACCCCCTCCAAACCGGAGGGACCCCCTCCGGTCCCTCTGCAAACCCCCCCCCCCTAGGAGTGCCTCCGGTTCCCCCCCTCCCTTCTCCAAACCGGGGGTTCCAGTGGCACCCCCAACCAGAGCGGGGGTACCTCCGGTTGGCACCCCCAACCGGAGGTGCCCCCACCTCCGGTCCCCCCCCCCTCTCCAACCGGAGGGGGGGAGTACCTCCGGTCCCCCTCCTCTTCACCACCCTTACTTCTATAAAAGGAGGGGGGTGTTAGAAGGAGGGGGCCTAGGAGGGCTCTTGGACCCTCTCTCCCTCTCTTGGAAGGAGGGGGAGCCCTCCCCTTTGGCCCTTGTGGGCCTTGGACCCTCTCTTAGGCATGGATGGCAAAGTCACCTGGGTCGGAGCGGAGTCGGCCGACTCTGAGTCGGGTCGGCCCCTGGCGACCCGACTCTGGGGGGGAACACCGACCCACCCACAGGACTGGTTTACAAAGCCCACTGCCCCGACTCAGGCCAACTATGGCCCGACTCAGGGTCGGGATCGACTGGGGCCGACCCAGCCACCCGACCCGACTCTGCCATCCATGCTCTTAGGAGGGGTCTTTTGACCCTCTCCCCTTGGCCCCTTGGAGGTTTTTGGCCCTTTTGAAGCCCCCTCATCTCCCTTGGGCCCTTTGGATGGGGAAAATTGCAAATATACCCCTATTTGGGTAAAAATTGCAGAAAAACCTCTGGAAGATGCAGAAATTGCATAAATACCCCCGGTGGAGGGGGAAATGACAGAAATGTCCCTGCTGTCCGGGAAATTGCATAGAAGTCCCCAGTTTGTGGGAAATGTCATAAAGGCCCCAAAAAGAGCAGAAAATTGCAGAAATACCTCCGAGATGGGAAAATTGCAGAAAAACCCCCGAAAGATGTAGAAATTACAGAAAAGACCCCGGGAAGGTAAAAAAAATTGCAAAAGAACCCCTGCTGCCCCGAGAAGTTGCATAGAAGCCCCCAATTTGTGGGAAATTGCATAAAAGCCCTTGAAGAGCAGAAAATTGCAGAAATACCCCAGTTTGTGGGGAAGAGTGCAGAAATGCCCCTGAAGAGTTGGAAATTGCAGAAAAGTCCCCGAAGGGTGCAAAATTGCAAGGAGGTCCCTCTGCTGCCCAGAAAATTGCAGAAAGACCCCTCAAAGGTGCAAAAACTACAAAAATACCCCGGTTGTGGGAAAATTTTCAGAAATGCCCCTACCGTAAAAAAAATGGCAGAAATACTCCGGTTTAGGGAAAAACTATATGTAAACCCTCACGGAGTTCAAGAATTGCATGGAAGCCTTTGGTCGGACCAGAAAATGGCACAAAGCCCCTGGCAAGCTCCAAACGCAACAGAGCTGAAGGCGGGAATGCCGTTGGCACGACTCGGTGGAGCGGTATCCACGTCACTTCTCTGAAGCGGCGTGCGCTCTCCTGGGTCGGACCCATAGTTGTCAAGGCAACAAATCATTGTGTGCCTAAGCGCTTAGGCGCCCGCCTAAGCGGCGCTTAGGCGCCCGCCTAAGCGGCGCTTAGGCGCTAAAGATAACGTCTAGTCTAGGTTATTTCAAGAGTGACATCCTATATTAAATCTAAAAAGAATTCATAATATAAATAAAAAATATTATAATTATACAATCATGCAGAACCTACACAAATATGACATTATAAACACAATGTGAAAAAATTTGTCATTACAATAGTGCACCAAAATTAAACATGTGAAAGAAAAATCCATTCTTCTCACTGCAAAACTAATTTAAAAAATTGTAAATAGAGAGGAGAGGGGGCGCGGGACAGTGTGTGTGTGTGTGACCGTGAGAGAGAGAGGGGAGTGACTCAGTGACCGTGAGAGAGAGAGAGGAGGGGGTGCCGGTAGGACTGTCACTCTGTGACAGTGTGTGTGAGATAGAGAGGAGAGGGGGGGGGGGACTGTGTGTGTGTGTGTGACCGTGAGAGAGAGAGAGGAGGGGGTGCCGGTGGGACTGTCACTCTGTGACAGTGTGTGTGAGATAGAGAGGAAAGGGGGGGGGGACTGTGTGTGTGTGTGTGTGACTGTGAGAGAGAGAGAGAGAGAGAGAGAGAGAGAGAGAGGGGGCGTGTGTGTGTGTGTGTGTGTGTGTGTGTGTGTGTGTGTGTGTGTGTGTGAGAGAGAGAGAGAGAGAGAGACAAAGAGAGAGAGAGAGGGGAGTGACAGTGAGAGAGAGAGAGAGAGACTGAGAGAGAGAAGGGGCGCCGGTGGGACAGTGTGTGTGTGTGTGACCGTGAGAGAGAGAGAGAGAGGAGGGGGTTCCGGTGGGACAGTGTGTGTGTGTGTGACCGTGAGAGAGAGAGAGGGGAGTGACTGTGAGAGAGAGACAGAGAGAGAGAGAGAGAGAGATAGGCAGAGAGTGTGACGGAGGGAGAGAGGTTGGGAGATGCCGCCGCCGGCAGCGACCTCCTCCGGCGGCGGCGAGACGGCAGCGGCGCGACGGCAGCGGTGCGATCTCCTCCGGCGGCGAGACCTCCTCCGGGCCTCCGGCTACGGAACCCTACCTGGGTCTGGACTCTGGGGGCGAGGCGGGGGTGGGATTGGGAAGACGGGGTCGCGAAGGGGAGTCGGGGCGGAGGGGGGGATGTAACCGGGGATCCGATCCACTAAAAGGATCCGAATGGACCCGAAAACCATCTCAAGGCGCCCAAGCGCACGCCTTGGGCCGCCTTCCGCGCCTTGGCGTCGCCTTGCGTCGCCTTTTTCCAGCCCACTTAGGCGGCCCACTTAGGCGACCCCAAAAACCGCATTGGCGCCGCCTAGGCTGTCGCCTTGACAACTATGGTCGGGCCTGAGTTAACCCCCCTTGCTAGAGATGCTCGAAAGAGTCAATTGATGACGGAAATACTCGAGTAGGCCAATCAATGACAAAAACACCTGAGGAAGTCGACAAATGACCGAAACATTCAAGAAAGCCAAGAAATTACAGTGGCACCGAGGGAAGCCAATTAATGGCAGAATTGCCCAGGATTGCTCAGAAAGGCCAAGAAATGGCAAGGATGTCCGAGAAAGCCATTAAATGGCAGGGATGTTCGAAAAAAGCAGGAAATGACAGGAATGTCTGGGAAAGCCAAGAAATGGCAGGGATGTCCGAGAAAGCCGAGAAATGGTAAGAATGTCGGAGAAAGCCAGGAAATGACAGGACTGTTCGGGAAAGCCAAGAAGTGGCAGGGATGTCTGAGTAAACCAAGAAATGGCAAGGATGTCCAAACAGACCAAGAAACTGCAGAAGCACCTGGAAAAGTCAATCGATGACGGGAATACCGGAAACTACTCGGAGGAGTCAAGAAATGACGGAAAGAACCCGAAGATGTCAACTAATGGCAGAAGGTCAGGAAAGGCCAAGAAATGGCAGAAGTACCTGGAAATGTCAGTAAATGACAAGGAGACCCCGGACAATTATGGATACAATACTATTTATGCCTCCTCCAAGTTTCTTCTTCAAAAGACAACATTGGCCAAGTTTCCAATTCTCTGATCATGGCGGCCGATGCTTGCAGAAATACCCTGATAAGGAAGAGTTGTAAAAATCCCAGAAAGGGCAGAGAATTGCAACAAAATCCTTCAAAGAGTGGAGAACTGCGAAAAAGTCCTTGAAGGGTCAGAAGCTGCAGTAAACTACTTCTATAAAAGGAGGGGGGTGTTAGAAGGAGGGGTCTTGGACCCTCTCTCCCTCTCTTGGAAGGAGGGGGAGCCCTCCCCTTTAGCCCTTTTGGGCCTTGGACCCTCTCTTAGGAGGGGTCTTTTGACCCTCTCCCCTTGGCCCCTTGGAGGTTTTTGGCCCTTTTGAAGCCCCCTCATCTCCCTTGGGCCCTTTGGATGGGGAAAATTGCAAGTATACCCCTGTTTGGGTAAAAATTGCAGAAAAACCCCTGAAAGATGCATAAATTGCATAAATACCCCGGTGGACTGGGGAAATGACATAAATGTCCCTGATATCCGTGAAATTGCATAGAAGTCCCCGGTTTGTGGGAAATGTCATAAAGGCCCCGGAAAGAGCAGAAAATTGCAAAAATACCTCCGAGATGGGAAATTTGCAGAAAAACCCCCGAAAGATGTAGAAATTGCAGAAAAGACCCTGGGAAGGTAAAAAAAATTTGCAAAAGAACCCCTGCTGCCCCGAGAAGTTGCATAGAAGCCCCCAATTTGTGGGAAATTGCATAAAAGCCCTTGAAGAGCAGAAAATTGCAGAAATACCCCAGTTTGTGGGGAAGAGTGCAGAAATGCCCCTGAAGAGTTGGAAATTGCAGAAAAGTCCCCAAAGGATGCAAAATTGCAAGGAGGTCCCTCTGCTGCCCAGAAAATTGCAGAAAGACCCCTAAAAGGTGCAAAAACTACGGAAATACCCTGGTTGTGGGGAAATTTTCAGAAATGCCCCTACCGTTAAAAAAATGGCAGAAATACTCCGATTTAGGGAAAAACTATATGTAAACCCTCACGGAGTTCAAGAATTGCATGGAAGCCTTTGGTCGGACCAGAAAATGGCACAAAGCCCCTGGCAAGCTCCAAAGGCGACAGAGCTGAAGGCGGGAATGCCGTTGGCACGACTCGGTGGAGCGGTATCCACGTCACTTCTCTGAAGCGGCGTGCGCTCTCCTAGGTCAGGCCTGAGTTAACCCCCCTTTCTAGAGATGCTCGAAAGAGTCAGTTGATGACGGAAATGCTCGAGTAGGCCAATCAATGACAAAAACACCTGAGGAAGTCGACAAATGGCCGAAGCACTCAAGAAAGCCAAGAAATTGCAGTGGCACCGAGGGAAGCCAATTAATGGCAGAATTACCCAGGACTGCTCAGAAAGGGCAAGAAATGGCAAGGACGTCCGAGAAAGCCAGAAAATGGCAGGGATGTTCGAAAAAGGCAGGAAATGACAGGAATGTCTGGGAAAGCCAAGAAATGGCAGGGATGTCTGAGAAAGCCAAGAAATGGTAAGGATGTCGGAGAAAGCCAGGAAATGACAGGACTGTTCGGGAAAGCCAAGAAGTGGCAGGGATGTCCGAGTAAACCAAGAAATGGCAAGGATGTCCAAGCAGACCAAGAAACGGCAGAAGCACCTGGAAAAGTCAATCGATGACGGGAATACCGGAAACTACTCGGGGGAGTCAAGAAATGACGGAAAGAACCCGAAGATGTCAGCTAATGGCAGAAGGTCAGGAAAGGCCAGGAAATGGCAGAAGTACCTGGAAATGTCAGTAAATGACAAGGAGACCCCGGACAATTATGGATATAATACTGTCTATGCCTCCTCCAAGTTTCTTCTTCAAAAGACAACATTGGCCAAGTTTCCAATTCTCTGATCATGACGGCCGATGCTTGCAGAAATACCCTGATAAGGAAGAGTTGTAAAAATCCCAGAAAGGGCAGAGAATTGCAACAAAATCCTTCAAAGAGTGGAGAACTGCGGAAAAATCCTTGAAGGGTCAGAAGCTGCAGTAAACTCCTTAAAAGCAAGAAATGATAGAAAAATCCCTTTAAAGGGAGGAAACTGCCCAGCTCATGTTGTTTGCATGGCTCAGTGGAGCGGTACACACATCGCTTCTCTGAGGCAGCGTGCGCTCTCCTAGGCCCGACTCATGGCTGGCCATCCTCAATTTTGGGATCGCCAAGAAATGGCAAGAATCCCTGTCAAAGGTCAAGAAATGGCTAAAAAGCCCTGGGACGTCAAGAAATAACTGGAAATCCCCAGCGAGCCAAGAAATGATAAGTGTACCCCGAGAAGTCGCTGAATGACTGAAAAGACCTCGGGATACCGAAAATGACAGAAGCACCCAGAAAGGGCACAAACTTGCAGAAACCTGGCAAGACCGCTCAAAGGTCCCGCCACAATCAAATGGTGACGGTGACCATGAAGCAAACACAATGAACTGGCAGTGATCATCTTGGCGATCCAACAATCTCATTGTGATGAAATCCAAGCAAACACAATGAACTGGCAGTGATCATCTTGAATCAAAAGTGTTTGAGTTTAACTCGATGTAAATTAACACCGACTTCGGTCGGTGGAGAAAGGTCCAATACACGAAACCCTAATCGCCTGATAAAAATAAATGCGCAAAATATATATTGTCCAGTAAATGGGCATGTAAAATACCCGCATTAAGCGAACCCTAAATGTACAGACTGGCACTCCCGCAAAACAAAACAGAAAGAAAATAAAGAAAGAAAAGAGAAAAAGAGAGGGTGAATATTTTTCCGCGTCCGACATCTATCTTTTTCTCTACCCTCTGTTAGAATGATCATCAAAATATCATTTAGTTCACTAAGGTAAATGCGATCCAGTATACACAATAGAGTTAAACATATGCTCCCCATGCAGCTCTCATTAAATATGTAGAAGGAAAGATCAAAAGAAGTTTGATGTAACTGTGATCTAGTACACATAATAGAGTAGAACACATGCACCCCTTATAGCTCTCATTAGATATGTAGAACAAAAGACCAAAAGAAGTTTCAAGTCATTGGCCTCAAGTGTCAAGATCCAAGTGGCCTTAATTTTTGTTTTAAGAGGTAACCCAAAAGGGTTACAATTCATTGACCCCCTGACCCTTAATTGCAGTCAAGGAAAGAATAAGACAATGAAATGCAAACTGATTTACATCAAAATGGTTTCTTCACACTGTTCCATTTTCACCTAAACTCACGCATGGCATTGAATAAACAAACATAGTTGCCAAATGGAGAAACCAAAGGGCGAAATGGAAGCAAGAAGCATGGCTCTAAAAAAAATGTGGCAAATGAGAATTGATTTTGCAGTATAGCATAAAGGAGTATTTGTTAGGTTGTTAAATTTTCTTCATCACTAAGTGTATTTATGAGGTTAAATATAAGAAAATGTATGTCTTAAATGATGTACGCTCTAAACGTTTTGGTTATATTTACAACATTTTTTAAGGTGATGCCTAGGCGACAAGGCGATTGGGCAGTGTCTAGGCAGGTTGGCGCCCAGGCAAGCAGCCCAAAAAGGCACTCGCCTTGGTTGCCTAGGCCCGCCCAGCTGCCTAGAAGTCACCTTGCCCACCATGGCAAGAAAATCCATCACCTTTTTTTGGCATGTGATTTTGTTGTAAAAAGGTCTAAAACATATTTTTAGAGGGCTCATTTGTATAAAGAGGAAGTTATTATAAAAAGGAAGCCAAAAGAACATCAGACTTCAATATTGATATTGTTATTTCTTTTTCATCATTTTCTGTTTTTTAGAACTACTTTGATGCAATGACTATGTTTGACAATTGACAAGTGAATGAGTGATGGTTCAATACAAGTATACAACACTATATTAGCCAAGATGGATTTTCATTGGGGTTCTTTCAACAATTTTGGGCAGTCATCAAGGCAGATATTATGGCGGTAGTGTCAGAATTCCAGACAAGACCTTGGAGTATCAAACATTTCAATTCCACCCATTTGGTGCTTATTCCGAAGTGTGCTGGGGCAGAGTCGATCAATGATTATAGGCCGATCAGTTTGTTGAATTCTATGTATAAAATCATCACCAAGGCCATGGCTGGCCGGCTTAAGAAGGTGATTGGAAATCTCATTGATGGTAACCAGTCAGCTTTTATTAGTGGACGTTTCATTTTGGATAATTTCATGGCAGCCCACGAATGCTTGCATGAGCAAAGGGTCAACAAGAGGCATTATGTGTCACTCAAACTTGACTTTGAAAAGGCATATGATAGGATTAACTGGAAATGTCTTTTCAGAGTCATGAAAGTGATGGGTTTCAAGGATAGATGGATTGAATGGGTTAGGCAATGTGTGCAATCGGCAAAATTTTCTGTGCTCATTAATGGGTCTCCATGTGGTTTTTTTGGTTGCTCTAGAGGGCTGCGGCAGGGGGACCCTTTATCCCCTTTATTGTTTGTGTTGATGGGGCAGGTATTGAGTGAGATGTGGAAGAAAGCAAGGCAGGCAGAGTTAATTGAAGGAGTTTCAGTGGGAAGGGGGAGTTTAGAAGTTTCACACCTTCAGTATGCTGACGACACAATCCTTTTTTCCTCAAATAACCTCGATAAGCTCATCAATTTGAGGATCCTTCTCAGGCTTCTTGAGTCGGTGACTGGTTTGAAAATTAATTTCCGTAAGAGTGAGCTGGTGGGGAACATTGTAAACGAGAACCTCAGGGCTCAGATTGAGCAGATCATGGGTGTGAAATGGGGGAGTTTCCCTGTTAAGTACCTTGGGTTGCCCTTGTCTGATAGATCTCTGAGAGTCTCAGATTGGAATGGAATGGTTAACAAGTTCAGTGACATGATTAGTGGGTGGAAGGGCAGACTATTATCTGCTGGGGGAAGATGGATTCTTTCTAAGGTGGTGCTGTCCAGTCTTCCTTTATATTTCTTGTCCATTTTTAAAGCCCCTAAGGTCATTTGCAAGAAATTGGAATCGGCGAGAGCTGCTTTTTTCTGGAGAGGTAAGGGGCCAGAAGTGCATGGTGTTAACCCTATTGCATGGTCGAAGGTGTGTAGGTTGAAGGAAGAAGGTGGTGCGGGCCTTGTGCCAATGGAGATTATTAATCATGCATTACTCACGAAATGGTTGTGGAAATTGGATGTAAATGATGGGGCATTGTGGAGCTGTATAGTTAAGAGGAAGTACTTGTGGAATGTGGATGGGTGGTGTTCTCACTTACTGAGTAGGAATAACTTATCCTCAATTTGGAAGCACATTATGGGGAATTTGGATTTCTACTTGTGCTCTTCTAAGCTTCAGGTGGGAGATGGTCGGAGAATCAGATTGTGGCAAGACCCATGGTTAAATAATGAGCCTCTCATGCTCTCATGTCCGGGATTGTTCAGAACTGTGTCACAGTCACAGGTTCTATTGGCTGCTTTGTGGTCCCAATCTCAATCTGGTCCATCATGGCACTTAATGTTCAGACGGAATTTGGTGGAGGAGGAGATCAGTGAGTTCCTTTATCTATCTGAGGCACTTGACAACACTAAGTTATCCCCTGGTATGAAGGATAGCAGAGTTTGGAAGTGGGAGAGGTCAGGGAAGTTTTCAGTCAAATCAGCGGTTCGTCTACTAATTCAAGGAGGGTTGAAGGTCAGATGGCATAAGCAAGTGTGGGATAAGGGGTTGCCTTTGAAAATTAGGGTCTTTATGTGGAAAATTGCATGGAAGAGGCTATTTACTTTGGTCAGGGTCAGTATGTTCAGAAAAGATTCGAGGAAAGTATGCATATTTTGTGCATGTTTTCAGGAGGATTTGGACCATCTGTTCACTGCTTGTGGAGTAGTCAGAATTGTATGGAATCTGTTCTTCAAGTCTATTAATGTCTCTTGTTGCGTTCCCCTCAATTTGCATCAGCTTATTGATTTCTGGCCTAAGTATAAACCCACAGGAGTTGAGGAGGATCTCTGGAAACTGTGTCTACCAGCGATGCTCTGGTCAATCTGGAAGGAGAGGAATAAGAGGCTGTTTAACCAGGAGTTCAGAAACCTGTTCCTTATTCTAAATGATTGTATCTCCTTTGTGTATCAGTGGCATCTTAGCGTCTCTGGAGAGCCGGTCAAGCTATCTGCCCTATTAGATCAGCTGAAGGGGTGGAGGAAATTTACCTTGTAATTGGGTGGTTTCTTTTTTTTTTTTTTTTTAAGGTTAGGGGCAGGGGCTTCCATCATCTTGATAGTCACCCCTCGTCCCTTTTCCTTTCTTCTGGATGTTTTATGGTTATCTTTTCCTTTTGTATGCTTTTTGCTTTTTCCTTTGCCTTTTGGCTAATGAAATTTGGCCTTCGGCCAACTTCTAAAAAAAAAAAAAATTATTTGCTTAGTAATATTTCAGGTTAATCAAATATATTGTTTTCATCCAAGTTGACAGGTATGTTCAGTTTGATTGTCTTATTATTATTAACTATTTTGTTAACATGTTATTTTTATTATTAATTATTAATTATTTTGTTAACATGTTTTCTTATTATTAATTATTTTGTTAACATGTTATATTTCAGGTTAATACAATGCACATAGCTCATTTATATGCACTGAAAAGAGAATAATAACTCATTCATATACATTGAAAAGAGAAGAATGAATAGACATGATATAAAATGAAGTTAGTGAACAATGATAAACTAGGCTTCACCTAGGCGCCTCGCCTTGGCACCTAAGCATTAAGGCACTAGGCCACTGCTTTGGTTGCCTTGGTAGCCTTAACAACCATGGATTTCAAAGATGTTTGGTTTCAAAAATTCCAAAATCCAACCAGAAAAAGAACTCAATAAAGTTTAATGGTTCTCAAATTACATAAAATATTATCTACGGTAGATGGCCAAAAATCATCACTGACCTAGTGGCAGTCAGTATCCAAGAATGCCAGAGGTCATCTCATAAGCATAAAATGGGCATGGAAAGTGGAAACAGCTTTCTTTATGTTCTCCAATATGGGAGACAATGTCCTACAAACCAATAAAGCATAGTCGGCCATCACATGCACCAGCAAATGCAGTAAGCAGCTGATTGTGACCAGGAACATGGATTAGTGACACTTACGGGTGTAAAATAAGAGATATGCAAGTTTTGACTGGACCATACCCAATTATCCTGCATCTGTTTGGTCCGATTCCATGCATTTATTTGGTTTGTTCAATTTGAAGAAAAAATCTTCAATACCAGACCAAACTGGTCACAAACAGCCCTAATTATACAGGCCCTTAGGCCTCTGATCTTTTAAATCCCTCAGCCTAACTCCTCTGCATTGAACACCTTGTTTACTGTATTTTTTTTGGAAAGTGGGTAGTGCCACAAATATATTAAAATGAAAGAGAATGTACAGTATAGGTGGCTCAAACCACCTTGTTTACTGTATTGGAAGCCCTCAACCATGGTCCAGCAGGAGCAGCAACAATAGTTGGCAGTGATATTAGCAGTGTCAGCCTACGGCACAGAAATCTAGGGGTGAGTTTTCCTTCTAACACCCACCAATCCATCCCCCAACAAGTTTTCTAACTGTAACTGCTGGCAAGGAAGGCCAATGAATGGATCGGGTTGAATTCTGGTCATTTTGGCCAAAATATTCAGCTAAACATGGTTGCTCTGGTAAAATGGTTCACCCCTGCAGTTTCTCCACACTTCCACTGCATTTCTGAAACTAGTTGCTTTGTTTCACAAATCTGTTTCCTGGGAAATACATTTCCTGCCTCGACCATACTTCCCTATAACTAGAAAACGCTACTTTCCTCAAAAGGCTTATTTCATGATAACCGGTGCATTGCATAAGCAAACTGCAGCCTCCAATATTAGGAAAAGTAGAAACAATGTAGAGACAGTTGGAAATTTTTGATACAACACATCTTAATGCATGATTATGATGGTGGCTCAGTATTTGACACACTGAACCATAGTTGTCAAGGCGGGCACCTAAGCACCGGTTAGGCGCCGCCTTAGCGCATAGGCGCTAAAAATTGGGTAGATCAAAGCTCCGCCTTTCTGGATTCAAAAAAGGTGAGCCAAGGAGCTGCTAAGGCGCCTAAAGCGGGTGCCTTAGGCCGCTTGGCCCGCTGCGGACCGCCTAGGCCCGATATGGCCCACCTGAAGCTGCTGGATCCGGAACTAAAAAGAAGAAAACCACCCCAGCGATCAACCCACCCCCATTGGCACCCTCCTCCGCAGCCTACGAGCTAGGGTTTCTTCTCTGGTGCCGTCGTGCATCCCCCCGCCACCGCTGTCGCCTTCGGCCGCCACCACCGTCACCTCCGACTGCCGGCAACCTCTCTTCGACGAGGTAAGTCTTAATCTCTCTCTATCTCTATCTCTCCCTCTCTCCATCTGGAAATCCCTCACCCTCAGTCTCTCCCTTGATGGCCACCTGCGACCATTTCCTCTCTCTGCCAGCTATCTCTCCCCCTCCCTCTCTTTGTCTCTCATCTCCCGCTCTCACTCTCTCTATCTCTTGTCTCGCGCTCCCTCTCCCTCTCTCACTCTCTTGTCCGGACTCTCTCTCTCTCTCGTGACTCATCCAAACCTCCTCTCTCTGCGCCTGGTCCCCCCTCACTCTCTCGTCTCTCTCCCTCCCTCTCTACTGTGCTTGCACAGTCATGTGGTTGTGCAAGTAGTCACATGACTGCGCAAGCATATTCTAATGACTTTGCTTCCCAATCTCTCTCTCTCTCCCATCCCGACCTCCCCCATCTCTCTCTCTCTCTCAATGCGCCTGGTCCCTCCCCTCCGATCTCTCTCCCCCCTCTCTCACTCTCTTGTCTCTCTACCTCCCTCTCCACTGTGCTTGCACGGTCATGTGACTGTGACCGTGGCGTGCAAGCAGTCTAATGTGACTGTGCTTCCAGGCCTATTTTCTCCCATCCTCCTCTAGTTTTGACATGTTTAAATATATCTTTTGCAGGGTTTATAATGGATTCTAGTTCCACACCCGAGACAGATTTGAAGAAGAAGGCCAAATCTAATGATCTGGGTTGGAGCAATCTGACATGGCTCTTGATGATGCCCGGTTTGGTTTTAGACTTTAGCTGTGTTATGTTGCTAGTTACTAACTTACTACTACATCTTTGTTTTCTATGTTGTTAGACATGTGTATGAACTCTGAACTCTCTTTTATATGTGGTTGACTGTTTGTACATTGTAGTACTTTTCTTTATATGTATTTGTAACTTTATGAGTGGATAATGTTGCTTACTTGCTTTGTATTTTGATAATACCAATTGTACTTTGTGTTGTATTATAGTCTTATTTGCAGATTTTAGAAAACAACTTTGCGAATTATGAGGCCAGATTAGTAAAATTACATTTGATGCTTCACTTACATATGATTGTTTCAATATTTCTCTTTTAAAATTTTGTGATGCGTTATTGCAATGATGTCTGCCATATTATGATTTTTTTATTGAATTTTTATGACCATTATATCTTTTTAGAGACATAAATACCATACAAGGACACTTGGAAAACAGTCCACATTCAGTCCATGTTTATTTATATAGGATGCCACTCTTGAAATAGCTCAGATTAGACGTTATCTTTAGCACCTAAGCGCCGCTTAGGCGGGCGCCTAAGCGCTTAGGCACACAAAGAGCCCAAAAAAGCTTTGGTCGCCCTGACGCCTTGACAACTATGCACTAAACACAAGAGAAGTATCATACCTATTGATTTGGTTATTATGTTTTAAAATGAGGTAAAACTAATGCAGTTGAAAATGTTTTATGGTGGTTTTCTACAGAGTAATTTTACTGAGCCAAAGAAAAAGCAACAGGGACACAAATCATACCAAAGCTGCCACCCGCATATTGAGCCCTATTTTTGCCATCGCGTCTTCTAAACACTGAGTAACATCTCTTCCAACCTGAATGCACAACTGGAAATTAGTCACTGACTACTCCAAACTTTATAAGGCAACTACAACCAAAGTAGCTGGATCGAAACAAGGATGTACAGAAAGCATCTGAAACCAATGCAACAGGAAAACTATAGTTACCTACCATACCCATTTCATTTGCCACCCCACAAAACCATAGTGGGAAAACAATGTACAATGTATTATGAATTTTGCAAAGATTTTGTCATTGGAATGAAGACCATTGTTGACAGTTATAGGCAATTTATGCCACCTGGTTAAACAAGAGTCCAGGAAGCCACTTGCCTCCTGAACTATTTTAATTTTTCATTTGTTAAAATTCAGAAAAAAGACAGAATGGAGCCAGTGTTTTTTTCCAATTTTGGACCCTCTTCATTGGATAATAATGTTCTATAGACTAGTAGGAATTACCAAGAGCATACAGGCCATACCTGCTATGCCTACAATGACTTTATTTATCTTGTTCACTATTCATTTAATTTGCGGTAATTATCATTTTAAAATCCTTAGGCTAATAGCTGCAGATACAAGAGCATGAAGAACTGCAGCTTCAGTTACACTTCTTACAATAAGTCCTTAGAAAGCATCTTCCAAGTTATCAAAATTGTTTATGTCGTTGACTATCTAATATATCTCAAAATTAGAAAGGCATCACTATAGTTATTAGTCCGGTGATGTCAAAGCAAAAGAATGCCTGGGTTCCTAGGGTGGCCATGCAATCTCCACCAACAACTTTCTTGCTTTCGCTTTTCCCATATTAATCAAGAAGGGAAAATATCCTAGAAGAATAATAATCTGACATGAAGAAATAGAACCAAGGGTACCTTCAGGTCATATGGTCATGGACAATTCTGAAGCATGAACACTTATACTTTTTTATCAGCCAAAGAAACTATTTTTTCCAGGATCACCTGACCAGCTGATAAGACATACTAAGCATATTTACTCCAGCTTCTGTTCATTCATATAAACTATTCTCCAACTTCTCAAGTTATCTGCATGCAATGCATAACAATTCAGAAGAGCTCTGACATATCAGAGATCACTGCCAAGCATTCTTTGATGAAAACTTCCCCCAACTACTTGATGTAAAACACCATTGATCACTATCATATTCCTGTTTCCATAAATTATTCCCCAAGTAACTTATCATCATAAAGATTCCAGAGTATGTTCTGGCTTTCAGAAGAGATTTCTACTACCATACGTATCCTAGATCAAGGATTTAAGGACAATATTAGTCCAGCCAGATCAGATCATCCCATTACATTTTAGGGAGAACTACCAATCAGTCCCTGGCTTTTGTGGAACTTATTTTTCGGTCCCTGGCTTACAGACTTATAGAGTTAGAGACTTATAGAGATAATAAGGGACTTACAGAGTGACCAGGGACCTAAAAATAAGTCCCAAAAAGTCAGGGACTGATTGGTAATTCACCCTACATTTTATCAAACCTAGTCCAGATCTGCCCTTACCTGAACCCTGGCTAGAATCCAGATTGTCTGCTATGGCCTTGAGATCAGAGTGAACCAGGCTTCCTCAGCCCAATGGGGCATTCTTCATCACAGTCAGTAAATTAGGGGCTCTGGTTTCTTAATGGGACAATCAGCCAACTATGAAATACCTAGAATTGTTGGCTTGCAAAATCTTCCTCCAAAGTCACCCACACCACACTTGCAGGTGACCTAAACAATGATTGTCAAAGTGGCAGACAGCATCAGCAATTTCCCATCCTCTTGGATTTTCTCAAACACAGTCCAGATCTGTCCTTACCTAACTCCTGATTAGAATCCAGATTACCTGATATGGCCTTAAGATCAGGACGGACCAGGCTTGATCAAGGCCAATGGGCATTCTTCACAGCTGACAAATTAGTGGGTCTACTTTCTTAACCCACAGTTGCAGGTGACCTCAACAATGATTGCAAATCTGGCAGACAGCATCAGCAATTTTTGCAAACACACGGACGTACCCTCTCTCCCCTCTTCTTAAACCGCAGTTGCAGGGGACCTCAACTACGACAGCAATTTTTGCAAACATCCTCCCCCCCTCTTCTTACCCCACAGTTGCAGGGGATGTCAACAATGATTGTCAAAGTACCAGACAGCATCAGCAATTTTTGCATACACATGTACATACCCACCCTCCCCCTCCGCCCTCACTTCTATAAATACTTCCCTCTTAACAGATACATTCTCTGTTAACCGTTAGTTCCAAATCTAACATCTAGAATTAAAGGAAAGGGGAAAAAACATGAGCAACAAAGGGAATCTTCCACAACTGGGCAGAATTCTCACCCGTGTGGAAAACAAATCTGCCCAAAACAGTAACTTCTCACACTGACCGAAAATGCAATATGCATACATAGGGTGTTTCCCTGCCGAGCTAATGTGGGGCCATTTGCTCAATGGCCTAGCCATTGATCAAACAGCCGGCACTAATTTGTTTTTTCCTTTTTAAAAAATATGGGACTCACTATTTTCTCTTTCTCACATCATTCCATCCCTCCAAGCTTTATGGCACACCACAGGCATGCAACTCAAGAAATTATCTATTTTACTATATTTAGTTTAAATTCAACTCTTCGTTCTAGGATCAAATTTAATGTGCTCATTTATTTTCAGATTAATTGTTCTTGTGCACGAAATCTTATGTTGGTTAATCCTTAAGTCTTGAATTCATTACTACTACGGTATCTCTCCTTTTTGAGCTTTTACCCAAAGACTGATAACCCACTTAGAAAAGGAGAAATGCTCATACATCACCTTGCCAGAACCTAAAATTTCTCATACAAAAAAGGTTAGGGCAGCATAAAGGAATTGCAAGAATACATGTAGGAAAGCGCACATTTTCATACATATACAAGTAATACACTATCAGCAGTTACTCATAAAAAGGCAAGATGATGATTTCTGTGCAATTTTCAACTTACTGTATCCTCGATGGAAAAACCTTTGGTCCATTTGATCAGGGCACCCGATGAAACAGATGTTTGTCTTATGGGAAACGAAAACGTAAATCCAATCTCCCTTGCATGACTGTTTCCTTCTTTTTCAACAAAATGTTTCAATGTCATTGCAATGAAATCAAACAGCTCCTGTATATAAAATTCCAAGAAAAGATCCAGTAAAACTTGCTTCCAAATATCAGATTTAGAAAATAAAAAACAATAAAATAAAAGAGATGTGGTAAGCCAACATTTCTATGTATTTAAACATGGAAACTTAGAGCAAAAGTTTGAAACACAGAAAAGCACAGCAATAAAGGATAAGGAAATACCTCAGTAGATCCGGACATCAGGTTTTGGGGAATTTGTTGGCGTTCAACTTGACACCCCAAGATCATGGATCTTCTACCCCCAAGCTGAACCCGCAAAACTCTAAAGTTAGTACCTCCCAGATCAAGAGCATAGTAAATACCTTTTTCACTCCTGAAAACAATTGATTCATTTTAACAAATATCATTTATACAACCAACAGAAACAGGAAATTCATATGTATATAAATGGTACTTAGAAGCAACAACAGGAGTGATGATCATTTTTTCCTAAGAATTACGAAACACATGTTGCAGCAGTCACAAAAGGAAAAGAGAAAAATAAAATGTTCCCAAAAAGTGACAGCATTAACATAGCCAGACAAGAGCTGGACAGTATATGGTTCATGATGAAATTGAAAAAGAAGTACTTTGTGTATGTTCTACTATGATTCAAAAGCAAATATTTTTACATGTACGTCCACTATGAAATTGGAAAGGAAATACTTTTAGGTTCCAGTAGTGTGAGCTCTGTGGCTGTAAATCAATAATCTGCAACACCTTTTCCTTTTCTCTAGTTTGAACCTTAAGAATGATGAATTGATGATCTCAAGTGAACCCTGCAAAGGAGGTATGTGTATAGAAAAATGTGCAGAAAATCTTGGCTAGAAAGCCACAGCCGGGTATATTCATGAGTTGTCAGTACATGATAAGCCGGATGGAAACATGGCAGATATTCAAAGTACAAGAGTTACAGGTACTCACATATGCAAAAATAAGGTAGCAAAACAAAGAAAGGTATGAAAGGGATACACCAACATCTTACAGTATCACATGAATGTAAAGGATATTTTCATACCAAAAGCCCATGATATCTTACTGTTGAAATTGTCCCACATCAGACAATTCAAAGATGGCCTGTGCTTATATAGTGTGGCCTTCCTCCCCTCAACACCTAGGTTTTGGGGGTGAACTTCTACATGGTATCAGAGCAAGTTCCATCCCGACTGTGGGCTCCATGGAATTCCTCATTAATATTCAAGTGACCTTTGCCCTATATAGGGCCGGCACGTGCGGGGGCACGTTGAAATTGTCCCACATCGGACAATTCAAAAATGGGCTTGTGCTTATATGGTGCGGCCCTCCTTCCCTCAACACCTAGGTTTTGGGGGTGAGCTACACTCATTACTGTATCATGCTTATGATTATCCACGTGCAACCTGGACTCTGACTATTTTCCCATTAACGTCAATAAATCCACTAATTTTAATAAGAAACTACTCAAAGTTTTATACATTGAGAGATCAACTTAAAAGTTCATTTAAGGTGTCTTTATATCAGAAATAAAACAATACAAAATATCTAGAAAATATCCAGATTCGTTCCGGCAAGGCTTAAATAGTTTCCTTTCTGCAGTTTCAATAGTTTCATTGGCTACCAAAAAATCTCAAACAGAACTAGCGAATAAAATATGCAACTGAGCAGGTGAAAATTTCATTGAACTTAATGGAGGACTTTTCTGGAGAAGATTAACGATTGTATGGAAAACATAAGAAAAATATGAAAAACCTAAAAAAGGAAAACAAAAGCCAACAAAGACAAATCTTACCAAATAAAACATAAACTATGAGGAACCTTCTAGAGGAATCGTCTTTCCCATAAGTTAAGGTGACAGAACACAGGGCTATTTAGTTCGGAGATGGAAACAGAAATAGATGCTTCTTCTACTATTGCATATGGAATATCAGAAACGGGAGTGAACATTTCCATACATTTTTCTTTCCACATCCATTTGTGATTTAGAAGTGGAAACAGGAGAATCCATTTCCCTTCCCCTTCTCATGCGGACTGGTTCTTGCAGATCAGGACGATGTGTTGCCAACCATCATATGTCAAGTAATGCATGCAACAGACTGATGTGTAACCTGATGCACATGCAGTAGTATATAAACCCCCAAAAGAAATATCATTCCTCATCCAACCAAAGCATAGGTGGCCAAGTCATTTGACTCGATGCCAAAGGTTCAAGACAACGGTTTTGTTAGTTGACTCTCATAAAGGGAAGAAAAATTAAATAATATTTCTCATTTTAGGGCACAATAACATAATTAGCAGAATATATGTTGAAACATAAAGCAGGTGTGGAAACAAGTGTTTCCAAGTCCACACCTTATTTTTTGTCAGAGATATCTATTAAGAAACCTCCAAGTATCAGAACAAGGATATTTCTTCCATTTCCAAAACATTGGAAATTAATGACAAATCAGATAGCAAAGTATCATTAGATATAAATAACCAATGCCCATGCGCACGTACATGCATCCCCAAAAATAAATATTGTCCCTCATACAACTAACGCATAGGTGGCAAAGTCATTTGATTCAGTGCTGAACATCCAATCATTAGTCTTGTTGGTTGATTCTCATTAAGGGAAGAAAAAGTAGTCAATTTTTATTCTATATTGGAGAGGAAGGATGCACTGCCACCAGTGGCACCAAAAGTGCATTGCCACCTACTCTAAAACCATATGATTCAATGTCAGATTTTAGATCCACTCTGATAATTCTTCTTTACTCTCAGTAAATTAAGTGTGTATAAAAAATTATGCACCAAAGTTAAAATTGCAGATATCTAGAGCACATGAAATCGACAGCCTGGATAATACATGTATGTGCCTCTTTGATCCATGAAGCTATTACTTTTGTTTGATGGTTTCCTTTTTTGTATGTCTACCTTATTAATGGTAGAGAAGAATTAATGGAGTAGATCTGAATCTTGACGTCAAACTATGCAGTTTTAGAGTAGATGGAAGCACACTTTTGGTGCCCCCAGTGGCAATGGATCTCTTCTCATAATATATTATTATTGGAACATATATCAGAAAGTGGAAGTAGAAGCTCCCAAGTATCAGAAAGAGAAGAATTCTTCCATTTTGGAAACATCAGAAACAAATCAGAAATCCGAAAGTCGGGGACCATTCACAACCGAGCGACACGTATATGCTTTCTCTTAGTAGTTTATCAAGGGCCTAAAGGAGGCCTCGTGAGGATTGAAATACATTCTCGCCATATTCACGATACACTTGTCACTGACATAACAAGTTTTCATATCATGAGTAGGGCAATATAACAACACAATCACAAATATGAACTAAGTGTTATGTACTATTAAAGTGACAAATGATCAGCAGGCAACAACCTAATCCATATATTCTAGTCGATGGACCATCAACCAACTGTTTTGCGCTACAGACACGTAGCAAAGGGTAACCATACAGCTGAAGCAATGCGAATAGCCACAGGGAAACAGGAACTCAATCTACATACATCTGGATAATACAAGATCAATAAATGTTTTATAAGATAGATTATGAAAAAGAGGAACGTCAAAAAGAAAAAAATAAATAAAAACGAGTGATTACTCCTATGTCACCTGCAGCCCGCAGACAAATTTCATAACAAACGTGTGAAAGACATGAGATACACGCTCCAGCAGGCACTACAAACCGATCCAAAAGGAGCACATCCTCGCAAATGGCTACCACCCAGAGCACTAAAGCAATAGGACATCGAAGGGCACCACTGAGGGAATGGAATAGTGGACGTTAATACCGGTAAAGGAACAGGGAATCAGGCATCCCAGGTAAGGGCTATTGCATATTCATTTCACTGGATAATCGCCAGTTAAACAATCGGGAGAAAATGGATAATCTATAATTTATATCTTTTGCTTCAGAAAATAATCTCGTCAATTTTTGCACTTTTAAACAGGTTTTGGGTTAAAACCCACTGGAAACAATAGTAAATAAAAAGTATCAAATAAAAGCCGGCAATCCATCCAGAGCTCGTCTGATTCTGTTCACAAATACCCATCCACGCATGGAAATTTCACAAGGAGACGAAACGACAGGTGGGGAACAAGGAAAAGGATCCCTTTACAACAGAACCAACAGGAAGCATCAGAAACCAGAATAAGAGAAGGCTTTGAATATAGCGACATCTCGCTTAGCTCTACTCGCTGTATTAAAAACCGAAGAGAAATATCAACAAGGGAGAAAGGGAGGGAAAGAGGGAGGGAGAGAGAAGAGGTGGAGGAGGTGGGTAAGGATGCAACTTGCAGAGACGCCATACCCGTTGGGGAGGCGGTCGACGAAGGTGAGGAGCATCTTGAGCTTGCTGCCACCGTCCGAAGCTAGGCCGGCGTGCATCTCCACGGCCATGGCATCGACCACCTGCCTAAGCCGCCCGATCGAGGTGGCGCAACCCTCCTCGAACTCCCTCAACACCCTCACCGCCCGCCCCCACCGCCGATGGCTCCTCACCCTCTTCCCCACCAGTATCCCCGCGATCGCGCACGTCACGACCGCGCACCCCACCGCCACCCCCAAGCCCACCCTCCCCATCACCGCTCCTCACTTGCCCCTCCACCGTACCGGCGTCCTCAAGCCATGCAACGGGCGCCTCCACCCGCACACCCCCCCCCTCCCCCAGCCGCCTCAGCTTCCTCCTCCACTCCCTCCGCGCCTGGACGAAGACAGCCACCCACACGTCCACCACCTACTGCCGCAGTGGGCCCCTCCCCACCGCCGCCCGCGGCGCCCCGGTCGCGGCCGCCTTGCTGCTCGGTAAAATACCGTAGAGAGAGAGAGAGAGAGAGAGGCGACGCACGGTCGGAAAGGATGGGGAAAAAGAGGAAACCCCGAACCCCACCCCCCGCCTCTTTTCGGCACACCGGAAAAGCGAAGCGAAGCGAAGCGACGCGTTTCCCTCACGAGGGCGCGGTCCGAACAATATATTTATATATTGCAAACCAAAATGACAGATTTGCCACTGGACGCAGCAGTTAATGTCGGCGGACTCCACCCTTTTGACTCGTGTCGGCTCGAAAGCGACGCGGTCTAAGGTTGGCACGCCCCTCACCCGCGGGCCCCACTCCTACAGTCAAAGCACGTGGACCACGCCCCCCCCCCCCCTTGTTGACCGCAGTGGTGCCAACTGCCAACCGGTCCCCGGGCCCCCTTTCGGCGTTCTCGACCGTTGGATCGCGATCGGACGTGTTAATCTCGATCGCGGCGGGAGTCGGCCGTCATAAGAACAACGGGTATGGGTATTTTGGGAATTATCTGGCGTGGTAGAAAGAGTAATAACTAATAGGTGTGAATAAAAAGTTGTTGCTGTTGTTGGGGTCGGGGGGCAGCCGCTGCTGTGCCAGCGCGCGGGGGTGTGGCCGTTAGAGGCGGAGCGGCGACGGGGGCAGCGTCTCCTGCGCCGTACACATCCAGCTGTCCCCTGCTTGGCTCCAGCTAAGCACACAGCTGCTAACCCCCCACCCCGCCCTCGCCCGTACACCTGCTTCTTCTCAGACACCGGCCTGTCCAAAACGCACACCCCGATTTCTTGACCGTGGTGATTAAACTAATTAATCATTTTTTTACGAGTATTACGTCCTTGCTGTGGGCTCTAGCATTGAACAAAGGGAATGTTTTAAAAAAAAACTTTTTAATAAATATTTATTCAAATATATCTAACTTTAATATGTTTTTTAAACTATATCTAATCTAATATATTTACAAAATTATACTTAAATAGTTTATACAAATTTATATAAATATGTTGCAACTTACACAAATATGTGATAATTTACATAAATATGTTACAATTGACATAATTTTTTTGTAATTTATATAAATATAATATAACTTACACAAATATGTGATAGTTTAAACTAATAAATTATAACTATTTTGATTAGTTTACGCATATATATACTACAAGTTATACAAATGTACGGTAGCTCACATAAATTTATGTAAATTACAAGATAATTGTATAAGCTATCCAGGCATAATTCTATAAATATAGTACAATCGAATATAATTAGATAAATATTTATTTAAAATGTTATTTTAAGAAGAAAAAAATATCTAGAACAAAATACCCCGCAAGGCCCCACCTCACAAGAATGCACATCCCACTCTACCTCTAATAAGACTCTCCGTTCTCTTTTTGTGGATATGAATTTTGTGATAATAAAAGTATGATAATGTTAATCTCTCCTTTTTGGTTTTAAGACTTTGGAACCAATTTCTAAATATGGATCGCAGTGTGAGATAATTTTTTCAACGTACTAATGGAAAAGTTTGCTTATATAATTATATTCACCGCCCATCAAATATTAAAAAAAAAAATGTATATTGTAAACATATGTATGTTATTTTTTTATTTATCTAACCCAAGTCAATATGAGAGCTATGAAGGGCATCTCAAGCGTAAACCCATTCTAACATAAGTTATTGCACATTTATGTGTCCAATAAATGTCAATTGACTTGTCCAACTTCTATATTATGAATCTAAACAAATGTAACGAGTTATGAAGACAGAGCACTCTTGGCTAAATTGTGCGTCCCGTCTAGTTTTATTTGGTCTTCAATGGAGATTGTCTTGTCTCAGTTTCTTATCAATATTTATACAAACCAATTACATAAATATTTAGCAAACCAACCATGATTTGTTGCATAGCTAAGGGTACAATAAATAATATCCTAAGTGATAACGTCCAAATCCATTAGACTAAACTTGTAAGTTGTTGGGAAGCCAATTGGAGTCGCAATAATAAATCACATTTGGTTGTTTGGTATTATAATAAATTTAAGATAAATTAATAATAATTTAAAATTTTTGAAGATATCTTCAATCTATCTCTGATCTATCTCTATACCAAACATGATCGTAAAGATTGAACAAATTAACTAAGGATTGTTACATGTAAGTGTACAACAAGTATAGCCACATGTGATAAAATCCCAAATCTAGTAGAAGAAATGTGTAAGTGTCCGGAAAGGCCAATTATAGTTGCATTAATCAATCACATAAAGATTGGTAAAAAAATCTAGAAATGGTGGTAAATGTTCCAAATCTACAGAAGAAACTTGCGAGTTGCTGGGAAGCCAATTGAATTTGCATTAATCACACTTATATTTTAAACTGGAGATAACTTTATGATGACCGTGTTCTTTATACTTCCAATTTAAAAATTAAATTACCAAAAAGTCAACATTTTCCGTGCTTTAGTGTCCAAACAAGGTACCCTTTTTATTTTTTTTTTCCCAGCCATTTATGTTAATTATATCCCCTTGGGACGGACAGAGATCCCCTGCACCATTTTTGGTGCACCACTCCCTACTCCATGATTTTTTAAGAATATTTTTAAAATAAAAAATCTATAAAACTTTTAATTATTATAAAAAATAATATATTTTATTAAAATCTCATTGAAAATAGGTAAATTCTAAGAGAATGAGTCTTTTAACGTTGACTAAGATTGACATATTTTTAACTAAAATTAATCAATCTTAAGATAATGACTCTCTTATTAGAGTTTACCAGTTTCGATTGGAATTTTAATAAAATATATTCTTCTTATAATACTAAAAAGGTTTTATATTCTTAAATTATTTTTAAAATTTTATAAAGTAAGAAATGGTGCACCATAAGTGGTGCAGGGGATCTCGACCCCCTTGGGACAACCTCCACCTCCGTTGTTCGGGAAGGACTTGTTAAATATCTCGGCACACCCACTCAACGCTCGCTCTAGATACAAAAAAGTAGATCTTGTAAAGTGTAATAATGTGACATATACAAAGCCCACCCTTATGTATTTGGAACGAATGCACCTAAGATGGCAATCAACTTTTCTTACACTACTCGAGGTGTGTAAATTTGGAGTTTTTTCGATCAAGTGAGATAAAGACAATACGGGTATACGGAAAATAGGAACTACCAAATCCTGAACTTGGAGTTCACGAACACCAATCTCTGAACCCACAAAACCACACGGGGTGGGATTTCCTCGTTATCAAAAAAAAAACCTTCCTTACACTGCTTAGATCATATTTTTGTTCTTTCCCAACTTTTCTCCCCCTTTCCTCCTCCTAACACCCCTCCCCTTTTGCTTTCCTCACATCTTGGTTTCCTTTTCCAACTTTCTCTCCCTCTCCATTCTTTCCAACAACCCCCTAAATTTGTGCACATGATATTATGGGAGAAAGTTCATATGTTAACTGGATTTTTTTAATTAATAGTATTCTAACAAATATTTTATTCATACTCTGATTTTAACATATTTCTAAATATATATACAAATTTATGTCTGGATAATTTACCAAATATGTTGTAACATACATAAATTTATGATGCTTACATAAATATGTTATAACTTACGCAAAATTGTTGTAAATCACACAAATATTGTCAAGTTCCAATTTGATAATATTAGAGCGTGAGTAGATACATGCATATCTATCAGTTGTATAATTCTTAGTAAATTAAATACGAAAGACAACATTAGAATAAATAATAAACTCTTAATTTTATTGATAAAAATCATTAAGTATTATTACAACTGCTATTCAGAGCTATTATATAAGACCTATCATAACAATTACATTGAGATAGACTAAAAAAAAAACTAGCTAACTAGATTTCACTAACATTGGCACGTCCCGAGAGCCACTTACTCATGAGAGTTCAGTCACTCAACACACTTACCATCACTTGTTTACACGAGAAAATCTTCCTGTAAAATGTTAAAAACATAATGAGCATAAAAATGTCTAATAAATTACCCCTCTAAAACAATTCTAAATTACAAGCTAGCAATCAACAATTTTAGTTAATGATTAACAAAAGTCGTGTTAATAAGATATGACTAAAGTGATAGACACAAGATTGTATGAGATCCTTATTATGTCAAAGATTAAACAAAACTAAATAATTATAGAGACTAGTCCTCGTAACATTTATGTGTTATAGCATGAGAACGAATTATTACAATAACATACATGTATTAACACATAAAAAGGTTATCACGCATGTAGTAACAAGAGAATAACATGCATGTAATAACACGAGAATGACTAGTACACATGTACTGGAATGGGATTATCACGCATGTAATTACACGAAAGTGACATGCATGTAATTACATGAGAATGAATTGTCAGGAATAACACACACTTTGCATGAAATGGAGTGACAAAAAAAACTAGAACGCTGGTGATCACCGCGTCATCTGTCAAATGAGTCTAGTGGGAACACAAACCTTTCCTGGAATTGGATCAGAACCCAATAACTAGCATTGGTCGGTTTGACATGTTTGTCGACTATCCATTAAAGTACGGCGCAGCTCAAAGATTTAAGATAGATGGATGCACTAACAAGACATGGTGACATTGAAAAATATAGATAACATTCATCGATCGATGTGAAAACACCAGCAATCGGTACAGAATATAAGTACTAAACATTTATAACACCAATCGATGTATTTGAAGTCACATTAACACTAATCAGAATATAAATAACACTAATTAGAATGGTGTTCACAGTCGGAACATATATAACACCAATCGGTAAAATAAGACAAGTGTTCGCCAATCGAAACATGTATAGCACTAATCGATGTGATTGTTAGCCAATCAGAAGAATTTTTTTGTTCTCTAATCGAAAGAACCTTTTTTGCTCTCTAATCATAAGAACTTTGTTCACCAATCGATGGATGAGTTAGGTCGTCCAGCCAGATGAAATCGGTCGACCAACCAGGCAAAGTCGGTTGATCGAAACATATAGTTCGGTCAATCAATTTTCCTAGGGAGGTTGTGTTCTTTTCAAGTGTGAGGATTGGTCGTACAAAACCTAGAGTTCAGTTAACCAATTGTAGTAATAACTAGAATCGTAAAACTTGAATCTTACAAGTTAAACATGCTTGGGAATGGATACCAACAAATAGGAATCGTATGGCAGAACCTATATTACTAATAACCATTAATTAACTAGCTAATGATTTAAGAGAAGGGTTAGAAGGTCCTACCTTATGGTCGGACAGTACTTTTGGGTCGAGATGAGCTCCCTAATTGAAGTACAACAACACTTCCCACATCCCTCCTTTCTTCTCTCTCGGAACAGTGGTAGATGGACCTACCAGACAATGTGCACCAATGGTTTTCCTAAAAGCCTTCTCTCCTTCTTCTTTCTTAAGACAGCAGGGTGGTGATGTGAGAATGGAGGAAAAAGAAAAGGAAGAGCAAAAGGAGAGCATGAGAGGAGGTGGTTCGATGGGGGTATTTATAGGCTTTCAATTCTCTTGCATGCATAACACAGCCTAATGTATGAGAGGTTGAATCCTTCTCACTCCTTAATCCATTTTTTTAGCCATGTTAGGGGAAATTTTCTCAACTTTTAACACGTATAGCAAGCCTTACTTAGGGATTAAGTTAGGTATGTAATAATTACGTTATGTTACGAAAATTAAATTAATTCGTTTAAGTTATTTAGGACACTAATTTTATAATTAATTGATGCCAAATCAAGTTACTTGAGAAGTGATATGAATTATGGTGATTTTGATTTAAATTTTTTTAAAATAATTTTTGATCGAGTAAAAATTGTCCCAAAAATTGATATATGTACTTTAATAATTTCTGATACTTACATTATTAGAATCAACATATTTCTGGTAATTATGATGGTTTCAATTTTTACTTTCGTTACGGAATCCCAATGTTGTCATGTCTAGGTACGTGTGACCAGAAGTGGTACTGGCATGTGGTTAGTGTTTGTCACATTTAAAATTCCTTATGCATGTATACTAAACTCAAAGGTATTTATAATTTCCATACTAATTGTTATTAATTCGGGGTGTCACAAACACTCTACTATGATGCTATAGTAATTGTTTTGTACGCCACATTGTTCATCTGAGGCGCTTATCACTCTTGACCATCTCTATTGTCGTGTATATCGTCATCTGACTCATCTGAAAAATATTAAGTAACATTTGGTGAGTAAACACTCGGTAAGATTTATATCTTACGAACAAAGTAATACTTTAAGTAGTTAACATGTTAACAAACATAATAACTACATGATGAATAACAAGTCACGATGATGATAGAGAGCAATAGTATAATGATATAAAGTAATAACAAGTAAGATGTCCAAGTGTAGAGTAATAACGAGTAACATGTTTAGCGAGAGAGAGAGAATTGACCACATCACGAGTAAATACCCAACAGGCAACATGTACAAGTAATATCATGTTAAGAAATATCACAAGTACGTCATGAGTTGGTTGTCATAGATTAATCAAGAATAAGTACATTGATGCAATGCGACATCATATCATTAAACTCCTGCAAGTATAAGTACCTTTGAGTGCTCATAATATGACCATATAGGGCCCTATATGCATAAACATTGGGTTGTGTGTTTCCATATAGATGATCATAACAAATGGCCAAGCGAGTTTCAAGAATAAGAAAAGAAGTATAGACGAGTAAACAAGAATGTCGTGGATGAAAGAAATAAGAGAACAAGTGTTTCTGATTATCCAGAAACATGCAGAGACTATGTACATAAAACAATTTGATAAGCACATGAGAAACAACCACTACACAGCTTACATATAAGTTGGTGGCAGAGCAAGGGTGAATGCGATGTAACCTCTGGCCGCAATCAGAAGGCAGTCAAGGGGTTAGGTGCGAATGTCAAGAAGAATCAGGCCCCAACATAACTGTATTTAGAAGGTGGGTTCTAAACTAGGTCCATTCTCAATCAAAAACATAAGGTTGGTTGGAACGTGTCGTACAAATCCGACATAATCCCATAATGTGCATGGGTGTTTATGGTACGACTTACTCGACGTCCTATAGGATTTCTTATATGGCTGCCAAGGAGTCGGATTCTGAATCATAAATAGGTGTTTGCACTTTCGCATTCATTTTCGCTTTTTAAAGAAAAAATGAAAATGAAACCGGATATAAAATAAGAAATTCAGAAACATCTACGTTACATCAATATATAAATTAGTAGATCCACATATTCAAATCATACAACTTTAAATGTAAATATATTAATCTACATTCCCAAAAAGAAATTATCATAAATTTCTACCTAATAATCACCCCAGGGAATGATTTTTTGAAACAATAGACTATAAGTAACATGGTTTGAGCATCTCCAACACACACAGCATAAACCACCTATTAGAACAAAGACCCTCATAAATAATGGAATATAGCAACAGTGGCACCAGGAGAATTGAAGTTGAAGATGGAAAATGCATCACCCAGATGATTTTGCCATGTCCATGGACTTATTACTGCAATGATAATAGAATTACATCTGAATCATAGTTAAGGCATGTTGAAACAGGAAGATGTAGTAAACTTGAAGGAAAATAGTTAACTGGATAAAAGGGATTTCCGAATAAGGGTAACTCACTCTTGCCGAAGAAAATTCAATGGCAAGAAAAGATCAAAGTCAAAGATCCTACAGTCTGCAACAAGCATAAGATTGAATAATGCTAACCCTGATATGTGTTATTGATTCTTCCACATGGTATCCTGATATGTGTTAATGAGTCTACCAATATGCCCAAATGATGGACATGGATCACTAAATGAGTTCCATTTTTTTTTAAATAAGCAAAATGTATTTTGTAATATAGTTTATGAAAATTTGCCCCTTTCTTCCCACCCTAACATCATTTTTAGCAATCAAGCAACCTAGCACAGCTAGTAAAAAGAAACATCTCATTTTCACACATGATGGTGTAAATGAGTCCCCATAGATTCCAATCCAAACTGTTGCTAAGATAAAGCAGTAATTTACTTATGTTGCTAAGGTTACAATTGTAAAGACATTTTCGTTCAAAAAAGAAGAATTAGGGTAGATTTGATAGTTAAATAAGTCTTGATAATCTCTGATAAAAAGGGTTTATCAGTTTTGATAATCGTTTTGTCGTTTTGGTAAATAGTATAATTTATCAGACATTTATCAGCACTTTTTGGTAATAAATTTTGATAAGTCTAACTTCTATTTTTAAATTAATAAAATTATCTGAATTTATAAGGGGCTCAAAACTTCTTAAAATGAAGATAAATCTTAGTAAGAGTCATGATGCTGACATAAAATGATTGATTAATGATCTCAATATGACATAAAATTATTATACTTCTAAATATTGTACCAAAACAAGAGATGACCATAAAAAATTATCTTATCAATGTATATCCATCTTACGAATCCCTAATAATCGACGCTTAAATTTGCACTGAAATCTCATCGAAATAAAGATTAAAGAGGAAGTAATTCATTCTTGACCGATGACATGAAAGAACATGAAGAACAACAATGGGCAAAGTTATAACTTCCCCCAGTTTTACATGCTTCATTGAGACATTGCTCGGCCTCACCTGATGCCACAGCACAAAGCACCGTTCAGCATTCCCTTGGTCCTCGTGATCCAATGGCCTGCGATTCTTCCTTATCCCATCGGTCCCCTGGAAAAATAGGGTCACCGGCCACCCACTCTTCAGCCAGTTCTGCACTGGCTTCTACGCGACCTTCCCCACCAAAATCCCCGTCCAATAAAGATAACCAAAGGAGAAGTCAGTCAGAACCCTAACCAACCATAAGGGGGGGAAAATAGAGAAAATATAGCGGTTATGTAGGTCACCGAAGGAAGCAACACCCACCTTCAGCACCCCTTGATCGAGGCCGTTATCGAGTGGCCTCTGGAAGGAGAGGCGCAACAGAGGGGAAGATTGCGGCGGATGGGAGGGGGGAGATCATGGGTGTAGGCGTGGACGGCTGGGGGTAGGACTGCCAATGGGTCGGAGTCGGAATCAAAAATAGGTGTTTTTACTTCTGCTTCCTATAAGAAATTTCAGAGTCGGAAACAGAAACGGAAAAATGTGTTTTTGCTTCCGCATCCATTTCCGCTTTCTATCGGAAAATCGAAAATGAAAACGGAAACAAAACGGAACCTTCGGACGTAACAACATCTATACAATTATAATTTATTTATAAATTTACAAGTACATTAATTATTAAATTTATGAATAATTTCAAGTGTAAATTTAACAATATCTTCTACCATATCTTCTCCATCATGTACATTATAATGACTCTTACTAAATGAAGTATAACAAGATCAAATTAGTATGATAAAATCATATAGTTATATATAATGGTTGAGTAATAGATAATCAATATATGTAGATATAAATAGGGAAAACTAATTTGGGGTCCTTGTCAGAGAGTGTTACTTTTTTCTTCGTCTCTATCAGAACACTGAAAGACGTAGAGTCCTTAATTTTTTGCCTGGTTTAATTTGGAGTCCCTACTTTTGAGACGTCACAATTTACGACCATCGATTCACAAGTTCTGTCTCTTTTGCATCCGTCTCTTTTTCCCATTTCCGTCTTACCCTTCTGTCCTTTCGAATGCAATGAAGTAACATATCCGCCTTTCTATCCGCCTCCACCATCCATGGAAGTTGGACTTACATAACGTGCCTCGCACTTACATAACGTGTGTTTCGCACTTACATCAACAATTGACATCACTTACACATTGTAGGTAAAAAATAATTATAGAAGATTTTAATTCATTCAAGATTGTGGGGGCGGGTTGCTACAAGTTCTTCTGTTGTGACCTATTTATTTACATCTTAAACAAATATACGTATTTGAAAGGACGGAAGGGTAAGACGGGAATGAGAAAAAGAGATTGATGCAAAAGAGACGGAACTCGTGAATCAATGGTCGTAAATGGTGACGTCTCAAAAGTAGGGACTCCAAATTAAACCAGGCGAAAAAAGTAAGGACTTTACGTCTTCCAGTATTCTGACAGAGACGAGGAAAAAAGTAACACCCTCTGACAAGGACCCCCAATTAATTTTTCCATATAAATATTATTAGAGAAAAAAAAACTACCATATATGATGATATAAGAGAGTGACCAATAACCAATAATTAGGGCAAGAATAGGGGATGATACCGACAACCATCGCCGACGTGGAGCACGGGTCGGGCCCACAGTCTATGCCGACGAGGACATCGTCGGATTTGACAACATAGTCAGGATTAGGATCACCTCGTCCCCGAGTAAGGAAACCAAGGTTATCCCTACTTTCCCAAGATTGTATGCCCAGCAAGGAAAGGATCCAGGATCCCGGAGGGCGACAACTCCTCTGCCCTTAGCTGGCAGTCGCCAGCTGCAACCCAAAAGATAACACCCGGTGATTACGCTCCTTACCTTGGGACGCTGACTCCACAAGGTAATATGAACGGCTAACTAAGGCAGGAGGTGAAGCGGGCCTGGTTAAGCCTCCCCCTATAAAAACCCAAGGAGACGCTCCAGACCAAGGTATGCTACTCGTGGCATAAAAACTCTCTTATTCTCTTTTCCTTTAACTTGACTTGGACATCGGAGTGTCTTCCCACCGGGGCAACTCGGTGGTCTTGCAGGTCTATCTTCAACCGTCTGAGTCAACGACGAGCCGCGATCACCTTGGGGTCCACCCGGATTGACCCTGGTCAATTTCCCATTGCTCGTGCAGCAACATTTTGGCGCCGTCTGTGGGAAGCGGTACACAAAGCTTCCGTCAATGGCACCCAAGGGAAAGACAGTGGCCTGCACGTCGGAGGAGGAGGTTGCACAAGATGTTGCAGTACAACAGGCAGCCGGTGGTACTTCCGGCGCCGGGGAGTAGGATTCGAGTACCACCACAAGGCTTGACCGCGTGGAACAAACGCTAGCAAGTCTACAACAGATCTTAATGAGGATGGAGCAGAACCAACAAACACCCCCAGCGCGAGGAGCAGGCCCAACCCCCCAAGTGGCCCCGGCGCAAGGGGATAAGGGAGGGGAAGACCTCGGCGGACAACCCTTGCAGCCTGCGACTTCGGCATGCCGTATCGACATGCCGGGGCCTACACCCAGAATCATGACGCCAGCAACACAACAAGTCGGCCACGCCCAGCCGGCTACATCGTTAGCCGCGTCGGATCATCAGCCGAGGACGGACGCCGCCGACCACTTTTCTGCAGAATCCGTCCCGCTCAGCGAGGCGCCGGTCGATCCCAGGTGGAAGGACGACCTACGGGAGATGAACAGGAAGATAGAAGCGTTGCGGATCGGCTCCCGAGCCCCGTCGGTGGCAATGCTCCTGACGGCTTCGCCCTTCACCGAGGAAATCACCTCGGCCCCTGTCCCCCAGAAGCTCCAGCTGCCGAAGTTCAGGCGTTACAACGGGACGACCAACCCTGTGCACCACCTTGACCACTTCTAGGGTCAAATAGAAATGGTAAACGTAACTGACGCAATGAAATGTCGTGCTTTCATGTCCACCTTAGATGACGCGGTGCTGCAGTGGTTCAAGGAGCTGCCCGAGAGGTCGATTACGAGTTTTGCCGACCTGGCTCAACGGTTCCTGGATCACTTCTATAGCACAGTACAACATTCGCTGTGCACAGACGACTTGTGGCTAGTCGCCCAGAAGAAGCATGAAATGTTTCGTGACTATGCGAAGCGTTTTCAGATCGAGGTGATGAAGGTGGTAGATCTGGATTTAAGGACGGCGGTTAACATACTCACGCGAGTATGTACCGACGCGGCGTTCGTAGCATCAATCGCCAAAAAGCCACCTGTAAGTCTCTCCGACCTTCTCTCTCGGATGCAGAAGTATGTCAGGCTCGAGTCTACATCGGGAGCCGCAGGGAGACTGAAGCGACCACTCGAGGATGGTTCGGCGAGGACTGAGCCAAGCGAGAAAAGACCAAGGAGGGAGGAGCCGCGGGGAGATAGGCGACGAGAACATGATGGCCGACGAGGATCAGATCGTCGTCCCGACGAGTACCGGCGCGTCAGAGACCTCCCTCGCTTCGGGAGATTGCCTTCAGATATACTCCCCGTCATCAAGAAGCTACCAGAATTCAGGCGCCCTGAGCCTTTGGCGAGGGCCCCCTCGGGGAGGGGGCCGACCTTTACTGTGAGTATCACAAAGGTTATGGCCACCTGACTGACCAATACAGGAGCTTAAAGATGGAGATAGCCGAAATGCTACGGCGGGGAATCATAGGAAAAGACGTCGTCGACGGGAAACCGAAAGAGCATGAGGAAGAACGAGAACATGGGGCAAAAGGAGCCGTCCTCGTCCTCACCGGGGGGCCGGCGAGCGGTGGTGACAGCAACAGAAAGAGAAAGGCTTACGCGTCATCGTTAGTCCTCGGGGTGAGCAAATCGGCATCCAAAGACACCGTGGCACTGGAAGTACCCGGAACGGAGGTCATCACCTTCTCGCATGAAGACGCCATTGGTCTGAGCTTCCCTCATGACGATGCGCTGGTCATCCACGTGGACATCGATGGCTACACGGTGCACCGCATTCTCGTCGACAACGGAGCTGCGCCCGACGTCCTCTTTTATGACGCCTTCCTGAACATGCCCAAGCTAAGCGCGGAACTCAAGCCAGTCTCCACCCCGCTATTCGGATTCAATGGGGAACCTGTCACAGCCGAGGGGTCCATCAGGCTGAAGGTAACTCTAGGCACCCGCCCGCGATGTGTAACGGTTGAGGTCGACTTCCTCATAGTCAAAGTGAAGTCGGCCTACAACGCGATTTTCGGGCGCGGGTTGCTGGGGAGGTTAGGAGGTGTACCCTCAACATACCATCAGAAGTTGAAATTTCCAACTCCTGGTGGTAAAGGGGAGGTCGTCGGGAGCCAGGCCGAGGCCAGAAAATGTTATATAAACTCAATAAAGGCGAAAGAGCCAATTGTTTCGGAGTACGTACCTAGTATGGACGATGACGTCCAAAGGCATGAACCGGTGGAGCAAACAAAACAAGTCAGAATCGAGAAAGGTGCGCTAGTTGTCGGTACCGAGCTCGGAGAGCTAGAGAATGAGGTCACCACCTTCCTCAGCAATTCCAGCGACGTATTTGCTTGGTCGGACGATGACCTACCAGGAATCGATCCAACGATCATTCAACACCACTTAAACGTCGACCCGACATCCGACCTATCCGACAAAAGAAGAGACCGTTGTCGGCTGAACGACAGGAAGTGGTTGACGACAACCTAACAAAATACTTGCGTGCAGGGACTATCAGGAACACCTTCTAACAAAAATGGGTCGCCAACGTCGTTTTGGTGCGAAAAGCAAACGGAAAGTGGCGGATGTGTGTGGACTTCACTGACCTAAACCGCGCATGCCCAAAGGACAGTTTCCCGTTGCCGCAGATCGACCAACTCGTCGATTCGACGGCAGGACATGAGCTTCTAAGCTTTCTCGACGCGTACTCCGGCTACCATCAGATAAGAATGGCGCCCGAGGATGAAGACAAAACATCGTTCACCACAGAAAAAGGTCTGTATTGTTTCACCCGTATGCCCTTCGAACTGAAGAATGCAGGGGCGACATACCAAAGGTTAGTCAATAGAATGTTCGAGAAACAAATCGGCAGGACGATGGAAATCTACGTCGACGACATGCTCGTGAAAACCCGACGAGCGGAGAACCACGTCAATGACCTCTCCGAGGCCTTCGGCATCCTCCGAGAGTACGGTATGAAACTAAATCCCGAAAAGTGTGTTTTCGGTGTGCGTGCAGGTAAATTCCTCGGTTACCTCATTTCGAGCCGAGGCATAGACGTGAACCCCGATAAAGTTCAAGCGATCCTCGACATGACGCCTCCGAGAAGCGTGAAGGAGGTACAAAGGCTTAATGGGAGGATCACTGCTCTCAGCAGGTTTATGTCCAAGTCAGCGGAACGGTGCAAGCCATTCTTCGAAGTTCTGAGAAAAGGTCGCTTCGAGTGGACCGAGGAATGCCAGAAGGCATTCGACGAGCTGAAAAAATACCTAGCTCACATGCCGACGCTGAGCAAACCTAAGGTCGGTGAAGAGCTGTTGCTCTATCTCTCGGCGACGACGTACTCCATCAGCTCGGTCCTAGTACGAGAAGAAGAACGAACCCACCTGCTAGTATACTACACGAGCAAAGCGCTCCGAGGAGCCGAACAACGCTATTCCAACCTCGAGAAGGTCGGGTACGCTTTGGTCATGGCGGCCAGACGCTTACGCCCGTACTTTCAGTCGCACAAAATAGTCGTCCTTACTGATGTGCCAATCCGACAAATACTTGAGAGACCCGAGTCCTCGGGAAGGTTGGCTAAGTGGGCCATTGAGCTAGGGGAATTTGATGTCGAGTTTAGGCCTCGTGTCGCCATCAAGGCCCAGGCCCTAGCCGATTTTATTTCCGAGGGGACCGCTTGAGCCTGCCCAGAGGAAGAGATCGCCGAAAGCTGGAAAATCTTCGTTGACGGAGCGTCAAACTCACAAGGAAGCGGTGCGGGAGTTATCCTACACTCGTCCGACAATATAAACCTGAGGTATGCAGTTCGCTTCTTTTTTGATGCCTCTAATAACGTGGCAGAATACGAGGCAGTAATCTCAGGCATGAAGATGGCAAGATACCTGGGAGCCAAAAAGGTGCGTGTCTTCAGCGACTCCCAGCTTGTCGTCAGCCAAGTATTAGGAGAGTTTGAGGCGAAGGAAGCCAAACTCGCATCTTACAAGGCAAAAGTCCAAACACTCATGGCCGACTTCGAGTCCGCCGAGCTGATCAAAATACCAAGGGCCCAGAACGAGCAAGCAGACGCGCTCTCCAAAATCGCGTCTTGTTCAGCCAAACCGCTGCCCACAATGCTGGTGGAAGAATTGCGCGAACCCTCTATATCGGAGACAAAGTTAATGATCGTTGACGTCAGGACGACCTGGATGACCCCGCTCGTCGAATTTATCAAAAATGGAATACTTCCAGAAGATAAAATGGAAGCCGAGAAGACAAGACGACGAGCATCAAGTTTCTTCATGGTCGACGACCACCTCTATCGGAAGGGGTTCAGCTACCCGAGCCTCCGTTGTGTGGAGCCCGAACGAGCCGACGAAATTATCGGCGAGCTACATGAAGGTACGTACGGATGCCATGCCGGCCCTCGCTCCTTAGTGCGGAGAATAACGCGACAAGGTTACTGGTGGCCTACAATGCTTAAAGACACCGAGAGATACGTAAAAAGCTGTCACCAATGTCAGATCTTCAACAAAATCGACCGGCGGCCTCCCTCGAAGCTGGCAAACATAACGTCACCTTGGCCATTCGCGCAATGGGGAATGGACATCCTTGGGCCATTTCCACCCGCGTCAGGCCAGAGGAAGTTCATCATCGTCGGCGTCGATTACTTCACGAAGTGGGTTGAAGCCGAGCCGTTGGCAAAAATAACCGACACCAACTGTTGGAACTTTGTTTGGAAGAATATTATTTGCAGGTTCGAACTACCCCGAACAATCATCACCGACAACGGGAGACAATTTGATAACGTCAAATTTGTCGGAACTGCGACGACCTCGGCATCGAACATATATTCTCCTCGGTCGCCCACCCCCAGACGAGCGGGCTGGTCGAGGTCACTAACAGGACAATCCTTGATGGCTTAAAGAAAAGGCTCCAAGGCCACGGTGGTGCTTGGGCTGACCAGCTTCTACACATCCTCTGGTCCTACAGGACCACGCCGAGAGAAGCTACGCAGGAGTCACCTTTCGCGCTTGCATTTGGCATGGAAGCGGTATCACCCGTAGAACTCCTCTTCCCGTCGTCAAGGATCCTCGGATTCGACGAGCGAGACAATATTCTCTCACTACGCGCCGAGCTAGATCTTGTCGAGGAAAGATGAGAAAACGCGTCAGTAAGGATGGAAGTTTATCAACGGAAGATGAAAAGGAGATTTGACAAAAAGGTCAAGCCAAAAAGCTTTGTCGACGGGGACCTCGTCCTTCGAAAACTTTCAGTCTCGGATCCAAGGATAGCCAGCGATAAGTTATCGGCTAACTGGGAAGGGCCATACAAAGTCGAAGATGTCCTCGGTAACGGCGCTTATCGGCTAACAGACCTCGACGGCCGAAGTATACCCAGAACCTGGAACGCCGAACATCTCCGATGGTATTTCCCGTAGACTTCCCTAAACAACAAGGTCGCTTCGGCACTCAAAGTTAACGAGGTCGCTTCGGCACTCTAAGTATACGAGGTCGCTTCGGCACCCTAAACGACGAGGTCGCTTCGGCACTCAAAAGTTAACGACGTCGCTTCGGCACTAAAAGTTAACGAGGTCGCTTCGGCACTCTAAATATACGAGGTCGCTTCGGCACTCAAAGTTAACGAGGTCGCTTCGGCACTCAAAGTTGACGAGGTCGCTTCGGCACTCAAAAGTTAACGAGGTCGCTTCGGCACTCAAAGCTAACGAGGTCGCTTCGGCACCCTAAACGGTGAGGTCGCTTTGGCACTCCCTAAACGACGAGGTCGCTTCGGCACTCTAAGCCGACGTGGTCACACAGTCATCATCACATGCCACACAAGCATACTATCACATAGATAAAGACATTCGTGAACTGTTAAAGATAAGCTTTCCATCACATAGATAATGTCGTTCATACAAAAGCAAATACCTTAAGTTTCTTTGGCCACACTCTCCTCGGCCACTACCTTCTCCGCCACTTCAGCATAAATTTCGTCAGCCGCCTTCACCATAGCTTCATCAACAATAACAACCGCGGCAGCCTCCTTCACGTCCTGCTTTGCCTCGTGAACAGCCGAAAGGTCGAGATCAGGGAACTGCTCCGCAACGCGAGCAAGACAATCCTTATAACCCTCATTTTACAGTCCGGTTATCTCCTCAGCAAGTTCGTCGGAAGAACGATACTCCTGTATCGCCGCTTCTTGCTCATCTGACACGAGCTGCGTGATGACCAAACTGTCCCCATAATAAATATTTTCATTTATTTGTATATTAATTTTGATGATTAACAAAATAACACTAATGGATTACTTGAGCCTTGAGAACAGGAAATAAAAGAAAAATGAAAGTTCAAGACAACTGGTAAGTCTCATCTCACTTCTATCCAAGTCTTTGTATCGACTTCCTTGATAAGCAGAATGATTTCCTCTTTGACCGGGAAACTCAAAACAAATCGATATCGCAACGACTCTCTGTCGTAACGATTTCTTTAGACCTCGTAACGATTTCTTTAGAACTCGCAACGACTCTCTAGCCGTAACGATTTCTTTAGATCTCGTAACGATTTCTTTAGAACTCGCAACGACTCTCTGTCGTAACGATTTCTTTAGACCTCGTAATGATTTCTTTAGAACTCGCAACGACTCTCTAGCCGTAACGATTTCTTTAGATCTCGTAACGATTTCTTTAAAACTCGCAACGACTCTCTGTCGTAACGATTTCTTTAGACCTCGTAACGATTTCTTTAGAACTCGTAACGACTCTCTAGCCGTAACGATTTCTTTAGATCTCGTAACGATTTCTTTAGAACTCGCAAACGACTCTATAGTCATAACGATTTCTTTAGAGTTCATAACGATTTCTTTACAGTTCATAACGCCTTGCTTTGTGTAACGATTTCGTGTAACGATTTCCTTGTAACTCGTAACAACTTGATAGTCATAACGATTTCTTGTAACGATTTCTTTAGAACTCGCAACGACTCTATAGTCATAACGATTTCTTTAGAGTTCATAACGATTTCTTTACAGTTCATAACGCCTTGCTTTGTGTAACGATTTCGTGTAACGATTTCCTTGTAACTCGTAACAACTTGATAGTCATAACGATTTCTTGTAACGATTTCTTTAGAACTCGCAACGACTTGCTTGTTGTAACGACTTCATAAGTTATCACAACGATTTCCTTACAGTTCATAACGACTTGCTATAATTCATAACGATTTCATAAGTTATGAAGTCAGCAAGATTCTTTTTATCGAATTTCTTGATGCATCAGTATAATGCCTTTTAATAGCGTTGAAAAGTCAAAGTCATATCTTGTCCGTTGACTGCTATGCATTAAATGCTCTCTGATCGTATCTCCCATGCATGCAGACAATATCTTCCATTTCTATGCTACTCTGTCTACGTACTTTTTTAGACAGAAAGGAGCCTTGCTATATACTGCAATATCTGTTCCATCTCAACTAACAATAGACAGCAGTCTTAGCTGTCTTCTATTTATTGATGATATGCTTACAGATATCTGACAAGACTCATCTGGACAACGTTGAACACAAGATACAAAGTTCTATGACATCTCTTTGGCGTGTACACAAGGATAAAAGACTGACGATCAGAAGCTTCCTTTGTGACCAGTCTAACGTACACAAGGATAAGAGACAACGGACACTTCAACGTTCGAATTTGAATCAGTAGTTTAAATAGAAGACTCAAGACGGAAAAGAGGAGAAGGTAGTGAGCAACAACGCTTGATTTCTGAAGAAGAAAGAAATCCATCTCTTCGAGTCTTCAGAATATTGAAGAAGAGCGAAGCTACCACTCCAACCTTGTTCTAAGCTCTTAGCTCTCTGTGCTCAAAAAGAATTTTCTCATTTGTGAGAGCTTGTGTAGTCCTTGGAGAGAAAAACCTTGTTAAATCTCTTTCTCTCTCGGGGGCTTAGGAGCTTCAGTGTGTAGCTGGTCAAGCTAGAGTCTGAAGCCTGTTTCCACACCCTTTTCTTATTAGGTTGTGTTCCCTTCTGGACGAAGGAAGACCTGGTGGTACCAGGGTGGTTGTTGTTCCCTTCAGGCTGAAGGAAGACCAGTTGAGGCTGGGTGTAAGGATCCTTAAGGGGGATTGTACCCTTGGTAGTGAAATCCTGAGATATTGCTCAGGGACTGGACGTAGGTCTCCTGTGGAGAGGAGTTCCGAACCAGGATAAAAATCCTTGTGTCTTGTGGGTGTGTTTTTTGTGTGATTGTTGTCTTATTTGCTCTAACTCTAACCTTGTTGTTAAGTTGTGCAATCCTTTCAGTGAACAGATTTTAATTAGAGATCGAAGTTTTTATTAACCCATTCACCCCCCCCTCTGGGCTAGTTAGCTGGGCAACAAGTGGTATCAGAGCCCGTCTCTTCGACAAAGAAGAAGATCCAACGATCTGAAGAGCAAAGATCAATGGCAGCCCAAAGTAACTTCGAAGGTCAGTCAGTCAACAGGCCTCCCTTGTTCGATGGAGAAGATTACACATACTGGAAGACTAGAATGGAATATTTTCTACAAGGTCATGATTACACAATCTGGTCCATTGTAGAAGAAGGTGATCTTTTGGTCACAAACGCTAAGGCTCAGTGGACAGATGATGATAGGAAAAGAATATCCTTAAACTGCAAAGCCAAGAGCATATTATGCTGTGCCCTAAGCAAGAAAGAGTTCAATAGAGTCTCAGCCTGCAAATCCGCAATGGAGATGTGGGAAAAGCTCAGAATTACCTATGAAGGGACAGACAAGGTAAAGGAGACAAGAATAGATATTCTAGTAGCTCAATATGAAAGATTTCAGATGCAGACAGGTGAATCAATAACTCAGATGTTCAGCAGATTCACTGACATCACAAATGGATTAGCTGGTTTGGGAAAGGTTTATAATGTACCAGATATGGTTAGAAAAGTCCTCAGATCTTTACCATCTTCATGGACTCCGAAGGTAACAGCTATTGAAGAAGCCAATGATTTAAAATTAATGTCATTGGAAAAGCTAATAGGATCTCTCATGGCTCACGAGATAAACATGGAGAGATTAGGAGAATCCTCCAGCAGAAGGAAACAATCAAATGCTCTTAAAGCAAGTGAAGATAATTCAGAAGAATCTTTGGATAATAGTGAGAGTAGTAAAGACAGTGATGATGAAGAAGCCATGCTGTCTCGAAGACTTCAAAGGATTCTAGCAAAGAAAAAGAAATATCAGTCCGGAAGAAAATTTTCTAAGAAAAACAAAGACTTTAGAAAACCAGAAGTAAAGGATCAAAAGAAAGGAGAAGTGATCTGTTATGAATGCAAGAAGCCTGGACACATCAAGGCAGATTGTCCCATGATCAAAAAGAGTGATCACAAGAAGAAGGACAACTTCAGAAGATTTAAGAAGTACAAAAAGAAAGCAATGGCAGCTGCTTGGGAGAACAGCAGTGACTCAGACAGTGAGTCAAGCTCGAGCAGTGAAGGTGAAGAAGCCAACTTGGCTCTCATGGCCAACACCGAAGACAAGGTAACTTCTGACTCTTCTTTTGATTCATGCAATGATTCAGATTCTGATAATTTGGAAAATGCTTTTAATGAACTTTATGAAAAATACAAAGAAGTATGCAAATTACTTAAAACTAGTAAGAAAAATATAATCTGTTTAGAAAATACAAAGGCAGACCTAAGAACAGAAAATGAAGAACTTGAAAAACAAATTACTGAACATAAAAGAAGAAATGAATTATTATGTGAAGATTTAAAAGAGAAAAATAAGAAAATAAATCATCTAGAAAAACAAGAAGACTTAGGTGAATTTAAAATAGAAATAGAAAGACTAAATAAAGAAAATGATAATCTATCAAGTACACTAGAGAAATTTACCAATGGTAAAAACTCTTTAATATTAAAAGGTGCTAGGAATCGGGTAAAAAGAAAAATGGATTAGGATATACACCCCCAGACAATGAAGAAACCATAATATACCCTAAAACATATCCAACACCAAAATTTGTACCCGAACAAGATATAGCATACAAAGCTGATTTCAAATATATAGAAAAAGTGACTAAGTTATCCTGCTGCAGTCACTGCAACAAGTTAGGACATATTAAAATTACATGCCCAACAAGACATAAAAAATGGATATTAAAAGGTAAAGTTGATGATACTAACCAATCAGGACCCAAAAGAATTTGGGTACCTAAAGCTTGATGTTCTCATTTCAGGTTAACCCTCGAGCATCCAAATGGTATTTGGATAGTGGGTGCTCAAGGCATATGTCAGGCAACAAGAAGATATTTGTTGATCTCCAAGCTGAAGAAGGTACAGTCACCTATGGAGATAATGGAAAAGGGACTGTGATAGGAAGCGGGTCTGTGAACATCAAAGGAAAATCAGTCATAGAGGATGTAATGCTGGTCAAAGGGTTAAAGCACAATCTCATCAGCATCAGCCAGTTGTGTGACAAAGGCCATCAAATTCAGTTTCAAGAATCAAAATGCAGTATCTTAAAGGATGGTGCAGTCATATTTGAAGCCTACAGAGAAAGAAATTTGTATGTTCTATATCTCGAGGAACTCAAGGATCAAGATGTGTGTTTGGCAGCTAGTAAAGATCAATCAACTGAGTTGTGGCACAGAAGATTGGGCCACTGCAGCTTGGATGGGTTGAACAAGCTCAGAAAGAGAAAACTAGTTGAAGGACTGCCAAAGGTAAATTTCAGATTGGATAGCATTTGCAGACCTTGTGCAAGAGGAAAGCACACCAAGAGCTCCTTCAAATCAAAGACTGTAGTAACCACCTCAAAGCCCTTAGAACTACTTCACATGGATTTATTTGGGCCAATGAGGACTACCAGTTTGGGAGGAAAGAATTTTGGATTTGTAATAGTTGATGATTATTCAAGATTCACTTGGGTATCCTTTTTAGAGCACAAAGATGACACATTTGAAAATTTTGTCAGCTTCAGTAAGAAAGTTCAGAAAGATCAAAATTCTCAATTGTCTCTATTCGATCAGATCATGGTGGTGAGTTTCAGAATGAAAAGTTTACGAAGTTCTGTGATGATCAAGGAATTGAGCACAACTTCTCAGCTCCAAGGACACCTCAACAGAATGGAATTGCTGAGAGGAAAAACAGAACTCTTTTGGATATGGCAAGAACCATGTTGTCAGAATATGATCTGCCAAGATATTTCTGGGCCGAAGCTATCAACACTGCATGTTATATCATAAATAGAGTGATGATCAGGCCAATTCTGAAAAAGACTGCTTATGAACTCTACAAAGAAAAGAAGCCAAAGATTAGCCATTTCAGAATATTTGGATGTCCTTGCTTCATCCATAACAATGGAAAAAGGGACATTGGTAAGTTGGATGCCAAATCAGATGAAGGCATCTTCATGGGGTACTCTTCTAAACCCAAAGGTTATAGAGTTTTCAATAAACGTTCCTTATTGATTGAACAATCAGTACATGTTATTTTGATGAATCTAACCCTTCCTTGAAAAAGGAAGAAATTAGTGACATTGATGATGCAGATGACTTGTCCGAAAAATTAAAGAATACTTCAATTAAGGACAAAGAGGATCCAACTCTGGAAGAACTGCAGCAAACAGAAATCAACATGAAGATCTTCCAAAGGAATGGAGATATCAGAAAGATCACCCTCCTGAAAACATCATTGGTGATCCATCTGTAGGGGTAAGAACTAGAGGTAATGTAATTCCATGCGATTATTTAGCATTTGTTTCTCAAATAGAGCCTAAGACAGTCAATGAAGCTTTATCTGATGAATCTTGGATATTAGCCATGCAAGATGAACTAAATCAGTTCAAGAGAAACCAAGTATGGTCACTTGTTCCTAGACCATCCAATCATTCAGTTATTGGCACCAAGTGGGTGTTCAGAAATAAACTGGATGAGTCTGGAATAATCTTAAGGAACAAAGCCAGATTGGTGGCTCAAGGCTACTCCCAAGAGGAAGGCATAGATTTCGATGAAACTTATGCACCTGTAGCTAGACTTGAGGCCATTAGGATTTTACTTGCTTATGCATCTGCATTTGATTTAAAACTTTTTCAAATGGATGTCAAATCAGCCTTTTTAAATGGTTTCATCAAGGAGGAAGTTTATGTTGAACAACCTCCAGGTTTTGATGACACTGAATTTCCAAATCATGTATTTAAACTACATAAGGCTTTATATGGTTTAAAGCAAGCTCCTAGAGCCTGGTATGAAAGGCTCAGTACTTTCTTATTAAATCATGGTTTCACTAGAGGTAAAGTAGATAGTACATTATTTATAAAATCTAAGGTTAAACATATACTTCTTGTACAAATCTATGTAGATGATATTATTTTTGGATCTACTGATGAATCTCTTTGCAAGTACTTTGAAAAGCTTATGCAGGGAGAATTCGAAATGAGCTTGATGGGGGAGCTAAGCTACTTCCTTGGATTGCAAATCAAGCAAGGGAAGGATGGCACTCATATCTGTCAAGCAAAGTACACCAAAGAGCTGTTAAAGAAATTTGGATTTGAAGATGCAAAGCCATTATCAACTCCAATGAGCACATCAACCAGAATGGACAGTGATCAAAAAGGTAAAAAGGTAGATCAAAAGAATTATCGAGGTATGATAGGATCATTACTTTACTTAACTGCCAGTAGACCAGACATTTTGTTCAGTGTATGCATGTGTGCTAGATATCAGGCAGACCCTAGAGAGTCTCACTTAATTTCTGTAAAAAGAATATTTAGATACCTAGCTAGAACTCATGACTTAGGTCTCTGGTATCCTAGATCATGTGAAATAAAACTAATAGGATATTCAGATGCTGATTATGCTGGTTGCAAAGTAGATAGAAAGAGCACCAGTGGATGTTGTCAGTTTCTTGCAGGATGCTTAATATCATGGACATCCAAGAAACAAAATTCAGTAGCTCTATCAACAGCTGAGGCAGAATATGTTGCTGCTGGAAGTTGCTGTACACAACTTCTTTGGATAAAGCAACAACTTGAAGATTTCGGCATTCACATCAAATCAATTCCTCTATTGTGTGATAATACAAGTGCCATCAACCTCACCAAAAATCCAGTTCAACACTCAAGGACGAAGCACATTGAGGTAAGATACCATTTTATTCGAGACCATGTAGCTAGTGGTAATTTAGAAATTTCGTTTATAGATACAAATGGTCAATTGGCAGATATCTTCACAAAAGCCCTACCTGAAGAGAGATTTACATCTCTTAGAAGGGAACTAGGGATGTGCAATTTGTGAAAGAATTTCTGTGATTTTATTGACATATAAATTTTTCAGATTAAATGAAAGTTCTCTCTCCGTTAAAGTTAAGCAAAACTCAGTTATCTATATGCTTTGACCGCTTCTGTGTAGAAAGTTGTTTGACTTGTCAAACCTTTTTGTCGCTTTCTATCTTTACCGCCTTTGGCGCTCCTCCGTTCAATAAAGTAATATTATTTTATCCAAATCGCTCTGGGATCGACTCGTCTTCTACCTTTACCCTTTTTATCCTCTATCTGTTCACCCAAAGCCGATGCCCTAACGATTTTGGGATCGACTCTCTGCAACTTTCGAAGCCTTCTTCTCTTCCCGCGAAGAATTCCTTCGAAACTTCCGTCCCTTCCATCATCCTCCCTTCCAGAATCTTTTTTCTCTGCACCCATGGCCGCTCCGTTGATCTCCGGAAGTGTTGGGGGCTACAGTGCTGAGTATTTATCCCCAAAGGAGCAAGAAAGATTTACGTTTGTGAAGACGAAGATTTGCGGAAATAAGGCAGTAGATGTTCAGAATCTTGAGAAGAGTGGCATGGCCAGGCTAGTTGATACTCTAAGAAGATTGCAGTGGATGGATGTGGTCACCTTCAGTGAGGTAAGCTACCCGGACTTGGTGAAAGCCTTCTACATTTGTCTGAAGTCAGAAGCAGATGGGTCCCTTGTTTCCTCTGTCAAGGGCATCCAAATCAGAATAACCCATGAGCTTTTGCGTGATTGTTTGGAGTGAAGACCTCTGGATTTAGTGGCATTCACTCTGTGAATGATGAAGTCAAAGGTCTCGGGATTATCGGTCCAGGGTTTAAATTGAAGGATGGAAGCTTGATATTAATCAGATGTCCGCATTCAATAGATTGCTTCACTTTATAGTCTGCCAAATCTTAGTACCTCGTAGTGCTACCTTTTCCTCATGCACTAGGGCAGATTCGGACATAATGTTCTGGGCAATCCAGAACAAAGAGATAAACCTGGCCGCAGTGATGATTGAGCGAATGATGTTTGCACATGCTCAGTTATGGGAAACAAAGAGCAAGTTGAATGTTTCCCTTCCGTATGCTCATCTACTGACCAAGGTTTCAAGCACTTTGGAGTAGATTTGTCAGGAGCAGTAGCTGAAAAGATGGGCCAGTCAATAAGGTCCAGAAATCTAAAGAAAAGCGGTTTTTCAGTGCAAGAAGGAGTTTGGTCAAAGTCCTCTGTGGCTGAAGGAGAAGCAGTTATTGAAGATATTCCAGAAGCAGCAGCAGAGCAAGCAGCAGCAGAAGAGAAGCAGCAGAGCAAGCAGCAGCAGAGAAGAAGCAGTAGCAGCAGAGCAAGCAGCAGCAGCAGAAGAGAAGTAGTAGCAGAGCAGCAGCAGCAGATCCTGTAATCAGCTGCAGTAGAAGTACCAGTTGGGAATGCCAATCCGAAGCTCAAGTGGAAGTAGGTGCAGCTGGTGTGGCAGACTCCTTGCCCACCACCTTAGTTGCCTCTATCTTAAAAGAAGTATTGGACTCCATTCCCTCCACCTTAGCCACTTCTAAAGAAGGTGGATGTGTTGAAGAAGAAGCTGTGGCACCTAGTCATTCGACAGTTCAGTCTGAACAAGTTGTTGATGTTGAGATACAAGCAGGAACTCAACAAGATGTAGTCATGGAAGAAGCTCCTAGCCAAGGGGAGCAAAGTAGAGTAGAACCTGAAGTGTCTGAATCCGTGCCAGAAGGCCCCTTGGAAAAAGCTGTTTTGGAAGAAGCTCCTGCTCAGGGGGAGCATTTAAGTATTGAAGTCCCTGCTCCCATTCAGGGGGAGCAAGCTGAGATTGAGAAGCCAGTAATGAAGATATTACTGAGGAAATCCCAGCTCCAGCCAAGGTTGATGTTAGTGAAGGCCCAAGTGCAAGCAATATAAATCTAGAGGAGCCTGTCTCTCAGCAAGGTAAGCAGAAAAGAGTTGTTCACAGGAGGTCAAGGAAGGGCCATAGAAATGTGAAGTTGAAGCATGTTATGGCCTTGTTAAAAGCCCAAGGAGAGATCTTGGCATCTGTTCAGTCTAGCATTCAAGGCATTGTTACCAATCAAGCCTCAACTTCCTCAGACGTATCTTCAATAAGAAATGCAATGAGGTACTTCAATAAAGAATTGTCTGACATGAAGTCTATGCTGGGTGTTTTGTCTAAGTCCAGTGGGATGTCTCCGGGCAGACCAGCTGCTCCTCGGCCACCAGGGCCAGCAGGGCCATCTGCTCAAGGGTCAGGGCCATCAGGGCCATCTGTAGTGAGGTCACCAGGACCAGTGGCAGCCTCAGGGTCTTCAGGACCCTCTTCAGCAGTCAGAGAGAGTCAGGCCAAAGGGAAAGAGCCAGTGTCAGTCTCCAAGGCCCCTGATACTTCATCTCTTGCCACTCCAACCCTCTCCACACCTTCATCTCCTTCTACTGCACCTCCTGCTCCACCAACCATAAAACATCCCATGCCTCGCACCCAACCTTCCTCATCCTCTACTTCATCTCAACCCTCCTTCTCTCCTACTCCAGCTCACATCTCAGCTCCATCCTCATTAACTCCCAAACCTTCACCTATTAAAATTCAAACACCTCCTCTTCAACCAACCTCTTCCTTTAATCCTAAACATTTTTTCTATCCTCCTACTCCTCCTAATTCTGTTATCTTTCCTCCAGATAAACCTCTGCCTCTTGGTGTCTTTGACACCAATGTTCCAGACAATTTTGAAAGGAACACCCTCCTCACCATTCTTTCCACAGCCTCTCACATTCACAGGACTGACCCTCCCAGTCCTGCCAAGAAAAAGAGAAAAACCTCCTCATCTCTAAGCACTCCTTCTGTTCCTCTATACCCTCCTTTATGGTACTCTCTTACCCTTGATCCTAAGAGAAGACCTATCTACAAAGAATACCTCCAGAAATGCATTCTTTCTACCATTTATGGTATTCCTTTTCTCAACCTATCCGAACACCTGGACATTGTTCTTCCTTTTACTCAGATATCCCAAGCTTTCAAATCCAAAATCCTTGAGGGCACTGAGTTCAAGACTGAAGATCAGTGGGCAGCTATCAAAGGAAATAAGGCTCAGTATGAAAAATACCTGACTGCAAGGGCCGAATCCCTCACTCACAGAGCTCACCCACTCACCTTCTCTGAGTGGTTTATCATCCAGCACAAGAACTCTTGGGGATCCTTCATTTTGAAGGAAATTCGCATTGCCAGAGCTTTTCAGCTGTACAGTGACTTCTGTTACTTGAACAAAATTCCAGAAGTTCAGTTTTGCCAGTTCCATTCGCAGATTACTGTGCTGAAATCAGAAATCCCTCTCAACCTTCCTCTTAAGGTAGACTTTGTCTCTTTCAAGGTTGATTTTCCAGTTCTTCTGCCGAAGCTGCACTCTTTAGTCTTTGATTCCGATGCTGGGTCACATGCTCTAGATATGTTTGCAAGACAGATGGGCAGGATGTCAGCCAAGCAGGGCAGATCTCCTTCCTTTTTGCGGTTCATCTTCAGAGAATACCACTCTGGCCGCATGTCTTCTCAGATCTTAGCTCCACTTATTTCTGAGTGTGAAAGACTCACCTCATCAGAATGAGAGCTCCTCTATCAGGCCTCTTATCAGCAATTGGAAGCTATCAATCAAGATCTAGTTAGTCAGAGGAAGCCTGCTCTTTCTGCAGAAGCTTTTATGGATCTAAACTCCATCGCACCCATACCAGAGATCTATGCTGTATGGGCATCTAGATATTCTGCTTTCTATGCCTTAAAGCAGGATCTGTTAAATCAAAAGATTCACTATCCAATTTCTTGGACAGATTTCTCCATAGGGCCAGTTTTGGTAAGAGTACTTACTACAGATTCTTCTTGGACAAAACTCAGTATGGAGAATTCTTAGAGCAGCAAAGGCAACTCTACATTCAGAGGAACATCCCTTCCATGGGACCCTCCTTCTCAGTTGCCTCTGGCGTTTTTCTGCAAATTTTTGAGGATCTTGAGATCAAGGCATGGGCTGTTGTCTCACAGCATGCCTCCTTGTTATCTCCTCTGTATTATCTTTCTCCATCCTAATATAAATCTTTCTCTCTTCTTTGTCTCACAGCTTATCTTTTTGCTTAATGACAAAATGGGGGAGACAACTAAAGTAAATCTGAAAAACATATTTCATTTTTTGTATGATGTTTAGTATATTTTGTCATCATCAAAAAGGGGGAGATTGATGACAAACTGTCCCCATAATAAATATTTTCATTTATTTATATTAATTTTGATGATTAACAAAATAACACTAATGGATTACTTGAGCCTTGAGAACAGGAAATAAAAGAAAAATGAAAGTTCAAGACAACTGGTAAGTCTCATCTCACTTCTATCCAAGTCTTTGTATCGACTTCCTTGATAAGCAGAACGATTTCCTCTTTGACCGGGAAACTCAAAACAAATCGATATCGCAACGACTCTCTGTCGTAACGATTTCTTTAGACCTCGTAACGATTTCTTTAGAACTCGCAACGACTCTCTAGCCGTAACGATTTCTTTAGATCTCGTAACGATTTCTTTAGAACTCGCAACGACTCTCTGTCGTAACGATTTCTTTAGACCTCGTAACGATTTCTTTAGAACTCGCAACGACTCTCTAGCCGTAACGATTTCTTTAGATCTCGTAACGATTTCTTTAAAACTCGCAACGACTCTCTGTCGTAACGATTTCTTTAGACCTCGTAACGATTTCTTTAGAACTCGCAACGACTCTCTAGCCGTAACGATTTCTTTAGATCTCGTAACGATTTCTTTAGAACTCGCAAACGACTCTATAGTCATAACGATTTCTTTAGAGTTCATAACGATTTCTTTACAGTTCATAACGCCTTGCTTTGTGTAACGATTTCCTTGTAACTCGTAACAACTTGATAGTCATAACGATTTCTTGTAACGATTTCTTTAGAACTCGCAACGACTCTATAGTCATAACGATTTCTTTAGAGTTCATAACGATTTCTTTACAGTTCATAACGCCTTGCTTTGTGTAACGATTTCGTGTAACGATTTCCTTGTAACTCGTAACAACTTGATAGTCATAACGATTTCGTGTAACGATTTCCTTACAACTCGATAGTCATAACGATTTCTTGTAACGATTTCTTTAGAACTCGCAACGACTTGCTTGTTGTAACGACTTCATAAGTTATCACAACGATTTCCTTACAGTTCATAACGACTTGCTATAATTCATAATGATTTCATAAGTTATGAAGTCAGCAAGATGCTTTTTATCGAATTTCTTGATGCATCAGTATAATGCCTTTTAATAGCGTTGAAAAGTCAAAGTCATATCTTGTCCGTTGACTGCTATGCATTAAATGCTCTCTGATCGTATCTCCCATGCATGCAGACAATATCTTCCATTTCTATGCTACTCTGTCTACGTACTTTTTTAGACAGAAAGGAGCCTTGCTATATACTGCAATATCTGTTCCATCTCAACTAACAATAGACAGCAGTCTTAGCTGTCTTCTATTTATTGATGATATGCTTACAGATATCTGACAAGACTCATCTGGACAACGTTGAACACAAGATACAAAGTTCTATGACATCTCTTTGGCGTGTACACAAGGATAAAAGACTGACGATCAGAAGCTTCCTTTGTGACCAGTCTAACGTACACAAGGATAAGAGATAACGGACACTTCAACGTTCGAATTTGAATCAGCAGTTTAAATAGAAGACTCAAGACGGAAAAGAGGAGAAGGTAGTGAGCAACAACGCTTGATTTCTGAAGAAGAAAGAAATCCATCTCTTCGAGTCTTCAGAATATTGAAGAAGAGCGAAGCTACCACTCCAACCTTGTTCTAAGCTCTTAGCTCTCTGTGCTCAAAAAGAATTTTCTCATTTTGTGAGAGCTTGTGTAGTCCTTGGAGAGAAAAACCTTGTTAAATCTCTTTCTCTCTCGGGGGCTTAGGAGCTTTAGTGTGTAGCTGGTCAAGCTAGAGTCTGAAGCCTGTTTCCACACCCTTTTCTTATTAGGTTGTGTTCCCTTCTGGACGAAGGAAGACCTGGTGGTACCCAGGGTGGTTGTTGTTCCCTTCAGGCTGAAGGAAGACCAGTTGAGGCTGGGTGTAAGGATCCTTAAGGGGGATTGTACCCTTGGTAGTGAAATCCTGAGATATTGCTCAGGGACTGGACGTAGGTCTCCTGTGGAGAGGAGTTCCGAACCAGGATAAAAATCCTTGTGTCTTGTGGGTGTGTTTTTTGTGTGATTGTTGTCTTATTTGCTCTAACTCTAACCTTGTTGTTAAGTTGTGCAATCCTTTCAGTGATCAGATTTTAATTAGAGATCGAAGTTTTTATTAACCCATTCACCCCCCCCCCTCTGGGCTAGTTAGCTGGGCAACACTGCGTGGTTTTCTCGCGGAACACCTGGAAAGACTCAATCTCAGTCGCAAGGGTAGACTTCACCATCTGAAGCGCCTCTTTCTCGGCGTTGAGGGCCTTGTTGGCAGAATCCAGCTGCGCCATGATCTCACCCTCGGTCTTCTTTGCTTCCTCGGCTTCCTTCAGGCGAAGGGACTTCTCGGCGTCTAGTGTCACTTCCACCTCGGCGACACGCTTGGCCAAAGATTTGGTCTTCACCTCGGCCCTATAGATGACGGCGTCATAGTTCGCCATTATTCCCAAGACCGTGGCGTAGAACTCGCCGACCAGCCTCCTCGGCGACTTCGCCAGCGTCTCCGCCTTCAGCTCGGCAGGGACCGATGTCTGGCCCCAATTAACTGGGTCGAAGACTATCTTTGACCCAGTATGATCCTACTGGAGATCCGAAGAGGATAGCGTCGGAATGTGGGCATGCTTCATCGGCCTCTCTTCATCGACTCGAGGCAGAACGCTGGCTTCCGAGCTCCCCTGCACTTCCTTCCTTGTGACGACGACGGGAGCCTCGGTGCCTTCCAGAGGTCGCTTCCCCACTCGCTGTTGGTCCTTCCGAGCTCGTACGTTGTCGGCCAAAGAAGGGCCGGCCTTCTTCTTACGCGTCGGTGATGTCATCTCAGCCATCGCTGTTTGAAAAACAAACCAAATAAACTGTCAAAAACACCAAAAAGGATTCATAAGAGAAAACGGAAACAAGTGCGCGACGACCTTCTGAGCCTTCAGCTATTAGCTTCAACAACTCGTCAGACGGTTTGGTCAGGTTGGGTTTCTCTGTTTCCCGAAGGTACGAGAAGTCCACGAGCTCGGCTTCGCTGAGCCTGGGGGCCCCAAACGCCTTATGGCGAACGTTGACCTCGGACCATTCGGTCGGGAAAGGCCAACCAGAAGGAGAGTACACGAAAACGAACTCCCTCTTCCTTCCGTGCATGGAAGACGGAAGGTTCTTGAAAAGTTGTCGCCCCGACCGAGCCGCGAAATACAGCCAGTCACCAAACGGCTTCACGGCGAAACAATAGAAGAAGAGGCGAAGTGTCGGGGGCACAGCAGCAGACACGCAAAGACCTAGGAACCCGATGACGGACCGCCACGCGTTGGGCGTCAACTGGGAGGGGGCGGCCCCAAGTTCGAAGAGAAGCTCTATGACGAAGGGGTGGAAAGGAAGACGCAGACCACCGCGAACCGCCTCGCTATAGATACATACCCCACCCTCCTGGACGTAATGGGCTCGAAAACGTTTGTTGGCAAAAAACACTACGTCGGCGAGGAGCGCGGGACTCAGGCATTTCCTAACCCACCTAAAAACCTTTGAGTTGGTCTCGCACCAAGCGTCGTCGACATTATCGGCCAGACGACGATCCCCGGAGGTGTGTGCAGACGGGGTACGGGGGACATACCTCCCCGGCTGGACTCTCAGGACGAAACCCTCCTCTAACGGACCATAAATGAAGGTCCCGATTCTTGGGTCGTAGGTAGATGGAGCATCACTGTAACGTTGCGCGTTTTCCGGATCCCCGTGGATCCAGATTTAGTGGGTTTAGTGGCCCATGTGAGGCCCATTAGTGTGGTGTGTTTCTTACTAGATCCTTACCGGGTTTGGTTTGGGTCCGTGTTGGTGTTCAGCTTGCTGGACATAGTGTGTTGGCGTCCAGGTGGTGACGTCGATTGTGTGTTGACGGCAGTGGTGTGCCGTTAACATGGTGTTAACGTCCATCGATGAGGACGTTGACTGTTGAACTTGGCGTCAGGCTTTGTGGACGTCTAGTTGTGGCGGTCTGGTTAAACGGCCAAAGGGTTGACGTTAACCTAGCATGCCTGTGTTTTTATGGCAGACCCGAGCTCTGTTCTTTCCCCTCTCTCTCTCTCCCACTTCGCCCACCTTCACCCTTGAGCTTCTTCGCAAGTTCTGACGGTCGGCGGGAGCTCGTGGGAAGGCCGTGGTGCGCGTGGTAGCGGCAGATCGGGCGGGGAATGACGGATTGGAGCGCGGTGTTCGTGGGACATTTCTCGGGTTTCGGCGTGATTCGAGGTTCTTCGGGAGTTTAATTGCGTTTCTGAGGTAGGGGTCGAGCCCTGTTAGCTTGTTAGAAACATTAAAACACGACTTAATCACTTGAACCAGCATTTTTATTGTATTTTCGGATTAAGTTGCACCATGTGGGGTTAATGGGTGGTTTGAGTAATTTAGTGAATGAAGCATGTTGTAATGGGTTGTTTCGGGTTCTGGTATGTTAAAGGAACTGTTTCTATATGTTTTTCTGTAGTTTAAACGGTTGGAAAACCTGTAGATTCGGATTAGGGTTTCTGCAGGGTCTGGGGTTGAAGAGCTTGGCGTCAACATCGATTGATGTCAGGTTCATCAGCCAAGATATAAACGGCTGGATTGATTGCCGTCTATTTCCTTTAAGCGGCAGTCGATGTGGCCGCCAACCTGTGCATGCACTCATGCAGTATGGTTTACGTAGCTCTTTTGGTTATGAGTAATGTGTGTTTGTGTGTGTGCATGGCGATGACCGGTGTGAGCCAATGCATTTGTTATGCTCTTGGAGCATACTGCTCATGTAATGGGCATATTTTACATGAATGATATGTGATGTACGTAATCGCTTTCCGTGGTATGTGTGGTGTGTTGGCACCCGTGGCACTCTTGGAGTGCGTTGTCCATGTGTTGGACATGTGGTTTACGTGGAAGACGTGTGGTACACCATCCCGGGGTATAATATACACGTATTGTCTACGTGGTTTGAGTGTGTGTGTGCTACACACTCTGTTGTAATATAATTCTGGTAATTTATCGTAGTAACTGGGCAGTGAGGTTCTTGTGTGAGCCTAGCCATGAATTTGTGGTGTTTGGGCAGTGAAGGTCATATGTGGACCTAGCCCTGATTTGTTGTTGTCTTTCGAATAGTGTTATATTGATTTATGTGTTAAGTGGTCTGTGTTGCCACGAAGGTCATTTCGTGACCAATGATAGGCAAGTTTGTGGTTCAGTTATGTGTTGGTGTGGGATAGCTTTGGGGTCACACGGTGACCGATGTTAAGCTAATCCTAACACTTGTATATTGTGAATTATAAGTAAAGGTTATATATGTAAATATCGTGGTTTGTGCTAGCCGAGTGTGGTGGTCCGGCGCCTATTCCGGAATGCCTCTCTAGTCGGGTACCCCAGGTTCTTTGTGAGCCAGGCACGTGTGTTTGTTGTGCTCGGGGTTTTGTCCCGGTACTTGTGTTGTACCGTTGAGGTCTGTGCCGTCTTCCTGGACACCCTCACTCTTGTGCTTGAGTTGTACGTCCGGCTGAGGGAAAGACGGCAGTAGGGCAGCGGCTTGTGTTGTGGGTGTGTAGTCGCTTGTAGCGCGCTCGTAGTTGGGGGTACGGACACCAGTAGTCGACACTGGTCCCCAGCTAGTCCTGTTTTCCAGTGCCTCACTTTAGAGTGCTCCGGCCAGAGACTCTAGAGGTGCCAGGCATAGGCCTGCAGTTGTGTGTCTGCAGGTGTGGTGTTGGTTGGTCTCCACAGTTGTTTGACTTCTTCCTAGTGGAGCGGCAGTTGGACCTTTCATCCGTGACTGCGAGACTGAGAGGTAGTTCTTGTGTTGTGTTGTCCGGGTTGGATATTGGCCTGATCAGCTAGTAGTCCGTTCCCGTGTGGTGGCGTCGTTCTTTCTGACTCGTGCTTTGCCTATTCTGGCTGTAGTTTGACTCGTGCTTTGCCAGTGACTGTGGTTTGTGAGTTTGTGACTCGTGGTCGAGGTTTGACCAGTTCGAGGTGTGCCCTGGTGTTGGCACAGTTGTGTCTCAGTTGTGGTTTGTGTGACTCGTCGATTAAGGTTTCACCTGTAATATTGTGCCTAACTAAAGGTATAATATAATTATGGTTTAGTGTGGTGTTTATCCCCTACTTATACCCTTGTTCGGGTGTTTGAGTTGTGGTACCTCAGAGTAGTAGGTACCTATTTTCCTTCGAAGGTTACTTTGTAGTTTTGTGGTGGTACATTGTGTACCAATCTTTCCGGGTACTTGTGTGTTGTGGAGGTCTTGTGGTTTGATCTGCCACTTGTTGTATCCTAACTATTCTAAGTAGATCTTTGTTTATAATTTATTGTGGATTAGTTTGTGATTATTAATTATGTTACCTTTGTAGGTAATTTGCCGATGAGGCTTATGGCCTAGGCATATTGTGGTTTAGTAGAGTTGTGCTCCGTGGAGGCCGTGTGAGATCTTCCACAGTTTGAGTTTTACTCATCTTGGGTATGATTCCAATTATAGCTTTAGTGTGTTATGGATTGGCTTCGTGTTAGCCAGTTCCATTACCTTTGAGTAGTTCTGTTGTAAAGTGGTTGGGAGTATAAAGGACCAGCTCTTTATTAGCAGTCCTATTACTCAAGTGTTTGAGGTTCGCCTGTAAAGCTTGTAGCCTGGGCAATGATTTGCCTGTGTGGCTTATAGTTTAGGCAACCCGTTGTTGTTGCAGTGTGCCAGTGAGACTATGGTTTAGGAACTTTGGTTGTTGGGCTGACTAATGATATTATGTTAGTCCTGTAGTCCTACTTTTCTTCTGAGGACTTTATGTTTATTATCATGAGCATGTTAAATTGTTATTTATTGTAATGATGTGAGCATGAAATGGTTTGGCTATTGTTGTTGCCAATGAGACCCATTGGGGTCGAGGTGTCTGTGGTTACAGTGTTGTTTTGGGTAGCCCCTACTGAGCCAGTGACTTGTTGAGGCTCACTCCCCTACAGTTCTTTTCAGGGCTTGCCGTGTGTTTGGCTTGCAGTGGCGTTGCGTCAGATTTGTACCACCAGCAGTAGTTTAGTAGTTAGAGTTGTGTGAGCTTGTGCTCCCTCGGGGTATGCCCCAGGTAGTTGTACTCTTTTTAATTGGACATGTTTTAATGTAATGGGACAGTTGTACAAATTTGTGAACAGATATGAGCACATGTACTTTCTTGTGTCTTATATTCTTGTGGTTTGTCTTTTTGTACTCTTACTGGACTCGTGTGTGAGATATCTCTTGCGACACTTCAGTGCGTTCGCGGGAGGCGGATCTGGATATGGAGCCTTAATGGGCATAAATACCCCGGTCCGTTACAATCACTACCTGTCCTAGAGGAAGATTCCTCGTCAGAAGGCTGAGGTGGCGTTAGGCTCATTGCTTACCTCGTAGGAGAGCAAGCGAGAATCGGACCAGCAGCACACTCTACAGCAAGGGAGGATAAGGTTCGGCGTCGGAAGAACAGCCCGCGGTCGCCAAGAAGAGGAAGCAGATCGAAGAAGCCCCTTCTCGCGATGAAACCGGCCTCTTATAAGAACAGCGGCCACATCGTGATCGAACGATCGCAAACAGGTCTTAGGGATCGAAGGGAGGAGAAACCGCCACGCGTCAGAAGTCCAGTAGATAAACACTGTTCATTGGGATCGATAAACGCTTACCGCCTTTCGTATAGCCATCATTAGCAGGGCGATCGCGCGCCGATCGGCCCTTCAAATCCCCCATTAATGCGCGTGGTTCTCAATGCCTTCTCTCAAGGCCGTCAATCACGAGTGACGAGACCTTTCCCGGCGCGTGTGTACAGAGGTTCTCGGTGGGCATAACAGCTTCTTTTCAAATTCCTTCAATCTGAAAAAAAGGCCGGGGGGCCAGTGATACCGACAACCATCGCCGACGTGGAGCACGGGTCGGGCCCACGGTCTATGCCGACGAGGACGTCGTCGGATTTGACAACATAGTCAGGATTAGGATCACCTCGTCCCCGAGTAAGGAAACCAAGGTTATCCCTACTTTCCCAAGATTGTATGCCGAGTAAGGAAAGGATCCAGGATCCCGGAGGGCGACAACTCCCCTGCCCTTAGCTGGCAGTCGCCAGCTGCAACCCAAAAGATAACACCCGGTGATTACGCTCCTTACCTTGGGACGCTGACTCCACAAGGTAATATGAACGACTAACTAAGGCAGGAGGTGAAGCGGGCCTGGTTAAGCCCCCCCCTATAAAAACCCAAGGAGACGCTCCAGACCAAGGTATGCTACTCGTGGCATAAAAACTCTCTTATTCTCTTTTCCTTTAACTTGACTTGGACGTCGGAGTGTCTTCCCACCGGGGCAACTCGGTGGTCTTGCAGGTCTATCTTCAACCGTCCGAGTCAACGACGAGCCGCGATCACCTTGGGGTCCACCCGGATTGACCCTGGTCAATCTCCCATTGCTCGTGCAGCAACATGGGACATTTACATATAGATGGGAGGTGAGAGACAATGAGTAAAAAATTTAAGAGCCAAAGTTTCGAGTTTGAGGAGATTTTATTATAACAAGATTATATAATATATATTAAAAGTTATCAGAATCGGAAACGGAAAAATGGATGCGGAATTGGGTGTTTTCGTTTCCGCATCCTATAAGAATTCGGATATCTATTTCCGCTTCCGCTAAGCTATCGAAAAGTTCTTTTCGGAGTTCCGCATCCTATAAAAAATGCGGAAACGGGTCGACTAAGCGGAAATTGGAGGTCCATTGGTAGCCCTAGCTGGGGGTGAGGGATGTGGGCCTCTTAGGGCTTAGGCCTGGAGCCTTGGTTCAATCAATTGTCCGACGGAAGGGGGGAGGCCTGGGAGGGGTGGAGACCTCCATACGCACGCTTGGCGCGGTGCTCCGATCAAATGGCCTACGAGAGGGGGGAGCGCGGGAGGGTTTTTCCTTTTTACTTTTGTTTAATGAATTGGGTTTGGGAATCAGATTTACGGGATCCAAAAATATTTAGGGAGAATTAATGATCAGTCCCTGGCAGGGATCTGACATCAATTTCAGGTCCCTGTCAGCTTTTCCAAAGCCTTTCGGTCCTTGCTTTATGCAGGATTTGTTTTTAAATTCCTACTTTTTGCCCCCGTTATCCTCCCCCATTATCTCAAAGTGTGTAACTGTTATCTCAAAAGTGTGTAAGTACGTACTCACACAGTTACATGTAAATCATGTAATTGTGTAACTTACTCAGTTACACATATAACTGTGTAACTTACCCAGTTACACATGTAAGTATATAATTACATACTTATAAGTTTGTAACTCCATAATTAGGGCTTACCTAATTACATACTTACATAGTTTTAGAAGGATTTACCTAGTTATTTTAATTTGTAATATACCAAAAGTGTGTAACTGCGTAAGTACGTATAGAAATTTTATAAGTTTATAACTCTATAATCATAGCTTATCTAGTTATATACTTACATAGTTTTAGAATGATTTATCTAGTTATTTTAATTCGTAATATACAAAAAGTGTGTAACTATGTAAGTACGTACTTACACAGTTACATGTGTAACTGGGTAAATATGTAAATCCTGTAACTGTGTAACTTATCCAGTTACACATGTAACTATGTAACTGTGTAAGTACGTACTTACACAGTTACACACTTACCGAGTAACTAAATATAAATTTTATAAGTTTGTAACTCTGTAATTATGTTCTATCTAGTTGTATACTTACATAGTCTTAGAAGGATTTATCTAGTTATTTATCTAAAAATTTTATAAATTCTTCCTACCTGTGTAACTAGGTAAGTGTGTAACTGTATAAGTAGGTACATACACAGTTACATGGTTACATGTGTAAATGGGTAAGTTACACAGTTACAGGATTTATATACTTACGCAGTTACACATGTAACTGTGTAAGTACATACTTACGCAATTACACACTTTTGGTATATTATGAATTAAAATAACTAGATAAATCCTTCTAAAACTATGTAAGTATATAAATAGATAAGTCATAATTACAGAGTTACAAACTTATAAAATTTCTATTTAGTTACATAGTTATATGTGTAAATGTGTAAGTATGTAATTACACAGTTACACGATTTACATGCTTACGTAGTTACACATGTAACTGTGTAAGTACGTACTTACGTAGTTACACACTTGTGATATATTACAAATTAAAATAACTAGGTAAATCCTTCTAAAACTATGTAAGTATGTAATTAGATAAGCCCTAATTACAGAGTTACGTACAAACTTATAAAATTTCTATGTAGTTACATAGTTACATGTGTAACTGCGTAAGTATATAATTACATACTTACATGTGTAACTGGGTAAGTTACACAGTTACATAATTTACATACTTACATGTGTAACTGTGTAAGTTACACAGTTACACGATTTACATACCAGTTACACATGTAACTGTGTAAGTACATACTTACGCAGTTACACACTTTTGGTATATTACGAATTAAAATAACTAGATAAATCCTTCTAAAACTATGTAAGTATATAACTAGATAAGCCATAATTACATAGTTACAAACTTATAAAATTTCTATTTAGTTACATAGTTACATGTGTAAATGCGTAAGTATGTAATTACATACTTACACAGTTACACGATTTACATAATTAATTACGCAGTTACACATGTAACTGTGTAAGTACGTACTTACGCAGTTACACACTTTTGGTATATTACAAATTAAAATAACTAGGTAAATCTTTCTAAAACTATGTAAGTATGTAATTAGTTAGGTAAGCCCTAATTACAGAGTTACAAACTTATAAGTATGTAATTACATACTTACATGTGTAACTGGGTAAGTTATACATTTACATGATTTACATACTTACATGATTACATACTTACATGTGTAACTGGGTAACTTACACAGTTACATGATTTACATGTAACTATGTGAGTACGTACTTACACACTTTTGGGATAACAGTTACGCACTTTGAGATAACGGGGGAAGATAACGAGGCAAGAAGCAGGGACTTAAAAATAGGTCCTGCATAAAGCAAGGACCGGAAGGCTTTGGAAAAGCTGACAGGGACCTGAAATTGATGTCAGATCCCTGCCAGGGACTGACCATTAATTCTCCCAAATATTTATTTTAATTTCTAAATTCTATAAGATTCGAAAAATTGATTTCAAATCTGATAAACTATCAGATTTATTTTATCAGAGTTTAAAATCATATAAAAATTGATCCAAATATCTTATTTCGGGTATTCATTGGTAGCCCTAATTTTTAGGATCATGGAGATTTATAGAAACCTTGACAAGAGAGTGCTAATCCACAGAAGGAACGAGGGTTCTCATGATGTCAAGAGAGTGTGTTCATTCTAAACAACTTTTACCGGTGTTGAAATGGCGGTGCGATAACAAAGAGTATATTATTTAAATTAAAAATCTTTTTTATTCCAAAATTATCATGTAAATAAATTACATTATTACTCACCTATCAACATAGTGGTAAGTCAAAAAACAAAATATTACATGGTATGTAATTGATAGAACATGAGAGATAATCAATGATACATGCAAGATCATGATTAAGAGATCATTACATCTTAATTAGAAGATATTATTGTGATATAACATGTATATTCACTGTTAAACCTCTTACAATCAAGAAATCATGAAATTTTAAGGCACTATTTACATAGACCATCGTTGTGTTCTCAACATAGAGAGTGGAATGATACTGATGTAATAAAACACATGGATCTCGATGTAGGAAGCACACATAATTATCGAATTGGTTTTAAAGCCTTGCTAACAATCTCATGAATGTAAATGAAACAAGGGATTTGACATTTAAATATGGTGAATAGGATTTGAGATGAAGAACAAGGGATCAAGTACATGAAGAGATATGAACTTGTGAATCAAAATACTCACAATATTTATGATAAAAATTGTGAGACATATATGGATCATGTTTCTTGCATGGAGATTAGCCTAGAGAGAAATTTGATTAGATTTAACCAGTGAAAATACCTACCTTTGAGCACAATTGGGTTCCTAGGGAAAGAGTGGGATGAACAAATTTCTTGGGCTTATTTTCCACGAACACTTGTCCTCCAACCTTCCCTTCACATTCAGAAGATTCTCAAGACAACAATAGTGTCAGCCATGAGGATAATTTAGGTATATTTCTAGTGGTTGGGGTTCAAGAGTACTAATACAACTTGAACTTTAATTTAACATGAATTTTCAAATTTATCTCTATCTCTAAGTCTTCCAATATTTAATTAGGATTGGATAGTGAGGAAAAAGTCTCTCTCATGTTAGGGTAGTGATGAGACACATTTTTTTATCATTATTTAATGTATTTAAGTTAATCTAGTCCAATTTATCTAATGGATAATGGACATTATGATTTTCTTAATAATTTCATAATTTACTATTATTTTATGCCCTCTTTTAGCCCATTAATTCCATTATAGATCATTATCATAGTTTACTTTTTGAGTTTATTCTTTTAATTTTTTAATTTATTTATTTTAAAACATTTGAGTTACTACAAATATAATACAGCTTACACAAATTTGTATAACTTACATAAATAGGCTACAACTTATACAAATTTAACATAATTTACATAAATATATTGTAACTTGAACAAATTTGTGTAAGCGCATAAATTTGTGTAAATTATAACATATTTGTGTAATGTATCAAGTGTAGTTTTGTAAATATATTAGAAAGAGACATAGTGTTGTAAATATTTTATAACCTGACATATTTAGGTAAATATATTAAAAAAAGATCATGTTAATAAAAAAAGTCCATATTAATTATTAAATTTTTTTGTTGTACATAGCTGCACGGCAAAAATATATAACTATAAGACTGAATAATCATATACATGGTTTTCACCTCCACGTGAAACTGGCATACGGAATAGAGGGGTGGTTGTTCACTGATTTATTTAATGAGAAATGATTTTGGACAATCTTTTTTATTCCACGTGAAATTAGATATTTTTCTTTACAAATATTATGAGAAAAAAGATGTTTTTATTAAGATTTTTTTGAAAATCTTATGGTAGAGTAATATTAAGTTTAGATCATCTTTAACTCCAAAATTTTGAGAATATCTTCACTCTATTCTCAGCCTATCTAAATACTAAACATAACCTAAGAGGAAGAAAAAGGAAAATTGATAGAGGACAAGAAGAACCTCATTTATTTACCCCCGTAAAAAGTGTTTTTCATGAAGGTTGGAGAATATTTCAAATAAATATTGCATTAAGAAATATAATTTTGCCAAGTGACAAATATTTGAAAAATAAAATTTATTGGAAAATAAACTCTTCTAACTAATTTTGGCTCCTAACCCACCCAAGAAAACACATAAAGTGATTTAATGGGAAGTGAAAATAAATCATCATCATCATCAGAGCCTTATCCCATTATTTGGGGTCGGCTACATGAATCCTTTTCCGCCAAAGATTTCTATCAAGTGCTATAGTCGTGTTTAAACTCAAAAAGTCCAAATCCTTTTTGATAACATCGCACCATCTCATTTTAGGCCTTCCCCTAGCTTTTTTACTAGCATCCACTAAAATTTGATCACATCTTTTAACCGGCGCCGAGTTAGGGCGACGGTACACGTGTCAAAACCACCTAAGTCTATTTTCTCTCATTTTTCTATCAATTGAAGCTATCCCCAGATCCTCACGGAAGCGCTCATTCCTAATCTTATCTTTCTTAGTCTTACCACACATCCATCTCAGCATCCTCATCTCTGCTACACATATTTTGTTTGCGTGTTCCTTTCGCACTGCCCAACACTCCGTGCCATATAATAATGCAGGCCTCACTGCCGTTCTATAAAACTTTCCTTTAAGTTTCACTGGTATACGACGATCGCAAAGGACTTATGATGCACTTCTCCATTTTACCCAACCTGCCTTAATCCTATGTGTCACATCGTCATAAATCTCCCCATTCTCTTGGATGATAGATCCCAAGTATCGAAAGTTACTACTCTTAGAATTATCTTGACCATCAATTTGAACTACATCTCCTTGAGGAACCCTTTGATTACTATAATTACAATGCATAAACTCAGACTTACTCCTACTAATTTAAAAACCTTTAGACTCCAAAGCATGTCTCCAACTTTCTAACTTAACATTTAAACCATCAATACTCTCATCAATTAAGACAATATCATCTACAAATAGCATACACCAAGGGATATCATCATGCAAATGTTTTGTCACCTCATCTATAACCAGAGCAAAGAGATATGGACTTAGGGCAGAACCTTGATGCAAACCTATAGTGACTGGAAATTCACGGGTCTCTCCCGCAATAGTTCTCACACTAGTAGTAGCACCCTCGTACATGTCCTGAATCAAGTTAACATATCCTTGAGAGACTCCCTTCTTTGTAAATGCCCACCAAATCAAGTCTCTCGGTACTCGATCATACGCCTTCTCCAAATCAAGAAAAACCATATATAAATCTCTTCTCATCTCTCTATACTTCTCCATTAACTGACGCAATAAGAAAATAGCTTCTGTAGTAGATCTACTAGGCATAAAACTAAATTGATTTTCTGATATACTAGTCATGCATCGCACTCGGCTCTCGATTACTCTTTCCCAAAGTTTCATAGTGTAACTCATAAGCTTAATTCCACGGTAATTATATGAGAAATTATTTACCACAAAAAGGAGGTGCATATTTTCAAATCATGTGCCAAATAACTCGAAGTAGATATCTATGCTTGATTTCTCATATAAGGGGTGTAAACAAGCCGATACATTTTGACGAATAGTTCAAAGCTCGACTCAATAAAAATTTGGTCTGACTCGTTTGTTTAATTAACGAGTCGAGCTTGAACAAAAAAAAACTCGATCATAAACAAGCCGAATTTGAACAAATGTGAGCTCGACTCGATTATACTCGTGAATAACTTGTTTAAGAGCTCATTAAGAGCTCGATTAAATACTCGTTAAGAACTTGTCTAAGTACTCGCTAACACTTCGTTTAAATATTTCTTTAAATATAATAAGTATATATTGATATAAAATATTTATTTATTTTTTATATAATTATTACTACAATATAAAGTATTTATGAGGGCTTAAATGTCATAGACTAAATTCGCAGTGTATATACACAAATTATGCAAATGAGGGTACATATACAAATCATGTAAATAGAGACATGAACACAAAAATTAGTGTTGAGGTCCCTCAGTATATTAAGTATCTTCTTCCTCCCAAGACCGACCTGCGCAGTAGGTGAGCACCCCGGTAGGACTGAAGGGCACGTTGTCGGCCACTGGCATCTCCAGCGACCACTGTGGACCATCCGTTAGTGACAGACGGTGCTCTCGGCACTCATAGTACTGTCACCGACAGTGCAGAAAAGGGGCTCTGGGCGGTGTGCGAAGAGGAGTTGTAGCACCGCCCCTACCTTGTCGTGCACCAACCCCCTCCATTGCGGTGTCCATCTATTAATCTCATATTACTTGTAATAAATTATGATTATATTTTAAATATTATATTAAAATAGTTAAATTAAGTAATTTATCAAAATTATTGAGATATGAGTTTGAAATAAGATAAATATAAGTCTTATGAACAATCACTTTTTTACTTATAGATTGGATTTGACTTATTTATATATACAAACTCGTAAATTCAATTAAGCTCGTTAAGATATTTGTTAAGGGCTCGAGGTCGAGAGTATTTAAATGAGTCGAGCTTGAATATATATTTTTCAATACTTGATATAATTTGAGTTCGGCTCGAAGTCAATTAAAAATTAACGAACAGAGTTTGAACATTATACTACTCAGCTTGACTCGACTCGTTTACACTTATGGGAGATAGGTGGGAGAGAGATATAGATAGAGAAAGATGGTGGGAGGAAAAAACCTCCATATTCCATTTTATAGGAGGAATAGCAAATAAAAGGCAAGAAGAAAATATTTGATTATCTAAAAACTTTTTCTTTAACCATCACTTTTCACAAGTATACAAAATGGGAAAATTAGTCGTAAAAATAAAAGGAGAAAAAGATTGACAGCAGCAAACGCCCCTAAATCTTAAGAAAATTTGACCTTAGAATGTCTGCATGTGAATTAATAAAAAAGTATTTTGTTTTATTTCACGTTTAGTTATAACTTATAAGACCCTAAATACCACTGTTTCTGTCTCTCTCTCTCTCACATACACACACGTCTGTCCTCTCTCTTTCTTCACACATTACCTTAAAAAAAAAAAATCCTTGGTGGGGTTGACTAGGGCTAGAGGGGAATCCACTCTGCCTTTCGATACTCTTGCTCTCCATATAATGGGGTTATTACTGTGGAAAATATAGTTGTAGAATATTTCCTATTTTATTAACATCCGCTAATTTGATTGTTTTATCTAAAATCTTAGGTTTCGTGTACATAGAAATTATTATTACATGAAAAATGATAAATATGACATCCTTACTAAAGGAAGTAAATATTCCTTCAAAGTTTTATTATTCTTATTAGTTCATTATTTTTTTACAAAAATATATTTGTTATATTTTTTTAATATTTTGACAATAATACGTGGGTGCTCGGGTGGTTTAACCTAAAGGCTGACAAGAGATATTCTTTCACAGGTTCAAAAACATATGGTAATGGATATAGAGTAATATCACAGCAATACAATGGTATATCTGTAACCTTTTTCATTTACAAGTGGCATTATTTGACAATATTTTAGACAATGGTATATCTGCCATTTTTCCTATAGTAATGATTTATATGCAAAAAAACTTAAAAATTTTTAGTAGATTTTAGAGGATTTTATGATAATATGAAAAATTTTAGGGACTTAAAAACAAAGTTGGTTGTACCACGGGACTCGGTCGTGCCGAGTTTCTGCTGGCACGATATTGATCGATCTATACTATATCGGTACGGATCAGACCCAATAGATTTTTTTTGTTTCAAATTTTGGGAGTATCGATCCACCGAAAGATAGATGTTGATCGACTGTTTAGGTCTGGAGCTTTGGTTGGGCAAGTTGGGCTCCACTGGGAGTATCGGTCGACTGTTTAGGTCTAGAGCTCCAACTGAGGTTCACTCAGATTTTCGGTCGACTGAAACACAAAGATTGTTCGACTGTTTAGATCTGAAGCTCTAACTAGGGTTCACAGGAACTTTCGGTATGGTAAAATAAAAGAATATGGAGATCTCCACAAAATTTTGTAATAACAATGACTACACAACTAAAACATATGAAGTAGAAAGTAAAATAGAAAAGATAAATGACTCCAAAACTAAAAAGTCTGAAATAGAAAGTAAAACAAAAGAGATGAAGAAGAAAAAGAAAAGGTGGAAGAAACCTTACTTGGAGACATCGGGGTGGGAGTGGGAATGGGGGAAGAAAAATGGGCTATTTAGGGAATCTGATTGGACCTTTGTGGGTCTAGTTCGGTCGAGTCCAGATCCAGATCAACTCGGGCAAGTCGATTCGATTTGGCTCCCATTGTTGAGGTTGCTTCGACCCCCGACGTCTCAACGGTGCCAGGACTTGCGAATGTGTTAGCATGCGTCAGATCGAGTGTACTATTGCGGTACACAGCCAGTTGTATGACCAACCATGCTTAAAAATACATTTAGAAAAATCCAAGCTTGCACTAGCTTTTCAAGTTTGTTAAAACTTCAGAATTACCATAAATTAGGAGGAGTTTTCAATAATCGTATTGTTAAAGGTTTTTTTATATACATCTATGGTAATTGTGTGAAAATCCTTCGTAAATTTATATTTGCATCTATACACCTATTATAGATATAAAATACCCTCAGAGTAATTGCACGATGAAAATTAAGAATATGTTTGAAACATTAACTGATTGTCATTATTATTGGGGTTATATACGCAAAAGTCAAAGAAATATTCCAATAAATTTCTTGACTTCTAGGGATGTAAATGGATCGGATACGCAGCGGATATGGACTTTCTGTTTCCGCTTCGATTAGTTAATCGAATTATCTATATCCAATTCGAATAATGTTCAAATACAGAGTGGATATTTTAATCAGATAATATTCAGATTCGGAACGAATACAAATATTATCCACTTTGAAAACATGAGTTCTAATAAAGCCATTAAGTGATCTAAAACTCATAAAAAATATTTTAAATTTCAGAAATGTCACAAACTATCTCTAAACTAGACATTAACATTTATACAATTAATATATAATACAAATTCGATTCCTACTTGATTCCAACTAAAGAACAATTCAATTTTCAACATAGCACATAAACAATCATAAACACATATTCGACATTCAAATGACATGTCCAAATCAAACGAAAGACAAGTTCTTTCAAAGATAGTGTACTAATTGTTTTGAAAATATGATCAACATCTTCATGTTCCATAGTCAAATTGGGGAGCTGTTATGGACGACAAAGCAGGCAAACTCACCGGACAAGCACTACTAAAGGAAGTCCAGCTGAGACTTAACACCAATCCTCACTAGCTAAAACCCTACAATCAGAAACCAACCGGTACTGAAATTTGGTTGGAGAGAGCTTTGGGGGGGGTTTCTTTGGATTGTAGTATCAAATGTAAGTCATTAGATCTAAGAGTCCATGGCCAATATCAATTGAATTTCAGATCTGATTTTAAACGGAGCGGATCACTTAATTCTGCATCCGCTCCGATTAATATTCAGATAATATTCATATCCAATATCCACTCCGTCGAATATTCATTAAATGAATAATATCCACCTATTCGAATACAAATTCGAATCGGATCTAGATAATATCCGCATCCATCTACGACTCTACTGATTTCCATCACAGCAAGATTTATATCCATAACCATAAGAGGAGTATACAAATAAATACAAATCTAAAAATTAATCACACATACTGAAGCAGCCTCTGACTGCTTAGGGTTTTAGTGGAGGAGAAAGAAGAGGAACGACGGTGGAAGAGAATTCTAGATCTCAAAATTGCATAAACTTTCATTGAACGTCCTGCCGACAATGGAGATTTCCCTTATAGATGTGAAAGTAAGAAAATTTGAAAATCTAGAATAAGAAATAAGATGCAATTCTAAGCAACTTCTCTAATATATGCAACTCCAAAATTCAACTCTATCTGTTCTAAATGTTTATTTTAAAAAATGTCTAAAATAATAAATTTATACAAAAAAGTTAGAATTTTGGAAGCCAAAATGATGAATTTTGGAGGCTGAAATGGCATTTTATCGTCATTGGCTGTAAAATAGATGACCTTTGTGATAAATTAGGTAAATATGGAAAATTCGAAAGATTGTTTTTTAGAAAACATGTAAAAATAAAAAATAAAATTGATTCTCGCATAATTGTACTTTTAATCGGGAAATACGTAGATGGTCCCAAACAAGAAGGGTTTCTGCATGGAGACAGAATTTACACGAAAATCTATCCTAATTCTATTTTTGCTTGTGTACCCTTTATACGAGAGTTCATCATCCCCAGCCGCATCTGTAAAAAATTATTGGAATATTATATCCCCTCTTTTATTTTACACTTTTAGAGACCAAATCCTCACCAAACTCTCTAAAAAATTGTCTATGCAGTTGAATAATAAAATTATCCGGCTGACCGAAACAATATGTTTTTTTTCTCCTTTCTCAGATTTCGAATGTGCCAGACCTGTTCTGTCGGTAAGATTTGGATAAAATCTCACAAGAAATATACATACGTTAATATAAAAAGAATACGGATAGAAATGACGATATTGTCTTAAGAGGAGTGCTTATGCACAAAAAATCCCAAGAAGAAACTACGCCGCCGCTTGTTGCCTGGTGCTCGGCGGCCTGGTAGGTTTTGTTGTACTCCGAACTCCGAAGGAGAGAGAGAGAGAGAGAGAGAGAGGCCTACGCCCCTCGTGCTTGGTTCGGTTGCCTGCCGCCTGCAATGGAGAGGGCCGCGTCGATACTGTTCTCGGGCGTCCGTTTCGACAGGAAGAAGTTCGCCAGGGACATCGCCATCTTTCAGGCAAGGGACGAGTCTCGGCCAGTGGGCGGCGGGCACCCTCCATCTGCTTTTCCCCTGTGTGCATGTGTGTGTGTCTCTTTTGGGGATGTGTGCTCACTCACTCGCTTGCAGAAGAAGCAGAAGAAAGGAGGAGACTCTGCGGGAGCCGAGCCCGCCTTGCCTCGGCCGGAGGAGGAAGAGCGGGCGTCGACAGCTGTGGGCCATCATACAAAGCACAGGAAGAGGAAGCGGGTGGGCGAGGGTTCTGGTGCGCGTAGGATGCCTCTGTTATACCCTCTCTCAGTTTCCTCCATTGCTGTTTCGATTCAGCTTTATACGCGAAAGTTGCCCCCTTTTTCTTTTTTTTCTGGGGACGTTGCGTATTTGTATTACAGACGTGCTTGTGGGTTGCCTTCAGAGGAAGATTTGGACGGGTTCTCTGTGTTCAAAAGTTCAGAGTCTGTAGCTTCCATTACGTCAACTAAAAAGAAGAAGAAAAAGAAAGATGGGATCAAGGCCAAGGCAATAGAGGAAAGGAAGCGGATTGAGAGGCAGATTGAGGTTTCCCACTCCTTTTATTTATGCTTCAATCTGCTTTCATCTTCCTTGATTGATTATCCCTTTCCCCCCCTCTTTTTAACTCATCTCTTCAGGTTCATTCACGAGTGAGCTGTTTATCTTTTGTATCCTGCTTGATTTTTCCGGTGTCTGTTCCAGCATGACGCCATTCTGCGCAAGAAGTTCGGCATTCATGTTTCTGGGCATGGTATTCCGTCGCCGTTGCAGAGTTTTGAGGAACTAAGCTCTAAGTACGTTGCGTATATATTTCCTTTATGTGAAGTCGATGTGTTGGTGGTTCTCGTTCCATATATTCTGTCACACTTATTGATGTGGTTTTTCAACTTTTCTATTGTCCTCGAAGAGAAATCTTTGAGAACTGCCTGCTGCAAATTTCCTTGGTTGCAGAGGATTTTGGAGGGTGCTAGATTTATTTATTTATTATTTTTAAAGAAAGAACCTTTCAAATTCTCTTGAACAGTCCATGAATGATTGATTATATTGGTTTGGATAGCTGCAAAAATGGACCCTCTTACATATGTTTTTGCAGAATTGCAGTACTTTTTACCTGTTACTGTTAGGCAGAGATAACTGCTGTTCAATAATTGAAATTAACTTGAGTTAAAGTCTAACTATAGTTTAAAAATGCTCCAAATGTCTCTACTTCTTAGTGCAGAAAATAATCTTACTAAATATAGATAATGGCAAAATAGGCATACTTTGTAACTTGTAAGCATAAGAGGAAAAAGTACCTCCATTATTGTACTGTCATGTGCTTTTGATGGCAGTTACTTGCATGATTTTTCTGTACTTATTATGTAGCAAGGTTATTTCAGTTAATATGCGCATAAGAGTGGCATTTTTACAGTTATCAATGTAAGAAGGTTACGTTTGCAAGATAAAGGATGAGCTTAACCTTTTTTAAAGTGGTTGGTGCTTGCCATCTTGAACTGAGGAAGTAAGAGGATAAGTGAAATTATACATGTTGAGTAAAATGATTTGGTAGATTGGATTCATTGGAATAATATCTTAATGTGGATCTGGTGGGTTGTGATGATGATGCTTGACAATCCCCATGCATTTTAGGATTAGCACTTATTTGGCATTGTTGCCCTATTATGTCTGCACTTAACAGTAGGTGTCTCTTTTGATGTTGATGATAACCCTAGCTAACGAGTGTGGAAACCTTTGGGTGGGCAGGTCATTTACAAACCAACTCTCACCATTTCAACAGTAGACTTGTGCAAACATGCAATGATACTTGCTTTATAAGGCAAGCATTGTGGCCAACTGATCCCTATAAGTGAAAGGGAAAAAAAGCAGGCTGCATACTTTACTTTTCTGTTTGCTTTTTACTAATTGGACGCTTGGGGCATAAAAGTTTCTTTTATGGTGCATCCTTTTGGAGACCTTTTCCCTTTCATGTTGACTACCTCTCTTATAGATTCCTTAAGATATTTTTTTCTTGAAAAGCATGTGCGTATCTAAGAAATCAATCCAATTCACCTTGTGATGTCTCTTGTAATATCTTAAAATTTGTCATTTTATGTTTTCTTATTTTTTTTTGCCACAGGTACGGCTGCAAATCATATTTATTAGACAATCTAGCCGAACGTGGATTTAAGGATCCCACACCTATACAAAGGCAGGCCATTCCAGTGCTTCTCTCAGTATGCTAATCTATTCCTCTTCTATTCTAGCCAATTTCATATGGCATTTTATTTGTGTAGGTCTTTTGTCACGTAGATATTTTTTGTTATATTCTATTTTTTAGGTGATTTTCCATTTATTTTGATTAGTTGCTTAAGATTCATGCTTATGTTTCAGTTTAGTTTTTTCTTTTGGTTTTCAAGAAACTGTTTTGATTTCTGAGATCCATTTATACTTGACTAGGTATTTCAACTACTTATTCTTACCAGTAAACTATTTTTTTTTCCCAGGGCCGGGAGTGTTTTGCATGTGCGCCGACTGGTTCTGGCAAGACATTGGCATTTTTATGTCCTATTCTTATGAAACTTAAGGTAGCCTTAAGCAAACTTTTTCAGTAATCCATCTATGTTTGTGAAGTGACTCCTATAACACTGCTTGTCATGTGGTTAGCATGCATCTAAGGGCAGTGTGCGAGCTGTAATTCTTTGTCCTACAAGAGAACTTGCTGCTCAAACAACTAGGGAGTGCAAGAAACTGGTGAAAGCAAAGAAGTTCTACATTAAACTAATGACGAAAGAGCTATCCAGGACTGGTGATTTTGAGAAAATTCCATGTGACATTCTTGTCTCCACACCTCTCCGTTTGGAATATGCTACCAAGAAAAGAAATCTTGATCTTAGTAGGTATGAACTATCCTTGTCCCTGGAGCTCTATTTGTAGGAATATGCTAACACTTTCCTTTGTAATTGTTTGAGTCAATGCTGTTTTTAATTTGCACGTTCTTATCTTAATTAGTGCCCTTCAAAGACATTGTGCTTCACTGGATATTTAATATAATTATTTTAAAATATATAAGTTCATAATATGATTCATGCATCAATGTTGAGATGTTAAGTTTCATAGTTCACCCTTTAGACAGGTTTAGAAAGTTTTACATTCCTACTATAGCAGTGTATTTCATGTTTCTGAAGGTAATCGTAATAATGGTTACAGTTTATCATAAGTAAAGGCAAACAGTTACAAAGCAGAAGTCCTCATGTCTGGAAGACAAAGCAATTACATATTAATGAAATTGAAAGAAGGATAAACAAAGGCAGCCGACAACACAGTATATCTCTGCTGCCAGGTAGTAGGCCAATGCAAAATCAGAATCTAAAATTCCCCCAAGTTCTGAAATGAGAGAAGACCAATCTGTCAACCTCTATTTCTTCTGGAGGACCATACTAGTCTTCAAAGCAGGTGGCGTATGTTCTCTTCAAACACCCACAATTGACTTATTGTCCCTGATAGTAACAATATTTTTGATTCTGTCTACTGTTAGCATTCTCCCATTAGCCGTTTTCCACATAAAGATATTAATCTTAGTAGGCAGCGTGGCAGATGAAATAATTTTGCACCAACACACTCTATCCCCACCATCAGTGAGCAGTCTTGATAATGAATTATGAATGTAACTGAGAATTGTCCATTCTTCTCCCATCTCCAGACTGTTGTTCACATAAATATATTAATCTTAGTAGGCAGCGTGGCAGATGAAATAATTTTGCACCAACAAACTCTATCCCCACCATCAGTGAGCAGTCTTGATAATGAATGTAACTAAGAATTGTCCATTCTTCTCCCATCTCCAGACTATTTCATCCTCCTGTTGAGGTGTTATGTTGACTTGGCACAACAAGATCTGCAAGTGAAGGGTACTCCATATGTTTCACATCTGTCATATTTCTTCCAAACTGTAGCACCCAACTACCCAACCCAGGCCTCAGAACTTATTAGTTATGCAGTTTCAATTTAAGTTTTTACTTGGAAAGGGGAAGTTTGTCTCTTCGTCATCAGACGTATGGGTACGCGAAGGCCTTGTGCCTTCCAATATTCTTCTGATTTTGCTCTATGGATTGGATGGCCTATTTTCCCTCCATAAGATGTGTTAAGTTTGGGTTAGAAATAACATCCTGATAATGTTAGCATGTCTGACTTAAAATTTTTTTAGATCCTTGTTCTTCTAATGCATTACTTGCATATGAAATAGTGAAGTAGCCTTTTATCATGTGGCTGATTACATCTGGACTCATTACGATGCCTTTACATTCGTCCAAATTTTTGGATGAATGAATCAACTTTAACCAAGGGAGTTAGAGTTGGTACTGGTATTATGAAAGCTACCAAAGTAGATACCCTTACTATTTTATGTGAAGCTAAATTTACTTTCATGATGTGCAGAGTGGAGTACCTCATTTTAGATGAATCAGATAAGCTGTTTGAGCTTGGCTTTGTGGAGCAAATTGATTCAGTTGTTAAAGCATGTTCCAATCCATCAATTGTACGTTCCTTGTTCAGTGCCACTTTACCTGATTCTGTTGAGGAACTTGCACGATCAATAATGCATGATGCAGTTCGGATCATTATTGGTAGGAAGTAAGTATAACTCAACTTGTGGGTCAATCATATGCATGCTAATCAGGATTCTCTACTTGTATCTCATTATGAGTATCTGGACAGAAATTCGGCTTCGGAACTGATTAGGCAAAAGCTAGTGTTTGCTGGAAGTGAGAAAGGAAAGCTCATTGCTCTACGGCAAAGCTTTGCAGAGGTTTGCTAACAATTCCTGGATTTTTTTTATGGTCGAGTTCTTTTTAGCATGCAGCAAAGCTTTAATATTTAATTGCACTAAGATGAAGATCATATGCCTATCATCTGAAAAACCTGAATTTCAGTTTCCTTTAAACACATGCTTGCATTAATATCAAACTTTCTAGCTCTTCTAAGCCTTTGGACTCTTCTAAGCCTTTGGCACACCTAGATACAAATATGGGAGAATGGGAGCAGTTATGGTTTGTCACTATGCCATGGTGGAAGTGTGGAAATATCTAATTACCTTAGATGGATCCTTTTCTTGCTAAAGTACATGTGCTAAGGGAATAAAAAAGGATATGGGTTTAAGGTGAGGCGACTGCTTACATAGTTCATTCTGCAAAAATGAGGAGTAAGCAACAAATATAGAAACATGTGAGAGGAAGATGAATATGATGTTCTAAGGATCTAGGCAGGGGTAGGTGGTAGACCCTTCTTCTGCTCATCTCTACTTGAGAGTAGTTCTTTTTGTTAGTTTTTTTTTCAATGTTTGAACTAATTTAACTACAGCTAACCTGACCTGACCAAATTAATTTATATGATTAGATAATTTACTTGCGTTTGTTTGTTTACAAAAATTATTTAAGCTATGTTATAGAAAGGTGATGATTAAACTGATTACATTTTTTGTTCTTTTGGTATGCTTATTTATATAGATTAATTGTTTAAATCATGTTCATGTTAATATCTGAAATATGTTTATTGGATACTTTTATTGATTTAAACTATTATGTCAAGTTGATGATTTACATGTTTATTGATTTAAAACATCTTTACAATTTTTGAAGGTTTAAGTTTTACAAGGGTAGAAAGGTCGATTGTATAAATTATATTTGTAGCAGTTACAGTTTGAATACTATTTGGATTTGAATAGTATCCCGTGGAATCAAATTTTGACGAGGAAAATTTGTTATCTGGTGGGAGTCGAATATTCAGTCATTGCTAAACAGACTAGAGTGAGATAGTTTGAATTCTCCCATTATCCAGTTTGGATCTGCTCCATTGGCAGCCCCACCTTTCGGTGCTGTTTGGAAGGGCAGTATGCAAGGATTGAGGATTCTAGATCAGTTTGTTAGCTGGATGGGATCTACAAAATTATCATGATGTTAGCAGCTGAGGTTCGAGCTACTAACAGACATGGTGGTTTGTTGGAATCAAAGTGCCTTTATCAGGGAAAGGGAAATGTGGGAGGCCTTTCTCATGGCAAATGAGTATTTCCATACAAGAAGGTATTAGCCGTAGGAAAGATCTGGTTCTCAAGCTTGGCTTTCATAAAGAACATGGATTTGTAAGGTTGCGCCAAGGCGCTTCCTCAGCCGCCTTAAAACACCTCGCCTTTCTAAGAGGAGAAAAGGCGCCCCAAGGCGCCGCTAAGGCGGCCAAGGGGCACGCCAAGGACGCTTGGGCGCGCCTAGACCCTTTAGGGGTCCGCAATATCCCACTTAGACAGTAGATTCAGGTCGTTTTTCAGGGCTGAGTCCAGTCCGATTCCAGGTAACATCTTATTTACCTGAATATCATTTAAGTAAATGTTACATTTACTTAAGATATTACATGTAAATAAGGAAGTACCCCCATTTGAATCCAATAAAAATATCAAAAAAATCATATCTCTTATCAAAAAAAAGTCAACTCTCCCATCGAAGAAGAAAATCACGATTTCGATGATTTTAGCGAAATGCTAACTTTCTAATCTCTCATAATTTGACCTATCTAAAAATTTGATAATTCAAATAAACCATATGGAACACTAAAAATCTAAAGTCCGGTAAAAAAAGTCAAACGTGCATATGACTTCTCCAAGGGAGCTGCTCTCCTACTGACAGCACTTAGTCTGTTTGAGATCTCTCAGGATTTGGTCAAACTTAAACTATCATCACCCAAACACATGAGACTTGTCATTTTCTAGTTTCTTTTCAATTTTTAGGCATATTGTGAGATTATGTAATGGACTCATTTAGTTTTTACTTGTTTTAAGTGTGTTAAGATATTGTACTTCTTATTTTTATTTAACATATTTACATGTATGTGTATTGCTTGTTTTAAAAGTTGAAAATTAGTTTTCTGATGATAGAATGATATTTGCACTTCTTGTTCTTATTTAGTGTGCTTATTTATTTGAAGATGTCAATTTAGATTTTTTATGACTTTATGATATATAATGTGAGTTTGTTTACTTGGAGTTTAATTTTTGTTGCTTTCATTGTCTTTATGTCTGTCATATTATGATATTTTTTATTGAATTTTCATCATTATATATATTTATAGATACATAAATATCATGTAAGAGGGACACTTGAAAACAACTCATACTTGGTTCCGTCCTAAACGCCTAGGCACCGCTTAGGCGAGCGCCTAAGCGCTTAGGCGATCCGAGACCCCACTTACGCCTTGGTCGCCTTGACGCCTTGACAACTATGGGTTGGAGGGGTTCTTTTTTTAGATGTTGACTTGATTAATCATGGGAGCCTACACTAGTGCGGTCTGAGTTGATGTAGAAACTGACATCCAAGAACCTTTGCATCAGGTGCAACTTCCACCAAAGGGAACCATATCCCCTCCCCTTTTGGTGTCGGACACTTAAGATCCAAGTAGAATATCAAATAGGACATATGTGGAGGATGATATGGTATTTGTTCGGGGAAGATTTGTGATAGTGAAAATAATGGTTTCGCATCAGATGCTTCAGATTATGGGATGTATAACCAAGGACTTGCAGAAATATTTCCAATCTTCCGTCTAGTATTCTTCATGCAACAGGTATTGGCCCATAAGGGGTTAATGGTCATCCTACACACTGGGTAGACGATTCATTCTAGTAGGGCAGGTGATATGATGGTAGATGTAGACCTTTGCAGCTAAATTTCCTGTTCTTCTCAGTGTTACTACAACCACATGAACAATTGTTGGCTTGTAGCTAAAGTTTACAATTTTCAAGGGAACTTATAGGATGCGTGCAATGCAGAATTGGCTGGTGTGTATTGGGATCAGCTGATTGAAATCAGATTTGCTAGTGGCTGATCCAATTTCAGCCCCAAAGCTGAACTGATCCATTCAAAAGACAACAAAAATAAAAAAGATCTATAAAAGATAACCTGACATGTTTGACCCTAGGTTGGAATGAATTGGAAACTTGAGAGTGCAACTTGTATGCAATTTTTTGAATATTAAGGAAAACAAATTGATTGGGCTTTCAGTTGGTGGGGCAAGACATCAGATAGGGCATTTCACATCATTTGTGATTAAGTGATGGAATGGTGTAGGCTTTGGTGTTAGAGTAGGCTTTGGTGTTAGAGTGGAGTGTAGCTAGGGCTCTGCACATTTTGGGCCAAATTGAACCGAACCTAACTGGATCAAAGAGACCCTTGGAAGATATTGGAAGAGATGGCAAACCATGCATTTAACACCAGGCTGAAAATTTTTCTTCCCAAAGGGTCCACTTTCTCGCACATTTCTGCTGACTTGTTAAGGAATCAGCTGTTTACCCCTTTGTGGATTTTGGTATTATCTATGTGGCTGTGAGAACATTTTTCATCTTCCATCCTTTTCCCTGGAAGGATCTGAAGAAATTTGTATCCTTTTAGTTCAGATGGAAAGAGTTACGACTTTTCAGAGTGTGAAAATCTTTAACTAACTTTTGCGCCTTCCATGTCATGTGGCATATGGTGAAGAGGAATATTTGAGGATACTTCTTTTGATTGTAGATTCTGTTTCCTCATCATATAGTCTTGGAGTTTCTCTATGGATTACTTAGAAAGATTGCAGATTGTAACTTGTCTAGAACAATGCAGAGAGTATGTGATGGAAACGGGAAAGAATGTAATAAGTCTAATCTTCAAGGACGAAGTTGTTTCTATCTGACATGTAATGGGTGGGATCTTAGGGAACATGCGGAATTTCTCATCTTTCTTTTTTTTAAAGAAAAGATATTGGTGATATTTATTTTGTGCAGGCGTGTCAGTCTGTTTAATAGATAAATTTAAAATTCGCTTGATGTGGGAATTTACATGTCCATTTATTGGACGATTGTGCCTATATTTTGTTGTATTTATTCCACGTTTATTTTATTAGGCGATTAAGGATTTCGTGTACTGGACCTTTCCTCACCGACTGAAGTCGATGTTAATTTACATCGGAATGACTCCGAACACCTTTGATTCTCTGTCAAGGAATGTCTTAGTCTCTATTCGTTGCGACAATATTGATCTTGATGATCGTCCTTTATGGATGCATACTCTTGCAAAGAAATTTGAAGTTTTCATTGCTTGTACACATGTTATTTGAATTGCAAATGATCTTTCAAGACTTTTACAAATGGTCCCGATTATATAATCGGGTCTTCAGAATTACATTCGGTCATAATCAAACTTTTTTTGAATTTGCTTATGTTACAATCAGATCGTTGACTTTAAACTTCATCGCGATCAGACCGTTGAATTTAAGCTCCATCACGATCGGACTGTTGGATTTGAACTCCATCATGATCAAACCGTTGGATTTGGACTTCATCACGATTAGACCGTTGGATTTGAACTTCATCATGATCAGACCGTTGGATCGTCAAGGTGGTTTCTAACGGCCCATTGTATTTGCTTTATGGTCACCATCACCCTTTAACTGTGATAGGACCTTTAAGTGGTTTAGTTGGATATGTTCACAGTTTTTTGACCCTTTCAGGGGGTTTATTGCAACTTACATCCTTTTTGGGCACTTATGTAAATTCCCACCCTTTTGGGTGTTTATGCAGTTTTCTACGTTTCTACAGTTTTCTATCCTTTCTAGGTGTTTCTGCAGTTTTCCACCCTTTTTAGGTATTTCTACAGTTTTGCACTGTTTCTGGGCATTTCTGTAGTTTTATATCCTTTTTGGATATTTTTGCAGGTTTGTACCCTTTTTGGGTATTTCTGCAAGTCTGTACCCTTTTTCGGTGTTTCTGCGGTCTTGTATCCTCCCTGGGTATTTATATCATCTTTCGACATTCTCGAGATCTTTCTAGTCATTTGTTGACTTCCCTAGGCACATTTGCCATTTCTTGACTTTGTCGGATATTTCTATCATTTCTTGATTTTGCTCAGGCTTTTGTGTCATTTCCCAATTTTCTAGGGCTTTTCGGTCATTTCTTAACTTCCCCAAGTATATTTGTCATTTTTTGACAACCCCAAGATTTGTAGTGTCGAACCATAAGTCGAACTCAGGAGAGTGCGTGTCGTTTCAGGGAAGTGACGTGAGTCTTGTCCCATTAAGCCGTGAAAACGGCATGGGCTTTGTGCAATTTTCTCCCTTTGAAGGGACTTTTATGCAATTTCCACCTTTTGAGGGATCTTTATGCAATTTCTATCTAAGGACTTTTCTGCAATTTATGTTCTCTCCTAGGACTTTTCTGCAATTTACACCTTTTCAGGGGCGCTCTCATGCAATTTTGTACTCTTCTGCGAACATTTGTTGCAATTTTATCCTTTCCGAGGGGTTTTTGAGCTATTCTCACCCTTTGGAGGGTATTTCTGCAATTTTGATCTTTTGGAGGGGTTTTTCTGCAAGTTTGGTTCTTTCAAGAAAGATTCGCCGGCTCAACATATCGTGGCAACCCGGGTTTCTCCTGGGTCGATACCGTACACCCCAGACCGTCGCGATCCCCATGGACTGCCCCCCTCTCCGGCTACTACCCCTCGCCGCTGCAACCCCCCCGTCCCCGCCCGCCGTTGGCCACCTCCCTCACCCCCGGCCACTCCCCCTTGCCACTGCAACCTCCCCCTGCTTCCGGCACCCCCTCCCCGGTGACTCCCCGTCGCCTCCCCGCCCGCCGTTGGCCACCTCTCTCACCCTTGGCAGCTCCTGTGCACTGTGCAGCGGGGAAGGAGGGCTGCCGGAAACATCCGGGGGGAGGGGGGGAGGGGGGCGCTGTTGGAGAGGGGGGTTTGCTGGGAGAGGGGGGTTTGCTGGGAGGGGGGATCCGACCGTGCCAGGGACCGCCCTTTCTCTGGCATGGTGGCACGGCCAACCCTACTTTCAAGAACATTTTTGCAATTTTTTGTCCTTTTGAAGATGTTTCTGTAATTTTTGTCCCTTTGAGGACTTTTTTTTACAATTTTTATCTTTTGGAGGGCCTTTTTGTAATTTTGTCTTTTCACAGGGTATTTCTGCAATTTTCCCTGACACAGGGGTATATTTGTAATTTTCCCTGACACATGTTTTTCTGTAATTTTCCCTGAACTTGGGTATATTTGCAATTTCCACTAAGAATAGGGCATTTCTACAAGTTTCCCTGAAATAGGGTATTTCTGCAATTTCCTACCCTCTAGGGACTGATTTGCAATTTTCCGTCCTCCAGATGCACTTATATAAATTTTCACACTTTGAGGATGTTTCTGCAATTTTCTATCCAAACGAGGCATTTCTGTAAATTTCCACAAAATGGGGGCATTTGTGCAATTTTCATGTCAAAGACGACTTGTATATTGATAATACTCAAAAGCAAGGTTGGTCGTACCGTGCGGATCAACCGTGCCGCATTCTCTGTGGCACGGTACGGTACAGTACGATCCGTACCGTACCGATCAATCAACCGAAAATGTCAAAGTCGGTCGATCGATTTTTGAAGATCAAATAGACTATGGGATCTAGACATTATCTTAATAGAAATTGGTTGACTGATAAAAAGAAATTGGTCGATCGATTTTCGTCTCTCTTTGAAGATCAAATAGACCATGAGGTCTGAATGTTATCTTGATAGAAATCGATCGACCGATAAAAATAAATCAGTCGACCGATTTTAGACTTTGATCTGTTGAATGTCTGGGGGTGCTTACTAGAAGAATTAGTCGACCGATAAGAAGAAATTGGTCGATCGATTTTACCGTATCGTGCCGATGTGCCGGGGCTCACAATTCGCGGTATGACACAACAAACCCTACTCAAAAGAGCACTTTGTGCGAGTATTGGCCTTTGCAAGTTCTTGTGTGCAAAATTTGCATGACCTGATATATAAGTCTCCATGAGGGACTTCTACATAAAATATCAAGAGTCGAGAGACTTGCAGCCTTCTCTTCTTTCAAAAGAACAAACCAACAACACAAGAGGAGGCCATTCTTGGCTCCTCCCAAATCTCCAACAAAAAAACTGCCAAAAATCAATCCTCTTTCCTCATGGCCCATGGGGAGGACCATCGGAACCATCTTTGGAGCATTTGGAGGCATCCCATCGGAGCATCACCATAAATGCATGGGCTTTCATCTCTGCTCTTTTTTTCATTTTAATGGAGAGAGGGAGAGATGCCAACGGTGGGATAATACGATGGGGATGCCCACTGTGGGCATCCCCACTGGTGGGAATACCCACCGGTTGTTGTTTTTTTTTTTTTAAAGAGAGAGGGTTTTTCCTCTTTTTTTTTTGAATTTTGGGTTTTGAGGATTTGTTGGGTTTCGGGTATTCTTGGGAATTGGAAATTTTGGGAACTATGAATTTATGGAAGTTTGAATTTCCGGAAGTTTTTTAGAGTTTGGTATTTCTGGGATTTTGGGGTTTTCAGAATTTTCTGGATTTTGAAGAATCTCTGAAAATTTCAGGAATGAGATATTTCGGAGATTTTGGGGTTTGAAAATATCTGAAAATTCAGAAATAATTCATTTTGTGGATTTTGGTTTATGAGAATTACTAGAAATTGCAGAAATGGTATATTTGAGGGTTTTTTTTGGGTTCAGAAAATTCCCATAAATTCAGAAAATTGGGTTTTGAGTTCTGAAAATTCCTGAAAATTCAAGAAATTGGGTTTTGGATATTTCTGGAATTTTTGCTTTCAGGAAGTTTGGAAATTCTGAAAATTCTGATAATAACTGGAAATTTGATATTTCAAGAATTTCAGATTTTTGGGGCTGTTTGGACCTTTTTGCCCTTATCACATGGCCATGGTTTTATACCATTTACGTTGTGATTAGCAAATTTGTCCATGTATAATTTCTTTATCACCAAAATATCCAAAAGGATTTAATGAATGTTTTTGGTGTCAACAGATCTTTCATGCCCTTTTAATGCCATGTTGATAGATGGTATGAGAAACCCATTTCTTAGTCCCTCTTTCTATAGGTTGATGGGAAATCTACATTTGTACTGCTTTTCTATTTTCACTCGGTGAATGGTGTGTTCGCCAATTCAGAAAGATTCATTATCGTTATTTCTGTGGGGAGCCTACATTCCATTAAAAGATAGTTCCTTTTTTTTAATCTCTTTTGTTTATTGTTTCGTCAATATTCTTATTGCAACTTTCTTATTTATCTGTTAATTTACAGTCTTTGAATCCTCCCGTGCTGATATTTGTCCAAAGCAAGGAACGAGCAAAGGTGCTGTATAAAGAATTGGCATTTGATAATATAAAAGCTGATGTTATTCATGCTGACCTAAATCAGTTACAGGTATATTATTTGATTATTGATCTCTTAGCAGTTTTTTTTATCAACACCATAGTCTGATTTTGTTTCTTATGTTCCTGATCTTCAATCTGTTCTAAGTGTCCTTACGCAATTCTTCTGCAAAGTTAAATGTCCATGTGCTTCCTTTCTTCAGAGAGAAACTGCGGTTGATAACTTCAGAGCTGGTAAGACGTGGGTGTTAATTGCAACTGATGTCATTGCTCGTGGCATGGATTTTAAGGGTGTCAACTGTGTCATCAACTATGACTTTCCTGAATCAGCTGCAGCTTATATTCACCGTATTGGTAATAACCAAAAGAACTCTTCATTCCACTCATTGCCTTTCTGTCTCTGCTGATACAAAGCTCTAAATAATATTAGGATACTACTGGATAGAACTTACCTATGTAATTGATTGTTTGTGAATATGTGGAGTAGCATTAATATTTGCTCTAGTTTATTGTGGGTGTTTTGCAATTGCAAGTTTTTTCAATCGCTTCTTGAAGTTAATTGGTCCATGTAGCTCAGATCTAGTTTAACGTTTTGAGTCTTGATGAATCATTGTTTCTTTCTAAGAATTTTCTTGAGACAAGTACCATTCCTTGGGTCTTTGTTTCTCTTCTTTTTTCTTTTCTAGTTATTCCATTTTCCTGTCGGCTTCTTGGTTGACTGTTTATGAACATGAAACACACAGCCATGCCATTCATTTGGAGAGCAGAGCTGGACGCTAAAATGGTACTCATCTTTTATGTAGGCCGATCTGGAAGAGCAGGGAGGAAGGGTGAAGCTATAACGCTCTACACTGAGGAGGATGTTCCTTTCCTAAGAAACATAGCAAATGTGATGGTTGCCTCTGGCTGTGAGGTTCCTTCTTGGATTCTTGCTCTTCCCAAACTCAGACGGCAAAAGCACCGCCCAGAAAGAGGTTCTATATCGGCCATACCTGATGATGAGGCACAATAGAACAAGGTAGGCAGCAGTTATGATGATTGCTCGCTGCACTTATGATATGATTGCTTCCTGTCTTCGATCTCCTAAAATTTTTACTATACGAACTTGAAGAAGACAAGGATCCTTGCTGCATGTTGGCCTGCTGAACCGGGAAATTTGATTGCGCATAAGTCCTCAAATGTACTACTGCAGTGTTTCATCTTTTAATTCCGGTACATGGTGATGCCATTGCACCTTCAGGAGAGGGAGCTGGTGTTGGCACCATAGTACAGCCTCGTTTTCTAGCTTCCTGTTGTGGAGATCAGTCCCCGTGTACAAGTAGGATGTCGACATTTTTGTTCTTTGTCTGACTTTTGAGGACCATCTGAAAGGCAGACCATGGAATCCAGTGATCAGTTCCAAATGGAAGTTTTGTAGTGAACCGGTTCCCATGGACATCTTTTTGCTGTGATCAACATTGGATTGTATTGTTTAACATAAAAGCAAACTGTATAAATTAATAGTTTGATTTTCCAAAGTAGTGTTTCAGCCTTGTCTGAAATTTCAGCCCTTTTTATTTGACGCTTTGTTATTGTGAAATGTATATTTGATGCAGTCCATGAACTCCGTTTTTTAAATGAGATTATTTTCTTGTCTGAACATGCATGTATCTATAATGTATTTGGTTGCTTAGGGCAGCATGGCTTGAAGAATCTGAATTATATATTGCAAGAGTTTAGGATCGAGGTTATTTTTCTGTTACGTTCTCTTCATATATATGAACTTCCTATATTCTTATAAATATATTAGTGAATATGATATAACGAAGGAGCCTACACAGTGATAGACCTTAAAAATTGGCTTTGCACGGGTAAGTGGACATGTCAAAATAAAATAATCTTATTGGAACGGATAAAAATATTGATGTGTTTATGGCAATCTTCTTCACTACTCATCGTCTTACGACTTTTGAGTTCAGTTTAAAAATCTATAGAAATATTGCTGCAGAGCCTGCCCCTACTTTTGTTTTCACGTCCATTTTGATTGTGGAATTGTAATAATGCGATCTCCAAGATTATTCTTGCTCAACTTGCAAGTTCTAATGAAATTTGTGGTCTTCTTAATATAGGTGACGCATTGTGCTCGTTCATATGTTGGCCGGTGAAAGTTCCGACTTGTATTTTATCATGCACGTCCGGGCGTGGAATAAGTATTTGTGCAAGTATATCAAGACAAGAGTGGCTCGGTTTGTTGAGTTGTTTTGTCGGACATTAAATGGGAGAAGTTTAATATTTAAAATTTTTTATATTTATAAGGAGATTTGTTTTTTTTTCAAAAATTCAAATAGTTAAGGCTTAAGCACACGTCTTGGATTTCAAACTCAAGATATGTCAGTATAATTCAAAAGATTAGGTCAACCGACCTAACATATCAAAAAAATAAGTATTCTGTGTATAACATATAATAAATATTTCTATAAGCTTAATGCCAAGAGAGTTAGTAAATTAGTTTTTGAAGTTCAAATGAGGGTCTTTTTCTCTGGAGAAATATTTATTACACATTCTTAATACATTTTTGGGACATCGTTGATCTCTTTTATTAGTTAAATGTATTATAGATATATATTTAAATTATATTGAGAAAGTGTAATAAATATTTCCCTTTCTTCTTAAACCAACATCTCAGTCTATAAAGAGAAAGAGAGTTGGCGTGTAGAGTAAGGACAAACATGTTTCGCCGAACTATATCATATAATAGTATAGTTCGGGTGTACCGTATCATGTTTAGGTGATCACGGTATTTAAGCATGATTTGCCTTTGCACGTACATGAGTTATATAATTCAAGTCTATTTTTTTTTTAATTATAGTAAAGGCCCAAACAAGTACAGTACACTACGACCGAACTATATATTCTCTTCTTGAGTTGAGGGCAACTGAGCGAGCAACCAACAATAGAGACATATTTTAATTTTAATTTTTGTTTACATAAATGGGAGAACATTTGAGGGAGGTGGTGAGGTGAAACCGTGAAGGTGATGTCTTCAGTAGATGGGTGGTGCTACTGCTCGCTCCGGTGAGGAAGGAGATGCCGTGTGGGCATAATTTCAAACGTTGGTTAAGCTTAGATATTGCTCAACTGTGGTGAAGTTACCGAAAATTAAAACGAATTAAAAACTAGAAAAAAATATCTTGATACTCTTAAATTTTTTATATTATTTTAATTGAGTTATGAAGATAAAAAAATTAAGTTACTCTCTATACCTTTTTAAAAATTATTTCCCCTGCCATCTTTTCTCTCAGTACAGGAGCCCCCTCTGGCACCCCTCTCTCTCTCTCTCTCTCTCTCACTGCTTCCATCTGTCTCCCCCCCCCCCCTCCATGGTGGGACTGCGTCCATTGTGAACAGCGTGCGAGCCCAGCACCAACACCCCCGGGGGCGGGGGGGGGGTGAATTATTGGAGAGAGAAGAGATGGGAGCAGGGTGGTCACGGCGGTGATAGTAATGGCCGTGGCGGTAATTGCCCCCAACGCAGCCGGCGCAGGGTTCGGTGCCGTCGTCGGGTTTTCTGCTATCATCCATGATAATTAGGCCTTCTGACACGCGATCGAAAATGGCGTTTCCACCCCGCTACATAGGCCTCCACGGCCGCCGATGCCAAGACACGAGCCATGTCCTCGGGCGTCCCGTGGCCACCCGCCTCCGCCTTGGGAAGCACCTCCAGGATCTCCTCGTGGAAGAGATCGATTATCGGAGAGGTCGTGCGTCCCGGCTACGATGATGTCTCCCGGTGCGATCCGGACGACGGTCCTGCTAGCGCACGCCGGCGGGTCACCCTTGTCCACTCGTCCGACCTAAGACGGCCGGTTGAAGAGGCTCTGCTGAATAGCCGAACCGTACAGTACTGTAAAGAAAGCAAGTCGAGGAGAGAGAAAACTAGAGAGAGAAAGAGCAACGAAAGACTACTTGCATCGTTAGAGTATGCGCAGCAGGCTCATATATATATGGAACGAGTTACAAATGTACAAGAACTCTATGTAATGTACAACACAGGTGGAGGACTCTCCATGGATATCTACGACACGTAAGAGTCCTCATGGGACTGGACACGGCGTGGAGCTCCTGCAGATTCCATCCGTGTTGAGTCCTAGTTGGTGTGAGACTCCGCATGCATGGGGCTCTGCGTGGAGTCCTGCATGGGAGAGAAGTCCTCCCTAATACGCCCCCTCAAGCCAACGTGGGATATATACCACGTTGAGCTTGTCCCGGAGCGAAGCAAAACGCGCCTTTGGCAGTCCTTTGGTGAGAATATCCGCCAGTTGATCCTTCGTAGAGACGAACGAGACAACTTGCTTGCTACTTGCTCACGAACAAAGTGAAAGTCAATTTCGATATGTTTTGCGCAAGCATGAAATACAGGGTTTGCAGTAAGATAAGTAGTACCGATGTTATCACACCAAAGGACAGGTGGTGAAGGCAACTGAAAACCGAGCTCGAGAAGGAGGGAACTCAGCCAGATTAACTCGGCTGTTGCATTGGCGATAGCCTTGTACTCTACTTCTGTGCTGGAACGTGCCACCGTAGCCTATTTCTTGGAGCTCCAAGAGATGAGGTTGTTGTTGGGATTTCTTTAAAAATAGCAGAGTTTGAAAACTTTTTAAGGAGAATAACAGAGTAGAAAATATATCTCGTAAAGTAGCACATTATTGACCGTGACCGTATTTACGTTTAAAAATAATAATAAAATAGAAAGTCGGACGCGCGCTGTACGATTTGCAAGTCGGATGACTTTCAAGTCGGTGATATCTCATCCGACTTGCAAATCACTGTCAAAAGTTTGCTACTTTGCGAAATAAATTTTATACTATGTTATTGCCCTTAAAAAATTTTCAAACTCTGCTATTTTTTAAGAAATCCCGAGGTTGTTCCCAAGATAGATGAGGTGTCCACTTGTGGAACGACGATAGATGCAGATCCTGCCCAATCCGCGTCACTGAAGGCACTGGGTTGAAGACTAGATGACTGCCGTATGAGAAGTCCATAATCAATAGTCCCTTTGAGATATCGGAGAAGACGCTTCACAGTTGCCCAATGCTCGGATTTTGGATCATGTATAATCTGACAGGCGCGGTTGACAGAAAAGGTGATGTCGGGGCGAGAGATGGTGAGATATTGTAAGGCTCCCACAATGCTCCGGTAGAGAGAGGGATCTATTGGAATAGTAGCCTCGGGAAGTACAACTGGAGTGGTGGCAGCAACTGGTGTGGAGATAGATTTTGCTCCATCCATCTTACATCGTCGTAGAAGGTCCGCCACATACTTGGATTGCGACAAGACGAAGCCATATATGTCGATGGTGGCACAACTCGATCCCTAAGAAGAACTGTGCTGGCCCTAGATCCCGAATGGCGAAGTCGACAACCAGGGAGCGGATGATGGCAGCAACGCCCCCTGGATCAGAACCAAGGATCAGAATATCGTCTACGTAAATGAGAACAAAGATCTTGCAGTCAGCAGAGCGACGATAAAAGAGGGAGGGATCGGTCCTGGAGCCAGAGAAGCCAATCTCCTGAAGCCGCGTGCTGAGGCGTGTGAACCAAGCACGCGGTGCCTGGCGGAGGCCATACAAGGATTTCCGGAGATGGCAGACATGATCAGGAAATTGAGGATGTGTGAACCCTGGTGGCTGTTCCATGAAGACTGTCTCCTCGAGGTTGCCATGTAAGAATGCATTAGAGACATCCAACTGACGAACAGTCCACCCATTGTTGATGGCAATGGACAGAAGTAGGTGTACCGTAGTAATCTTGAATTTCGCCACAAGACGCGCCTTATGCCGATCGATGGACCCGTCGGCCTTTCGTTTGAGGCAAAAGACCCATTTGCAGCTAACAATATTCATATTGGGACGTCGAGGTACTAAAGACCACGTGCCATTTCGTAGCAGGGCATCAAACTCGGCTGCCATAGCCGCCGCCATGCAGAGTTCTTTGATGCTTGGCTGAAACAGGAAGGTTCCTCTTCAGAGGCAACCGCGGCCAGGCATGCGGGGAGAGGATGGCGGGTGGCCAGGTGGTTTGCAGCAGGTGCAACTGGCGCAACAGCATAGATGTCTGTCAGTAACCGGGTGCGAACTGGAGGGGAGGCGCTACCTGGTGGTGTCGTTATGGTGTCCGCCTGCCCAGAAGTGGAGAGCTAGCGTGGGTGCTGGGGATGCCAAAGCGGTGGGCGTAGGCGCGCAGGAAGCAGGAGAAGCCGGCGCAGGAGAGGCGGACTCCAGGGTGTTGACCGTGGACCCCCCTGAGCGAGCTGTGACAGGGGGTTCCACAATGGGGTTCTGCAGTGGTGCGGCTGCTGGCTGTGTGGTCGATCCAGGAAATGGAAAATAGAAACTTGTGACTCTTAATTAGACAAGCAACAGGACTCACAAATAGATGACCGAGGACGATGGGTTGTAGGTAACCCAAATTTATTAATGACATTAGATAATATTTGAAAACTAGGATGACCCAGCCTGGCGTGCCACACTGGAGGGGATGCGCGATCTCCATCAATGGACAGGAGCGCCGATTTGGGTTGAGAGAAGTATTAGAGACCGCCATCAAGATGCCCGCGCAGTAGAGCTGTCCCTGTTTTCCGGTCCTTTACAAGACAATAAGAGGGATGGAATTCAATAATCACGTTATTGTCAGAGGTAAGTTTATGAACTGACAGAAGATTACGAGTGATTTGTGGAACGTGAAGGACATTGTGTCTGAAGGAGTTGGGATCCTCTGACAACGCGGGAGGACAGAAGTGGGACAGTCACCAACAGAGTGTTGACGCATGTCTCCCACTTCCTTCCCTCTTCCCCACTCCTCATCTGACCGGTCACCGGTCATTCTTCACCCCTCCTGCCGGTTCACCTCTCTCCACTCCTCCTCCTCCCCCAGTTATTATTGCGCTAACACATCGGTTTGTTTTTTCTTCTTCTTAATTTTAGTTTTTAAAATCGGATTCTGAAAGATGATATTTTTTATTTTATAGTTTTTTTTTCTAAAATATAAAATCAAATATCATTAAAAAATATACAAATTAATGTCTGTCGAGTTCGGCACTGTAACGTCCCGAAAAATTTTAATGGGTGAAAAATATGAAAAATATGGTTATTAGATTTGATTATTATTATGAGATTAAAATAATTAATATTTGAGATTAATTGATATTAATAAACGTTATCCTAGTGCCGTACACAGAGGTGCGCGCTCCGATAGGGTGACACCGAAAAACTATAACGAAAATAAAATTCGAGAATACCATAATTTCTAGAAGAATATGATGACATCAGAAATATAAATATCCAGATTTGCTGACGTACGAATTTTGAAATTAAGTCGACACAACTATTTTTCGGACGATTTTTCACCCAGTATAAAATAAAATCTAAAAGTTAAACTAAAATTATCATAATTTATAAAACCATTACATTAGCCTATGACTGAAATTTTAATACAAATAGATATCATTTGAATGTGTTTCAATAGGATCTTTGGACGAGCTGATTTTTAGCCCGTTTACGGTAACCATTTTAACCAATTATTCTTTGCTTATGTAACCATGGTTACACAAGGCTTAAACTACTTGGTTTGGATGGGCTACGTGTGACAGTAAAGACTAAGATGTTTTTACTATGACACATCAATGGCCTACGTGTCTTCACGCATGGGAGCCCTACTGGGTTATAACCCCCCTCCCCACAACACAATCGTACGAACTTTTTCAGTGTTTGCTTCTGCTGGTTTGGCCATTGTGGTGCGTATGGTTGATTTCAGGTAAATATGGTTGTATTCAGGTGCATATGCTGCATTCAGGTGCATATGGTTATATTTAGATGCATATGGTTGCATTCAGATGTATATGGTTGCATTTAGATGCTTTATATGTAAACAAACAATAATTGTTATGTATGGTCGCATTCAGGTGCATATAGTTATTGTCTGTTTGCATATAAAGCACCTAAATGCAACCATATACATCTAAATGCAATCATATGCATCTGAATATAACCATATGCACCTGAATACCACCATACACAACAGTTATTGTGTGTTTGCATACACTATATGCACCTGAATGCGACCATACATAACAATTATTGTTTGTTTGCATATAAAGCACCTAAATGCAACCATATACATCTGAATGTAACCATATTCATCTGAATATAACCATATGCACCTAAATGCCACCATACACAACAGTTATTGTGTGTTTGCATATAAAGCACCTAAATGTAACCATATGCATCTGAATGCAACCATATGCAATTGAATGCGATCATACATAATAGTTATTATCTGTTTGCATATAAAGCACCTAAATGCAACCATATGCATCTGAATGCAACCATATACACCTGAATGCCACCATACACAACAGTTATTGTGTGTTTGGACAAAATATACCTGAATGCAACCATATGCATCTGAATGCCACCATACACAACAATTATCGTGTGTTTGGACAAAATGCATCTGAATGCAACCATATGCATCTGAATGCAACCATATGCACCTGAATACAACCATATGCACCTGAATGCAACCATATTCACCTGAAATCAACCATACGCACCACAATGGCCAAACCAGCAGAAGCAAACACTGGAAATGTTTGTACGATTGTGTTGGGGGGGGGGGGGGTTATAACCCGATAGAGCTCCCATGCGTGAAGATACGCAGGCCATTGATGTGTCATAGTAAAAACCTCTTAGTTTTTACTGTCACATGTAGCAAATGCAATCCAATTAATGTTTACACGTAGGTAACTAACGTGTAACCCAGCCAAACCAAATAGTTTAAGCCTTGCGTAACCATAATTACGTAAGCAAAGAATAATTGGTTAAAATGGTTACTGTAAATAGGCTAAAAATCATCTGGCCCAAAGATCCTATTGAAAACACATTCAAATGATATTCATTTGTGTTACAATTTAATCCATAGACTAATGTAATGGTTTTATAAATTATGATAATTTTAGTTTAATTTTTAGAATTTATTTTGCACTGAGTGAAAAATCACCCGGAAATAGTTGTGTCGACTTAATTTCGAAATCCGTACGTCAAAAAATCTAGATATTTACATTTCTAATGTCATCATATTTTTCTAGAAATTATGGTATTCTTGGATTTTATTTTCGTTGTAGTTTTTCGATGTCGCCCTATCGGAGCGCGCACCTCTGTGTACAGCACTAGGATAACGTTTATTAATACCAATTAATCCTAAATATTAATTATTTTAATCTCATAATAATAATCAAATCTAATAATCATATTTTTCACCCATTAAAATTTTTCGGGACGTTACAGTGCCGAACCCGACATACATTAGTATGTATATTTTTTTAATGATATTTGATTTTATATTTTAGAAAAAAAAATAAAAAATAAAAAATATCATCTTTCAGAATCTGACTTTAAAAAAATTAAAATAAAAAAAAGCGGTGTATTAGCGCAACATTAACTGGAGGAGGAGGAGTGGAGAGAGGTGAACCGACAGGAGGGGTGAAGAATGACTGGTGACCGGTCAGATGGGGAGTGGGGTAGAGGGAGGGAAGTGGGAGACACACGTCACCACTCTGGTGGTAACTGTCCCACTTCCGTCCTCCCGCGTTGCGAGAGGATCCCAACTCATTGTGAAGAGTGAGAGGTCGATTAGAAGAAGGAAGGACAAGAGTGCCACAAGAAGAGGAGTTGGGATCCTCTCGCAACGCGGGAGGACGGAAGTGGGACAGTCACCAACAGAGTGGTGAAGCATGTCTCCCTCTTCCCCACTCCCCATATGACTGGTCACCAGTCATTCTTCACCCCCTCCTGCCGGTTCACCTCTCTCCACTCCTCCTCCTCCAGTTACTGTTGCGCAAATGCGCAACAGTAACACACCGATTTGTTTTTTTTTTCTTAGTTTTAATTTTTAAAAAAATCGGATTCTGAAAGATGATATTTTTTATTTTATAGTTTTTTTTCTAAAATATAAAATTGAATATCATTAAAAAAATATACATATTAATGTCTGTCGGGTTCGGGACTGTAACATCCCGAAAAATTTTAATGGGTGAAAATATGAATAATATGATTATTAGATTTGATTATTATTATGAGATTGAAATAATTAATATATGAGATTAATTAGTATTAATAAACGTTACTCTAGCGCCGTACACAGAGGTGTGCGCTCCGACAGGACGACACCGAAAAACTGTAACGAAAATAAAATTCGAGAATACCATAATTTTCAGAAAAAATATGATGACATCAGAAATGTAAATATCTGGATTTGTTGACGTATGGATTTCGAAATTAAGCCGACACAACTATTTTTCGGGTGATTTTTTATCCAGTACAAAATAAATTCTAAAAATTAAAATAAAATCATCATAATTTATAAAACCATTACATTAGCCTATGGCTAAAATTTTAACACAAATGGATATCATTTGAATATGTTTTCAATAGGATCTTTGGGCCAACTGATTTTTAACCCATTTACGGTACCCATTTTAACCAATTATTCTTTGCTTATGTAACTATGGTTATGCAAGACTTAAACTACTTGGTTTAGCTAGGTTACAGATTAGTTACCTACATGTAAACATTAATTGGAGAGAATGCATGGGTTACGTGTGACAGTAAAAACTAAGAGGTTTTTACTATAACACATCAATGGCCATATGCATCTGAATGTAACCATATACTTCTGAATGCAAATATACACCTGAATGCCACCATACACAATAGTTATTGTGTGTTTGGACAAAGTGCATCTGAATGCAACCATATGCATCTGAATACAACCATATGCATCTGAATGCAACATATGTACCTGAATACAACCATATTCATCTGAAAATAACCTAGTAGAGCTCCCATGCGTGAAGACACATGCGTGAAGACACAATGGCCATTGATGTGTCATAGTAAAAATCTCCTAATTTTTACTGTCACACGTAGCCCATGCAATCTCTCCAATTAATATTTACATGTAGGTAACTAATGTGTAACCCAGTTAAACCAAGTAGTTTAAGCCTTGCGTAACCTTGGTTACGTAAGCAAAGAATAATTGGTTAAAATGGTTACCATAAATAGGCTAAAAATCAGCTAGCTCAAAGATCCTATTGAAAACACATTCAAATGATATTCATTTGTGTTAAAATTTTAGCCATAGGCTAATGTAATGGTTTTATAAATTATGACGATTTTAATTTAATTTTTAGAATTTATTTTGCACTTGGTGAAAAATCACTCGGAAAATAATTATTTCGGTTTAATTTCGAAATTCATATGTCAACAAATTTGGATATTTACATTTCTGATGTCATCATATTTTTCTGAAAATTATGATATTCTCAGATTTTATTTTCGTTATAGTTTTTCGGTATCGCCCTGTCGGAGCGTGCACCTCTGTGTACGGCACTAGAGTAACGTTTATTAATACCAATTAATCCTAGATATTAATTATTTCAATCTCATAATAATAATCAAATCTAAAAACCATATTATTCATGTTTTTCACCCATTAAAATTTTTCGAGATGTTACAGTCCCGAACCCGATAGACATTAGTGTGCATATTTTTTTAATGATATTTGATTTTATATTTTAGAAAAAACTATAAAATAAAAAATATCATCTTTCAGAATCCAATTTATTTAAAAAAATTAAAACTAAGAAAAAAAACAAACAGGTATGTTATTGCGCAACAGTAACTGGGGGAGGAGTGGAGAGAGGTGAACTGGCAAGAGGGGGTGAAGAATGACTGGTGACCGGTCAGATGGGGAGTGGGGAAGAGTGAGAGAAGTGGGAGACACGCGTCACCACTCTGTTGGTGACTGTCCCACTTCCGTCCTCCCACGTTGCGAGAATATCCGAACTCTGTGAGAAGACACCCCCATAATTCTCGAGACCCCATCACATTTCACATTTAAAAAATACTTAGTGCAAAGAAGATGTATATTCAATAAAATTTTTATTGTGTCACTTTAATCTTGGGGGTATATAATACTTTTCGCATCCTTATTTTTTTAAACCGCAAGAGTGAGATGGCACACTCCTATTAAATGTGTCCATCTAGGGGTGTCAATGGGCCGGGCCTGGACCGGGCCTTGCTAGGCCCGGCCCAGGCCCGATTTTCTAAGAGCCGGCCCAGGCCCGAGGGTAGGCCCGGCCCGGGCCCAGAAAAAGCCCGGCCCAGCCCGGCCCGGCCCGAAAAATATAAGAAAATTATTATTTTATTTATATAATATGTAATTTTAATATATCTACTATAATATATTTATAAAAAAAATAATATACAATTTACTTATATCTATATTAACATTTAATTTATAAAAGATTATATTTTGAGTAGATTTATTATAAAAAATAAATATAATTCTCTTTCTAAATATAAATTTTACATTTAATATAAATTACATTTATATTTATTTTTTTCGGGCAGGCCAGGCCGACCGGGCTGGGCCACACAAAGCCCAAGCCCAACCCTATTTTTTTTCGGGTCGGGCCAAAAATTTGTAACGGGCTTATTTTTCAGCCCAAGCCCGGTTAAAACCGGGCCGGGCCTCCGGCCCAATTGACACCCCTATGTCATCTTGGTTCATATCATTTCTCCTCACATTTATAATTTCCATGATCAAACACTCTTTTTCTATGGATATGAATAGGTCATCTCTATACAAAAGAATAACTTAGTGATTAAGATTAGGGATGTAAAGAGTACCTGTTTATCTAAATTGTTGATCCAATGTTAATAAAAAATAGCATATGAAGGGGATAAAGTCACCAATACCAAATCGAAATTGGATATTTTCGATAAATTATCAAAATTGAAAATGAAAAATATTGATTCCGTAATCTATTACCAATTTCTTAATCTGATAATATATAATATAAATTATATATTACACATGTATTATATATATATTACATATGTTAAGTAGTCTTATTCGAATTTTGAATCAATTTTTATCCGAATTTTGAATCCAATTTCGTATGATTTTCAAATCCATTCATATTCAATAATATCAATTTTTGAATCCAATTTCCAATGATAGGAAGAAACAGAAATATAAACGGAAATTGTTATTTCTATTTTTTTATTCTAATTTCAATATTTTTTTGATAATTTTTATCGATATCGGAAATTGAAACAACAAGCTTACTTAAGATACTCCAGCCTGGGTCTTATGAGCTAAGTTCAAATCTCCACGATTAAATTTACAACGCCATCGCTATAAAATATTTTATTTTGTTTGATATGTGTTAATAATAAAAAAGTTGTAGAATTGTAGAAAAGTGCATGTCATGCCTCCTTTATCTTTTCTTAATCCATTTGCAGCACGCTAACAGGTCTGGTTAAATTACAAACCCGTCCACGCTTAGGTGTAATCGATCGACTAGAAAGAACAAATTCGGTCGACCGTTCAAGGTTTGTATCATTGGTCGACGCTGATTTTTGGTCGATCGATTCCGAAAGTCTCAGAATCTAACAGGCTAGAATCTCACAAACTTTTTTAGTTTGGGAATTGAAATAAACAATAAAGAATAGAAGAAGAGAACATACTCTATAGTTGTACACCTTTGTTAGACCTATTTGAACTCTTCAAGTCTCTCATTTCCTCTTTTCTCTCTCAAATAGTCGAATCAGAGGGGTGATTGGCCGACCGAAATAAGGAAAGGTTGGTCAATCGATTATGATAGTGTATCTAGATTGGTTTTTTTTTCCTTTTTATCTGTGATGGTTGATTGAGACTTACATTAATCATTATAATCCATCAAATGTAAACCAAGACAATATTAACATAACACTTGAATGGAAGAAGATAAGTGAGTGAGGCTACTACAAATGAGTGAAGATAGTCAAGAGGGAAAATAATATCCTACCTAGCAGATACGGAAACTTCCACGAGAGACCTTCTTCCCCAGATCTCAATAACAACAGCATAGAGAGCAGTAGCCAGCCAAAGTATGGGAAAAGGTGACATGGACAGTGGCGGATCTAAAATTTTATTTTAGTGGGGTCCTAATAATACACCTATATAATTTCAGTGAGGTCACCCATGGTAAAAAATTGACCTCTCAATACAAATTTTTTTATTCAGTGGGGTCACAGGACCCCACTGACAATGTCCTAGGTCCGCCCCTGGACATGGAACAATTTTTATAGAGGTCGGGGGTAAGTACGTGAGAAATTTACATATACACTTGGACGACGGTGATCTTTCTTATTTCGCTCCCATTTTTACTCATGTCACAGGGAAACTTAATTACCAATTGTTAAGTACATGTATGGCTACGTGGCAGCTAGTTTCGTGGGATGTGTATACATAACTTATAATGTAATCTCAACTATGTATGTAATAAAAGGGGTATATATATATATATATTTATACAAATATTTTTTAATTATTTGATCCTCTCATCTAACATTCAAATAATGTCTATTTAGAATGAAATTTCAGGTATAAGCTAATGTGATTGTACTACAAATTGTGGTGAATTTAATTGAAATTTTTTAATTTAAAAATTTATTGGGTGGAAATTACCCAAAAAAATACTAAATCGAGTTAATTAGTCCTGTTATCTGGTAATTAACAACCACGTACCTCAAATATCTATATTTTTTGAAATCAGTACATAATTCCATAATATGAAGTTGAGGTGTTACAGTGCATCTGCGTGTGTGTGTGCAACATGCATGCATGCATGTATGTGGATATTAACAATGCTAATTTTGTCATCTGTGCTATATATATATATAGTTCATTTTATTACACCCTTCCTGTACCCTGGCATTCAATTTTCTTTTAGTTAGTGTTAAATTCATCAGTACTGTGGCCTTTCACTTGTTTGATTTACTCATTTCATTACTAAAATGTTTTTTCTTCGCTGTTGAATGCACACCTGACATTTCTGTATATGTTTCTTACCATCCCAATTCTCTTCCATCAAGTGGGCAAATTAAGTCTGTTTTATTTTCTTCATCTTCTTTGACGGCAGGTTCATGATCAGACATCTTTTCAAGGAGGCACTGCAGGGAATGTTGGGGATGGTGAACAAAGTCAGTCCTCTGTATAATTTTCTTTATCCAGATAAAGAGCTTCTTCCGGATGATGAGCATTTTTGACCAGCTTCGACAGAGAATTTTTGTTTCAGTCTTGTTGGTTGTGGGAGCAGCTATGTTAGTCTGCTTCGCATTCTCTAAAAAGAGTTGAGTTGGTTTTACTTCTAAATTGAGGCTCCTGTCAGTGTCCAAGGAGTGCAGTTAATCTCCAGGAGAATTCTTCTTCACAACCCTTAAGGTAGTCATCCAACTTGTATATCTTTCCTTCCTTCTGTTAACTTTAACATGTTCCACTTACACAAAAGAAAAATTCATGACCACTTGACTTGCATATATAGGTGCCTTACCATTAGAAATGATTCACTGTCATGCTATATGATAAGTTTTCAGAGTATTTGACTTCTTCACAATAGCGCCACGAGTTCACAATTAATGTCACATCAATAGTCATATGGATCATTGCCCTTAATTAGTGGAACTTAAGTGACCAATTAAAGCATGCCGTTACTAGAGTTAGTTCACTTCTTTCAAGTTTGAACCTTTGTTGTCTCAGAGCTTGAATTATTTATTCTTTCCAGTTCAAACCTAGAAATCTTCAAAAGAAATTTGTATACGAGTGGAGTGAACATGCAACTTCATCAGGGTATTCAAATCTTCGTGACTTGGCCAGTCCAGGTTTCTTGCATTGCCATGTTATCTGATAGCCTTAACCTTTGTGGGTTGGGTTCCTCACTTATGTAGGACACCTTAGTCCTATGTATTTCTGTTTGTGCAATAGTTTTGGGCAGCTGAATGAGGCATATTATAATCTCCTCTCCTTTGCAAAAAGTGAATAATGTTGTGTACTGTTGATATATTAGATTCCTTTTTCTTATTTTTCCTACAGGGTGTCCATATATTGGCTTTATTGAATTGGCTTATGGCCAATATTGTGATTCAAAGCTTTAGGTCAATTTACATTCACATGATAATATCTTCTCATTCATATTGAACGAACAAGAGCTCATCCGTACGGATTGAAGCTTATATATATTGCTCTAATACATTATAATGACCTAAAGCTTTAGCTGGGAAGCTAGAAACTAGTTTGATTCTACAGTAGAAACTCCTTTCTCTTCTGAGTGAATGGATATGATGGACTGCTGAGATTAGCTTTTTCTGTGTTTACAGAAACTTAAGTAGCCTCCTTAATTAGAGTAAGCTTTCTACATTGTTGCCATCCAACTTCATAAATTGGTAAATTGAAGTCTGTTTTATTTGTTTTGGATGCAGGTATATATCTGGATATTGTGGCCTTCTTTTGGGGAGTCCAGTCATACTTTATGAGATCATAGCCTTTGTTGTCCCAGGTCTAACAAGGGATGAGAGAAGATTCTTGGCGCGCGCCCATTGTCTTTGGATCATCAATTCTCTTCTATGTTGGCATTGCCTTCTCTTATGAAGTTGTTACTCCAGCAGCTTTAAATACCTTCATGATATTTTGTTCACTTCCTCTCTAATCATCTGAGCATGTTGACTTATTATAAAAAGCTGGCATTGACTGGCATATATATCTTAGTAATCTAAAATATGACAGACACTTGTCAAATCGTGTACTAGTCTCATTTAACAATTATATCTTTTGGATTTCTCTTTATTTCAGGTTCCTGTTATACAACTTATCCTGGGACAAGTTGGCCTACTTGTCACAGGGGATCAAATGCTGTCTGTCTGGACTATGGAGATATGTTGTGGTTGGTGCTGTTGTAGCAGCTGCAGTGCTCACACCCTCGACAGACCCTCTAACCCAAGTACTGTTGGCAGGGCCACTCATGGGTCTCTACTTGGGAGGGGCCTGGGTGGTAAAGCTGACAGGTCGCTGAGTCCTTTCACAAACAATAGCTTGTGGCCTCTCCAATGTATCATAATAGACATAGAGGAAAGGTAGATATTGCTTATTTTTGTATGATCGTGTCAAAATCCCAATTAAAATTATCTTTTTTGTAGCATGCCATTTCATATTAAATTTTCCCACCATCCGTAGCCCGTGGATGCTCTTATCCCCCAATGGTGTGAATCTCATCTGTGTGATGATTAGGAATTCGTGTTTCTGTCCAAGTTTGTGTGAGTATGAACTTTTTGGCCAGTTCATTGGATCTTGGAATCATGATTATCATATTTCTGGTGGTCTGGGATTTTCTTACTTTCCAAAATTGCTACCAGGTATTGAGCCAACATGCTTCCAGACACTTGTATGAAGATCTGACATCGCTTGTAGTTATAAACTTTTTTTTTTTTTACAATGAAAGAGGATATTTCATTCATAATTAAGTAGGAGGAAATACTATAGGCCATCAAACAGAAGTTGGGATATCTGGTATATCCAAGTGCCTTGGGAACCAGATGCCTTAGCCCAATGAGCCATACAATGAGCCGAGACAGTGATCTCTCGAGGAGAATATGATATTTTAATGTTGGGATTCAAAGCCATAAAATTTTTACAATCATCAACAACGGAGTTGCACCTTCAGATGGAGCAATTGGAATAGTTGATAGCTTGAATAACAGTCTATGCATCATTGAGGAGATAAGCATCTTTCTGAAGTTCTGCAGTCCATTTCAAAATAGCCAGACATTTAGCTTCAGCTGGAGAATTTACTGAAAAAGTAGATGGTCTGCATTTCCAGATTTCTTTTGAATGATCAATTAAGACCAAACCAATAGTAGCAACATTAGATTTAAAAGCAGCATCAACTAGAAGAGTGACATCAGATGAGTAGACCTCTCTAGGCAAAGTAAAAGGTCGCTGCAATGAAGCTTTGTCAGAAATCTCCATGTTGTACTAGGATGAAAGATCTTGATCTATTCTGGTCAAAATATAGTTGGGATCAATATGTTTCTGATTGAATACCACAGAGCATCTAGCCTTCCATAAATTCCACATAATGGCAAAGGCTAGAATAAGAAATATATCTTGCTTAGAACAAGCATATGGTGGATTAGACCAATCAATGATTCTATCTTCCAGGGACTTAATGTGTTCATCCACCCTATAGCTCAAGTTGGTAGCAAACCACAAAGTCCTAGCATGATTGCATTTGAAGAACATATGATCAACAGTTTCATCAAGGTCTAAGCAGACGGGTCAGACTCTACTGACGTGTTGATTGATTCTAGCAAGTCTGGCTTGTCTGGGCAAGGCATTGACTAATGCTTTCCAAATAAAATTAATGACCTTAGGAGGCACTACATTCTGAAGTTGTGGCTGCCATAAGACCTTCCAGACATTGTGGACTGAGGAAGAGGCTGGAGTAGGCCATTTGTCACTAAGAAATCTGTAAGCTGACTTTGTATTTAGTTGACCATTTTGAGTTCTTGTCCATACCAGCATATCACAATCTCCACCTAGGGACTGAGGAATTCTACTTTGCATTATAGCGTTCTTATCCACCTCTTCAAATATCTGGCTAATGAGAGCCTCATTCCAATTCCCATTAAGTATCAGCTCTGCCACAATTTTAGGTAATATCCCATGATAATCACTCCGAGGGATAGGTGGAACTAATTTATCAAGGATCCATCTGTCTTTCCAAATGTTGATATTAAAGCCATTTTTGATAAGCCATATGCATCCATCTTTAAGTTCTTCTCGAACAGTCATGATTGAGTGTCAAGTAGAAGATGTATTGCTTCTCTCCTTGAGATACCAGAAGGACTGAGATTTACAGTATTTTGCTCTCAATAATCTAGTCCAGAGCCCAGAAAAATCATTAAGGAATCGCCAAGTTAATCTCATAATTGCTGCTTTATTGAAGTAATGCATGTCCCTGAAGCCCAGTCCACCTTGGATTTTGGGTCTTTGCATTTTGTGCCACGCTAGCAAGGGTGTTTTCTGAACACCAACTTTGGTCCCCCACCAAAAATTCCTTTGGAGTCCATGAAGCTTCTTGCTAAGGCCATGAGGAATTAACACTGTGTTCATCACATGCACAGGGATATCACTCAAAGTAGATTTAATCGAGACAGCTTTACCTGCAGAATTCAGAGTATTGGTCTTCCATTGGTTTAGGCGTTTTCTACATTTGTCCTCTAGGAAGTGGAGTTGTTCCTTCTTGTTTTTCCCCAACAATAAAGGTGTACCCAGGTAGAGAGAATTGTGATTCAACCTGTCAAATCCAGATATACTCCCAAGATGATTTTGTAAAAATATAGATGTTCTACTAAAAAGGATTCCTGTTTTTGCATGTTAACCTCTTGGTCAGATCAGCTTGCAAATTCTTGAAGTGTATTCTTTGTAGCCATTAAGTCTTTCTCAATAGCCTTTCCAAAAACCATAATGTCATCAGCATATAGGACATGGGTGATAGCAGAGGCATGTGAATTGATCTAGAAACCAATATAGTTCCCTGCATCCACCCCATAAGCAAAAAGACAGGAGAGAGCTTCCATGGCTAGAATAAAAATATATGGAGATAAAGGACAACCTTGCCTGATACCCCTAGTAGGCCTGATATAACCCATTGCTTCACCATTAAAATTAATAGAGTATGACACTGATGTGATACACTTCATGATCAAACTTTGGCTTTTATGGGAAAAACCATGCTCCTCCAACATGTTTTGAATAAAAGGCCACTCTATTCTGTCATAGGCCTTAGAGAGATCAATTTTAAGGCCAAAGACTCCAATCTTTCCCCCATTGATATGCATAGAGTGGATCAGCTCTTGGAGAGTGATAATACAATCAGTAATTTGGCGCGTAGGTGTGAAAGCCCCTTGATTAGCAGAAATGTGGTCCTTTAACAACGGCTTCAGCCTATTAGCAAGAATTTTGGCAATGATTTTATAGCAAGTGTTGCTGAGACTGATGGGTCTAAACTCTGAAATTTTGGAGGCATTTGGAGTCTTTGGAATTAGAGTAATTAAGGAATGATTAAGCCCATCAGGGAATTGGCCATTGTGGAAGAAGGAAGTGACAAGCTTAAGTATGTCATCTTTAACAATGTCCCAATGGTGATGAAGGAATTGGGCTGTGTGATTCCATCAGGGAATTGGCCAGTGTGGAAGAAGGAGGTGACAAGCTTAAGTATGTCATCTTTAACAATGTCCCGATGGTGATGAAAGAATTGGGCTGTGATTTCATCAGGGCCAAGAGATTTATGTATAGGAAGTGAGAAAATCACATCTTCAATCTCTTTGGCAGAAGGAATCTGATAAAGGAGATTATTTTCCAACATGGTAACACCCCTATTTCTGAGACTAAAATCAGATGGAATTTGGACAGGTTTGGAAGATGTAATTATGTAAATAAAGCTTGAAAGTAATGGATGAAGTGAGCCTTAACAACCTCTATTACTTGTCCACTCCCCAGAAGGCAGTTGGATCCATAAGATGAAATTGGAGCTTCTTCTGTTTGTGGCATTAATATGATAGAACTTAGTACATGATCACCCAGGTGAAACCAGTGAATCTTGGCCCTTTGTTTCCAAAATAAGTTCTCATGATTGTATAGCTTCTCCAATTCTTTGGCAATTATGAAATACGCTCAGATCACTCACCAATTCTTAACTCCCGCCGTCTCGGAAAGAGAATGCCTATTACCAAAAAACTGCCGTCTCGGAATGCCGACACCGCAAATCGAAGTCTGATACAGATATCACTCACCTATTTCTAGTTACATTTTCAACAGATGAAGAAACAAAATTTTGGTATAAAAGAAGATACAACATTCATCGCAGGGATGGCAGTTTACAGGATCAGAACTGTGCCAACGCTGACTTCTGAGCTGAAGAAGTTCATTCTCCGATCTCACTTCTCACTAGATGTGCAAGAAGCAATAGAAATGAAGTGATGTTGCCTTTGCTCTTTTTCATTTTCACTAGGATAGTGGAACCTTTAAATTGTTCATTGTGTTTGGGGAATATTGAGAGACTTGATAAACAGGTTCCACATGCGACTGCAATTTACTTTGTTGCCATATGGAGTTGACCATGTTCTTATAATCAGTTCCAAATAGACAAGTATAAAATGATATGAAAAGGATATATCTCTCAACATTTCCACTCCAACACCCCGCTTCTAAGCTTGTTCGGAACCAGAAGACGCAAAAAGCTTCAAAAAAAAAAATCACTTGGAACTGATAATTAGGAAAAACCAATGATTTGAGATGTCATATTTTCATAGTTAGTTCAAAGATTATCTTAACCCAGGACAGAAATCTTTTATGTGATTGCATTATCAGTCTATCAGTGACTTCAACTTCCACCAAGGCGTGGCTATTAATCCAAAGCATCACCAAAGACACAGCATGCTCCAGATTATATTCTTCTAGAAACAAAATTCTTATGTAATCGCCAACCAAAGACATGGGAAGGTACAATGCCAAGAAAGAACAACAGATAAGCAACTAAATTCTCATTTCTTCTTTTTCCCGTGGGTTCAAATTTCCAACAGTATAGACAGGCATTTCCACCTTCGTACATCCATTTTTGAGATTAACACACCAAAAAAATATCCCAGATACTCTTCCCGTTAACAACAGCTACTCCAGGACTCCTCTGATTGCTTTATGTTACACAAAATTAAGAACATGAGAGAGGAGATGATAAAAATCCCAACTCATGTTTCAAAATTCCAGTCATCAATCAGATTGAAGAAACATTTTTTTACCGTAAATAAGCTTCTTCTAGAAGAGATAGAAAGAGAAAAGGGTACCTGCTGCCCTGTCTAAGCTTCTAAAGCTTTTTATTCCATCACCACCTTTGCCCCTACGGCCTTCATCTTCTCGATGATCTGCTCGGCCTCCTCCTTGGGAACGCCGCTCTTGATCACAGCCGGCGCCTTCTCCACCAGTTCCTTCGCCTCCTTCAGCCCTAAGTCCGTGAACCCTCTCACCTCCTTGATCACCTTGATCTTGGACGCCGCGTCAAACGCCTCCAGCTTCAGCTCGAACACCGTCTTCTCCGGCTTCTTCTCCTCCTTCCCCCCCGCCGCCCCGCCGGCCCCCTTCGCCGCGGCCATGCCCACTACGCCGGCGGCGCCTCCCTTCATGACTCCGATCACTGGCGGCTCTTTCATGTTAAGCTTTCGCATGATGATGCTGGACAGCTCAGCAACCTCGACGAGCGTGAGGCCGGAGATCTCGTCGACGAGTCGCCACACGCGCTCGCTGGGTGGGCTGCGGTGCTCTGTGGGGTCGAAGTTGGCGGGGTCGTAGTCGGCGTGGAGCTTCCTCTGATCGAACATCTCCACCGGCTCCTCCTCCGCCTCCTCCTGCTTGGCCGAGGAGGCAGAGGAGCTCCGCAGGAGCCCCATGGAGGCCGAGCGGGTAGCGGGAAAGAGCCCCCGCCCTAATCTACAGAGGGAGCTCATCGCCTCAGTTCCTCCAACAGAGAGGAAGAGGGATAGTCAGAGAAGGAGTTAGAGGCACTTATAGTGGTGATTCTTCCGCTGCTCCTGACGCCGGCGCCGGCACATCCCACCGCCGGAGCTGCCGCCCGCCGTCTAGAGCTGTAAACGGAGCGGATACTTAGCGGAGATGGATGTCGGAGGGGGAGAGAGAGACTGAGAGAGGGCCGGAGGGGGAAGGCCTGGGGTAGATGGATGCCGGAGGGGGAAGGCCTGGAGGGCCGGAGGGGGAAGGCCTAGGAGAGAGTGACAGAGAGACAGAGACAGTGGGAGGCTAGGTGGGGATGGGTGCCGGAGCCTCCTCCAGCACCAGTGGGGGAGAGAGAGAGAGAGACAGAGAGAGAGAGGGAGGGGGAAGGACAGAGAGATAGAGATGGGGGGGAGATGGATGCCGGAGGGGGAGAGATAGACTGAGAGATAGAAGGAGGGCCGGAGGGGGAACTGGGAAGGCCTGGGGGCCGGGTGGGAGATGGATGCGGGAGGGGAAAGGCCGCGGCCCGCGGGGGCTTCTGGGTCACCTCCGCCGCGGGAGGGGGAAGGCCGCGGGGGCTTCTGGGTCACCTCCGCCGCGGGAGGGGGGCGCGCAGAGGAGTCGCCGTGCGTGTCGAGGAGGGCGAGGTCGCGAGAGGGGGGCAGGCCGAGGGCGTCGCCGTGCCGGGGTTGGGGGAGGGGGAGGTAGGGTTTTAGATATGTATAATATTTATATATTAGATATGGGCCATTAGATCAAGATCCAATGACTAGAATTAATTTAATTTTGGATCTGATCTTAAACGGAGCGAATCTCTTATTTTCGTATCCGCTCTATTTATTATTCAGATAATATCCGTATCCGAATCCGCTCCGTCGGATATCTTTTAAACGAATACGGATATACCTAATCGGATACGAATCTAAATCGGATCCGGATAATATCCGGATCCGTTTACAGCCCTACCGCCGTCAGACAACGCACGAGATAGAGAAGAAGACGATGTCAGGGACTCGGGGGACCCTTCTAGGGCGTGCTTACCAAAGGCGTCGGCGCCTCTGGGCCGTCTGATCAAACGGATGTGTGATTGGATCGTGTCATATAGGGTTGCAGGTCGACCCGATCCGAGCCAGTCGGCCAAGTTATTGTGGATTAATTTGAACTCGGATCGGATCGAGCTATCAATAGAGTTAGACTTTTCAATCAAGCAAATTAAGATTTTTAACATTTTTTGGAAGAAAGCTTCCTCTGATCGAACATCTCCACCGGCTCCTCCTCCGCCTCCTCCTGCTTGGCCGAGGAGGCGGAGTAGCTCTGCAGGAGCCCCATGGAGGCCGAGCGAGTAGCGGGAAAGAGTCCCTGCCCTAATCTACAGAGGGAGCTCATCGCCTCAGTTCCTCAACAGAGAGGGAGAGGGATAGTCAGAGAAGGAGTCAGAGGCACTGTTAGTGGTGATTCTTCCGCTGCTCCTGACGCCGGCGCCGGCACATCCCGCCGCCGTAGCTGTCGCCCGCCGTCAGACAACGCCAAAGATAGAGAAGAAGACGATGTCAGGGACTCGAGGGACCCTTCTAGGACGTGCTTACCAGAGGCGTCAGCGCCTTTGGGCCGTCTGATCAAGCGGGTGTGTGATTGGATCGTGTCATATAGGGTTGCGGGTCGACATGATCCGAGCCAGTCGGCCAAGTTACTATGGATTAGTTTGAACTCGGATCAAGCTATCGATAGAGTTAGAACTTTCAATCAAGCGAATTAAGACTTTTAACATTTTTTGGAAGAAAATTATAAGATGGCCAGTCAATTCAAGAAAATAAGTCTAGCAATAAGTGGACATTTCTGAAGATTACAGGTCAAAAACGAGCGATGTGAATTTGACCATACCTTATTATGTCGTTTATATCTAAAGTATGAAAATTCTGTTGAGACTTGGTAATTTTGCCTGTCAAGTGAGTTTTTAAGCACAAATTTACAATTTTAAATATATTACCGGGGCCTTCCAATTAAATATTATTTATGATATAAATATAATTTGATGTGTATGTCACCATTTTATTTGCATGCTTTGCATTTCATAGACACCTACAGAACTGAAGGGAACCTTAATTTTTTTTTATGTGCAGGGAAACTAGCCTACTAATCAATGACTGTCCACTTATTCACTACCTCAACAGGTTTTCTTTTATTCTTAACTTATTAAGATTTGCTTTAACAATATCATTTTCTTTTTCTGTCTATTCATTTTTGCCCTTTACATGTTCACAATGGTTGAGATGTCATTATCATAAACTAATTTTGCCCTTTACATCAAAAGTATGATATTTGGTTCGATGCCTTTTAATGTGCATGTTAAACATCCTATTATCTTCAGGTAGCTTCTTAGTTTTCAGGGTCACTCTCTTCAGGTAGTTGATTTCTTTGTTGTAAACGAAGTTTCTCATTTATATTGGCCTGCTGGCTAAGTCAAAAAGATGGTTTGCAACCTTATTATCTATCTATTTCATTAACCGGGAGAAATTACCCTACACTACTGCTTATCTTTGGTTCTGTTAAAGATTTTTCAATGGTATTCTTTTCAATATTTTTTCCCTGTGCATGATCTTTTTTTGTCTATTTTCTTCCAGTTTGGAAGATTGGAAGTCTCAATTAAAAGTGCCACCTCCTGATACCCGCTATAAGATAGAGGTATAATCATTTTCCACTGTTTTGGAATTTCTATCATCCACGTTATGCAGCAGAACAAAGTAATTTCGTGAACACCTTTTTCTCTTGCTTCTTGCAAATGGAAGTCAGGTGTTCAATATTTTTATGCACAATATTTCTACTTTTTAAAATGGACCAATGTGGCTAATTATTACATTTGATTGCTGTCTTGATGAATAATTCTTTGGAATATGAGAAAGACTTACTGCACTTCTGCAAAGTGCAGAAATGCAGTCCACATGGGCAACACCTTTTCACTGTTACTTTTAGTGAAATCTACATGTGGCCATGTGGGGCTTCAAAAAGAAAATTTCCAACATTGATTTTATTTCATCTAATTGTACTTAATCATGTGTTTCTGTAAAAAATCAACTGCCTGATTGAACAGAGTACTTGACCTTAAAAAATCATATTTTTTTCCTATCTGATGCTAACCTTGGAAATCTATACAATTTTGCCATTCTATAAGTTATAAGATATAAGAAAAAGGTCTAATACTGCTTAATATCTTAATTGATTTTTCTTTTACAAAAAGTTGTTATGGGGTTTTTTATCTAGAGTTGATATAATTTGATTAACTTCTATCTGTAAATGATCCAGTCTTTATATCTATTTTGAAGTTAATAGATATAATCAATTCAATAGTAAAATCTGAGAGTTGAATCTTACCTTGAAGAACTTTGGGTACTAATGCTCACTGGATATAGAAAGTGGGGGAAAAATGAAATAAGTGCACATGTGGCTCTTTCATCTTTAAAAGCTGCATCAACAATTGAGCACTTTTAAGAATTGACCACAATCAAGGCCTGGGTTTGTTTACACTCAACAGGGGGTTTCATATGCTCCACATGGTCTACCCAATCAACAAGATCCTGATTAATTATCTTGACATGGAACAGGCGGGGGAAACACCTTACTACTACCATACAGCCTGGAAGATTAGATGAAAATGCAAAACTCAAAAGAGTCACAGTAGGAATGAGATATAATCCACTTGCCCAACTGAGGATTCTTTTCAACATCCTACAATGGCATGGGTACATACAATAACCTGATAACCAGACACCAGAAAAGTTAAAGGTAGTCCTAGCCAATCACTGCAATATTATTAGATCCCTATAGCACAATCATCATTGCTTTAAGCAAGGACTATTTCCAGCGCCAACAGGTTTGTTTCCATAGAAAAAGAGAGGACAATGTCCTCTCTAACTATTGGATGGCAAGCAGGATGCAAAAAGTCATGTGCATAAGTTATATTGGTCAAATCATCAACAATAAAGGGCCATAGGCAAAGATTAGAGACCAGAAACAGGAATGTTTCATGAAACAGCAACAAGCAAAATACAGATGATTTGAAAGGTCAAAGGGTGGAAAACCAAATCCATATGTAAAAAGGAACAGAGCTAGGGCAAGTGTTGCCACAGAATCATTGTAAAAAAGGATGGCCAGTCAATTCAAGAAAATAAGTCTAGCAATAAGTGGACATTTCTGAAGATTACAGGTCAAAGACATGAGCGATGTGAATTTGACCATACCTTATTATGTCATTTATATCTAAAGTATGAAAATTCTGTTGAGACTTGGTAATTTTTCCTGTCAAGTGAGTTTTTAAGCACAGATTTACAATTTGAATATATTATTGGGGCCTTCCAATTAAATATTATTAATGATATAAATATAATTTTGATGTGCATGTCACCATTTTATTTGCATGCTTTGCATTTCATAGACACCTACAGAACTGAAGGGAACCTTAAATTTTTTTTATGTGCAGGGAAACTAGCCTACTAATCAACGACTGTCCACTTACTCACTGCCTCAACAGATTTTCTTTTATTCTTAACTTATTAAGATTTTCTTTAACAATATCATTTTCTTTTTCTGTCAATTAATTTTTGCCCTTTACATGTTCACAATGGTTGAAATGTCATTATCATAAACTAATTTTGCCCTTTACATCAAAAGTATGATATTTGGTTCGATGCCTTTTAATGTGCATGTTAAACATCCTATTATCTTCAGGTAGCTTATTAGTTTTCAGGGTCACTCTCTTCCGGTAGTTGATTTCTTTGTTGTAAACGAAGTTTCTCATTTATATTGGCCTGCTGGCTAAGTCAAAAAGATGGTTTGCAACCTTATTATCTATCTATTTCATTAACCGGGAGAAATTACCCTACACTACTGCTTATCTTTGGTTCTGTTAAAGATTTTCAATGGTATTCTTTTCAATATTTTTTCCCTGTGCCTGATCTTTTTTGTCTATTTTCTTCCAGTTTGGAAGATTGGAAGTCTCAATTAAAAGTGCCACCTCCTGATACCCGCTATAAGATAGAGGTATAATCATTTTCCACTGTTTTGGAATTTCTATCATCCACGTTATGCAGCAGAACAAAGTAATTTCGTGAACACCTTTTTCTCTTGCTTCTTGCAAATGGAAGTCAGGTGTTCAATATTTTTATGCACAATATTTCTACTTTTTAAAGTGGACCAATGTGGCTAATTATTACATTTGATTGCTGTCTTGATGAATAATTCTTTGGAATATGAGAAAGACTTACTGCACTTCTGCAAAGTGCAGAAATGCAGTCCACATGGGCAACACCTTTTCACTGTTACTTTTAGTGAAATCTACATGTGGCCATGTGGGGCTTCAAAAAGAAAATTTCCAACATTGATTTTATTTCATCTAATTGTACTTAATCATGTGTTTCTGTAAAAAATCAACTGCCTGATTGAACAGAGTACTTGACCTTAAAAAATCATATTTTTTTCCTATCTGATGCTAACCTTGGAAATCTATACAATTTTGCCATTCTATAAGTTATAAGATATAAGAAAAAGGTCTAATACTGCTTAATATCTTAATTGATTTTTCTTTTACAAAAAGTTGTTATGGGGTTTTTTGTCTAGAGTTGATATAATTTGATTAACTTCTATCTGTAAATGATCTAGTCTTTATATCTATTTTGAAGTTAATAGATATAATCAATTCAATAGCAAAATCTGAGACTTGAATCTTACCTTGAAGAACTTTGGGTACTAATGCTCACTGGATATAGAAAGTGGGGGAAAAAAATGAAATAAGTGCACATGGCTCTTTCATCTTTAAAAGCTGCATCAACAATTAAGCACTTTTCAGAATTGACCCCAATCAAGGCCTGGGTTTGTTTACACTCAACAGGGGGTTTCATATGCTCCACATGGTCTACCCAATCAACAAGATCCTGATTAATTATCTTGACATGGAACAGGCGGGGGAAACACCTTACTACTACCATACAGCCTGGAAGATTAGATGAAAATGCAAAACTCAAAAGAGTCACAGTAGGAATGAGATATAATCCACTTGCCCAACTGAGGATTCTTTTCAACATCCTACAATGGCATGGGTACATACGATAACCAGATAACCAGACACCAGAAAAGTTGAAGGTAGTCCTAGCCAATCACTGCAATATTATTAGATCCCTATAGCACAATCATCATTGCTTTAAGCAAGGACTATTTCCAGCGCCAACAGGTTTGTTTCCATAGAAAAAGAGAGGACAATGTCCTCTCTAACTATTGGATGGCAAGCAGGATGCAAAAAGTCATGTGCATAAGTTATATTGGTCAAATCATCAACAATAAAGGGCCATAGGCAAAGATTAGAGACCAGAAACAGGAATGTTTCATGAAATAGCAACAATCAAAATACAGATGATTTGAAAGGTCAAAGGGTGGAAAACCAAATCCATATGTAAAAAGGAACGGCAAGTGTTGCCACAGAATCATTGTAAAAAAGGATGGCCAATCAATTCAAGAAAATAAGTCTAGCAATAAGTGGACATTTCTGAAGATTACAGGTCAAAGACATGAGCGATGTGAATTTGACCATACCTTATTATGTCGTTTATATCTAAAGTATGAAAATTTTGTTGAGACTTGGTAATTTTTCCTGTCAAGTGAGTTTTTAAGCACAAATTTACAATTTTGAATATATTACCGGGGCCTTCCAATTAAATATTATTAATGATATAAATATAATTTTGATGTGCATGTCACCATTTTATTTGCATGCTTTGCATTTCATAGACACCTACAGAACTGAAGGGAACCTTTTTTTTTTTTTTTTTATGTGCAGGGAAACTAGCCTACTAATCAACGACTGTCCACTTACTCACTGCCTCAACAGATTTTCTTTTATTCTTAACTTATTAAGATTTTCTTTAACAATATCATTTTCTTTTTCTGTCTATCTTGCCCTTTACATGTTCACAATGGTTGAAATGTCATTATCATAAACTAATTTTGCCCTTTACATCAAAAGTATGATATTTTGTTCGATGCCTTTTAATGTGCATGTTAAACATCCTATTACTTCATTGTTTCTGTAGGTAGTCTCCCAACTATTTAGCCTTTTTCTGTCATCTACTATTAAATCTATCTTCAATTGTGGTTTTGATGCATTGTAGTTGCCTAATCTTTACTCTTTCTGCTCATATTGGTGAAAGCATGGTCATTGTACAATAAGTTACGCACTGTGCAGTGTAATGTTTTTGCTATTCAATTTATCTTCTGACACGGAGACCTGTTTATCAGAGTTTTCTTCGTGTTATGATCCATATAGTACTTCCTTGCTAATCCCCTGATGAATGCTCTGCTCTAGATTGTGGGACTCCAAAATTTCTCAATCTCTCTGTTTGCCTTCGGACCACAAGTCAAAGAGTGTTCAACTGATCTTAGAATTTCGTTTTCTTTGAAACCAATATTGTATTACACTATTACATAATGTGATTTATACCTGAAATTTTCCATATAAGTATTATATTGTAGAGGAACCTAGCTATTCCAGACTGGAGATTATGTCAATTTTTTCCCAAAGGTTTTAGAACCATCATTACTTCTACACTGGGCATGTCTTATTCTTTTCTAAAATGTTCCTTTCTGCTGATCTTTCCAGTGTTGATTTGTTCACTTACTTTGATTGTTAAGAACTACATATATATAAGATTTTTATAGTTTGTATAGAACCCCTATATTTGCTTTAACAATACCAGTTCCTTTTCCTTTCAGCAAAGTAAGTGGATAGAATTATTAAACCCATATATCTCTCTGTTACACAAGTAAAGCATGACATTTATGTGTACTCAAAAGATTACATGTACAAGGAACCAAGTAACCAGCAGGATAATCCTGCACAGATGCCTGGTGTCCATAATAGCCTATCAGACTAAAGCCAATCTCAAGTTATATGTGCTGACTCAATAGAAGATTCCAGCACATGTAGAAACCAGTTTATTCAAGTTCTGTAATATCTGCTGTGACATCTTCTTCTGAGAAGAGGATTGTTGATTTTTCTATAGATTTTTTTTTTAAAGTAGAAGAGTATGAACACATATTTTAAACAAGGTAATATTTTATATGAAAGCAAGTGGCAGAAAGACCTTTTTGACTGTTCAAGCATAGTGCAATTAGTGCACAAAAGAGTGGCCAAGCACAGTGTCAAGCACAGTGCAATTAGAACCACTTGATCCACCAAGATCTTAAGCTATATACTTGCTAAAGATCACTTACCAACTATCCGATGAAACTCACTCTTAAGAAATCACTATATCTTCAAATGAATCACAAAAACTTTTGTAAGAAGGGGCCCCAAAATACATCTAATTGCTTTGATGCTAGAACTTTGACATGGCTATAGGTGTGGTAAGCAATATTCCAGTGAAAAAAAATCATGATTTTTCATTGAATATTCAAGTTGTTCAATGCCCACCACCATCCTACATGAAGCCAATCGGGGTTTTGATGGAAAACTGCTTATTTTATAGTTTGTCTATAGGTAAATATAGTTTTGATGTGCATGTCAATATTTACATTTTATATGCATGCTTTACATTTCAAAGACACGTACAAAATCGAACAGAACCACGTACAAAACCGAACAGAACCTTGAAAAAATTTTGTATGTGCAGAGAAAGTAGTTTACTACTCAACTTCTGTCCACTTACTCATTACCTCAACATGTATTCTTTTGTTCTTCATTTATTTATATTTTCTATTTCTTTAACCAAAGTTCAAAGTTTTCGAAATTATTTACTTTCGGACTCTATTTATTTTTGTTGAAATGTCATTATCATCAAATTTTTTTGCCCTTTATAGTTTGTCTATAGTTATATTTACTTCTGAATTTTGATTCCTATCAATGAAGTCTTAGTATTGCTAATCATTAGTTTAAAACTAAATGAGGTCAGAATCTTGGTTTTCTTTTTTGCTAACCATTCTGAAAACCAAAAAATGTTGGTTGCCACACTTTTAATTTCATGTTTTGACATTTTAGATCAATAAACATCTGAAAACTAAGTAGAGGGAATATGAGAAAAAATAGCTAGCATTTAAATTAAAATTCAATAGTAAAATCTGAGACTTGAACAAAGTTTAGTTGTCTTCTTTTGGTGACAATTATATGAATCTTACCTTGAAGAACTTTGGGTGCTAATGCTCACTGGATATAGAAAGTGGGTGAAAAAATGAAATCAACTACAAACATTAGGATGAGTACACCAAGAAAAGGAAATCTACTAGACCAAGAAGAGTTTTGCATCCAAGGGCACGAATCTATCAAATCACTATTATCTTTTTTTTTTTAATAAAAGATCCACAGGGCCTCAAACCGGGAGAGTGCACCCTCCCCCAAAAGGGGAGGATGGGCTCACTCCACCAGCGAGGATAACTTGGCCACAAAGAGATATATATATATATAAGGAGGAGGTTACAGCAAGTTATAGGGGCATTCCCCCAATCAAACCAGTCTAATATTCATCCGTCCTGATCTATATAAACCAACCGGGGCCCTTTAAAATGTACTCCCCAATAAACCTGATTAAACTAACTGGCCCTTTTGGAAACTATGTACTCCCCAATAAACCTGATTAAACTTAGAAACGATAGCATAATGTGCAACATGATCCGCCACCATATTTGCATCTCGAAAAACATGAGAGATGGTTTGAAAATCGCCACCCATCAGGTTCCTGACCTCTCGCCACCACCTGTAAGTATGCCAGGACATACATCTGTTCTAGTGATACGAGTTTATAAGCAATAAAAGAATCCGACTATATGTGAGAGAGACAAACACCTAAAGAGATCAGAAGGCAGCTGTAAATTAATTTACATATTTTTAATTTTTAAAAGTCAAAAGTATTCACTTATAGAAAGTGTCATATTAATTATAAAGTGACATTAATTAAATTCTCTATATGTGATTCAGAATACCTTTTCAATTACATGTTCTTCCAGTAGCATTACTCTATTGAAGAGAAGTATTCTAAATAATGATCGTGGAGAAGATTTATCTATTGTAGGGTTGCAAACGGGTCGGGTTCGGAACCGAAAACATAGATTTTGATTCCGATTCCGAAAACCGAAATATGATTCCGATTCCGATTCTGATAAGAATGGTTAGTTCCGATTCCGTTCCGATTCCGATAACATTACCGGAACCGAAATTCCGATAAGGTAAGGTGTTTACCATAATTTTACCTTGAGTTTATGATAATTTATCGGAATAACCGATACCGATACCGATTATTTTTTCAATTCCGATTCCGATTCCGATAACTTATCGGAATATTCGATACTGATTCCGATAAGCTATCGGTATCATATTCCGATTCCGAAACCGATAATTTTTATCGAAATCGGGTCGGAATATCGGAATATCGGGTTCCGTTTACACCCCTAATCTATTGACACTGTTCCTGCACAACATTCATGCAACAAGATGAAAAAAAAAATTAAAATTGAAAAAGAAGATGTTTGAAGTTGATGACATCTGTTGTTATGAATATTTGTGAATTAAACTTACATGACATAGGGAAAACTTTTGTGATGACTTTTTATTTACTGACATTTTGGATGTGCCTCTATATATATTTCTTATGTTTCTTACTTGTTGTTAGATATGTTGTTTCTTTTTTACATACATAAAAATGTTGGGAAAGTTGTATTTTCTTGGCATCTAACTTGAAAATTTATATTCATATAGAATCTTGGACAATTTCTTTTACAGTCTTCATAAAAAAATTATTCAGACTAAACATGTAATTTAATCCAATTTTAATATAAAAGATATTTATATATTGAAACAACTAATTATGTTAATTTTTTAGATATTATTATTTATTAAATTTAAAATATTTATAAATCTCTCTTCTCTTTTCTACCGATGGGAGGAGAGAAATATAAAATGACTAGACATTTCTGAACCCCTTTCTCCTTCGGTAGATGACTAGATGGGTGGTGCTACTGCTCGCTCCGGTGAGGAAGGAGATGCCGTGTGGGCATAATTTCAAACGTTGGTTAAGCTTAGATATTGCTCAACTGTGGTGAAGTTACCGAAAATTAAAGCGAATTAAAAACTAGAAAAAATTATCTTGATACTCTTAAAATTTTTATATTATTATAATGAATTATGAAGATAAAAAAATTTAAGTTACTCTCTATACCTTTTTAAAAAATATTTCCCCTGCCATCTTTCTCTCTCTTCTCTCAGTACAGGAGCCCCTCTGGCACCCCTCTCTCCCCCCGCCCGGCTCTCTCTCTCACTGCTTCCGTCTGTCTCCCCCCCTTCCATGGTGGGATTGTATGCTCGCTGGCTGCTAGCGACTGCGTCCATTGTGAACAGCGAGCGAGCCCAGCACCAACACCCCCGGGGGGGGGGGGGGGTGAATTATTGGGAGAGAGAGAAGAGATGGGGAGCAGGGTGGCCATGCACGGCGGTGGTAGTAACGGCCGTGGCCGTAATGGCCCCCAACGCAGCCGGCGCAGGGTTCGGTGCCGTACGTCGTCGGGTTTTCTGCTATCATCCATGATAATTAGGCCTTCTGACACGCGATCGAAAATGGCGTTTCCTCCCTGCTACATAGGCCTCCACGGCCGCCGATGCCAAGACCCGAGCCATGTCCTCGGGCGTCCCGCGGCCACCCGCCTCCGCCTTAGGAAGCACCTCCAGGATCTCCTCGTGGAAGATCGGAGAGGCCGTGCGTCCCGGCTACGATGATGTCTCCCGGTGCGATCCGGACGACGGTCCTGCTAGCGCGCGCCGGCAGGTCACCCTTGTCCACTCGTCCGACCTAAGACGGCCGGTGGAAGAGGCTCTGCTGAATAGCCGAACGGTACAGTACGACCTATGTTTCCGCGCACAACCAGGAATCCACTGTCGACAATGTTGACAGAATGCAAGAGCTGCCCGTCGACCACCGCAACGCAGGCCGTGGACGAACCCCTGGCGGTCGTCCTCGCCAGCGCCCGCTCCAACAAGTCCTCGACAGGAGGCCCCTACCAGCTCGACCTCGCGCAAGGACATGAGCTGCCGGCAAAACTCTCCCGCGCCGATCCCATGAGCCGTCCATCCGCCGACGCCGTCCGCCACGCCGAACGCATTCAGAGACCTGTTCAGGAAGTGGGCATCCTCGCCCCGCGGATGCACCCCTTCCTCTTGCTACATAGAACGACCGCGAGGACGGACGGGACGAGCAGGAGCAGGAAGACGGCCGGGATACTGCCTCTTGGGCATGGGGTGGGGGAGGCGTGTGTTTCCTCCTCCTTTGGGGCGGCGATGGCTTTCCGGCGGATACGAGTTGCTACGAGCGGCCTTGTTGAGGCGGCAACGGCGGTCGGCGGGCACATCTTCCGGGAGTGGGCGCTTGCCTCGCAGGAAGGCGTCGCCTGCGAGACCTCGCCGGCGCCTCTCTCTCTCTCTCTCTCACCGGTGGATTTGCGATTCTCAATCTTACACTATTTTCTTACATCATAAATTTAAAAAAAATTATTTTTAATATATTTAAAATATAAAACTTATTACTATTATTATAAGAAGAGTGAATCTTGTTAAAACCGTATTGAAAAAAAATAAATCTTAAGAAAATGAGTCATTCTCCAAGGGTTGACCAAACGAAAGACTCATTTTCTTAAAATTTACTTAGTTTAATAGAATTTTAATAAAATTCTCTCTTCTTATAATGATAAAAAGTTTTATATTTTTAAATATTTTAAAATGTTTTTAAGAGTTGTGGTGTAAGAAATTAATGTAGGATTGTAAAGTAGAGGATCTCAATATCACCCCATCGTTTGGGAGAGCGAGGAATTTCACTACAAGAAAAAGGGACTATTAGGGACGGAGTATTGGCGCCGGTTTTAAAAAATCGTCGCTAAAAAAGTATTTGCGACGGTTATAAAAAGCCGTCTCCAAAAGTATAGTATTGAGGACGGCTCTAACAAGTCGTCGCCAAAGAGTATTTGCGACGGCTATAAAAAAAACCGTTCAAAAAATATAGAATTGGGGATGGCTGGAAAAAAGTCGTCCCAAAAGTATAGTATTGGCGACGACTGTAAGAAAGTCGACCCCGAAAATATAGTATGAGAAGGCTCTAAAAAGCCGTCGCTAAAAAGAAGATTTGCGACGGTTTGTAATTTGTTGGATCGAAATGGCAAATACACAGTCCTAGAGGGGGGTGAATAGGACTTTTCTAGCTTTTAGAAAATTCTTCTGAAGATCACAACACTAATTATAAATATGTTAGTGCTTGGTGTACTGTGTGTGATTCAAGTGAAAGAGCTTGGCGGAAACAATCACACAGAAGATTGCACAAGAGATTTATCCTGGTTCGGCCCTTCCTACATGGAAGTCCTACATCCAATCCTCAAGCCAACCACTTGAGTTTTCACTAAACTGCCAAAGGATTTGGCCTTCTCTCACCTTGAGAGGTAATTACAACACCCACGTGCTCCACAACAAGTCTTCCCTAAACAGGGGTAAAACACAATTGCCTTATACCAAAGGCCTTTCGTTCACAGGGGTAAAAAGAAAAAAAACTTCTGCAGAAATAACAGAAAAAGAAACCTTGTGTGTTTGCCTCAAAGATGAGCACAAAACACACACTTTCCAGCAGGATTGAATGAAGAGAAGTGAAGTCTGAATCCTAGCTGAAGCTACTTGGGTGGACTTCAAACGAAGGAGCAATTGCAATGCAATTGCCACCCAACAGACAGATCTTCAGAACATAAATTCCTGAAGATGAGTTCTCACACAAAGACTGAACAGGAACACTTAGAGAGCTTGCAAGATGAGCTTTCAGAGAGATAGCTTGAAGGAATTTCTCTTTTGTGCACACTTCGAAAAATTGTATATAGTGTTTCATGAGCTCTTCTCCATCTCTTTATAATCTTCAAAGAACTAGCCGTTGAGGAAAATAGCTGTTGGAGTAAGATAGCCGTTGGAGTAAGATGGTTGTTGCATATATACTATCCGTTTGAGGAGAGCAAGGATCCTTTGGATCTTGGGACTTATATCCATAGAGTCTTGAATCTTTGCCTCTTAATTTCCAAAGTCCTTTTAGAAGCAGGAGCCGTTGTCACAGCTAGAAGATAAGCTCTTTGAGACTTGAGCTGAGCAACCCATGCTAAAACATGCGTTCTAATATAAATGCCTGTTTCAAAGGACAAGACAAAGACAAAAGAGAATCCATATACCTTTGTGGTAGGTGAGTCAGTGAAGTACAACACATAGTATGGAACCTAGTATTCTTAGTCCTTTCGGAAAATAAGGAAGACAGACAAAAGTTGAGGTATGGGTCTGTTAGTGGTAGGTGAGATGGTCAGATACCATGCGTCTGTTTTTTACATAAATGCTTTGAGTCTTTTTAGAAAGAATAGATTGAGGCAACAGACATCAAAACCAGAAGTATATTTCAAAGAAAATTTTTACAGGAATGTAAATATGTGAATGAACTGAATTTGTTGTCAGAAAATATATTAAAATAATAGTCTTGTACGATCTTAGGAGTATATGATAAGCAACAAGAAATATGTCATAGATTTTATATTTTACGAACAGGAATTGAAGGATCGAGGAAAAGATGTGGATAAACATCTAGAAGGGGGGGGGGTGAATAGATCTATGCCACTTTCTGCGGAAGCTTAAGCAATTAAAACACTTTTAGAATCAGAGACAATTTTAATCAGTGAAAAACACAGATCTGATGAGGTGATAGGTAAGTTGATAAGATAGATGTGAAAACCAGTTGATTAAGTGAATCTTGATCGATCCTATGCAAGCATCTAACGGATGAAAGAATCAAACCACAAATAGACAAGTGCACAGAGATTTTTAGGTGGTTCAGAAATCACCCATGTGATTCCTACATCCACCCCTCACACCCAGTGAGGATTCACTAAAACCTGGGTAACACACCCACTGGAGCCAGACAACTCCAACACTTGAGTTTACAACTCACACACCTCTAGAGCAAGACTACTCTAGATCCCTGAGCAAGACTGCTCAACAAACACTTGAGTTAGACAACTCAAACTGAGCACGACGGCTCACAAATAATACAATGCTAGACACCAACACACGACATGGATCTTCTAGCAGCAGATCATGTCAGACATGAGAACATTCATGAGAGTTATACAGAAGCACTTGCACAATCTCAAGAAGTCTCAGAAGAACAAAAGTACATTGAGAATAGTGTTAAGAGGCTTTGTTCTTCAGTGTACTCCCTTGTAGAAGCTCAGATTGGAAGAGACTTGAATCCTTGAAGTCCCAGCCGATGCTCTGCACTATTGAAGTTGGGGATCTTCCTTGAAGTCTTCTCCAATAGATGCTCATACTTGATCTGCTTCCTTGAGGCGCTTCAATTACTTCTTCAGGGATCAAACTCCAATTCTCACAATCGAATTGATGAGAATTGGTCTTCAGAAGGCACCAGGAGAGCAGAAGAGGGAGATGAGCTCTTCTCGCCGCCAAAGGGAATTTTTCTGGAGGCTTGGAGAGTTCGTTGGGATCTTCTCATGATGGATGGCCAATAGGGGGTCTTTTATACCCAAAAGATTCCAAAGATACCTTTTTTAGGTACAAGGGCACAAGATCCTAGGTTGATACACCATCGCCCTAGGCTAACACGTGGCAAACATCCAATTTAAGTTGCAAACTTTCCGTGTGTCGACCTGCCCTGGTGGTGGTGTCGACACACTGTCCAAATCTTGAAACAGGCTGTTCTGGGAAATGATCCAGTGTCGACCTGCTTTGGTGTTGTGTCGACCTGCTGTCCCAGTTCTGAAAACAGCTGTTTTGGGAACAGGATCCAGTGTCGACCTGCTCTGGGTTGCGTCGACCTGCTGTCCCCAATTCTGAAAACTGTTGTTCTGGGAACAAGCTCTGGTGTCGACCTGCCCTGAAAGTGCGTCGACCTGAGTAGTCTGATTCCCGGAATCTGCAACTCGTGTCGACCTGCTTTCTGACTAGTGTCGACACAGTCTCATCATTTCTTCAGCTTTTTGCCTTTGAGACTAAGGTGTTGTGTCGACACCATTGAGGGTGTGTGTCAACACACTTTTACAAAAAGTGTTTGTACCTGAAGAATAAACACATATATCATTAGTAAAATATTTTATTATAAGTACAAATGATAAGTGTGCTTTGAAACATGCTTTTTGAATATAATTTCAGGTAAGGTGTGTTATCATGTTTCAATTATTTTGCATTAAAATCACATTTGTCATCATCAAAATAGGAGGGAAAATGATATGAAATTACACTCAACCCAACAATCTCCCCCTTTTGATGATGGCAACATTAAATCCATATGACAATGAGGTTTGATGAGATGTGATTTTAAGCCATTTTTGGTTATTCAATGTCCTTTTTTGTTCATGTTCATGCTTGTTAAAGACCTTTAAATATGGCTTATTCACAATTGATGGTTGTACTAGAGAAGTACAATGTAACTGAAGTAAGTTAGTGCATAAAGAAGGTCAAGCAACTTAACAAGCATTCATTCATTCACATTCACATAAAGATTTTCAATCACATTAAAGACACAACTGAGAGATTCATTCAAGCTAAGCAAAATGCATTTCATTTCATTCAAGAGAACCATTACAATCATTCCAAAAGATTACAAACATTTCTTCTTGTTCTTTCTTTCTTCTCCCCCTTTGACATCATCAAAAGAAAAATTACGTTGAGTAGAAGATGGAGGAGGAGGAGGAATAGGAAGTAAGATGGTCTCAATATCAGACAGTCTTTTCTCCATGAAATTCAAGCTGGACTTGATTTGATCTTGAATGGTTGTGAGCTTTGTGTGCAAGTAGTGTTCCATTCTATTTGAATTTTCTATCAAGGTAGCTTGAATTCTTGCTAGATCAGTTGTAATGGGTTGTGAGGAGGAAGATGATCCAGCTGACCAACCAGGCCTTTGCATGATCTTGAATTCTTTTGTCAAATCAGATATCTGTGTATCAATGTGTGCATTGAAGTTCCTCATGCTCTCCAAGTCATCCACAAAATGAGCAAAAGACAGTCTAGTGCTGGTGATCTCATGTAATGTCTGCTTGGTGTTGAAGACATCAGCTTGGGAATTTGCCAAAATTCCCTTGAGAACTGTCTCCAATTTTTGCTGGTGCTCCTTCAGCTGTAATGAGGTATCTGCCATTGTACCAATCAATCTGTTGAATCTTTGAGCTGCATAGTCTGAGGCAGCTTTTTGTTCTATGAATTTGGCAGATACAGTGTTCTCCAATCTTTGAATCCTCAACTCAAATGTTTCTGACATGGTTTGAATGGAGGAGTTCAAGGTGTCAAACTTTTCATTAAGAAGGAGAACAACTCTGGTGGAACAGAAGGCCCACCAGAGGATGTGGATGGTTGAAATGTGGGTTGTGGAGATTCAGAGTGTATGAATGAGGGTTGAAACTGAGGTGAGAGTGGGGCATGAACTGGGATGTCACCTTCAGTTGGGACTTGAGGCTGATCCTCATTCAAAAGGCTGATCCTCTGACCTCTGGTCCCCTTCAGCTGGAGAGGTCCTCTTGAGGGCTGGTCCGCTTGAGGCTGGTCCCATCTGAGGCTGCCTCTTGAGCTTGAGGGGCCTCAACCACACTGGCCCTCTCCTAACTTGATTGCCCTCCAGTCTAAATCCCATGAATTTCTGAATATTCTTAAAGGTATAGATGTTGGACTTAGGGATAGACTGGGATTTCTCATTCTCCAAGGGCACACCAAAGTGCTGAAACACTGAGGTCAGATGTGCAGCATATGGAAGAGATCTCTTGAGGTCTTTCCTGGTTGTTTCAGATATGATTTGATACATTATTACATGGAGGTTGATTTTGATGTCTTTTACCATGCAATAAAGAATGAACCTCTGTATGTCTGTTAGCCTGTCTCTTCCACCACCTTGAGGGGTTATGATTGTGGTCAAAATGTGGTGGATGACTCTCAACACAGGGGGAAAGGAGTTTGTGTTGAATCTGGTAACATGGGTTTGTTTTGGATCAGAGGCATCAGCAGGAAGGCCTGTCATGATGGAATAGGCTTCATGAAGATCAAATTCAAATTCATGATAATCTGCCCCTTCATCTAGTACTTTGAAAATAGAGGCAGCTGTATCAGTTGGCATGTCAATAACTATGCCCTTAACCTTTGATTTATATCCTTCATCTGTGCATTTCAGGTTCTTGTAAAATTCCCTAACAAGTCTTGGATAACTAATTTGAAACTCAGAAATAAATATCAACCAAGACTGAAGAGAGAAATAGGTCTGAATTTCTGGAAATGTGTCTGCTAGCTGAATATCTGATAAATCCACTATCCTGGGCTTTAGAATAAGCTTGGCTTCACTGGTGGTGTCTTGAGACTTGGAAGACTCTGAAGATGATGATGATGACTCTGAAGAGTCTCCAGAAGGGGAGCCCGGATTTCTCTGTCTAGAAACCCTACCTCTGCCTGAAGAAGAGGGTCTACCTCTCTTGGCTGCTGGCTGAGGTGCAAAGGAGGACCCTGGTTGCTCTGCAGGGTCATTCCTCCTTTTGGTTCTTCTTTCGAACTGAGGAGCATCATCCTCTGCCGGAACTGGCCTGGACGACGCCTGAGATCTTGCTCCACGACGAGGACCCAACTTTCTCACCATGGTGGCAAGGATGGAGTGGAATCGGGGTTTGATGAAGGAGAAGAGAGATGATTGAGAAAGGGTTTTGATCGAGGGAGAAATATGTGGATTTCTTGCCGGAAATGAGAAGAAGAGCATCGTCGGGTCGACCTGATGCCTAAAAGGGGTTTGCAGTGGTGCAATACCCCGCAGGAACAACAAGGCTTATCCGGAGCCCACGATTTAAAAGGTTCTGGCAAGAGGGCAGTGTCGACAGGAAGAAAGTAGTGTCGACCTGACCTAGGGATGTGTCGACACGAGATAGGATGGTGTCGACCTGGCCTTTGAAGAAAATTTGAATTTTTGTGTGAGAATTTTTTGAGAATTTTGGACTTCTTTAAAATGATAACTAATGAGAGAAATAGTCATTTCAAGGATGTTAAGAGACTTAAAAATTCATTTGTATATTTTGCAAAAATTCACCACAATTCAAGTTTTAAACAATTTCCAATAGGATATGAGCATTCAAACACTGAGTCAATGAAATGATGATTTGAGGGATATATTATATCTAAATCAACTATAATCTACCATGTTTCTCAACGTTAAAGAAATAAAGATATCTCTAGACTGAATACAATTGTTTGAAAAAAAACATAATCTTAAAGAACAACTTGATGATGAATGAAAATGATTCTTTTCTAAAAAAAACTCCATCAACACATATTTTTTGTTTTAACAGACTATCAAATGATATAAATCTTTTTCACTCAAGTACTAGTGCTTTTTACACACCATAGTCCCTGGATACTTAAGATTTATTCATTGTTAAGTCTCAAAGGGGTAAATGATGACCTTTTGACATGAAAATATACGTTTTGTAGACGCCAATATTTCCAGTTACTCAGTCATCATCAAAAAGTATAGCACATTTTTGCTGTAATTTGAATTTATTTTTGAATTTTTATCTCTTTGAACAGAGATAACATTAGTGCCTCATGACATGCATGGCACTTCATTCATTGTGAAGGTGTGCAGTTTCTCAGCTCAAATGTCATTGCTCTGTTGAATTTTCAAATTTTAAGAGTTTGTAAGATAGAAATCAATTTTATCCAACATCAGTTGCAAACAAAGAAATGTTTTAATTTCAAGACACAATTGTTTTCAATCTTGGAAGAGTTCTGAGTTTCTGTGGGTTGAAAAAATATAGTTGACAGTTGCCCTGGTGGTGGTGTCGACACACTGTCCCAAATCTTGAAACAGGCTGTTCTGGGAACTGATCCAGTGTCGACCTGCTTTGGTGTTGTGTTGACCTGCTGTCCCAATTCTGAAAACAGCTGTTCTGGGAACAGGATCCAGTGTCGACCTGCTCTGGTGTTGCGTCGACCTGCTGTCCCCAATTCTGAAAACTGCTGTTCTGGGAACAAGCTCTGGTGTTGACCTGCCCTGAAAGTGCGTCGACCTGAGTAGTCTGATTCCCGGAATCTGCAACTCGTGTCGACCTGCTTTCTGACTAGTGTCGACACAGTCTCATCATTTCTTCAGCCTTTTGCCTTTGAGACTGAGGTGTTGTGTCGACACCATTGAGGGGTGTGTCGACACACTTTTACAAAAAGTGTTTGTACCTGAAGAATAAAACACATATATCATTAGTAAAATATTTTATTATAAGTACAAATGATAAGTGTACTTGAAACATGCTTTTTGAATATAATCTCAGGTAAGATGTGTTTATCATGTTTCAATTATTTTGCATTAAAATCACATTTGTCATCATCAAAATAGGAGGGAAAATGATATGAAATTACACTCAACCCAACAGGAATGACAATTTAGAACTGACAAAGGTACTAGCTGATAGTGTAGTCGAATTCAGTAGAACAGGTAATTCGACTCAGAAAGTGAACATGATTCGATTTAGAAAGAAAAGTGTAATTCGAATCAGGAAGGAAATCGTTAGTCGAATGAGGTGTAAAGTTGAGTCGAATACAGTATAAAAACGTTCGACTGTATGATTCGAAGTCATGAATCGAATACAGTGTAAAGACGTTCGACCGTATTAGTCGAAGACATGAGTCGAATACAGTGTAAAGACGTTCGACTGTATGAGTCGAATACAGTGTAGAGTTGAAAAACTTTGGTCTTTCAGGATATTGAAGCTGTCTAGAAATTTTTGTAGTATATCTATATATTTGTGAAAAAAATATATAACTGAGAATTTATCATGGTAGACGCAAATATTCATTTAAGATTTGTCTTATCAAAAATACTTAATTTCCTGAAGTCTTGGAGGAAGTTGCTTCAACAATCTCCCCTTTTGTTAATGACAAAAAAAATCTTTAAATGGTAGCTAGCTGATAGCCTGAATAAAAATTTGATAAATTTTTGATACAAGAAACTGAGTAGCTTCCTTGTCTGTCTTTTCTCCCCCTTTGTAACATTAACGTAAAGGATATGAATGTAGGGAATGCAAGAGACAGGAGAAGATAGTAAATACGTGGACCAAAAAAGATAAGTGTTGGAGTTACAACTTAAAAAAAAATACAATGTTTTCAGTTGATGCCAGAGCTAGGAAGATAGAGAGCTGGGGGAATTTTAGCCAAGAATGGCTCTATAAGATTCACAGCTTTAGCTCATTGGATGGGAAAACGGTTCAAACTTTGAAGAATCTATATTGTATGTAGGGCTGGTGAATGGTAATTTCTTCAGAGATTTGATATGGCGTTTTCTGTAAAAGGCGCGCTTGAGGACGGCCTTGTCTGGATCCGTTACATATCGGATTTGAAGGGGAGTGAACTTCTTAGAGACTTCCAGTGATAAGAACTCATGCAGAGTGATGTTCCAGAGGAGACCAGAGGAGAGGGCTGCATCCTTGGCCTGATAATTGTATGAGTATCTGTGTGCCCATTTAAGGCCTAGTTGCTTTCTTAGGTCAAGGAGGCTCTTGGAGTGATACTCATTCAGAGTGAGTTTCATTTTCTGGCACTTAAGATGATGATCTGGATAAGCTTTCTCCCATGATCAGCAGTGAACCGTTCGGATTCAGCAAAGCTTAGTTGGAGGTCAAGAAGGTTCTTCTGAAATTTGTGTAAGTGAAGAAAGATGAACCTCTGAAAGCTGAGCTTAGACTTGTACTTGATCTTGAACCTTGTGGAGATCCGAAGGAATCTGTTGTAGAGGGTAGTAGCAAATGCACCTCTATAGACAACTGCTCCTACAAGGGTCGGATGGAGATCAGGTAACAAAGCTGCTGTCATTGATGGAACCACTGCTCTTTGACCTCTGATGAGCATGTCATATTGTCCTTGAGAGACATCATGCAGACCAAGTTTGAACCTCTCAAAATTAAAGGCTTTCATGGCAGTGAATTTGGCCTGAGATTCTCTGAGAAGAGTGGCAAAGAGATCATGAAACCGGAGAGAGATGTGAGTATAGATTTTGAGATGGTGGTTTCGTGATTGGGCTTCTTGAAATCTCATGGCTTCTTCAGGGTAGAGATCAACAAACTCTGAGGAGTCAGACAGTGGCTCTTCTGAGAAACCACTTGAAGTTCAGAGATTGAGACCTGGGAGGTGTTGATCAAAGATGGAAGCCAGTGTTCAAAAGTAAATCCTGGCATGTTGTGGATTCAAGAAAGGCTCTAATTTGAAGATATTCTCTGAATAGAGCCATGAACTGAGAAGAATGGGAGACAAAGGCATACCAAAAGGAGGAAGGAGTAAAGCTGCTTTGTCTCCCAAATTGGGACCACGGGAAGCTGGTAATTGGAGACTGGGAACTATTTCAATGATTTGTAATGGGTTTGCTGAGAGCCAGGTTTGGAATAGTGGGCAGAGATGAATAAAACTGAGGAGGTGGGTAGACAGGGTTATTGCTACCTCCTTGAGTGGCTCGGTTGGTATTGCAAGGGGTAGATAGAAAATTTGATATCTTTGAAGTGTGGATCTTCTGGGATGCTTGGCGAAGGCATATCGAGAGCAGAGGATGAGGGTGCTGTAGGAGTGATTTCTGGAGGGTTATCAACAGGAGGGGCCGGAGAGGTAGGTCTGGAAGAAGGAGAGGGACGGATAGGATGGCCATCTTTCACTAGCCTTCTCTTAACCTTTCTGTTAAAAGTGAGAGATTCAGAATCCTGAAGAGGTCTTTTTCCTAGGGGTCCCTTTTTCTCAACTGCTGCCATACCAGGCTGCTGATCAGCCACTGACTCCTGTTGCTGCTCCTGATGCTGCTCTTGGGTAGGTTGATAAACAACTAATTCTAGAGGAGGCTTGGGAGCTTGCTCATCCTTCTGCTGGGTTTCATCGGAAAAGGGCTGCTGGTCAGCCTAGATCTCTTGATCCTTTTCTACTACTTGCTCAAGCACTTGATCTTCAGAATTTTTTTCTTGAGATGACTCTTGGTGCTGTGGCTCTTGAGCAGTAGCTGCTGGTTCTTCTTGCTGCTGTGAGGGTGAAGGCCCTGTTGGCTTGGGAGTGCCCTTCTGGCACACTAGCTGAAGCATAAGCTCTTTTATCTGCTTCACCTCATCAGCTAAACTGTCAAACTTGACATCGAAGAGTTCAACTTGCATATGAAGAAGAGATAGAGAAACTTGTTGGGATTTAACAAGCTCCAGAATTGAGCCAAGAGGGATACTACTCTCCCCCTGAGACCTTGGCCGGGTCTCAAATTGAGAAGGGGAGTAAGAAGGATCTCTCTCTTCAAACATTTGTTCCATAGGTGGGACAGGAACATCCTCAGATAGAATTCCTTTACCTCTGAGATCTTTCAAAACTTCACGTACAGGTTCAAAGGGAGCATCTTGCTCATTAAAAGAGGAGGAGGCAGGAATCTGAACTTTTCATTTTGGACTGGAGGAGGGATAGCTGAAGAAGGAGGCTGAACAAACATATCTGACCTTTCTGGATTGCTGGGGCTTCAATTTGACTATTTGCGATTGGAATGTCTTGGGTGAGCATGGAGACTAATTTTTCATCTGGATACACTTCATGCTCACACTCCGGAACAGAGTCTTTAAACCACAAGTTTGGCTTCTTTCCAACTAAGGAGTAATGACTCCTTCTAAGAGTGATGAGTCCAATTTTCTCTCTGGTGCTCACAGGCACTTCTTCAGACAAATCCACAGAAAATTTCTTAAAGATTAAGGTAAGCAAAGACCCATATGGTAGAGACTCTTGTAGGTCCTTTGTTGCTATCATTTTCTCTAAGATGACTGCTGGAAGATTGACTTTGTGCCTCTGAATAGCCCAAAAGAGTAGATTCCCATCTCTGGTTGTGATGGAGGAATGGGTACCTGCTCTAGGGGTTATAATATTGGTGATGATACTGTGAATCAACCTCTTCTCTGCAAATAGCGCATTTACTTGCAGACCTCTCTTGCACAGAGTCCCCAAATTCCCAATAATCCCTAGCTTCTGTTTCTCTAAGGGAATGAACTCACTGAGACAGTGTCCGATATTAGGACAATCCAAAAGCTCCACAAGATATTCCTCAGAGATGGTGACTCTGGTTCCTTTAACATATCCTACAATGGTGTTTCCAGTTGAAATTTTCAGGGAGGCATAGAAAGACCTTACTGCACTGGCCACAAAAGGTTTAAAATCTGACAGAGCTTGGTCCACCCCATTTCTACGAGGGTTTCCTCTACCCATGCTAGACTGCCATTCAGATATGAGAGACTCAACGGATTTCCCGGAACAAATGGGAATCTTGGCTAGTCGTTGGAGTTGGTCAGAGGTGAGTTGGACGGTGTCTTGAGCCCTAGAAGATGCCATCTAGACAAACGGACGAGACGGAAACTTAGGACACTTTCGAGGAGAAGGAGATATACTCGAAAAGAGTTAAAGATCTACCTTTTTCTCGAAAGGATGAGGTCTATCAGAGGGCTCTGAAGTTTCGTCGTCGGAGAGCAAGAAGGTGTGAAGAAGAAGACAGAGCAGTCGAGGAGAGATTTCAAATGGGTGTTTCCTTAAGGAAACGAGGGGATATTTATATAAGAGTGTAGAATACAGTGTAGAGTTGTGTACTTAGAAAAACTTTGGTCTTTCAGGATATTGAAGCTGTCTAGAAATTTTTGTAGTATATCTATATATTTTGTGAAATAAATATATAACTAAGAATTTATCATGGTAGACGCAAAATATTCATTTAAAGATTTGTCTTATAAAAAATACTTAATTTCCTAAAGTCTTGGAGGAAGTTGCTTCAACATAATTATCTCTAAAATATGATAATATCAGTTAAATGTTGAAGAAAAAAATAAAAATTTTTATAAAAATTTATTTTTTCACGCACATCATGTATTCTTGATATTTAAGTGATAAACGTAATGACCATTAATTATGTATATGTGTCACGTCCCTTCATTTAATATTTTCATAAATGACCACTATTTAATTTTACATTGTGACGCCCCGAGTGCAGCGGAAAAACCCAGGTTGATTAAGAGGAACAACTTGCAGCTGAAAGGAAAAGGAACTATTAGAGACGGAGTAATTGCGACGGCTCAAGAAGTCGTCCCAAAAAAATTCTTGCGATGGTTTAACCCCGCAATCGCCAAAAGTGTAATATTAGCGACGGCTACAGAAGCCGTATCCATTAAAAAAGTCGGCAATCAATAAAGAGTATTGCGACGGCTTATAGTAACCGTCTCCAAAACTGTTACATTCGCGACGACTACAGGAAGCCGTCTCCGATAAGAAAATTATTAGCGACGGTTAATGAAGTACACGTCGCTAACAAAATTATTTAAGACGGCTACACAAGCCGTCACCAAAAACATCATTGGAGACGGTGACAGCCATCCTCAATAAAGGTTGTTAGCGACGGCTAATAAAGCCGTCTTAAATACGTTTAGTAGCGACGGATATTTTTCTGGTCACTAGTAACAAATATTGGGGACAGCTCTAGCTGTCTCCGATAATCGATTATCAGAGACACTTACTAAAATTTGTCCTTAATATTAATATTAATAGTGACGGCTACAGTACCAATCGCTAATGATCTTATTTACGACGGTTGTAGCCGTGGCAAATACATGATTATTAGAGACAACTTTAGATAGTTGTCCTTAATAAGAGCATTAACAACGGCTATATCCATCGCTTAGTTGGTATTAGCGACGATTCTGTGTCGCCAAAATATAATAGCGACAGCTAGACCTTGGCCATAGAGATAATGGCGTCGGTTTACAGCCGTCGCCAATAATGTACTTTTTTTAAAAAATGAGAAATTTACGTATATTTTTTTTTGTAAAGTATGGTAATGTATGTTAAATTAAAAGGAGAAAAATAAAAGTAAAAAATAGGGAAATTTAATTGGGGTCCTGTCAGAGCCTTCTACTTTTTTCCTGGTCCCTGTCAGAATACGGTAGACGTAAAGTCCCTCTTTTCTCATGGTTTAATTTCCAGTCCCTGCTTTTCGCACGTCACCATTTACGACCCTCCACGCTGGTTTCCGTCTCCTTCGCTTCCGTCTCTTTTTCCCATTCTCGTCTTACCCTTCCCTCCTTTTTTCCATCGCCTCTTCCCCAAACGACGTGACGCTTCGATGACCCCGTGAACTCTAACTGATGGGAAGTTACAAACGTGCCAAGACTGATACAGCAACCATTGACATCACTTACACAGCTCCTTTCGAAGGCCCGTGAACGTTGTTCACAACTATAGAAGGAACACAGGGCCATAATCCTTCACAAGCTTCTAACGCTCTTCTTCTTCCTATCTTCTTGCTCGTCTTCTTCATCTTTATTTGCAGATGTCTTCCTCCTTTTCTCAGGTTTATTTCAGTCCCTGCTCACGTCACCATCGCCCCGCTCCCCCTTCGCTCCCCTTCATTCCGTCTACACCCTTTTTTTTTCATGCTCTTCCCCAAGATGGCTTCAGACCCGGCTTACGGGAAGTCATAACGTCCAGACATCGCCCGTGAACAACATGGGAAGTTACATAACGTCCAAGAACTTACAGCAACCATTGACATCACTTACACAGGCTGAACCTTTCGAAGGCCCGTGAACCGTTGTTCAAAACTATAGGGAAACAGGGCCATAATCCTTCACAAGCTTCTAACGCTCTTCTTCTTCCTATCTTCTGCTCGTCTTCTTCATCTTTATTTGCAGATGTCTTCATCTAACCGTGCTCCCCAGAGGATGGCAAGGCACCTGCCTCACCGGTGCCACCGTCGCCCCCGGCTCCCCCGTTGCGACAGTCCACTTCAGTGCCGACTACTGGGACGGTTTTTACATGGGCTGGAAGATGGCTTTACAGAAAGCCTCCCGGCATTACGGCGACAAGGGCCTCAATAACATCCTCCCAGACATCGGCCCTAGGGTAGAACACATCCCTTCCTCCCCTTCCTCCCCTGACCATTCCGGCACCTGCCCTTCCTCCCCTGACCGTTCCGGCACCTACCCTTCCTCCCCTGACCGTTCCGGCACCTGCCCTTCCTCCCCTTCCTCCCATCCCTCCTCTGAGCGTTCCGCCTCCTCCCCTCCGTGCTCTACCGAGTGGTCGGTAGAGTAGAGGTAGAGAGTTATTGTAACATGGCTTGTTTATGATAAGCATTTTCGTTTGATGCAGTCTTCTGTGTGCTTATGTATGTGCTCTGTATCATGCAAACTCAACATGTTACCAATAACACACTTTAACATCCCCTCATATATAGTATAATCAACATGACCAACGACTGTAAGAGATTATAACATATAATGTAAAACTGTATGTTAGACTGTAGTGCTTGAACTGTAGAGTGTAGTGCTCAAACTGTAACAAGGCTGTTCTTTAAGTGTAACACTGTAGTGCTCGAACTGTAACAGTCTAGTACTTAAACTGTAACATTTTATTACGTATAATATAATAGAATACGTAAGTGCTGGAACTGTAAGAGTGTAGTGCTGAAAATGTAAGAGTCTAGTGCTTAAACTGCAACATCTTATTACATATACTGTAACAGAAATCCTGAGGAGACAGTGCTCTTCTTCCTCCTATCTTTCTTGCTCGTCTTCTTCCTCTTTATTCTGAGATGTCTTTATCTAACATACGGTATACAGGTCAAACTGTAAGAGTATTAGTATGACGGACCGGGGTATTTATGCCCATTAAGGCTCCATATCCAGATCCGCCTCCCGCGAACGCACCGAAGTGTCGCAAGGGATATCTCACACACGAGTCCAGTAAGAGTATAAAAAGACAAACCACAAGAATATAAGACACAAGAAAGTACATGTGCTGATATCTTTCCACAAATTTGTACAACTGTCCCATTACAATAATACATGTCCAATTAAAAGAGTACAACTACCTGGGGCATACCCCGAGGGAGCACAAGCTCACATAACACTAACTACTACTACACTACTGCTGGTGGTACAAGTCTGTCACAACACTGCTGCAAGCCAAACACACGGCAAGCCCTGAAAAGAACTGTAGGGGAGTGAGCCTCAACAAGTCACTGGCTCAGTAGGGGCTACCCAAAACAACACTGTAACCACAGACACCTCGACCCCTACGGGTCTCACTGGCAACAACAATAGCCAAACCATTTCATGCTCACATCATTACAATAAATAACAATTAAACATGCTTATGATAATAAACATAACGTCCTCAGAAGAAAAGTAGGACTACAGGACTAACATAATATCATTAGTCAGCCCAACAAACCAAAGTGCCTAAACCACAGTCTCACTGGCACACTGCTACAACAACGGGTTGCCTAAACTATAAGCCACACAGGCAAGTCACTGCCCAGGCTACAAGTTTCACAGGCGAACCTCAAACACTTGAGTAATAGGACTGCTAACAAAGAGCTGGTCCTTTATACTCCAAACCACTTTACAACAGAACTATTCAAAGGTAATGGAACTGGCTAACACGAAGCCAATCCATAACACACTAAAGCTATAATTGGAATCATACCCAAGATGAGTAAAACTCAAACTGTGGAAGGTCTCACACGGCCTCCACGGAGCATAGCTCAACTAAACCACAATATGCCTAGGCCATAAGCCTCATCGGCAAAATACCCATAAAGGTAACATAATTAATAATCACAAACTAATCCACAATAAATTATAAACAAAGATCTACTTAAAACGGATAAGATACAACAAGTGGCAGGTCAAACCACAAGACCTCCACAACACACAAGTACCCGAAAAGGTTGGTACACAATGTACCATCACAAAACTACAAAGTAACCCACGAAGGGAACAAGTACCTGCTACTCTGAGGTACCACAACACAAACACCCGAACAAGGGTATAAGTAGGTGATAAACACCACACTGAACCATAATTATATTATACCTTTAAGTAGGCACAATATTACAGGTGAAATCTTAATCGACGAGTCACACAAACCACAACTGAGTCACATCTGTGCCAACACCAGGGCACACCTCGAATTGGTCAAACCTCGATCACGAGTCACAAACTCACAAACTACGACAAGTAGCAAAGCACGAGTCGGAAGAGAACGACGCCACCACACGGGAATGGACTACTGGCTGATCAGGCCAATATCCAACCCGGACAACACAACACAAGAACTACCTCTCAGCCTCGCAGTCACGGACGAAAGGTCCAACTGCCGCTCCACTAGGAAGAAGTCAAACAACTGTGGAGACCAACCAACACCACACCTGCAGACACACAACTGCAGGTCCATGCCTGACACCTCTAGAGTCTCTGGCCGGAGCACTCTAAAGTGAGGCACTGGAAAACAGGACTAGCTGGGGACCAGTGTCGACTACTGGTGTCCGTACCCCCAACTAGGGGTGTACAACGGTTCGGTTCGGTCCGGGTTGGCCAATTTTTGGCCAACCCGAACGAACCGAACATACATCTCAACCCGAACCGAACCGAACCGAACCGGAGTTATTTCGGTTCGGTTCGGTTCAAACCGAATTTCTATATATTAATTAAATATAATTAAAGTTATTAATATTTATATAATAAAAATAAGAATAAAATTCAAAAATATACATATTTATATGTAAATTTAGTCATATAATTACATTTTTAATACTTGTAATATAAATATTATTATAATTATATTAAAAATCAGTTTATTCGGTTTATACGGTTCGGTTCGGTTTCACAATTTGTGAAACCAAACCGAATTTCGGTCCAAACCGATCCGAACCGGCCAATTCGGTTTGGTCCGGTTCGGTTCTTCAGTTTGAACCGAAATTTGAACACCCCTACCCCCAACTACGAGCGCACTACAAGCGACAAAAGAACAAACTCTGGGAAGTCGCTGCCCCACTGCCGTCTTTCCCTCAGCCGGACGTACAACTCAAACTCAGGAGTGAGGGTGTCCAGGAAGACGACACAGACCTCGACGGTACAACACAAGTACCGGGACAAAACCCCGAGCACAACAAACACACGTGCCTGGCTCACAAAGAACCTGGGGTACCCGACTAGAGAGGCATTCCGGAATAGGCGCCGGACCACCACACTCGGCTAGCACAAACCACGATACTTACACATATAACCTTTACTTATAATTCACAATATATAAGTGTTAGGATTAGCTTAACATCGGTCACCGTGTGACCCCAAAGCTATCCCACACCAACACATACCTGAACCACTAACTTGCCTATCATTGGTCACCTTGTGACCTCCAAGCTAACTCACACTAACATATATATAAATCACAATAGCCAATCATATTTGACCTATCATTGATCATCTCATGACCTTCGTGGCAACACACCACTTACTACATAAATCAATATAATATTATTCGATAGACAACAACGAACCAGGGCTAGGTCGGTATGGACCTTCACTGCCCAAACACCATAAAGTCATGGCTAGGCTCACACAGGAACCTCACTGCCCAATTACTACGATAAATCACCAGAATTACATTACAACAAAGTGTGTAGCACACACACACTCAAACCACGTAGGCAATACGTGTATATTACACCCTGGATGGTGTACCACACGTCTTCCACGTAAACCACATGTCCAACACATGGACAACGCACTCCAAGAGTACCACGGGTGCCAACGCACCACACATACCAAGTAAAGCGATTACGTACATCACACATCATTTACGTAAAACATGCCCATTACATGAGCAGTATGCTCCAAGAGCATAACAAGTGCACTGGCTCACACCGGTCATCGCCATGCACACACAATCACACAATATTCATAACCAGGAAAACTACGTAAACAACACTGCATGGATACATGCACATGTTGGCGGCAACATCGACTGCCGCTTGAAGGAAGTAAACGGCAAGCGATCTAGCCGTCTATATCCCGGCTGGTGAGCTTGGCGGCAAGCGATCTTGACGCCAAGTTCTCCGGTCTAAAACCCTGCAGAAACCCTAATCCAGCTCTACAGGTTTTCCAACCGTTTAAACTACAGAAAAACATATAAAAACGGTTCCTTTAACATCCTAGAACCCGAAACAACCCATTACAACATGCTCCATTCGCTAAATTACTCAAACCACCCATTAACCCCACATGGTGCAACTTAATCCGAAAATACGATAAAAATGCTGGTTCAAGTGATTAAGTCGTGTTTTAATGTTTCTAACAAGCTAACAGGGCTCGACCCCTACCTCAGAAATGCAATTAAACTCCCGAAGAACCTCGAATCACGCCGAAACCCGAGAAACGTCCCACGAACACCGCGCTCCAATCCGTCATTCCCCGCCCGATCTGCCGCTACCACGCGCACCACGGCCTTCCCACGAGCTCCCGCCGACCGTCAGAACTCGCGAAGAAGCTCAAGGGTGAAGGTGGGGGAAGAGGAAGGGAGAAGGAGGAGAAAGAACAGAGCTCGGGTCTGCCATAAAAACACAGGCATGTCAGGTTAACGTCAACCCTTTGGCCGTTTAACCAGACCGCCACAACTAGACGTCCACAAAGCCTGACGCCAAGTTCAACAGTCAACGTCCTCATCGATGGACGTTAACACCATGTTAACGGCACACCACTGCCGCCAACACACAGTCGACGTCACCCACCTGGACGCCAACACACTGTGTCCAGCAAGCTGAACACCAACACGGATCCAAACCAAACCTGGTAAGGATCTACACACAACACTAATAGGCCTCACATTGGCCACCAAACCCGCTAAACCTGGATCCACGGGGATCCGGAAAACGCGCGACGTTACATTATTATCACCTAAAAACAAATGTCGTCCTCGACATATAAAACAAATCACAATAAACCAAATTATCACCTAAAAACAAATAAAGTCAAACACAGAGCAAGTAGGATACTCTTTCTCTGCTTCAGCCTTTAATTCATCTCACAATTACTCTGTTCTGTCAATTCCATTGCCTTTCTTTACCTTTCAACCGTAGGCGATTCTTCCTTGCCAATGGCGCTTTATCTCCTTGGACCGAACCTGCTTCCACAATTTCTGGGCTGTGTTTGCAACATTTCTTTCGAGACCGCTTTATCTTTCTCAACTATCTTATACTGTAATATTCTTTCATGCCACCATTTTCCCTTTCCATTTATCACTGTCTGTCGTTATCTTGCCTCATCTGCATTTATATTCACAACTGATACCTCTTCAAAGAAAACCAATCACTATCTTTGAATTTCCTGCTTTTTCATATTATTCTGCTCATACTGCTTAAAGCCAATTTTTGATTAAAAAATCATAATAAACTCTGTTCCTTTATTCCACTGCGCAAAACTTTACACTTTCTTCTTATCTCAGCAAAGCTTGAACAATTTATGAATATTAAATCTTTCTTGCTTCTGCTTCCGCTGCGCTACTCTGATCACACTGAACACTTGTACAAAATATTTCACAATTTCTGCTCACAATATTACTTTCAATTGCTTTCTTCTGACTTCAACTGCTTCTCAAATCATCCCATTCAATTAATTCCTGCTGAAGAAATTACTGCAATTTCTGACCTGTCAAATTGCTATTAACATGCTTTACTCTTCATATTCCTTTTCTACTTTATTGACATTCTCTAGCTAATTCCCATAATTCTGGGGCATAAACTTTTCAAATATTCTTAATCATTCTGCTCCAGCATTTAAACCCTGAAATATTTTAATAACAATTCCTTTCTGCTCAATTAAATCATTTCTTTGCACCAATATGCAAACTTTAACCAACATTTTCTGACTCATTTGATCTTATTCACTTCATCATTTGCTAAATTCTTCCTGTCTCTAATCCATATCTTTTCTTTATCTAAACTGCCAATCATCAACTAAATATTCCTCTTGTGCAAATTTCACAAATCTTTATTGCACATTAATCCTTATTTTCTCTCTTTCTTTATTCAACTGATCATTTCAATATATATTTATACAAATCTTCATATCACACTAGCTTCCTGCTATCATCATATTTCATAACAATACTTTTCTCAAATTCCTGATCTCAGGCATATTTAATCTATCTGCCATAAATCACTGCTCTTTTATGTACTGATACCTCTTTTAAAGCTGGTCTGCCTTTCTTGATCATATCAAACTCTTCATAACTCTAATCACATTTTCATCCACACTGTTTCTTAATATCTACTGACTCAAGTCTCTAATGCCACAATACCTCTACTGAGGTTCTCAACTGCAACTTATCACACAAACTGACCTGTTCCTTATCACCTTGTTACCATACATCCGTCTCTGCCAACTTTCTATCTCATTATAATTTACTTACTAAATTCCATATCCAAACTTGCTAATCTCTTCAATTCCTTTAACTGCAAATCTTTAACAACCAAACTGATTTATCACAGAAATACTCTATACTTGTCTCTGCTAACTTTGCACTTTATTAACATATCTCAGAGCACTAGTTTACCTTTCTTCTCTAATCTCTGCAACTGAAACTCTTTAAATACTATACTTTAACTGCTTTAACTGCACTAGTGCCAGGACACAACCACACAACTTAAGCCACTATTCACATTATGGCACAGCAACTGCTCACAATTACCAATCTAACAAACAAAAACTCACGGTTTACGTGCCAAAAGCAAACGTAAAAACTACTTCATATCACACAAAACCACAGACTTACTACCAGCAGTGGACATTAATCCATGTATTGGGACATTGTACTTTCAATGTCTTTTCATATTCTAACTGGACATTGCTCTGATACCAACTATGACGGACCGGGGTATTTATGCCCATTAAGGCTCCATATCCAGATCCGCCTCCTGCGAACGCACCGAAGTGTCGCAAGGGATATCTCACACACGAGTCCAGTAAGAGTATAAAAAGACAAACCACAAGAATATAAGACACAAGAAAGTACATGTGCTGATATCTTTCCACAAATTTGTACAACTGTCCCATTACAATAATACATGTCCAATTAAAAGAGTACAACTACCTGGGGCATACCCCCGAGGGAGCACAAGCTCACATAACACTAACTACTACTACACTACTGCTGGTGGTACAAGTCTGTCACAACACTGCTGCAAGCCAAACACACGGCAAGCCCTGAAAAGAACTGTAGGGGAGTGAGCCTCAACAAGTCACTGGCTCAGTAGGGGCTACCCAAAACAACACTGTAACCACAGACACCTCGACCCCTACGGGTCACACTGGCAACAACAATAGCCAAACCATTTCATGCTCACATCATTACAATAAATAACAATTAAACATGCTTATGATAATAAACATAACGTCCTCAGAAGAAAAGTAGGACTACATGACTAACATAATATCATTAGTCAGCCCAACAACCAAAGTGCCTAAACCACAGTCTCACTGGCACACTGCTACAACAACGGGTTGCCTAAACTATAAGCCACACAGGCAAGTCACTGCCCAGGCTACAAGTTTCACAGGCGAACCTCAAACACTTGAGTAATAGGACTGCTAACAAAGAGCTGGTCCTTTATACTCCAAACCACTTTACAACAGAACTATTCAAAGGTAATGGAACTGGCTAACACGAAGCCAATCCATAACACACTAAAGCTATAATTGGAATCATACCCAAGATGAGTAAAACTCAAACTGTGGAAGGTCTCACACGGCCTCCACGGAGCATAGCTCAACTAAACCACAATATGCCTAGGCCATAAGCCTCATCGGCAAAATACCCATAAAGGTAACATAATTAATAATCACAAACTAATCCACAATAAATTATAAACAAAGATCTACTTAAAACGGATAAGATACAACAAGTGGCAGGTCAAACCACAAGACCTCCACAACACACAAGTACCCGAAAAGGTTGGTACACAATGTACCATCACAAAACTACAAAGTAACCCACGAAGGGAACAAGTACCTGCTACTCTGAGGTACCACAACACAAACACCCGAACAAGGGTATAAGTAGGTGATAAACACCACACTGAACCATAATTATATTATACCTTTAAGTAGGCACAATATTACAGGTGAAATCTTAATCGACGAGTCACACAAACCACAACTGAGTCACATCTGTGCCAACACTAGGGCACACCTCGAACTGGTCAAACCTCGATCACGAGTCACAAACTCACAAACTACGACAAGTAGCAAAGCACGAGTCGGAAGAGAACGACGCCACCACACGGGAACGGACTACTGGCTGATCAGGCCAATATCCAACCCGGACAACACAACACAAGAACTACCTCTCAGCCTCGCAGTCACGGACGAAAGGTCCAACTGCCGCTCCACTAGGAAGAAGTCAAACAACTGTGGAGACCAACCAACACCACACCTGCAGACACACAACTGCAGGTCCATGCCTGGCACCTCTAGAGTCTCTGGCCGGAGCACTCTAAAGTGAGGCACTGGAAAACAGGACTAGCTGGGGACCAGTGTCGACTACTGGTGTCCGTACCCCCAACTAGGGGTGTACAACGGTTCGGTTCGGTCCGGGTTGGCCAATTTTTGGCCAACCCGAACCGAACCGAACATACATCTCAACCCGAACCGAACCGAACCGAACCGGAGTTATTTCGGTTCGGTTCGGTTCAAACCGAATTTCTATATATTAATTAAATATAATTAAAGTTATTAATATTTATATAATAAAAATAAGAATAAAATTCAAAAATATACATATTTATATGTAAATTTAGTCATATAATTACATTTTAATACTTGTAATATAAATATTATTATAATTATATTAAAAATCAGTTTATTCGGTTTATACGGTTCGGTTCGGTTTCACAATTTGTGAAACCGAACCGAACCGAATTTCGGTCCAAACCGAACCGAACCGGCCAATTCGGTTTGGTCCGGTTCGGTTCTTCGGTTTGAACCGAAATTTGAACACCCCTACCCCCAACTACGAGCGCGCTACAAGCGACAAAAGAACAAACTCTGGGAAGTCGCTGCCCCACTGCCGTCTTTCCCTCAGCCGGACGTACAACTCAAACTCAGGAGTGAGGGTGTCCAGGAAGACGACACAGACCTCGACGGTACAACACAAGTACCGGGACAAAACCCCGAGCACAACAAACACACGTGCCTGGCTCACAAAGAACCTGGGGTACCCGACTAGAGAGGCATTCCGGAATAGGCGCCGGACCACCACACTCGGCTAGCACAAACCACGATACTTACACATATAACCTTTACTTATAATTCACAATATATAAGTGTTAGGATTAGCTTAACATCGGTCACCGTGTGACCCCAAAGCTATCCCACACCAACACATACCTGAACCACTAACTTGCCTATCATTGGTCACCTTGTGACCTCCAAGCTAACTCACACTAACATATATATAAATCACAATAGCCAATCATATTTGACCTATCATTGATCATCTCATGACCTTCGTGGCAACACACCACTTACTACATAAATCAATATAATATTATTCGATAGACAACAACGAACCAGGGCTAGGTCGGTATGGACCTTCACTGCCCAAACACCATAAAGTCATGGCTAGGCTCACACAGGAACCTCACTGCCCAATTACTACGATAAATCACCAGAATTACATTACAACAAAGTGTGTAGCACACACACACTCAAACCACGTAGGCAATACGTGTATATTACACCCTGGATGGTGTACCACACGTCTTCCACGTAAACCACATGTCCAACACATGGACAACGCACTCCAAGAGTACCACGGGTGCCAACGCACCACACATACCAAGTAAAGCGATTACGTACATCACACATCATTTACGTAAAACATGCCCATTACATGAGCAGTATGCTCCAAGAGCATAACAAGTGCACTGGCTCACACCGGTCATCGCCATGCACACACAATCACACAATATTCATAACCAGGAAAACTACGTAAACAACACTGCATGGATACATGCACATGTTGGCGGCAACATCGACTGCCGCTTGAAGGAAGTAAACGGCAAGCGATCTAGCCGTCTATATCCCGGCTGGTGAGCTTGGCGGCAAGCGATCTTGACGCCAAGTTCTCCGGTCTAAAACCCTGCAGAAACCCTAATCCAGCTCTACAGGTTTTCCAACCGTTTAAACTACAGAAAAACATATAAAAACGGTTCCTTTAACATCCTAGAACCCGAAACAACCCATTACAACATGCTCCATTCGCTAAATTACTCAAACCACCCATTAACCCCACATGGTGCAACTTAATCCGAAATACAATAAAAATGCTGGTTCAAGTGATTAAGTCGTGTTTTAATGTTTCTAACAAGCTAACAGGGCTCGACCCCTACCTCAGAAACGCAATTAAACTCCCGAAGAACCTCGAATCACGCCGAAACCCGAGAAACGTCCCACGAACACCGCGCTCCAATCCGTCATTCCCCGCCCGATCTGCCGCTACCACGCGCACCACGGCCTTCCCACGAGCTCCCGCCGACCGTCAGAACTCGCGAAGAAGCTCAAGGGTGAAGGTGGGGGAAGAGGAAGGGAGAAGGAGGAGAAAGAACAGAGCTCGGGTCTGCCATAAAAACACAGGCATGTCAGGTTAACGTCAACCCTTTGGCCGTTTAACCAGACCGCCACAACTAGACGTCCACAAAGCCTGACGCCAAGTTCAACAGTCAACGTCCTCATCGATGGACGTTAACACCATGTTAATGGCACATCACTGCCGCCAACACACAGTCGACGTCACCCACCTGGACGCCAACACACTGTGTCCAGCAAGCTGAACACCAACACGGATCCAAACCAAACCCGGTAAGGATCTACACACAACACTAATAGGCCTCACATTGGCCACCAAACCCGCTAAACCTGGATCCACGGGGATCCGGAAAACGCGCGACGTTACAATTAGAGTTAAACTGTAACACTTCGTTACGTAAACTGTACAACAAAACGTAATTGTAAGTGCGCGAACTGTGCAAGTGTATTACTGAAACTGTAATAGTGTAGTAGTGGAATTGTAAAATCGTAGTGCGTAGACTGTAATAATGTATTACATACACTGTAATATTGGAATATCAGGACAACATTTAAAATCCGTCAGGATTGTGGGGTAGGTTGCTACAAGTTCTTCGGTTGTGACCTGTTTGTTTGCACCGTGAACAAATATATGCATGATCTACTTCTCCTCTTGAATGTATTCTCCTCTTTCTCGGTCTTCCTGGCAACCTTTTTGTTGTCGGTGGCTTGATTAGAACTTCTGATGGTTGAGGCGGATCCGGCATGTCAAATGTTGGGATAGGTTGAATGTTTCTTTCATATGCAGCCCTATACACTTATGTGCTGTAAAATACCGAAACATATTGAGTAACGGCCTCCTTGTTACTGCCAATTGCTGCGCATGCATGCTTGCAAGGAATCTTGACAAGTTGCCAGTGTCCATAGGAGCATGTTTGTAGATGGAGGTCTACGGCGTACGTCTTCATACTTTCAACAACCTCAAATTTGATTCCATCTAAATGACGGATTGCTAAGCTTCTCCTTTCTTGAAGGTTTTTTTCGATGATTTTTTGTACTTTACGACAGTATGGTGTATCTCACAAGGCAGCATCAATTTTCCTCTTTGTAGCCATTTCCATCACTTCCACTCTAATTTTGTCAACCATCTGTAGTATTGGTAGACTTCGCGCGTCATGTATCCAATTGTTGAATGACTCTGCCAAATTAGAGTATAACTCCCCAAACCTGTATGGCAATGTGAAGGAAATTAGGTTAACATCAAATATCTGTAACAAGTGTCCGCTACATACTGTAACCTTATTTAACACGTTCTGTAATAGATTATCCCTATAACTGTAAGCCCATAAATGTCAGAATGTAATAGAACATATCGCTTGTGTATTTAAAGAGCCGAACCTTTGTCCCGGGAAACGAGCATGGGACCAGTGTTCGACATCATTTCGGAGCACCCATTCTTTGGCATCAGCAGAATTAAGCTCCATTGCCATCATTGCGTCTTCGTACTCTTGTTCAGTAACAGCATAGGCAATGCGCTGGAGAATTTTTCTAAGTAATTTTTTGAAAGGGGCGGCATATTTCCCCGCACATTGGTCGTTGAAGTTCTGCATGATGTGCTGGAAACAGTAGCCGTGATGATCATTTGGAAATATGTCAGGAATCGCTTCCTTCAGACCTCTCCCTCTGTCAGATAGGAATGCGATCCTTCTATCTGATAGCAATGCCTTTTTCAAATTTTGTAGAAACCAGACCCAGTTGTCATATGTTTCTGAATCTGCGATGGAGTATGCTACAGTGAATAGCTCATTGTTACCGTTGAAGGCACTTGCTACAGTGAATAGCCCTCCACTTCATCAAAGCGTACTTCAATGGACAAGGCCGTTCATAGCGTCTACAAGTGAGGGAGAACTGCCGCACGTACTAATTTCTAACCATTGTAATGATACTTGTTGTACAGTCTTTACCTATTCTTGTTACAGTATAAATGATACTATGTTACAGTTGAAGAAGTACAGTCTTACAGCTTGAGCGCCCAACTACGCGTACCTCATTACAGTGTATGTAGAATCTTGTTACAGTCTTTACCTATACTTTTATAGTATACATGATAGGCGGTTACAGTTCCAGAACACATTATTACAGTTAAAGTTGAAGTCTGTTACAGTACTTACCTATTGTCATTATAGTATACATGCTATGAGGTTACAGTTCGAGCAGTACAAACCTGTTACAATAGCTGCATATTATCATTACAGTATGCATGATAGGAGGTTACAGTTCGGAGGAACCTATTAGTATTACAGTACACGCATCATAGAGAGCACATACAAGCCCACAGAAGACTGCATAAAAGGAAAATATATGTATATTCCATAAACAAGCACTGTTACAATCTAAACTCCGTATCCCGATAGCATGGACACTGGAATGAAATGGAGGGGAGGGGACAAACAAGGACAGCAGAGATAGGAGGGGAGGGGAGGAATAAGAAGGACGACAGAGAAAGGAGGGGAGGGGAGGGGAGGGGAGGGGAGGAATAAGGACAGCTACAGAGAAGGGAGGGGAGGAATAAGGACAGCAGAGAAGGGAGGGGAGGGGAGGAGGAGGAACGGGCCGGGATGGGAGGGGAGGGGAGGGAGGATAAGGAAGTGACCGGGATGGGAGGGGAGGTGAGGAGAAGGAAGGGATGGGAGGGGAGGGGAGGAGGAGGAACGGGTCGGGGAGGGAGACATTCTAAACTCCCTAACCCGATTACTCGGTGGACGCGGGAGGGGAGGAATAGGCCGGGGAAGGACGAGAGGAAGGTGAGGAACAGATGTGTTCTGCCCTAGGGCCGATGTCAGAGAGGATGTTGGTGAGGCCCTTGTGGTGGTACAGCCGAGAGGCTTTCTGTAAAGCCATCGTCCACCCAACGTAAAAACCGTTCCAGTAGTCCGGACTGTACGTCTCCGGGAAAGGTAGAGGCGGGGGAGCCGGGGGCGACGGTGGCACCGGTGAGGCAGGTGCCTTGCCATACCTCTGGGGAGCACGGTTAGATGAAGACATCTGCGAATAAAGAGGAAGAAGACGAGCAAGAAAGATAGGAAGAACAAGTGCGTTAGAAGCTTGTGATGAAGGATGGGTATGACCCTGGGTTCCTTTTATAGTGTAAAGAACGGTCCTCCCAACGCTGTTTGTAAGTGCTGTTATTGATTGCTGTAACACTTATCCGCACGCTATGTAACTTCCCATCGGTCAGAGTTCACGGGCCATCGAAACGTCAGCGTCGTTTGGGGAACAGGCGATGGAAAAAAGGAGGGAAGGGTAAGACGGGAATGGGAAAAAGAGACGGAAGTGAAGGAGACGGAAACCGTGCGTGGAGGGTCGTAAATGGTGAGGTGCGAAAAGCAGGGACTGGAAATTAAACCATGAGAAAAGGAGGGACTTTACGTCTACCGGTATTCTGACAGGGACCAGGAAAAAAGTAGAAGGCTCTGACAGGGACCCCCAATTAATTTTCCCTAAAAAATACTTTGAGAGGTATATATATATATATATATATATATATATATTAATTTTCCCGAGGTAGGCTGGTAGCTACTACGAGGTTCCTAGGGTACGTAACCCATGGTGGTAAGTCTACCCCACCTATTTAGGTGGGGGACCAGACCTATTTAGGTGGGTTAGAGGGGGGTAACTTTTTTCTTAATTTGAAAAAAAATATCATAAAAATTTAAATATTATTTCATTATATTTTCCTCATTTTTTTATTTTTTCACATGAAAATAAGTGGAGTCAAATTAAGATGATAGTTGACCCAAAAGAGTGGGTACCCATCTCCATCTCAAAATTAAGTAGCGGAATAAATGGAGTTTAAGTACCCTGAGTGAAGGGTCTAACAACCAAAGTACGACAGTAGTCGCCGTGAGTTTGACGTATTGCCGCCGCTCCATCTTCAGATTGGACAACACACTGTCTCGCCGTTCTCGCCGCGTTGTTTTAAGGATCGGATCAGCGCTTGTCCATCTATTTAGCAAGGTTTCTTCCACGCAGATCGCCATTCTTCATGAAGCGTGGATTGTTGCCGGAGCCATCTTCCCATTCCCCGTCATCTTCCAGTTCTTCCAATCTGCCCCACTACAAGTAGGTGCATATATATATCAACATCTTCTTATAGATAGCCGCTGATGAAATTTGATGTCCGTTTTGCTATTCCCCCTTCTTCCACCTGATGTGTCTGCTCATCATCTATTTTTGGGGTTTATAGGGTTCATCCACAGAAAGTTGCTTGCTACTGGGAAGTATATGTTTGTGTTTCATTTACATGAAAAAACATGACATGAACATAAGAAATGGGCCAGCATTTTTTTCCTAGCTTCTCTATTTCTTCCCTCAACAACTCTGGTTCGAAGAAAATGGAATTGATGTTACAAAAGATAGATTTTTTATGTTTCTTACTATTTCCTTTCTTCCCTGCACACCACTGTTTGTTCCCTCAAAACTGGTGAATTCGCAGCAATGTCCTTTCCTGGCAATGTTGGCATACAAAACTATTCACTCCTCATAAGGGGTGTCATGCATTTTTGAGTATCCTTCTCATTACAGAGACCCAATGTCCAATGAGGCTCGGCAACATTGGTGATGCAGATTATGTTAACATGCATGGGTCTACCTGCAGCTTGACTGATTCATTCCATATACAAACGAATGCATGCAGTAGTGTAGCATTTTTTGTTATGAATTAGATTTCCAATGTTAAGGTCTCATTGAGTGTGTAGTCTTTAGAGTAAATGTCATTCATCTGCTGTGATAACAAATTGAAAAGTGTGCAGTAGGAGGCAATATTGTTTCGTCAGTACAATCTATAATTTCCTGGAACAAGTTACTCTATATGGTCCCTCACTCATGTGGTTCACTGCTTTGAATAAAAAAGATTTGTAGAAAGATGTATCATGTATAGCAGCGAGAATTTTTTTTCCAGAAGATTACTTTTACTAGTTTGTCCATTGCAGTTAGACCGATATATTTTTGTAGGCATAAAATTGATCAAAAGCCTTTTTTTGTAGCTTGCCCCAAGCAGATCGTAAGAAGCGACGTCTTATCGACGACATGTCAGCAGCAGGTTATTGTCCTAGAACTCTTGCCCTTATAAATAGTCATCCTAAGCATTTCGTCTTCATTGATTATGTAGATGTGTAAGCATGAATTCATAAAAATATAGGATGGTCCTCTACTATTTATTATGGTTATTGCATCCTACACAAGTCCATTTCCTCACTATATTCCCTTCCTATTGGAACCAAAAACTCTAGAGAAAGTGCAACGTGCAGGGGCTTCAGAAGGGCATCGGAGGAAACCCCGCTCTCCGAACTGGGATGCCCGAATGGAGGAAATCCTGATTGATTTAATGTTGAAAGAAATGCAACGAATCAATTCCCCACCAGTAAATTTCCACTCACACAGTTGGACTTTATTGTCCTCTGCATTCAATTCGGCATCGGGTTACTCCTTAACTACTAATCAACTGAAGGATCACTGGAGAGTCATGAAGACAAAATACAAGTTGTACATGCAGTTGTTGAAGTTAAGTGGTTGGGGGTGGGATCCAATTAACAACATGCCAATACCCGGATATGATGGCGCATGGGAAGAGCTAATTAAGGTAACAATATTTTAAATCATGTTTAGTACTATCTATTTGATTATAGTGGTTTAATCAGACCGCACTAACTTATGTCAACTATTTTCTTATTAGGTTAATCCCAAATTCTCACAAATTTGTCGAACATCTTTCCCTTTGTATAATGACATGCACATTCTTTGTGACCAAAATATTGCCACTGGAGAGCATGCCGAACACATCAGCCGTAGATGTACACGGCCAAAAAGTAATGTCAATGCAACACCTAGCAGCAACAACAACGTCAATGAGTATTCTAATGAACCTGTCATGCCCATGTCTGTTGGCCAAGAAACCGAACCGACTGCAGGCCATTTCACTCCAACATCAATGAACAACACTCCCAGATCAATGAATAACATGCACTTCCGCTCTCCAAAGAGAAAGTCCACATCAATTGGCAATGAAGGACGTGGCAAAAGGATAGTTGTTGATGCTTTAAATAATCTAGTTGACGTAACCCGCGAAAGGAATGCGCTGATAATCAACTTGGTCGGCGATCGTGGGTCACTGAAAGAAAGTGATAGTTCCTCCCAGCGGAAGCCGGCCGCGGAGGTTGTTCCTAGCATTGCGGAATGCTTAAGGGATTTAGAAAGCATTCCTGATCTCCCTCCAGATGTTTTCATCAAGTTCATGAACATCTTCACTGAGCCAAAGTTCAGATCCCTTTTCTGTGCAATGGCCGACAAACACAAGGTTGAATGGCTGACATGGATGACCAAAGATAAGTCATGACAAAGTGACACATGTTCCTCGTCGTTGTGGCATACTTCAGAGTTTAACTTTTTTTCGTTAACCACATTTATGTGTAATCTTCAGTTTACAATCAATGGACTTGCTGGTTACTAAAATAAGATAATGGGTAAGTACATGTGCTACGTTGTGTTGGGTGGATGTCATCCGGGAACTGATTATTCTTGGGATGAGTGTTTGGTTGAAGTCAATGGATTTGCATGGGCACGGTATAAGGGCTTCTACTCAATTGAGGAAGCGGAAGCTGCATTCCATGTTTACTTTAGGGTTCACCCATGTCATGTTAATCAAAAGTATATAGCATCTGCATCCACCAGCTACCCCTCCCACAGTGTCGGAAATGCAACCCATACGCATGTGCCGAAGCTGCCATTCTTCAACTTCCTAATCTTACGCTTATTGATGGCTGAAATTATGGAATAACATTAAGACCTTCATCATTGATATTTAATCGTACTACTTATCAATGTTTCTTTATTTGCATGCGTACAGACCAGAACCTGATCTTGAATTTATTGCAAGAAGATGAAGAAATATTCACTGCAGTACTGAATGTAGTGGTAGAGGAAGTGGTAGAAGAAGTACAACCAACCATACCAAGGCGAAGGATGAATTCATCAACACACAGTGGGCAAATTTGGGTGCAAGAGGTTCTGAACGACCACGAGGGAAGATGTATGAATGTCTTTAGATTGCATTCTAATATGTTCATTACTTTAGTTGACATTTTGGTGAGTAGGAGCCTAATAAAAGACTCCCAACATGTGAGTGCCAATGAACAACTGGCAATGTTCCTCTATGCTGTTGGCCATGGTGCTAGTTCTTCTGCATTGGTAGAACATTTTTAGCATAGCTCCCAAACTATTAGCCACTACGTGAACAAAGTGGCTTTTGCTTTAGCTTCGTTAAAGGAGGAATATATTTTACAGCCTACTCAAGTCGCCAAATGCCATCCACATATTTCGGAAGATGATCGATTTTTTCCCTATTTCAAGGTGATGTCAATGCACATCTTGTTGAACATTTTATCTGTACATGATCTAACTTCAATTGTATATTTTCTAGGATGCATTAGGTGCTATTGATGGCACTCACATTCCCGCAAATGTGCCAATTGAAGACCAACCACATTTTTGGAATCGCAAACAGGCTGTAACACAAAATGTGATGGCCTGTGTGGGTTTTGATGGCTTATTTCAATATGCATGTGTAGGGTGGGAAGGCTCTGCACCAGATATGCAGGTGTTAACATGGGCCTTAACACGAGGAGAGTTTGTTGTGCCAGCGGGTAAGTATTTCCTAGTTGATGGCGGATACGCTAACACTAGCTCTTTCCTTGCCCCCTATCGTGGCCACAGGTCCAATATGGGAAGCTTTGAACGGGAAGGAAATAGGCATTATGCTAACAAGCAAGAAAAATTCAACCACAGACATGCACAACTTCGAAACATTGTTGAACGGACTTTCGGTGTATTGAAGATGAGGTTTCAAACCCTCCGTGGGGGAAATATGTACCCCTTTGACACACAGAAGAAGATAGTGTTTGCATGTCTTGTGGTACATAACTACATCCGCCGTCAACAGGGGTGCGACGACTTCTTCAATGCATTCTCTGATGATAATGAGTCCAATGAGGGGTGTATGCTTGAAGATGCACCAACTGGCTTGTGCCTTAATGCAACAGCATGGGAAGCTGGGGAGGCACTGAGGGAGGGGATTGCGAATGAACTGTGGCGTGCAGGCAATGTCGCATAGATGTTACATGTTCTTCTCTTGTGTGGTTGACTAATCATTTTTTCCCATTCTTACGTAGACAGTTAGTATTCCGTAGATGGTTACCCTGTGTCAGATTGTTGTACCAAACATTCATCGTCAATAATTTGAATTTATAGTTATGTTGTTCATTCACAAGTATTTACCAAGGTTTATGTAGTATGTTATTGTACATTGCTCAATGTCTCATGGAGTATGAAAGTTGCATCATTCCTATGATCAGGTATGATTCCCATCCATACCTTCCATTCTCACGAATTTGTGGAAGTTACAGTAGCTAGTAGGTAGTGTTTCGATGCTGAGACACTCAGTATGTCCATTCTCGGAGGGTACATATTTGAATAGACCAATTCACGAGGCTTGGGTTTGGAAGATCCACTCTTGATGGGTATAATCAAATATCTCTGCACACACAACAAAAGAGTTGGAGGGACATCTATAAATAGCCGTGTAATGTGCATTCATATGTAGTCACACAACTATGTAAAACACTTTTGTATATTATATTATTATTATGTTATTTACAATCATTTTTGTAAAATTTTCAATATATATTCTTTTTTTACTTTAATATATAAAAGTAGAAAATATAATGTCACTAATGAATTGAAAAGGTGAGGTCGACCCCAGAAGACCTGTGGGTGGACCCTATTTCGCAGTGCTAAAAAGCAACACGGAGGCGTCGACCCAAGAAGAAGTATGAGGTCGACCTCAAAACACAAGAGATTTGCTTCTCATTTGAGGTCGTCCTCAGTTGAAAGAAGTGGTCGACCCAAGAAGAAGTATGAGGTCGACCCATGAAGAAATACGGGGTTGACTCCCCATATATACGAACCTTGATTTGAAGATACTCCACTCCATATAACACGATCATTTGCAGAGTGTTTTTCATGTACGCTTATCCCTTATTGTATTCGGAATCGAAAATGGCACTTTCCGCATCCATTTCCTATAAGAAAATCAGATACTTATATATCGAATCATTCTGAGAGGCACTCGTCGATCAAATACTAATTATATATATATCGAATCGTTCTGAGAGGCAAGTCGATCAGATACTTATCGAATCGTTACTGACAAAATCAATTGGTCTGAAATGATGGATGGATGCATTACCAGGAGGTCATGCTGATGGTTCGAAGATGTCACAAATATTGTTAAACAATTTTAAAAAAAAAATTCGTAAAATGTCAAAAACCAATGAAGTTTTCCAAAACTGTGTAAGTTTGGAGCCCACTGCTGCACTTGTTGGCGTCCAACACGAGTATTTTGGAGTCCATGACCATTATTTTGACTCCAAACCAGACTATTTTGGAGCCCAACTTCTACAAAATTCAACAGCAATGGATATTGCCTGGTTTTAAGAACAGTACACACTTTTCAAGCATTGATCAATAAATCCTTTCATTGTAACAATGGGAAAGAATTACACTTGACACATGTTCCAAAACATGACAAGTTTTGTGGCCAACTGCTTCGACATAAATAGAAATTGTGCAATACATTGCTAAGGATTGTCATCCCCAGGAGGAGTGGGACGACGGAGATTCTGATAATCATCATGAAGCCGCATCACTTCATATTCCATGGTATCTAATTGCCTCTGAATGTGTCCTTGATTTTCTTCAATTGCATTCATTCTATTGTTCAAGTGATCAAATTCGTATATGAGATTTCTTTGAAGTTGAGTGAATTGTTCGGCAAAGAATTCTTTCATATCTCCGGACGTTGGAACTTGAGATGTAGTAGGAATATCTGGATGAACTTCTTGACGAATGTCATCTTCTTCAGATGCTTCATCTGCACCGACATCCTCACCATCTTCTTCTCTGCCTTCATCTTCTTGTTGTTCATCTTCTTGTCCTTTTAGAGTCCTGTGGACTCTTTCATTGATCATTTTGTACCCCATCCTAGTTGCAGTGTTCATATCATATGCACTTCGGCTCTTGAGAGTTATGACCTTATTAGGAGTTAGTGATACTCGCAGAAACTTGATCACAGATGTGATAGGGCAAGCATACGGGATGGACCTTTTTGGATCATGGAAGCACTCATGTATGACATCGACCATCAACTCTGGGAGATTAATTTGCTCTTTCCGAAGAATGTGGTAGAACAATGTTCTATGTGCTTCATTCACTAGCTCCCTGCTTCCATCCTTTGGAAAGATGATAGTTGTGAACATATGATGTATCATTTTGTTCAAAGGAGGAAAGGTGTTTGCATTCAGTTTGGCTATCCTTTTCATCTCATCAAAGGGTTCGTTAGTCATCATTGTATATGTGACTGCAGGATCCACTTTGACAATGAGGACATCTACCCCATTATTTGGTATTTGTAGTGCTCTACTAAAAAGATTAGGAGTAATCTTAAAGGAGATACCCTGGATAGTAGTGTAAAGGTCATCTTCATGCATACCCAAATTGTTGTAAAACTCCAAAACTGTTGATGGAGAATAAGACTTCTGAGACCTCATAAATCCAACCCAGCCTTGTTTTTCAAATAGTGTACTCAACCCGGGAAACATTTTTTCCAAGGAAAATTCACATACCGAGGTTGTATGATCTTCTTGAACACGCCCTTGACATTCAACATATTGATGTTTGTTGGAACATTCAACTCTAGGAGTCTGTCATCCCTATACTTTGATCGGCGCTCAGCAGGGGCTCTTGAACTTTGACCTTCTCCTTCAACGCTCTGCTTCCCAACAGTCGTGCGTTTTCCTTGGCCCCTGGAACTCATTCTGGAAATAGAAGACGAAATGCAGCAGATGAATGCGTGTGCCGACAACTCTGATTTTTTCGGCCAGGAGAGAAGAACCTGTACTTTAGGGTAGAATACGACGGCAGTTGCAGGAACGAGGGGAGGTGATAGGGTTTGTCGACAAGTAGGGTTCATTTCAGGCTTCTTTGGAATAGAACCGCCACAACCAAACTGGGAGAGAACGTGAACTGCCGGTTCACATTCCAAGGCAGAACAGAGTTCCGGTTGTGGGCAACTGACAGTCATCTGTCGACAACAAGCATTCGTTTGTCGACAACCATTACAAATTGCTGAACATCTTGAGTCTAACTATGTATATTAGAGTCCATTTCAACTATTTTGACACCCAACAAAGTATTTTGGAGCCCAACTGGTCAGCGTAAATTTTGTTCAGGCAATACGAACCTGTCGACAGCTGTAATGCTAGTTGTCGACAGATATACCTGTCAGAAAAGAGAGAGTTCAGGAAAGAGTCTACCTGTCGACAGCAGAGAAGTTGGCTGTCGACAGATGCTGATCTTGGAGTCCAACTATCTATATTGGAGTCCATGTCCATTATTTTGACTCCCAACATGAGTAGTTTGGAGCCCATTGGGTGAGAGCACATCACCATTGCAGCTGGAAGTTGCTGTACTAACTGTTATGGATTAAGAACCAATTGGAAGATTATGGTCATCAACTTCAAGAAATCCCAATGCTTTGTGATAATACAAGCGCAATCAAATTGACCAAGAATCTCTTGATTTTCAGAAAGCTTGCTACTATGTACTGTTTGCCATTTTTGTTAGATACAGTTTCTTCCTACTTGTGAATTTCTCAAATGTTTTATCCTTTCTGTTAATGTCACAAAGGGGGAGAAAGAGAAAAAGGTATAAACATAGTATTTTTGTCATTAACAAAAAGGGGGAGAATTATTGAGCAACTATCCCTAAGCCTTTAAATAAATAATGATTTTGATAAGACAAATCTGTAAATGTATATTTTGTTTGTACCATGACAAATCCCTAAATATGTATTTTCCTAAATATGGATATATCACAAAATTTCTAGACAGACTCAATATCCGGAATGCCCAAAAATTTTCCAAGGCCAGAGACTCTCTATAGCCTACTGAATTCAAATGATGTATTCGAATACAAAAATCCGATTCATTCAAAAGTTGTCAAGTTCAAATGCCAACTTAACATAACATTCGATTCATGACTTCGACTCAGACAGTCGAATGTCCTTCACCGTATTCGACTCATCCCTTCGATTCATGCATTCGAATGTCCTTTATACTGTATTCGATTCATAGCTTCGAATCAGTCGTCCTTTGCACTGTATTCGATTCACCACTTCGATTCATTCATTGCATTCGAATGATCTTTTCTCTATTGTAGTCGAATTACATTGTTCTTCTTGAATCGAATCATACTTATTCTTTGAATCGAGTTACCTGTTCTACTGCATTCGACTACACTGTCAGTTGTCCTACCTCGGTTGTCATGAAACATTTCTATCTTTAATTTTATTAAATCCTTTTCTGAATCTTAAACTTCTCAAGCATAAAATCAGTGACAAATTTCATGTTACTTAACATATGTATTTGAGATCTTACAAGATCATTAGTTTAATATATTTTTCTGACAGCATTCAGTATATTCAAAATTATGCATTTCTGCAAAACATTTCTTTGAAGTTTATTTGCAGTCCTTACAGTCTTGATATCCTTACAATCTCAAGTGGTTGGCTTGAGGACTGCATGTAGGACTTCCATGTGGGAAGGGCCGAACCAGGATAAATCTCTTGTGCAATTTTCTGTGTGATTGTTTCCTCCAAGTTCACACTTGAATCACACACATCACACCAAGTACTAACACATTTACTTAGTGTTGTGTATTTCAAAAGATTTTTTAAAAGTTAGAAAAGTCCTATTCACCCTCCCTCTAGGACTGTGTATCTGCCATTTTGATCCAACAACCACATGTGGAACACTTCCTGGAGGGACTTCACATTTAATTGTCATATACATATGTGCGCCTGTAATTACAAAAACATCCTTTTACAACCTCATTCCCACACAAACAAAAATTAAAATGTAACAACACCATTCATACATTGTTCATACATTGTTTAAACACATTGACAGAAAATCACAAGCTAGTAGGAGCCGAAATTGATTGACATCATTGTCAGAGAAGTCCCAAAATAATTCATGCTTCGTCGTTAAGTGGTCTACGTACATGAAAATGTACATAGCGCAATTCATGCTAGAACTTGGTTGTTGAGGACATATCTCATCAAGTATTAACTGAAATTCATCAGCATTTCTGTAACCTTCGTATCGGAGATATGCTTTCAGAATTGCTTCCTGTGAACAATAAAACAAAGAATGTAATTAATTCATAATGTTTATAACCGACTGCAAAGTTAGTTGGGCATACCCATTTCCTAGCGCATGTGTCATAAGTTGGATGTCCTCTGCAGGAATTGTACACCACGATGCGGCGTTGCTCCAGTTGTAGACTAAGGAGGAACCAATGGTTCGAGACATGGACAACAAAGAAAAGGAATTGAAAATCTGATATTGGGCATCCTAGGTTTTCATGCCCGAGGGAAGTATGGAGTTTGTGGCCCCTGTCATCATCAGATCCATCTGTATGCATAATCCATGATCCCAAAATGGTTCCAAGGAATTCCCATCGGTGATATGAATTTGGGATAAGGGCTTCCTGCTCTCTTTGTCTCACTTTCATAGCATGCAAGACAATGTCAATAACCTGCAACCATAAAAAATAATAGAAAAGAAGACATTAGGAAAATGTCTTGGACAATGTAATTGAAGGTACTGTTCGTGCAATGGCCAGTATTAACTTCATCATCCGTCATATTGCCCCATAGTATATCCCAAATATGTGACCACTTCAACGAACAATTATTAATGAAGTTCAAGACAGTGTGTCTGAAATGTATGACAATCAAGAAATGAAGTACATTTTATATTATGAAAATTGAAGACAACAAATAAATTGTATTGTCCCAGAAGCTATTTACTTGTGGTCAACGTATCCCTCCTCGGCAATGAAGGCCTCCACTAATGCCCTCTGCCTCTCAGTGGCATCATATTTGCATGTCCATTGCTTATAAAACCTGAAAAGCGTGCTCATTGCCTCCAACATAAATCATGTAAAGATAAGTTAGAAAACAAAGAAATATAAATGACTAATGCAGGACCTAAAATAATGAAGTTTGCAACTGTACCTTCTTCCCTTTCTTTCGCTGATATGATGTACATTTTTTTGAAGCCTTATCCAGCCTTCTGAATGGCGATTGGTCATATATTCCAGGCTGTGGATCATCCCGACACTTCATATTCTTTATTAGGGACGTCGGGCTAAGCAGTGTGGTGGTAGGGACCACACTTACTGGATCTGGTGCAATAATGCCCTGATCCACGATCAGAATAGATGCACTTGCATCACCATATGCGGGGGCTGCAGGGGCAGGAGTGAGTGATGGTTGGGTGAAGACGAAGTTATCTGCATCTGTGCCAATTGTAGGTTGGTCTTGTGCCATGGAGGTCGAACTTATCAACTTCTCCATTTTGTTGAACCCCGTGGTCACAGCAATTGTCAATGCTTCAAAGTGGCCTTCATTACACGACTTATACTGCTCAAGTCTTTCAGGAAGTAACCTGATTTCATTCCCAAGACCTTGAAGAAGGGCCATAAGAGCAGGATGGGGGGGAGCAGCCACACCCTCAGTTTCCACATGCATTTTTTCCTGGCTAACACATGTAATGGATGTCTTCTCCTTTGATGCTAACTTCAAATGCTTAATTATTTGTAAGCATCAATTTTTAAAAAAGTCAGAAACAGTTTATTACATAAAGGTAAAATATAAAGCTTCCATTTGTGGATTACCTGCTGCCCCTGTAGAGAATCAATAGAGAATGATAGCTTTTTGTCCAAAATAGATCCCCATCTAAATAGACGGGGAATTGCTTCTCGATCAATCAGCTGCCGCAATCTTGTGTGCTCTAAGAACCACACCTGCATGATGGACCATTGGTTTATTTACATACATATATTACATAATGATGGAAAAATATAAGAATGTTTTATAAAAACTTACAGCCAGAGCATCCGAACAGCCAAAAATGTTGGCACTGCCATGCTCTCTCCCAGCTATCCTTCTCTTGGGAGTTGTGTTCCGACCAGATCTCTTCTCACGGACTATAGTCACAAAGTCATCAAATTTGTGCAATGTCATCTCTGTGACTGCAGCCGCCCAATTATAACGGCCAACCTCGTCAATATTGTCCAAACAGATAAGCATTTGTGGTGGACAAGATGGGGAAGACCGTGGACATAGAAAAGTGGATAATAGCAAAACAATCCAAAGTAGTGCCGTGTCTTCAACATCACACGGATCATCAGATTGTACTAGTTGTCGGATAAGTTTTGTGACCACCTTCCGATCAAAAGTTAGCTTCGCCCCAAATCGGTGGTGCAACTTTGACAACTTTATTGGTGAAGAATAATGTAGGACACTCAGCCCACAGGAAGGCAAACCCAAAATGAGGGCGACATCTTTAACAATAAATGTAAGAGTTTTGTCGCCTAACTGAAAATTACTTGCACCCTTATAGCTCTGAGCAATCTCCTCTATAAGAGTCATCTTGAATATGGCTCGATGATTGCTGTCAACAAAAAAAGCAAACGGGGTTGTCCTGAAAATGGCCTTATGGCAATCACGAAAGCCCATTTGATCTCTCTCCTTCACATAATTCTCCAAGGAGCAGATACCTTTCAAAGCATTTTTAAATTCTATAGGAAATTTCAAGAAATTTGTTAGGTTCCATGTCAACAAAAAAATGTAAAGCATCTGATCATAGTTCCTAAAACATGGCCACAAAAAATGATTAACAAGAAAATATAAGCTCTAAAATGATCAGGTACATGGGCTTCAAAGTGCTCATAGTTCCTAAAACATGGCCACAAGAACTACAAAACCCCATACACATACCAAATTAACAGACCATCTGATAAAATAAATTTCGAAAACATGTGCCTATCTGAACAATGCATGAACTTGGGGCTGCAAAATTAATTAACATAACATGCTAATGCCACGTCACAAAAAAGGGGGATGCAAACATTACTATTGAAATGATCTTCTCAAAACTTTGAGCTCCAATCTATAGGCTGCAAAAAGAATGCACAAAATTGGGGAGTCTAAATTACTTAACATGCTTATGCCATGTAAAAACAAAAAGATACAAACAATCTACATTCAGATGAATATAAAGGCAAGTTGAGGTCGAAAATGCTCAATGTAGGCTGCAATAGACCCATGTTAGGCTACTAAATACATCACTTGGGCTCCAAAATGTGGAGCTCTCATAAGTATCCCAATACTACGCTGTACACCAAAATACTCATATTAGGATACAAAAATTGTGTTCTTGGGCTCTAATAGTTGATGATTTCCTGAACATCTCAAAGTACGGGTCATGAGAAAATTAAAAAAATATATGAACATGTGAAGAACGCACAAATTTGGGTCTCCAAAATGCTTACCATGACCTAAAAAAGCTCATTTTAGGCTCCAAAAGGTACTATATTTTTTGAGATTTAGAAAACACAAATCTTGAGAATCGAGCGCAAAGAAAAACTAGGTTTCTGTTAATTCAAATTCACAAATATAATGTGAGAGATATATCCGCACCATTCTTCTTTCTCTGAGCCCTATAAGATTTTCTCTACAATCTTTGGCCTTTCATCCCATCATCTGATGAAGTCGAAGTTGAAGGCGCAGTATCCTCCTCCTCCGTTCTTTTTGCGGGCAGTGCCGGTGGTGGGGCTTCACCGGAAGCCTTTCGTGTCTGCTTCGAACTCTCCATGGCAGGACCGCACAGGTCACAGGCTGATAGCTTGGGATGCAATCATGCACGCACGGGTTCGTGATGAGCGCCGTCGACGTTGGCGACGTTGGCAGTTGTTATATTCCCGGTTTCAGTGGTGTTCTTCCTGGTTTCGGAAGTTCAGAGGAAGGAGGAGGTGAGGGGAGGGCGAACGCGGGAAAGAGTAGGGTAATTTGGGAACCGGCAGTGAGATTCCTACCGATTTTGAGCCTAAAATCTCTGACAAATCCCATCTTAAGTTTCCAAATGAAGACAAGTTACATTGGATTTGGTGCAAAGTGCTTTTTGAGTGGGAGAGAGAGATAGACACATTATTTTCTCTCTCTCCCTTCCATCAAAAGCGGAAGGGAGGCCGCTTCTGCCGATTTTGAAAAAGTTAACACCATTAACTCACCTAAAGTACCGGGTGGATGGGGTAAACATTGTTTTCTTATTAAAATACTAGTTGTTAAAGTGATGGAAGCGGGTTGCATGCAGTTGTTGTCAAATAGGGCAACGTGATTTTAAAATGCCATCATTACAATCTCCCATGTGTCAGAAAATGGTGTAAAATCAGATTTTTGGGATTTTTACTTTTTACACCCACAGTCCCAAACGCCGTGGGATTTGACTTTCGCATCATGACATCGGGTCATGTTACCGAAGCGGAGTGGGGTGGAGGCGACAGTGCGTCTCTTCACGCTGGCGTGGCGGGCGAAGCAGCAGCGTGGAGAGCTCTGTGCTGACATGGCGCGGACCATTGAAGCGGTATGACATGAACGAATGGCGCGTCGAAAGTGCAGGAAGACGTGGCTTTGTGCACTTTCCGAAAGCGCACAAAGCCTCAAGTAAATTAATGTCGCAAATCCTGGGACAGATTAAGAGCTTGCAAGAGGATGAATCTATGGAAGGATAGTTTCAATAGATTCTTGATCTTTAACCTGGTGACTACTAGTCAAAGAAACGCGCGCGTATAATATATTTGTGGGTATAATATAATAATTAGAATAATTTTAAAAAATAAATAAGGGAAGAAAATCGGTTTAAATAAAAGAAAATATCTATCTTGACCACCTCCAGATGGCTTGAGAGTGATGTATGTAAACGGGATAAGTGGATTCAATCCAAACGTTCTACTTGCAGCAAATAATTGAGTGGATTATTTAGGCACCAATAGCCTCTCATTCTTAATTAATAAAAGACTATTCTCTAATTAACAATATGTTGCACATTAAAACTATGCAATTGTGTGTGTGAGAGAGAGAGAGAGGGAGGGGTGTTATAATCTCTGAGTCCAATGAGTGGGACTTGCACTCAAATAGGGACCCAAAACAAAAAAAAAAATGAACTTTTTGCACTTGTAAGTGATTCAATAATTCAATTTAAGTATTCAACATATTAGAAGTTTTTGCACTTGTAAGTTATTCCCTTCTCTGCTGTCCTTATTCCTCCCCTCCCTTCTCTGTAGCTGTCCTTATTCCTCCCCTCCCCTCTCCTTCCCTCCCTTCTCTGCTGTCCTTCTTATTCCTCCCCTCCCCTCCTATCTCTGCTGTCCTTATTTGTCTCCTCCCCTCCATTCCTCCCATCCCGGTCACTTCCTTCTCCTCCCCTCCCCTCCCCTCCCATCCTGGCCCGTTCCTCCTCCTCCCCTCCCCTCCCTTCTCTGCTGTCCTTATTCCTCCCCTCCCTTCTCTGTAGTTGTCATTATTCCTCCCCTCCCCTCCCTTCTCTGCTGTCCTTCTTATTCCTCCCCTCCCCTCCTATATCTGCTGTCCTTATTTGTCCCCTCCCCTCCATTTCATTCCAGTGTCCATGCTATCGGGATACGGAGTTTAGATTGTAACAGTGCTTGTTTATGGAATATACATATATTTTCCTTTTATGTAGTCTTCTGTGGACTTGTATGTGCTCTCTATGATGCGTGTACTGTAATACTAACAGGTTCCTCTGAACTGTAACCTCCTATCATGCATACTGTAATGATAATATGCAGCTATTGTAACAGGTTTGTACTGCTCGAACTGTAACCTCATAGCATGTATACTATAATGACAATAGGTAAGTACTGTAACAGACTTCAACTTTAACTGTAATAATGTGTTCTGGAACTGTAACCGCCTATCATGTATACTATAAAAGTATAGGTAAAGAATGTAACAGGATTCTACATACACTGTAATGAGGTACGCGTAGCTGGGCGCTCAAGCTGTAAGACTGTACTTCTTCAACTGTAACATAGTATCATTTATACTGTAACAAGAATAGGTAAAGGCTGTACAACAAGTATCATTACAATGGTTAGGAATTAGTACGTGCGGTAGTTCTCCCTCACTTGTAGACGCTATGAACGGCCTTGTCCATTGAAGTACGCTTTGATGAAGTGGAGGGCCATTTTTGCTCGCACTAAAGGCATGTCATCCTGACTGAAGGGCAAATCTTGAATGTCCCTACGTGCTAGACATTCCATGTATTTGCAAGTAAAAATTCCGCAGTCGTCTCCCGATCCTTGTTGTGGGCATGGGTCGGGGTAGCGTAGCGGCCATTTATCTGCATCTATGTGCTTGCCCTTCAGGTATCTTTTCAGTTCCTCCACCTACATGAGAGAATGAACAAAAGAGTTCCCGCAACTTAATGTAGATTTAATGTTACTGTTACGTCTGTAACACAAGTGATCTCGCACTGTAACGAATGTAAGCATTGTATGTAACACGTGTCACTTACATATTGTGGAATGTTAGCACGATGTTTGATTCGTAATGAGTCGTACACCTGGAACTCTTTTTCCTTGATGTGGATTACCAAAAGAGCCCAATGGTTCGTTTCAACGTGCATGGGGGAGAAGATGAGGTTGAATTCATTTGGGGCGCGGTCCAATGTCCTGAAAGCGTATTCAAAATGTTCTTTCTTGCTCTTGTCGTCTCTGCAAGATTGGACATAACCCTTTAAAACGGCTCCCAAATATCCAAAATTCCAAAAAATGTCCGGGTTCTCTTCACGGGGGCGAAACAAGTAAGCGTTGACGTAGCAGTCAATTACGACCGATTTGCTTTCCCTTGCGAACAATAGCTCCCGGATGTCATCAAACGAGAGGAAATTGTCGAGTCCTTCCTCAGAGCCGTTCAACATGAACTCTCTACATGTAAGAAAACATGTTTGGCAAGAATTAAGACTGTCATCAGTAATAGACGAAACTGTAAAGATGGTAGACATATACTGTAATGATGGTAGACATATACTGTAAACATGGTAGACATATACTGTAAACATGGTAAACATATATTGTAAAGATGGTAGACATATACTGTAAACATGGTAGACATATACTATAAACATGGTAGACATATACTGTAACATGTACTCACTAATGATGCACTCATTAAGAAATCGTTCAATCAATGACTTTTCGGCCACTCCTAATGCTTCCCGGGTGACGTAATCACGTCTCTCCTCTTTCTTGCCCCTTCGAAGTGTGCCAGTACTCTCTTCAGAGTCAACAAATATCGCTTCAGAAGTGGACACATTCACTTTCGTGGCTTTGTGGTCCCGAAAATCGTCTGGCTGCGATAGAGTAAGTAAAAAAGAATGTTCTGTAAAATGATTATAATGTAATTATAACGGACTCTGAATAATACTGTTATGTGTCATGAAGGGTTCTGTAACCGAATGCTCAGCTTATGTATATTCTGTAAGGGGAAACCATACCGTATAGCACTCTGGTTGTCGTCTTATCCTCGTCCTAGCTGAAACACGTCGGGACAATGATGATGGGGATATCTGACGCCGCTTCCTCTTCTTTTTTTCTTCTTCCTCCTCCATCTTCTTCCTGTGCTCGTCCTCCTCCTCCTCCCTCTTCCTCTCCGCCTCCTCCTCCTACTTCTTCCTCTACGCCTCCTTCTTCCTCTAGTCCTCCTCCTCCTTCTTCTTCTTCCTCTCCGCCTCCTCCTCCTCCTTCTTCCTCTTCGCTTCCTTCTCCTCCTCCTTCTTCCTCTGGTCCTCCTCCTCCTTCTTCTTCTTCCTCTCCGCCTCCTCCTCCTCCTTCTTCTTCTTCGCTTCCTCCTCCGCCTCCTTCCTCCTCTTCGCTTTCTCCTCCGCCAACTTCCTCCTCCGCCTCCTTCCTCCTCTCCGCCTCCTCCTCCTCCCTCTTCCTTTTCGCCTCCTCCGCCTCCTTCCTCCTCTCAGCCTCCTCCTCCTCCCTCTTCCTCTCCGCCTCCTCCTCCTCCTTCTTCTTCTTCGCTTCCTCCTCCGCCTCCTCCTCCTCCGCCTCCTTCCTCCTCTTCGCTTCCTCCTCCGCCTCCTCCTCCTCCCTCTTCCTTCCGCCTCCTCCGCCTCCTTCCTCCTCTCCGCCTCCTCCTCCTCCCTCTTCCTTTCCGCCTCCTCCTTCCTCTTTCTCTGCTCTTCATCCACCTTCCTCTTCTTCGCCTCCTCCTTCCTCTCCACCGCCTCCCCCTCCTTTCGCCCCTTCTTTTTCCCCTCCTTCAACTCGAGGATGTGAAAGTCCGAAAATTTCCGCCGCGACCTTGTTTGGACGGTTCTCCTTCCTGTAACTGAGAATATGAAAGTCTGTAAATGTCTATGAAAGACTGCTGTAAACGTAGAAAACAATTTCTGTAACTTCGTATATGAAAGACTGTAACAAATTAGGAATCCAACTGTAAACGTAGACTACATGAGTATTACTAGGTATACGAATGACTGTAAGAGTGAAGGAATCGAACTGTAAACGTAGAAAGCATATTCTGTAATAAGAAAATGAAACACTGTAAGTACACAAAACGTTTACCTTGACGTTGGGAACTCTTCTCTGCCACGGCATGTGATCGTACAGAAGCTGTTGGGAGCTCCGGTGGCGGTAGGGCTAACATTGCAGATTCTGTCTCTGGGGGGGGGATGTTGCCACTGAGGCTGCCGCTCAAATTGTTCCTCCAGTCTATGTAGCCTTCGGTCCATTGACTGGAGGATATTGTTCTGCTAGTGTAACTGGTCATTCTGCCGCTTTAACTGGTCATTCTGCCGCAATAACTGGTCATTCTGCCGCTGTAACTGGTCATTCTGCCGCTGTAACTGGATAAGAATGCCATGTATAGAGTTATCTGATGGAGGGGCTCAGGAAGTGGTTGACGTCGATGCCGTCAATCGTCGCGAAGCTGTAGGTTGCTCATCCCTCACATTAACCTCCAAATAGACCTGAATTAACGCAGGTACAGGTATATGGTATAAGTGGTATACGAACATAACACACTTCCATGGGTAAGTTACACTTACATCAGAGCGTCGCAACCCCCGTAGTAGGGCGGATAACTCCGGTCCCTTACCCCGGCAATCCCAACGGAAAAATGGGGGATCTCTTTGGGGATGATCTGGTTTCCATTTTAATTGGTGCATCAAAAACCATGCCTAAATCATTAAGAAATAGATACTACGTATGAGAAGTGTATCGTAAACGTATGGAACCGATACATATGTTCTCTGTAAAAGGAGTCTACTCGTACTGTAATAGGTACGTATGTCTTCTGTAATAGACACCGTCAGGTACTGTAACAGAGGACATCTGTAAACGTATGTAACAGGTACATATGTCCTCTGTAAAAGAAGTCTTCGCGTACTGTAATAAAGACCGTTTGGTATTGTCACAGACAACTAAGGGTACTGTAACAATACTTATGAGGTATGTAAAAGCATACTCACACCGAGAGCGGGAATGCAGCCGGTTAGGAAGATGGTTTTGGTGGAACCAGCTGCTGTTCTGAATGCCTTCACCCCCGATATCAGGCACTCGTGGATGACAGCAGCCCAGTTGGAGTTCTTCATCTCATGGAGGTCGTCCAGGTATGGCAGAATGGACAGCAACCCCGACCTCCCACTTGTGGGGAAGAAGAAACAGGAACATAGGAGCGCAACCCAAAGCTTTACCGAAATTTCAACCGCTAGCGCACCCTCCTGTGGAACGTACTCCCTAAGTTTAAGATGGATATTGTGCATGTCCATCGTTTGTTTAGATCCAAGGATGCGGCGCAAACTAGCTTTTGTCCCATCCGTCTTCAGGTCGATAGGTGAACCAACATTTGGTATACCCATAACTGTTGCTATGTCCGAAGGGCGAAAAGGCAGGTTGTATGGGCCAATCTTAAAACACTCTCCATCGAAACCTGTCATAAGATCGACAAGGAGTGAAATTGGGTAGGTGACCATTTGGCATTTCACATACGCGTGAAATGGTGAATTTCTCATCAACTTCAGATGCGCGCTCCTAAATTGCAAATCTTCCATAACGGAGCAGTACCACGAAAGCGAGCATCGCGTATTAAATTCATTCTTTTCTGCAAAGAGAAGATCGGATCTTAAAAAAAACAAAACATGCATTCCACAATGATCCGTCTTACGGTAAGAAGAAATTACTATTTCGGACGACTTGGAGTCTGGTTTCCTCAACTTCCACGGACATCAGCGCTTGTTGCACCGCATCCGCCGCGATGCTCTCAATGTCAGCGCTCGTAGGAGATCGACGTGGTGCCATCTTAGAGGGGAGAGAGGGATTGCTTCGTCTGGAGATGTAACTGAAGAATGAGAAACTGTAAGAGAGAAGACGTCTGGTGCAGGAATGGCGGTGTAGGAGTAAGGGAGTAAGGGAAGGGGAAAAGTCAAGATATATGAAGGGATGGATTCGGTGGACCCGACGGGTGGACCCACGGGATGGCGGTGCGATGGAATGATGAACATCGGGCGGCTGAAAATAGTCGGTACGACGGACGATGGGACATGAAGGATATCACAGCCGTTCGTATAGAGCTTTCCCGCCATTTATGCTTGCCTTATACGCACTCCTGCCAATTTGACCCCCCGTCCAAACCAGTCAGTAAACATGCTATTTACGCACCCTTTTTCGTTCGTCGTCCACGAAACGTTTGTCTTCCTCTACGATCCAATGGAGCAGCTCCCTGGAAGATGTTCATTTGGAGATCAAAGTTTCGTTCTTTTCACAGGGAGGGCCGTTACTCAATATGTTTCGGCATTTTACAGCACAGAAGTGTATAGGGCAGCATATGAAAGAAACATTCAACCTATCCCAACATTTGACATGCCGGATCCGCCTCAACCATCAGAAGTTCTAATCAAGCCACCGACAACAAAAAGGTTGCCAGGAAGACCGAGAAATAGGAGAATACATTCAAGAGGAGAAGTAGATCATGCATATATTTGTTCACGGTGCAAACAATAATGTTAGAATGTGGAGCCCGAACTCTGAAGCAGATCTCCATAAGGGGTCAGGTCGCGGGGGTCAAGGGGGCAGCACCTCTTGCGGGGGTCTCCAGGGGCAGCGCCCCCGGAAGCTAAATTTTGACTAAGTGTTGCAGGCGGGCTCAGCATTCGACTGCCACAGCCGAAGTCAGAAATGAAGCAGTCGATTGAATGATTCGACTTATGCAGTTGAATGTCAGATATGAATGATTCGATTCATGTAGTCGAATGTCGCATGAAGGATTCGACTCATACAGTCGAATGTCAAATATGAAGCATTCGACTCCCTCTTGCTAGGACATGACTGTAGTTCTGAGGCGATTCAGAGTGCGGACACTTTTGCCCTTGTGTGTCTCGATTGTGGCGCCCCTTCCTCCTAGGGTTTTGTCCTCTTTGTATGTGGGGTGTTCTTTCTTGCAGAAGAAGTATTGATAGCTGCTGTGGCCGTGGACGTAGGAAGGCTTCTTGCCTCCGAACCACGTAAAATCTGGTGTTCCTGTGTTCTTCTTCCTACCTCCTTCTATCTCTCTCTGGTATCTACGAGTGGGTAGTGTGAGAGAGTTGTCGCTGGTTTGAGCATTGTCGCCCCAACAAACAAACAGGTCACAATCGAAGAACTTGTAGCAACCCATCCCACAATCCTGACGGATTTTAAATGTTGTATATTAGTTACAACAGAACGTCGTCCTTATATTCCAATATTACAGTGTATGTAATACATTATTACAGTCTACGCACTACGATGTTACAATTCCACTACTACGCTATTACAGTTTCAGTAATACACTTGCACAGTTCGCGCACTTACAATTACGTTTTGTTGTACAGTGTACGTAACGAAGTGTTACAGTTTAACTCTAATACTCTTACAGTTTGACTTGTGTACCGTATGTTAGATGAAGACATCTCAGAATAAAGAGGAAGAAGACGAGCAAGAAAGATAGGAGGAAGAAGAGCACTGTCTCCTCACGATTTCTGTTACAATATATGTAATAAGATGTTGCAGTTTAAGCACTATAATCTTACATTTTCAGCACTACACTCTTACAGTTCGCGCACTACACTCCTACAGTTCCAGCACTTATGTATTATGTTATATTATACGTAATAAAATGTTACAGTTTAAGTACTAGATTGTTACAGTTCGAGCACTACAGTATTACACCTAAAGAACATCCCTGTTACAGTTTGAGCACTACACTCTTACAGTTCAAGCACTACAGTCTAACATACAGTTTTACATTATATGTTATAATCTCTTACAGTCGTTGGTCATGTTGATTATACTATATATGAGGGGATGTTAAAGTGTGTTATTGGTAACATGTTGAGTTTGCATGATACAGAGCACATACATAAGCACACAGAAGACTGCATCAAACGAAAATGCTTATCATAAACAAGCCATGTTACAATAACTCTCTACCTCTACTCTACCAACCACTCGGTAGAGCACGGAGGGGAGGAGGCGGAACGCTCAGGGGAGGGATGGGAGGAAGGGGAGGAAGGGCAGGTGCCGGAACGGTCAGGGGAGGAAGGGCAGGTGCCGGAACGGTCAGGGGAGGAAGGGGAGGAAGGGATGTGTTCTACCCTAGGGCCGATGTGTGGGAGGATGTTATTGAGGCCCTTGTCGCCGTAATGTCGGGAGGCTTTCTGTAAAGCCATCTTCCAGCCCATGTAAAAACTGTCCCAGTAGTCGGCGCTGAAGGTGGACTGTCGCAACGGGGGAGCCGGGGGCGACGGTGGCACCGGTGAGGCAGGTGCCTTGCCATACCTCTGGGGAGCACGGTTAGATGAAGACATCTGCGAATAAAGAGGAAGAAGACGAGCAAGAAAGATAGGAAGAACAAGTGCGTTAGAAGCTTGTGATGAAGGATAGGTATGACCCTGGGTTCCTATTATAGTGTAAAGAACGGTCCTCACAACGCTGTTTGTAAGTGCTGTTATTGATTGTTGTAACACTTATCTGCACGCTATGTAACTTCCCATCGGTCAGAGTTCACGGGCCTTCGTGTCAGGGTCGTTTGGGGAAGAGGCGATGAGAAGGACAGAAGGGTAAGACGGGAATGGGAAAAAGAGACGGAAGCGAAGGAGACGGAAACCGTGTGTGGAGGGTCGTTCTTGCGTTTTCACTGTTTTTTCACCTCCAACTAGTTGCTCTGTTCTTGCGTTTTCTACGGTTACAGAAAGGCTCCAACAGAGTTTGCACATACAAGCCACATAACAACATGCACGAAAGGATAACTTATATTATATCGGCGGCCAGATAGAAGGCTAGTTACAAAAACTCCGATATTGGCGGCCAGATAGAAGGCCAGTTACAAAAACTCCCCAAAGTCCCTAATCCGACCCTGGAGAGGCGGGAGGAGAGGAGGAACGGGCAGGGGAGGAAGGGGAGGAACAAATACGTTCTGCTTTAGGGCCGATCTCAGGCTGGATGTTCGTGAGGCCCTTGTGGTGGTAGAAGCGTTGGGCCTTCTATAGAGCCATCCTCCAGCCGAGGTAGTAGCCGTCCCAAAAGTCGGTGGTGAACTTCGATGGCGGTAGAGACGCTGGCGCTGGGGAAGAGGGCGACTGTGGCGGTGGTACAGCAACTGCCTTGCCTTTACCCTGGGTAAACATCTCCAATTTTATACGAAGTAGACGAGGAACAGAGAATTTAGAAGTCTGTTCAGAAGTGGAACAGAGAATGAAAAAGTCTGTTCAGAAGCTGGTTAATTTGGAGGCCCGGGTTCCTTTTATAGTGCTAGTGATGTCTTGCGCCTCGAAGTCTTGCGCCTCGAAAGGATTAGAAGCAAAAGGCAAACACAAAAGGCAGAATTCGAACGGACGGATGTCAGAATGTTTTTAATGGTGAAGCAGGGTTCGAAGAGACTGTAATGACCGCTTCGAAACCGCTGCCGTTTGACCAATTATCTCTAGCGTTTGGGAACCATCCATGAAAAAGTGGAAAATTTTGAAAGTCGATTTCCACATGTTTCTGACATTTGTGGAGATTGTCAAGATTACATAGAAAAATAAGGTGAACTATTTGGCAACAGTCTCCAGGCATCCCGTTTTTTGGAATAAAAAAACTATTGTTTTAATATAAACATAAATTTATCCCATCTACCTGCCATGTTAAACTGTTAAAGAGAGAATTATTTTTTAATCTCCAAAATCGGCTACAACCCTTCACTCTTGACATTTGATGGAACGGAGAGAGAGAAAAAATTGTGTCTATCTCTTTCCCCAACCTAAAAAGCGCTTTGCGCAAATGCCGATAGTTCCTTCATTTGGAAACCAGAATAGGATATGTCAGAGATTTTGGAGGTAAAATCCGGCGTACGTACACAAGTGCAGGGGCGACGGCGGTTGTGAATCTTGTGATGTGATCGGCGGATCAACCTTGCCTAATGTCCCGCGCGGCACTGACTGCTTTGACAAAACACAGACAATCTCCGGGATTTGGTTGGAAACCATATCTATACAACCCACTGCCAGCTTCAGCTGGATCTTCGCGATTGGCCCAACTGAAAACCTGCCTAATCATGGCTTGTGATTTCGTAAGTTCACAGTCGTTATGATGGGTCGACCCCAGTATCCAGTGTTGAAATGGGGTTATGATAGGTCGACCCATTAAGATATTAATATGCATGTGTAAGCAAACCGAAATCTAATATTGAGAAATATAAGGTTCACTCCATAACAGGATGATTTGAAGAGTGTTTTTGAGAATCAGATCCGATATCACTTGAAAAATGTTTTGCGTGCTGCACATGTGCACTTCACCACTTCAACAAAGATGTCTGATGAAATTATATAGGATGATTTAAATTATCCTTAAACAATCATGTATTTATACTAACATATTAATATGCATGTGTAGTCAAACCGAAATCTAATATTCAGAAATCATTGAATTGTTCTCCAACAATAAAACATACATGTACGCAAACAATACATATACTGTATACATATATACCATATAACGATAAAGGGGTGGTTGGCAAGCAGATAGAGAAGCCTGAAATTTCCAGCGCCGGCCAAGACTTGCAAGTTCTTCCACATCTCTTGATGATTGCCCCGTATAAAATCCTGTTGTTTGGCCATAGATTGAATCATTGAAGAAGCATATCATTGCGGTATTGCTGTCCCTTGAGAATAGAAACATCGGACTGAAGCTCTTCATAATGAGTTTGCAAGGATTGAACGCGATTGTCCAAAGTTACAAAGCGATTCTCCAAAGAGTCAAAACGAGCAGTCATATTGGTATTGAGGGTTTCAATCATCTGAGTCAGCTGGTCTATGGGAGGAGCAGGAGGTCTGGAGGAGCCTGGACTAAACACATTTGCGTCATCACCATCTTCATTAGGTTGGAGGTCCTGCACTTTGTAAGGAGACCGAGTGCCCGTGCGGATGAAAGATCCATTTTCAATAGTCATCCTCATACGTGCTAGAGTATTCCCATCAATCACATCATACATTGTCAAATTTTGGTAATCTTCGCCAGTAAAATTGACTTTGAATTTCTTCAAGATGCGGGTAATAAGCATACCAAATAGAAGTACACGCTTAGCCGTGCCTACTACATCCCGCATGGTGTTCAATGTGATATTTTGTAGGTCCACAGGAGTGTCATTTATAAGTCCTAGAATTAAAAGGATATGGTCATCGGTGACTCCATCCATGCTACCAGTCCTTGGAATGAGAATAGAGCAAACAATCTTGTGAAGAAACCGATGGTAGGCCGGAAAAGAGTTGGCATTCACACGCTCAAATAGTCAGTTCCCAATCTCAGTTCCCAATACTCTTTCATAACCTTCCCGACGATTTTCTACGATCGGCATATTTAAACCCGCGCTTATATGGAATACGCATCACTTCCGAAAGCATTGAAACTCTGAGAGGGATATGGATCCCTTTCACGTAAGTACTCAGATTCTTGTCCTCATCTTCCTCCAAATTTGCCTACTACATCATCGCAATGATTTCTTTAGTCGTCATAACGATTTACCTATCGTAACGATTTGCTCATCGCAACGATTCCCTTAGCTATCGTAACGATTTGATCATCGCAATGATTTCTTTAGTCATCTTAACGAATTGCCTAACGCAACGATTTTCTCATCGTAACGATTTGCTTAACGCAATAATTTTCCTGAGGACATGATCAATAAAATTTAAATATTATTGGATTAAAAAACTATTAATATTATCTAAAAGTTTTTTCCACAGTTATACAACTTAATATTATCTAATTATTTTGGGAAAATTAATTGGGGGTCCCTGTCAGAGCCTGGTAAGTACTACACTGTAACAGTTTAACCACTACACTCTTACAGTATGATTACTACACTTACGCTGTTACAGTGCGAGCACTAAAGTGTTACACTTAGATAACAACCCTGTTACAGTTTGAGCGCTACACTCTTACAGTTCGAGCACTACAGTCTAACATACAGTTTTACATTATACGTTATAATCTGTTACAGTCGTTGGTCATGTTGATTATAGTAGGCTCTGCCAGGGACCTAAACATCTTACAATGGTCTACAGAAGAAAATGATGATTTTATCTATCCCGAGGATAAAGGGGAAAGCAACCAATTAATTAAATCGATATTTGAACAATATGCGTTAATAGACATGTGCATGTGCACTGCTGAACACATTGATGTGACATCACCACCTGTCATGATTAAAAAATTGGCTGGGGATATCTCCAAAATGGATGGGACAACCCCCCCCACCCAAACACCAGCGGGCGGGCCGACATTTTTAACCGACATTTATATTTTAACCCATTTTTAACCGGCTTCCCTTCCCCCTTTGAAGATAAAACACCCGCCCAGTTTTTGTCCCCCCGCCATCCCCTCCGACCTGTTGCTGAGCCCACACCGCCGGAGCGCCGCCGCTGGGAGTTCCACCGCCACCGACGTACGTATGTGATGCTGGTTTGGTTGAGTAGTGTGTAAAACTTTGGCATTTTGCTGTTGTTTGCAGAGTTGGCACAGGTGTTGAACAACTTCAAAGTAAACAAAAAATGGTGCACTGGCCCACCTGAACTTTCACCTACTTACACAACAGTTCCTCTCCATTTCTCTGAACGACTCCCCCCAAATCTTTAATCAGCTACTGGTTGCCGTGTAAGTAGGTGAAAGTAAGGAACAGAGGCCAGTGCACCCTTTTTTTTTCGTTTGAAGTTGTTCAACGCCATGCAAGAAAATTTTATACTACGAAATTATTTTATCTTGATTAGTAGAAGATACGAGACAGTCAGACAGAGAGAGCAAAGGGGTTCAGGAAGATAGAGAAAGGGGGGTCGCCGAAATCACACCGGAAAGAGGGATAAGAGGTGGGAGTGTAGGCTTCACACTCAAAATTTCTTCTTCTCTCTCATCTTTGGTTACAGAACTCTATATATAGATTTAATAAGAAAGAGAAAGACACTTAATGAAAACCTTACTTAACACTAGGAAAGTCAAAGGTCTTAAACTTATTTTAATGAGCTACAGAATTTGTAAAGCCAAACAAGATTACAACCATTGGATCATTTAATAGGCCATAATACTTGACTTTGATATAATTATCCTTCATTTCCCATCATTTATATAGATTTTGTTCAGGCAATATGAACCTGTCGACAGTTGGAATGCTAGTTGTCGACAGATTTACCTGACAGAAAAGAGAGACTTAGGGAAGAGTCTACATGTCGACAGCGGAGAATATAGCTGTCGACAGATGCACATCTTGGAGTCCAACTATCTGTATTGGAGTCCAATTAAACTATTTTGACACCCAACAGAGTATTTTGGAGCCCAACTGGTCAGCGTAAATTTTGTTCAGGCAATACGAACCTGTCGACAGCTGTAATGCTAGTTGTCGACAGATATACCTGACAGAAAAGAGAGAGTTCGGGAAAAAGTCTACCTGTCGACAGCAGAGAAGTTAGCTGTCGACAGATGCGGATCTTGGAGTCCAACTATCTATATTGGAGTCCATTTCCATTATTTTGACTCCCAACACGAGTATTTTGGAGCCCATTTGGTGAGAGCACATCACCATTGGAATTTCAGATAACTTTTTTTTTTGGTCTGATGTTTGGTTGTAGTTTTTTTGTTCTTTTTTTTCTAAAATTTTAAAAAGAGAGAGATCAAATAGTGAGACATGTTTGGTAAGTATTTTTTTTTAGGGAAGAACTTTTACCCTGTGTAAATCTCTCTAAAAAAAAACAAGTACCAACTTGTTTTTATTTTAAAAACACCAATTCTCTCACACAAAACCCCCCCTCCCCCCCCCACCCCCCCCCCCCACCCAGCACCGGCGCCCCCCCCCCCTCCCCACCCCCGCCGGCCACCCCCACCCCTCTCCCCAAACCCAGCACTGGCGCCCCCCCCCGCCAGCACAGGCACCCCCCTGCGTTCCCCCCGCCAGCACCGGCGCCCCTCCTCCCCCCACCCCCCACACCGCCGGAGCGCCGCCGCTGGGAGTTCCACTGCCGCCGACGTACGTATGTGATGCTGGTTTGGTTGAGTAGTGTGTAAAACTTTGGCATTTTGATGTTGTTTGCAGAGTTGGCACAGGTGTTGAACAACTTCAAAGTAAACAAAAAATGGTGCACTGGCCCACCTGAACTTTCACCTACTTACACGACAGTTCCTCTCCATTTCTCCGAACCTGACTCCCCCCCAAATCTTTAATCAGCTACTGGTTGTCGTGTAAGTAGGTGAAAGTAAGGAACAGAGGCCAGTGCACCCTTTTTTTTCGTTTGAAGTTGTTTAACGCCTTGCAAGAAAATTTTATACTACGAAATTATTTTATCTAGATTAGTAGAAGATGCGAGACAGTCAGACAGAGAGAGCAAAGGGGTTCAGGAAGATAGAGAAAGGGGGGTCGCCGGAATCACACCGGAAAGAGGGATAAGAGGTGGGAGTGTAGGCTTCACACTCAAAATTTTCTTCTTCTCTCTCATCTTTGGTTACATGACTCTATATATAGATTTAATAACAAAGAGAAAGACACTTAATGAAGACCTTACTTAACACTAGGAAAGTCAAAGGTCTTAAACTTATTTTAATGAGCTAAGGAATTTGTAAAGCCAAACAAGATTACAACCATTGGGTCTTTTAATAGGCCATAATACTTGACTTTGATTTAATTATCCTTCATTTCCCATCATTTATATAGATTTTGTTCAGGCAATATGAACCCGTCGACAGCTAAAATGCTAGTTGTCGACAGATTTACCTGACAGAAAAGAGAGACTTAGGGAAAAGTCTACCTGTCGACAGCGGAGAATATAGTTGTCGACAGATGCACATCTTGGAGTCCAACTCTCTGTATTGGAGTCCAATTAAACTATTTTGACACCCAACGGAGTATTTTGGAGCCCAACTGGTCAGCGTAAATTTTGTTCAGGCAATACGAACCTGTCGACAGCTGTAATGCTAGTTGTCGACAGATATACCTGACAGAAAAGAGAGAGTTCGGGAAAGAGTCTACCTATCGATAGCAGAGAAGTTAGCTGTCGACAGATGCTGATCTTGGAGTCCAACTATCTATATTGGAGTCCATTTTCATTATTGTGACTCCCAACAAGAGTATTTTGGACCCCATTTGGTGAGAGCACATCACCATTGGAATTTCAGATAACTTTTTTTTTTGGTCTGATGTTTGGTTGTAGTTTTTTTGTTCTTTATTTCTAAAATTTTAAAAAGAGAGAGATCAAATAGTGAGACATGTTTGGTAAGTATTTTTTTTTTAGGGAAAAACTTTTACCATGTGTAAATCTCTCTAAAAAAAAACAAGTACCAACTTGTTTTTATTTTAAAAACATCAATTCTCTCACACAAAACCCCCCCTCCTCCCCCCACCCCCACCCCCCCACCCAGCACCGCCCCCCCCCCTCCCCACCCCCGCCGGCCACCCCCACCCCTCTCCCCAAACCCAGCACCGGCGCACCCCCCCCACCCCGCCAGCACCGGCCTAAATGTTGTGTGGTTATGTAAATGTTGCCGCTGCTCTTCAGTGACATGTATGTGTGTACATGTATTGTCATTGTCTATGATTAGTCGGAAATGATTGATATTTTGTTAATTCACAGTTTACTTTGTGTGCAAAATTTGTTTGTGTCACAGAATGGCTGAATTGGATAAAAGTTGGATGGATATTCCTAATAGGCTAGACCCTAGGTATGTCAATGGAGTAGAAGAATTTTTACAGTTTGCATATCATGATGACAGAATAGGATTTAGACATGGAGTAGACAAACATTTGATTCAATGTCCATGTCGAAGATGTTGCAATGGCTTCATATTTAGAAGGGACCGTGTGCATGAGCACCTAATATGTGACGGAATATGGTTAAGGTATCGGAGTTGGTTGTCACACGGTGAGCAAGTACACAATGATACGCCGACACAAGAGACACAACTTGTCGAACCTGAAAATGAGTTAGAATTGGATGAAGTCATGGACATGCTACATGATTTTCAAAGGGACAATGTACCTGAAGGAGAAGCTGAGGAAGAACCAAATCCAAAAGCACAGAAATTTTATAAGTTCTTAGAAGACGCAGAAACTCCGTTGTATGTTGGGAGCAAAGATATGTCTAAGTTGAAGTTTATTTTGAAGTTGATACACATGAAATCTTTGAATGGTCTTACAGCGAAATGTATGAATATGATACTTATGTTGTTTAGACAAGTTTTGCCTAGTGATGCATTTGTACCTGAAAATTGGTATGAAGCAAAGAAGATTGTCAAAGACTTGGGACTTACTTACAAAAAGATTGATGCATGTAAAAATGATTGTGTGTTATTTTGGAAAGAAAATGAAGATAAATTTCAATGTCCAGAGTGTGGTACTTCAAGATATACTTCAAGATATAAGGAAAATACCTCAAAAAGTAGTAAGAAGGTGGCAAGAAAGGTGTTGCACTATTTTCCTGTAAAGGATAGATTGCAACATCTATTTATGTCATCAAAGACTGCTCAATGGATGACATGGCATAATGGCAGTCGTTCTTACCAATCTGAGGGTGAGATGCGTCATCCTGCAGATTCTCTTGCATGGAAGGACTTTAATCAGTTGTATGCAGATTTTGCTTCCGAAAGCCGTAATGTTCGACTTGGCTTAGCCAGTGATGGGTTTAATCCCTTTGGGAACATGTCTTCAAAGTACAGTGTATGGCCAGTTGTACTGATGCCTTATAATTTGCCACCGTGGATGTGTATGAAGTCAGCTTACATGATAATGTCATTATTAATTCCCGTCCGAAAGCTCCAGGAAATGACATTGATGTGTATTTACAACCATTAGTAGAAGAGTTAAAGGAGTTGTGGGATAATGGGATCGAGACATATGATGCTGCAAAGAAGCAAAACTTTACTTTGCGAGCTGCCTTGCTGTGGACCATAAATGATTTTCCAGGTTATGCAAACTTGTCTGGATGGAGTACTAAAGGTAAGCCCGCATGTCCAATTTGCAATGATCAAACTTATTCTCTCCGTCTTCTTCACAGCAAAAAACAATGTTATTTAGGGCATCGTCGTTTTCTTCCAATAACACACCGATGGAGAAAGCATCAGTACAAGGATAAATTTGATGGTCGGCGTTGTGACAAAGGAAAGCCTTTTAAAAAATAGTTGGAGAAGTTAAGAAAAAATGTAGCAAAGAACAAAAACTGGAAGAAGAAGAGTATTTTCTTCAGATTTCTGCCGTATTGGCAATCTCTGATCATTCGTCATCAGTTAGATGTCATGCATATTGAAAAAAATGTTTGTGACAATATTCTTGACATGTTCAATCTGTCGGGGACAGATAAAGACAACCTCAACTCAAGAAAAGATTTACAAGTGTTGAAAATTCGTCCTGAACTACATCCTTATGAGCATTCAGTGCGCTATCCAGATGCTATTTATAAGTTGAACAATGAACAAAAGGCTCGTATATGTAACTTCATCACAGATTTAAAAGTTCCAGATGGCTATTCTTCAAACCTCTCCAGATGTGTTGATATGGGTAGCAAAACAATCTCAGGACTGAAAAGTCATGATTGTCATGTGTACATGCAAGTGTTGCTTCCTTTAGTACTTCGTGGCATCATTCCTAAACAAGTGGCAGATCCAATAATTCAGCTTAGTCAATATTTTAAAGCAATTTGTTCAAAAGTGTTGGACCAAGCAAGTTTGTTGAGATGGGAGGCCGATATTGTACTTATCTTATGCAAGCTCGAGCAGATTTTCCCACCGTCGTTCTTTGATGTTATGATACATCTTACTGTGCACTTGGCATATGAAGCAAGATGTGTGGTCCAGTTCAATATCGATGGATGTATCCAATTGAAAGATATTTGAAGAAATTGAAAGATTATGTGGGTAATAAAGCTCGAGTGGAAGGTTCAATTGCACAAGGATATCTTGTGGAAGAATGTAGTATAATTATTTCGATGTACATGCAAGAAATGGATGATCACAATACTAAAGATAGAAATTATGATGGTGGTCCATTTGGCACTCTTGATGGAGAAGTGTCTATGTTTACACCAGTTGGTTGTCCAATAAAGTGCAGACGAGTACCCAGAACATTTTCAGAAGCCGAAAGAGATTTAGCACATACATATGTGTTAAATCAAGTTGACGATATTGTACATTTTCGGCGGGAACATGAAGATGCACTTGCAAGTGGAAGGAATGTAAATGATAATTTCCTCATGTGGTTTCCATCACGTGTCCAAGAACTGAAGAATTTACATGACCCATGCTACACTGAGGAACTCGAGATTTTATCACTCAGTCCATCAAGATTGGCAACATCATTTTCTGGGTATATTACAAATGGCTTCAGATTCCGCACAAGCTTAACTGACTCTACCAAATGCACACAACTTTGTGGTGTTATTGTCAATGCTGAGCTGCAATCTGGATGCGATGGTTATTATGGGAAAATAATTGATATTATTGAAATATCTTTTGAGAGAAACAAACAAATTGTTTTATTTCAATGTGAATGGTGGGATGTGTATCATAAGGACCGAGGTTTCAAAGTTGATGAACATGGACTAGTATCTTTAAATACACATCGGAAATTAGGGACTAATGAACCATTTGCACTTGCAAGTCAAGTTGAGCAAGTCTTCTATGTAGATGACAACAATGCTGCAGGGTGGGTGATAGCTGTTAAGTCACCACCTAGAAGTTATTATAATATGTCTAGTGGTGCAAGTGTTGATGATGAAGAGCCCTATCAAGAAGGCCTTGTTGATGTGCCTGTGATGTTCAATGATGTAGATATCCATGTACAGCTTCAAAGTGAAGAATATATACTAGTAGACAGTTGATATTCTGTAAGTATTTAATTTTTTCATGTCTAGTGGAGTCAACCCCATGGCTCTTAATAAGTCTACCATGCATTCCTGTATTTTGGTTCTGGGAAAATGGGGTCAACCTCATTTGCAACTGAGATCGACCTCAAAATAAAACATGGTGTAGTGAGGTCGACCCCATGGTTCCTCATGGGTCGAACCTCTAATCTTCAGTTTTGGTTCTGGCCCCTGGGAAATGGGGTCGACCTCAATTTCAACTACGGTCGACCTCAATATAAAACATGGTGTGGTGGGGTCGACCCCATGGTTCATCATGGGTCGACCCATCCATTCCTCAGTTTTGGTTTTGGGAAATGCGGTCGAGTTTTAACTGAGGTCGAGCTCAGAAGAAAACATGGTCATGGCAAGGGGATTGTTCTTAAATGTTTGTCTATTTATCTCATTTCTTTTTCACTGTTTCAAAGACCTCATTTCGTTTTTTCTTCTTCACTTTGCTAGTACGGTTTCATTTTTTGACATTAAAGATGATTTCACAAACTTCAGATACATTTATTATTAATTTTGTTAAATATCCTTCATTCAACAGATGCTTAATAAGTTCAGCAAGACCCGTCGGTCGGCCCACCAGACCAGTCTAGGGGAGTCGTCCCATGCACAGGAGGGGCTGGCTTCCCATTCACAGGAAGTGGGGCTCCGGACACAGGCAGGGGCTTCAGCCTCACAGTCTGCACATGTACATTCACAGGCATCAGCTTCACAGGCAGGAGCTTCAGTCTCACAGGCTGTACATTCACAACCAGGGGCTTCACAAGCAGGAGGGCTACACACACCTCGTTCCTTACCAGATGCCACAAACATCTCTGAGCATGCAACCATCACTCCTCGGACTCCTGGGAGTGCATCTTCAGTTGCTTCAGGTTTACAATGTTTTTTATTTCTTCAATTTTATTTGTATAATTGCATTCACTTCATCTTTTTATTTTCATTTAGTTGGTACCACTAGACGTGGGAGAGGTCCTTCTAGGGCGACCAGCGTCAGGATACTACCTCCAGGCCAACCATTTCTATAGATCTACAAGGGGGATCTGCAGTTGGTCCATATGGTCAGCAATTTACTACATACCTTGGAGTTTGTAATAGAGTACATTGCAACCTATGGCAGCAAGACTACATGACCCTTCCTCCTGAAAAGAAGGAGGCTATTTTGAGAGACCTACAGGTAAAATTTATTTAATTATTTAGGTCATATAATTGTTCATTTTATAGTTATAATGACATTGATCATATATGATGATTATGCAGCAACATTTCAATTTTCTGCGCTCTCCAGCCAAAGATGCCGACATTCTTCGCCACATGGGAGAAATGCAAAGGAAGCAAAGGTCCCACTTGAAAAGAAAAGTAAGATTTTTTACTATTATGTAGTATTCTTGCACACACATTCTTATGTAACTTGTGCTTTTGTATGATAGTATTTTGCAGGACGATCATTTGAGGATGCATGTAATAATTTGCCACCAACTTATGATTCTAGTCAATGGCGGCACATGTGTGAGATATGGGATCGAGAAGATAGTAAGGTATTATTTTGTCAATCCCTATTATTTCATGGATTCAATTATTTAGGATATCACTAATTAACTTTGTTCCATCATGAATGCAGCGAGTTAGTGAAAGAAATAAGTCTAATCGATGTCATTTATCAATGCCTATCGAAGAGGGCGGATGAATATTCATCAATTAAATAATGATTTTGTAAGTATTCATTTAAATTATTACTTTGATTGATTGATTGATTTAACACTATCATAGTCTAATTATAACTTTTAAATGTTAAATAGATGGAAAGGGAAGGTCGTCATCCTACGCGTCCGGAAATGTTTCAAATGACGCAAGCTAGGACAACACCGGATGGCAGTGTCATGTGGAGCAATGAACAAAGTCGTCAAATGATGGTAATGATGATTAAAAATCTTAATATTAATTCATACATTCAGCTTATTTATGTACTAATTACCTTATATTAATTACAGGATCAAATGACCCAGTTGCTGAATCCCACTCCCTCAGAGGAATCAGATGCCACAGCTAATCCTCCAGTACTTACTCCAGAGGAAGCCTTCCGTCAGGTGTTTGGGAGGGATAGACCTGGACGAATCCGATGCGGTGGTCGAGGACAGACTTTGAGGAGTTGGTACGGGCCATCTGAGTGTGGTAGCAGTAGCAACACTGTATATCAGCGTCTCCTAGAGGAGCAATCTCAGCAAAAGTCAGAGATATCTCAGCAAAAGTCTGAGATTGAAAGAATGAAAAAAATCATTGAAGATCAAGAGCGGAGAATAGAAGCACAGAGCACAGATATAGATGTTCGAGTGGAAGCTCAAGTGGAGGCTCGACTTGCTGAGGTAAAGACACAGATGCTTCAAAGCATGGATGATCGAGTTCTTGAGTTAATTCGTATGTCTGGAAGTGGTGCACCAGTGCTACCTGAGGATGAGACAGATGAAGAGGTGGGAGATGGAGAGGATGAGGGAACTTTTGGTGAGGATGAGTGAGACTTGACTATTCATTTACGATCATGGTTTTATGATGTAATACATTAACATTTGAAATAATCAAACAAGTCATGTGATGTAATGGATTTCAATTTCAAGTACTATACTTCTTTTAGAAAGAGGATTCTGAATCGTTTATGTAACTTTTCATGTAATACATTTAAATTTAGAGTTTTATAGTTATTTTGGAATGTGTTTTGTTAATGTAATTTTTGTATAACAGGTTGTAACTTTGTGATAAAATATTTTTTTTACTAATTTTTTTAATTTTGTGATAGACTATTGGAGACAGCTTCAATAGCCTCATTGCAGACGACTGCACTCCGTCTCCAATAGTATCAATGAAGACTGGCAAGAAGCCGTCGCTAATAGATATTTTGGCGACGGCTATACTATTGTCGCCACTAATGGTATTCAAGATGGATCCATTACCGTCACTAATAAGATTTTTAGCGACGTCTAAGAAGCCGTCTTTAATATTGCAATTGGCGACGGCTAGCTCATTGTCGCCAATAATGTTATTCAGGACAGCTAATAGCGGTCACTAATAAGGTTTTTAACGACGGCTTCTAAGCTGTCTCTAATAACTCTATTAGCGACGACTTAACCGTTGTCGCCAATAACTTTATTCAAGACGGCGCCATAGCTGTCACTAATAATATTTTTAAAGACGGCTTTAAAGTCGTCTCTAATAATTCTATTAGCGACGGTTTTTTGTCCGTCTTCAATAATACTATTGGCGACGGTGTAATTGTGTCTCTAATAATATTATCGAAGACGGCTTATCTCCATCGCTAATATACGTTTTTGAGACGGCTATATCGCCGTCGCTAATACATTAATTGAGACGGGGAATATTATCCGTCTCAATTAAAGTTATTGAAGACGGACATTTATCCGTCCCCAATAACGTTATTGGGGATGGATGTTGCTTAGCCGTCTCCAATACTATTGGCGACGGGCTTATTAGGGACGAGCTAGCGACGGCCTTGTAGCCGTCTTCAATAATCATTGGGGACGACGTTTTGAATATTAGCGACGACTATCAGCCGTCCCCAATAACCTCTTTTCTTGTAGTGAAAGAGAAGGGGAGAGAGAGAGAGTATAATATTATTTATTTATTTAACAATTATATTAGTTGAGAATAAAATATTTCTCAACTTCAGACGACAAGTTAATTATTGAGATATACTTGATATTTTTTTTTTGATTTGAGAAGTATATAATTGGGAGAATTAATTATGGGTTTCTGTCAGAGTGTTGACTTAATTTATAGTCCCTGTTAGAAAATTAGAAGTCATATAATGACTTACTTTTTGTGTTAGTTTAATTTCTAGTCCCTGCTTTTTGTTTCTCAGCATTTAATGAGTCTTGGAAGACGAGTCGTCCTTTTAACATCAACTTTTTCCTATTTTACCCTTTCTTCTTCTGCTCTTTCCCTAGTTACATTCGTTACAGTTACCTTTGTATCAGTTACAGTAAGCTTTTAAGCTTTTATATCTGTTACAGTAAGCCTTTGTAACTGTTACAGACTACAGCTATAAGCTCTTACAAAAGAAAAAAAACTTTATTTGTTTGCAAGTGCTAGGATTCGAACCCAAGTCTTCACAAAGACAACATGAGATACCCTTACCACTAAGCTACAACTACATTTATGTTACAATATAACATATAATATATTTAATTAAGTATTGTAGAAAACATAATTCTCTATTACAACTTATGTTAAGTCTTGTTACAGTCAATATCATTCATTGTTACAATATACATTAAGTTCTGTTACAGTAAATATTATTATCTATTATAGTAAACATAATTCTCTATTACAACTTATGTTAAGTCTTGTTACAGTCAATATCATTCCTTGTTACAATATACATTAAGTTCTGTTACAGTAAACATTATTATCTATTATAGTAAACATAATTCTCTATTACAACTTATGTTAAGTCTGGTTACAATATATATTAAACTCTATTACAATATACATTAAGCTTTGTTACAATATACATTAACCTTTGTTACAATATATATTACGCTCTATTACAACTTATGTTAAGTCTTGTTACAGTATATATTAAGCTCTATTACAATATACATTAAGCTTTGTTATAATATACATTAATATTTGTTACAATATACATTAACTTTTGTTACAATATATATTAAGCTCTATTACAACTTATGTTAAGTCTTGTTACAGTATATATTAAGTTATATTACAATATACATTAAATTTTGTTACAATATACATTAACCTTTGTTACAATATATATTAACCTTTGTTACAATATATATTAACCTTTGTTACAATATACATTAACCTTTGTTACAATATATATTAAGCTCTATTACAACTTATGTTAAGTCTTGTTACAGTATACATTAAGCTCTATTACAAGTATATATTAAGCTCTATTACAATATACATTAAGCTCTATTACAGTAGCTTAATGTATACTGTAATAGAGCTTAACGTATACTGTAACAGAGCTTAATATATATTGTAATAGAGCTTAATGTATAGTTGTAATAGAGCTTAATATATATTGTAACAAAGGTTAATATATATTGTAACAAAGGTTAATGTATATTGTAACAAATGTTAATGTATATTGTAACAAAACTTAATATATATTGTAATAGAGCTTAATATATACTGTAACAAGACTTAACATAAGTTGTAATAGAGCTTAATATATATTGTAACAATTGTTAATGTATATTGTAACAAATGTTAATGTATATTGTAACAAAGCTTAATATATACTGTAACAAGACTTAACATAAGTTGTAATAGAGCTTAATATATTGTAACAAATGTTAATGTATATTGTAATAGAGCTTAATGTATACTGTAACAAGATTTAACATAAGTTGTAATAGAGAACTATGTTTACTACAATATTTAATTAAATATATTATATGTTATATTATAACACAAATGTAGTTGTGGCTTAGTGGTAAGGGTATCTCATGTTGTCTTTGTGAAGATTTGAGTTCGAATCTTAGCACTTGTAAACAAATAAAGTTTTTTTTTTCTTTTGTAAGAGCTTATAGCTGTAGTCTGTAACAGTTACAAAGGCTTACTGTAACATATATAAAGACTTACTGTAACTATATAAAGACAACTGTAACGAATGTAACTGTGCATAAGGAAAGAATGCTTACTGTAACAGATATAAAGTCGTACTGTAATAGATATAAAAGCTTACTGTAACTGATAATGTAACTAGGGAAAGAGCAGAAGAAGAAATGACAAAATAGGAAAAAGTTGATGTTAAAAGGACGACTCGTCTTCCAAGACTCATAAATGTTGAGAAACAAAAAGTAGGGACTAGAAACAAAAAGCAGAGACTAGAAATTAAACTAACACAAAAAGTAAGGACTATATGACTTCTGATCTTCTGACAGGGACTACAAATTAAGTCTAACCCTCTGATAATGACCTCTAATTAATTTTCCCTATATAATTTAATTATTAGATTTCAAAAATATGTCGTCAAATATAGAAGATTTTAGGGGTATGTGAATAATTAAAAAAAACTAATATACCCAAAAGTTGGTAGGAAATATTATATATAATAGCTAAGATAGATGGATTAGTTTGAAATTAACAACGTTTTTAGGGACTTATATCTAAAAACCTACAGAAGCAGCAAGTGACATTTGAGGGAGAGAAAATTCGGATCGCAAGCTTCCCTCCCTCCCTCGCTCAAATCAAACCTCGCTTTCGGTTCCGCCACAGGCAGAGGCGTTCACTGCCCGGTCGCAGTCTCAGCCGCCACGGCCGCTCTCTCCCGCCGTCGGCGGTGGCTGTTCTTCGAATTCGCCCACACCCTCTGCTGCTCGTCCGGAGAACTTCTCCGGCCGCAGCCGACGAGAGAGAAGAAAGGGGGGGGGGACGCCATGTCGGTGATCGAGAAGAAGAATAGGGACGGAGACGCGGTACCCGAATCTGACCCCTTCCTTCCATGTCTTTCAAAATCTTAATTTTGTTGACGTTTTTGTGTCGCTGGTGGTTCCAATATTCTGCTCTTGTTTTCTTCTCCCATAATTTGCATCAATACTTGTGGATGCTTGTTCTAGAACGCGTTTCCACTCTATTGTGGTGTTCCTGTGGTTTTTTTTTTGGGTCTTCTTCTTGATCTTGGTTATGCTTGGTGGTTTCTGAGAAGCGTTTCCTTGTGTGCCCATGATTGTGGGTCGACCTAAATTCGGATGACTAGCTTTAGAATTTTGAAGTGTTTTATGTGCATTGTTCGCCTTCTGGGCGGGATGCGACATGAATTCGATGTTTCTGTGATGTGTCAACTCAAATTTTTTACTTTCTGCCTGTCTAACCATGAGGTTTTTTGGGTCCTTTCTTGTTCCTCCGGGAGGTGTCTCTTCAAATGACTGAGGATTCTTTTATGTTTGGTTGATTGTGTAGTTTCCTGAGTCGGGCGTCATGAAGTCAATTTTCGATAGGATTCTTAAAGAGGACCTGGGAAGGCCTGTCGACTTTGAACTCCCAGACTCATTCAGGAAGTGGAAGCCCACGGACTACATCCCAATCAAACGTAGTATCCTAGACATGGGGCACACTTATGGAACAATCTCTTGCTGAAATCTTCTCTCTTGCCACCTTTTCTTTACTTTTCGTTTTGGATGATTATCTTAATGTGTATCATGTAATATCTTGGGCCATTATGTTATCTACCTGTCATGTTTGTAGATGGAAAAAAAAAATACAAGCAAGGTGTTTGAAGTTGGCACCCTATTATTGATACTTATAACTCTTTTTATGAACACTGTCATGAAGAACAGCTCAAAATTCATAATATGGGTCTTATTATTGTCATGGAAATTCTCTTTTATCCTTTGTTCCATTTTCAACTGGAACATCTATTTTATACTCAATATTGTTGTTTAATTCTTTCTCATAGATTTGGTGGGGCAACTTCCATGAGCATCAAAAGGCCATTTGTGCATTTTATGAGAGAATGGCAATCCCAGTATGGCCTATGGTGCTTTTTTTTGGCTATTTCATTCATACAATCTTCTTGGTAGGGATATTTTCATATGAGCGTCCAAACTCTTTGACCACAATTTAAAACTTACCCGCTTGTTAGTTGCTATGTGGCATGTCTCTTGGGAGTCATGCGGCAAGCTGTTCATGTTGATGGCATTGCTGAATAAGCATTACATCCTATCATTTTTCCTTCAGTATGTGATATTAGATAATTCTCTTGTCCTACTTGACGAAGAAAAAGATTTCTACTTCACAAAACGGCGCATTGAGGATGATGGTATATTCTGCTCCTGCACTCCTTCATTGGGGTCATCATCTGTTTGTTGTGGAGACTGCCATTGCGAGTAAGAAGTGCTATCCTCTCATCTTTTTCAGGAGTACCCTGGAGACCTATTGTTGTGACGGTCTGTTCTTTCCTTATGCACTGTTGTTCTCATGGTTGACCGAGCAAAGTGTCCTTTACATCATTTATTTAGTCCTAGGGACGTTTAGAATCTTAACATTTTCTGGACAGGATGTTGTTTTCTGCCTGCTCCTCCAGTTGCAAGTGTGGAGAACTTTGTCATAACAAACCTTTTCAGCGACGACCTGTAAAGAAATTAAAAGTTGTGAAGGTACATTTTCATTTACTTTACTGTCTTGTGTTGTTCTTCTTCTACTGTTTTTGTGAAGCTAAAAGAAAAAGTCATGCACTATAATACTTCTATCAACAGGAAATTCTTTTTCTTTCTAACAATTATGTAATATCTGCCATCTGCAAGGTGCCATTTTATGAAGCAACCACTATAAAGGGAAAAAAGAGAGGTAAAAAAGAGTTAGTGCTGTTAAGCTAGATCTAAATAATGCAATTTTCGGCCCTCCTATGAGGTGGCAGTTGAAATACTTCCATCTTGCTTTTCTTTATTGTATATTTTTTTTTTCACTTTTGTTCATATGAGAATGATTGAGAGTTGAGACAACTGCCTGTTTGAAACAATCTTTTAAAAGGAAAAATGTCTTCTCTTGCATAAGCTTGATTCATTCCTTGGTCTAGGTGCAGAAGCTTCACAGTCAGAACTTGATGATTGGGCATCACTCTTCTGCTAAAAACAAGTATTAAAGTCCGTGGTTAAAGGAAAAGAACACAGTCTTCATATGGGAGATCTGAAGCTTGATATTGGGTGTGTTAACTCGGGGATTTGTTTCTTGAATTTTTTAAATATCAGTCCCTTTAATCTTAGCTAATTCTAATTAGCTTCTTGTAATCTTGTTAACCCCTAATAACTTCCTCAAATCTCCCAACCATTTAAAATAAGACCCTGCTGTTTGTTTCGTTAAATGAGTCTTCCTTAACTCTGGTCAATTTTAATCTATGTTTGTAAAGTACCATTACACCCATGTAAAAACTCTACATTTTCATATAAAAATTTAAATTAATATCTATCTATTAATACCATTAAATCGGCACAACTTCCTGCTCCCCCTTCTCTGGTAGAGGCAAAACCCCCATCCCTCTCTCCATGCCAACATCAGAGGGGAGACCTCCTTTGTCCGTTTGTCGTAGGACCCTCCTCCTTCTTCCTCCTCCCCCCCCCCTCTCTCTCTCTCTCTCTCTCTGCCTCAGAAGCAGGAAGCGGCCACCACCCCCTCAGCTTGTAGCACCTATCCTACTTTGCCCTCCCCTGAACAACCCCCGCCCTGCCTGTAGGAATCCCTTGGCAGATGCCCCCCTCCCCCATAGCGCCACAGTGACCCCCCCACTCCATGCACCCCCTATACCCCGCCCACTGGACATGGTTTCCTGCCCCCAGCCCCCTCCCCCACTGGATGGCCCATGCCCTGGCTGTGGCACCCTCCGCCCTTGCCGGACAACCCCTATCTTGCTACAGAACACCAACCCACAAGATGTCTCCACACCCCGGCTACAATTCCTAGGGGTGCTCATTATTCGGTTCAAACCAAAAACCGAAGCGGACTGATCGCTTCGGTGACTTGGTCCGGTCCGGTTCGGTTTGGTTTGAACATCCCCTTTGGTTCAGTTCGGTTTTACAAGTAGTGGAACCAGACCAAACTGAATAAACCGATTTCATTGTAATTATATTAGTATTGTATAATATACATATCATAAATATTTAAAAATAATTATATACATAAATTTAAATACAAATACACTGTATATTTTAATTTTATCATCATTTTAAATTCATAAACATTAATAAAATTTTCGTTACCTATAAAAATATTTTTTTGGCTTGAGCCGAACTGAAATTATTTCAGTTCGTTCGGGTTGAAGAGTGGGTTCAGTTCGGCTCGGGTTGCCAAGAAAATGGGATAAACGGAGCTGAACTGACGTATATATATTTTCATATATATATATACATACATATATGTATAAATATATAATATAATATAACATAATATGTATCCGTGTGAAGGGGTACATAGTCCTTATTGGGTTGTTCATCTAGATCCTCATTGGACCAGTTGGGCGCTCAACTGGAGCACCACCATGCAAGCTCCATTGCTCAGCTCCCATTGCATGAGGCTCCCCCTTATTGCCAGCGTAAACCCGGAGCAGGTCATGAGACGTCCATGAAGTTTGAAAAATGTTTTTCCCCTCTACAAGTATTCTTCCTGTCATGTGAGGAGAAACAACCTTCACTCCCCTTCAGACAGAGAGAAACACCTCACTCTCCCTTTGTGCGACGACAACAACAAGAGCTATCTCCTTTGCTTGTGCTAGAAAAGACAGTGACACTGCAGTTCTCCAATGGCTTGGCAACTATGGTGGAGTGAAGGAAGAAGATGAAGATAAAAAAATATGGTTAATGCTTCTGTAGAAGGCCATGGCACACTGGATGCCAGAGGCAAAACTCAGCAAGAGAAGGGATATGGAGACCTCCAAAAAAGACGTCAGAAGCACTCGGACAGGCATAGCCATTCTCTAGTCAGACATTGGGCATGTTTCAATAAAGTGCATGTAAAATGTTGGTCTTGTTTTCAACAATTTATAATACTTGTATTTACCTGTGTTATAAAGCACTTGCATAGACAATTTACAATAATGTTTTGTGAGTATATGTGCTGGATGTGTTCTGTGTGTGGTGTATGGATTTATATTTGACAAAGAGTATACCGATTATAGTGACAAGTTTTCAATGATATGTTGTAAGGTATGATCCTTGTATATTCTGTGGCACCCGCACCCAATTTTGTGGTGACATCATAATGTGGATGTATGGTAAGAGGAATATGGTCAATGAGAGGTATTCACTGTGCCCAGTATGCTAAAATGGGTGTTGTTTCTAACAGTTGTAAATACGTTATTTCATAGTGATAAATCAAATAGGATTTACATATATGTTTGGTATGGTTAAAAATTTGTGTTCTGTTTCTGCATGTCATTGCCAACAGGTACTCACAGACCTTCACAGACTTAGGTATATCTGTCATAAGACCTCACCTCCTATTTGTCAATAGTAGTTTGCTATTTGTCTGTCCTAACCCTGTATATGTTAGCACTATGAAGATATTTGTTTTCCGTAATTTTTGATTAGTATTTGATTATCTAATCCTGTATATGTTAGCACTATGAAGATATTTGTTTTCCGTAATTTTTGATTAGTATTTGATTATTTTGAATAGTCAGTAAAAGGAATATATTGCCAACACCTCATGAATTTCACAGGCTTAGATATATGTGTGTCTTTTTATCTGCCATAGAAATTCTCCTCCTATTTGTTAGTAGTAGTTTGCTATTTGTTTGTCTTAGCCCTCTATATGTCAGTGCCAAGAAGATATTTGTCTGACCCACTTTTGATTGCTTGTTGCTCTTGTTATTTGATTATTTTGAGTTGTCCATAAGAGTACATTACCAACATGTACTCATGGACCTTCATAGGCTTAGGTACATGGATATGTTTTCTTTATCTGTATAGAATGTCTCCTCCTATTTGTCATCATGGAATTCTGGATCAGATTGAGGTCCAGGATCAGACCCCCCCTCTCCCCCCGATCCAGAATCAGATTGGATCGGCCTGGAATTGGCCGATCCAGCCCAATCCAGACTGATTCCAGCTGATTCCCCCCAGGTTCTACATAGAATCGGGGGGGGGGGGATCAGCAACCCCCGATTCCGATCCAAATCGGCTGATCCCGATCTGGATCAATCGATTTTGCATTCCATGTTTGTCAGTATTGGTTTGCTATTCATTATCTATATGTCAGTGCCAGGAAGATATTTATTTGCCCTAGTTTTTGATCTCTTGTTGCTCATGTTATTTGATTATTCTGAGTTGTCGGTAAGAGGAATATATTGCCAACAAGTTCTCACCGACCTTCATATGCTTAGGTATATGCGTATGTCTTTTTTGTCTGTCATAGAATGTCTCCTCCTATTTGTCGGTAGTAATTTGCTATTTGTCTGTCAATTATGGTCAACAAGATATTTGTTTGTCCTTCTTTTGATTACTTACTCTTGTTATTTGATTAATTGTTTGTTGTAGCACAACTACATGCCATCTTGAACTGAATAAAATTGAGCGCTTTTGCAGAGCCTCAAATAGACTACCGTTTTTGTCATGACAACATCTATAATATGCCATCAATTATGTATTTCTGTACACACATTTCCAGTTGAGCCATCAACTTATGTTTCTATACATAACTATAATATGCATGAACTAGGTACATATCAACAAACTAGATCTACATACATCCATATTATCAATCATTGAGTTGAAAAAAAATACACTTGACAAATTTATTCATTGCTGGAGTTGGTGTTTTCCTAGCTGTGGAAGTCAGCAACACAACTGTGGGCATTGTAAATAAAGTTCAGCGACTCTCAGATGATGTTGATCTCAAGATAAGAGAGAACTCTGTCTGACATTCCTCTTCAAGTAGCACATGTTGCTGTGGTGGCCTTGACCTTCCTCTTCAGCCATTGGACTGGACGAAGCTGTGCCCAGAGGGAGGAAGCTGGGGGGGGGGGTTTCTCTTTATCTAAAGAGGTGCCCGTTGCGTAAAAGGGAGGGGGAGCCGGGGGGTTTCTCGCTGTTTGAGGTGGGGGGCATCACATGAAGGTGGGGGAGTAGGGTGTTTCTCTCCATCTTCAGGGGGCATGGGGAGGAAAGGAGGTGAAGGTTGTTTCTCCTCTCACTTAGCATGAAGAGTACTTAGTAGATGGGGAATTTTTTTTCAAACTTGATGGATGTACCCATCATGACTTACTATGAGGTTTGCGCTGGTGGTAAAGGGAAGCCTCATGTGATGGGAGCCGAGCAATGAAGCTTGCATAGAGATGCTCCAATTGAGTGCCCTGCTGGACCAACGAGGATTTGGATGAGCATCACAACAAGGACTTTGTACACGTTTGCATGAGTGTAAAGCATTCTCTCTCTCTCTCTCTCTCTCTCTATATATATATATATATATATTCATTTTTTTGCATATATATCCCTCTTAGAAGATTATTTGCACGATAATTCTTTTTGAATTTGTCTTTACACGTATATCCCTCTTATGGATACAAAATGTCCTTAGAGACCCTACCATAGCCTCCTGTGACGGAAGTAAAAAGTATGCTTGGAATATTCCTTCATCGTCATTTATGCAAAAGTGAAAGGAATATTTCAATCAAGGTTGGTTGGATCGATAAACCGGATCAGACTGGCCAACCCATGGTACGGTCCATGTAGGAACTTAGTTTGGTCTGGTTTACATTAAAATTATAATAATAAAAAATAAAAAAGAACAAAAAACCTAACCGGATCGACCGTGTTTGGGATCAAGGTCCTAGGCACAGTACAAACCCCTAGCCATGATTCCAATCATCTTCTTGACAACTGTCAAGGCAGGGTCTTTGAAGGGCATTTTATATCCTAAGAGGGGTATATGCAAATACAAAATTTAAAAGTATTCTCCAACAATTAATATTCTAAAAGGAGTATAATATGCAAACCCCCCTTTTTTTACATCCCAATATTCTGATATCTGATCTCTCAAGATTTTGAGATCTCTCCAAGATCTCTTCTCTACAAGTTCTCCGAGATGAACCTGAGATCCGATATGGCAAACCTTGCACAGGAGGGGCAGTGCCCCAGTTGCCGTGCGTTCCCCCCCTTGTCCCTTCCTCTCTCTCTCATGGCACAGAAGGGCAGTGCCTCAACTGCTGCTCCCTCCCTCTTGTTCTCTCTTTCTCTGTGTGTGTGTGTGTGTACAGGACAATGCCCAGCTGCTGCCCCCTTCCCCCTGTTCTCTCTCTCTCGGCCACCTCCCTCCTCCCTAACTCCCTGCTCCGCTTCCTCTCTCTCTGTCATGGCACAAGAGGGATCCCCCCTTCTCTCTCTGGGCACTAGAGGGTGGCGCCCCTAGCCCGCACCCTTTCTCTCTCACGGCACAAGAGGGCAGCCCTCAGCTGCTGCCCCTCCCTCCTTGTCCTTCCCTTCTCTCTCTCCCTGTAAGAAGGGCGGGCTGCAAACTGCCGCTGCCGTTGATAGAGATGATACATAGGCCATGATGAGGAAGGTGGAGAGGCTGGCTTATGGCTCCCCAGTGATGGTGCTCTTCCGGGACTCCAGCCTGAAGTACCCCCGGCCCCCCCCTCCCCCCTCCCGGTGCTGCGGGCGATGGCTGGTTCGGAGTTCAAACTGACCTGCCAGCTGCCTCTCCTAGGCTGGTGCAAGGCCTGCCTCCCATCTCTCTCTAACCTAGTGAGCTTTTAGGCGCTTGGCGAGAACATTGGTGTGGAAGATGATGTACTGCACATATGTCAATGGTGAGAACGGTGCGCAGGAGGTGTGCTTCGCTGGTTCAGGGATTTTTGGGTTTTACAGGGGTATCTTTGTCAACAAATTAATGACTTAATGGTGTCAGCGGAATATTAGAAGAATATTTCTCTCTCTCTCTCTGTTCCTAACGTCAGTTAACTACAATGGCAAATACACAACATTTTGCTTTTAAGAATGGTTTTTTAAACAATATCAATTTAAAGATGGCAAGAATTGTCAATTTTCTTGTAAGAATGGTTTTTGAGCAAAAACCCCCCTGGTTTTTATATGGCTGAGTGTTCCTAACATCAGTGGTATATCTAATCTGGGTTTTTTTTTATAAACTCTTATGTTACCCGGAGGTGATAACCAGGGGATGTCTCCCCTTATCTGGTTATCAAATCGACCTTTTTCCCTCAGAGAGCTATTGCCCAGGTTGACTGATGAAGGTGCTATTGTCGAGGACTTAAGATGAGATGATAAATGTTCTTCTTGGCCGGGAGGCCTGATGGGTTCTTCACTTCTTATTCCTCTCCTGTAAACATTTCTGGAATGTACCATATATGAGCTCTTCCTGTTATCTAGGATGTCTGGAAGTGTTGGGCATATGCAAGCCATGGTAGTATGTAGGTCTGAAGAAGGAGATTTATTATATATACTGACACTGGTGGAAGGGACTATTAAAGGTGAATTGCTACAACCATTTGATGGGTGCATATGGAGCTAATAATGGTGGTACCATTTACCACTTTTCAGGAAAAAAAGAATTGAAGTCAAGCAGGGTGAGCAGCCTTTATCCAGAGTTGTAAGTTGGGGAGTTTCTAATCACCCATTTGGGCCTTCAAATTCTATTGAGGACATTCATGCAAGGGTGTGGAAAATGATGCAGTTAGAAACATGGGCGACCGTGGTAACTGAAGTTTTACTTTAGCTCAAATGCTTAGGTGAGCAATCCACATATGTTTTAATAGATTTGCAAATCTGCACACAAACATGCTGAAAAAAATGTATATCTATCTAAGATTAAGATAAATAGAGGTGTAGAATTGGATGCATTTTTGTAGAATTAATAGCACTAGAAATTTCATTTGTTGTGGGCAACTGCTCACTGTCTTGTTGAATAATGTTTACCTCACTATCACTCTTTACAACCTCTATGTATCTTTAATAAAATTGGTTACACCTTATTTCGAAAAACAAATCTTGAATCATTAGTCATTACAGCTAATAGCAGTTACTTATTGTTAGACTGAGAAATGTGGACTGGGTTTAGCAGCAGATGAAGATATACAGCAAGGGGATTTCATAATAGAGTATGTAGGAGAAGGTATCCTTCATCCCTTTTTAAGATATGCTCTCCATTCTTCTCCATTCTATTGAGAATGTGTACTTTCTGAATTGCAGATATGATGTACTGAATTTCTCTGTGATCATTTGCTTTGTGCACCATCTAGTTATTGATGATAAATCTTGTGAGGAGAGACTGTGGAAAATGAAACACCGAGGGGATACAAATTTCTATCTGTGTGAAGTTAATCATGATATGGTGATTGATGCCACATTCAAGGGGAACAGATCGAGATTCATAAATCATAGTTGTGAGCCAAACACTGAGATGCAGAAATGGTTGTTAACTATCCGACTTTTCTTTTCACTTTCTTAATTTATTCAGAACTGAGCCTTACTTTCCATCATATATTCTAGGAGGATTGATGGGGAAACTAGAGTTGGCATATTTGCTGCCCGGAAGATAAGGAAAGGGGAGGAGCTGACATATGATTATCAGTATGTTCATAAATGAGGCTATGGCTTCCTGCATGCCTTTTTGCTGAATGTTCTTTCCATCCTTTCTCCAACTCTCTTGCCTAATTCAAACACTTATTATGTTGTTTGCAGGTTTGTTCAATTTGGAGCTGACCAAGTCTGCTACTGTGGTGCTTTGAGTTGCAAGAAGAAACTGGGTAATAAACCGAGCAAGATGAACTCACCTTTCTCAGATTCTAATTGCAAGGTGGATATCAATTTTGTCAGAGAATAGATTTATTAACAAAAAATGGATTTATTGACTATGTGCTTGTTTTTTTGTCATAAATTGACTTAACAACATGATTTTCTCTTTGAAGGATCTCACGAACAAAGAATCGCACATGGGTAAGCATACACCTCATATTTCAAATTAGTAGTATATAATTTATTTGCTCTTTTTCCTGTTAATGTTTTGCAGGAATATCTAATTATGGAAGTAGTTTGATTGAGCTTTGCTTTAATTTCATTATTTCTCTGTTTTCCAGTGAACACATATCTTTCTTTTTCTCGTCAAAGGGAAGCCTATTCTCAGAACTGCATTGGGGAAGTTGTGCGGATATGGTGTTCTCGGTATAAAAGGTGCCTTGATGATGTTTGGAACTTCTTTTTTTCTTACCTCATTTTTGTGTTTTTTGCCTAGGTCATTCTTTTCTTAATTCACTTCTACATCATTTTATTAGAATCTATTTAACCCAAAAGCTAAAGACATACATGTGTGAAGAAATCACCTTTAAAGTATTGCTGCCCACATTTCTACCCAGGCTGTTGCATACTTGCATTAGCCATTGCTGTTACAACATTTCAAATGGCTTCACCAAAGTATTTCACCTTTCCTGAGGATTGACTTTTGTCAACCAATCTGTCATATCCCATTTTTGAACAATCCTCTTACGTAGGGACACAATTAGAACTGAAATAGTCAGTTTCAAATGCTTAAAGAGAGAAAAAGAAATGTGTTTCAAGACAGCCCACCCCATCCTGCAGCCTTAACAGTAGCCAATCTCTGTTGAGGTTATAAGTGCCTTCCATAATTCATATGAGCTTGGGGAGCCTTGTAGAATAAAGGGTGACAAAAAAATAATATTGGGACACACGTCTGAAGACAAATTGTATTAATTTGTGGGCTAGGAACGAATAAGCAAAACTTATTCTACATCAGTTCCATTGAAGAGCTAACAACATGTATAAACATGACCCAGTAGAGAAGGATTATCTTGCAAACAAATCAAACTGTTTCTGGTGGATAAAACTTCACACTTATGATGCCTGATCCATCTTTCTATGAATTCTTGAAGTGAACCCAAAAGTCTGGATACACAATTCTCCAACCTTGTCCCTGCACAAAACAAAGGAGTGGCAGTGAGGTCACTGCTGATTTAGTTAGTGTTGCGTCTTACTGTTTGTTGCTCTTGGAACTTGAATATAAATAGCAGTTTGGTATAGAACTAAAAGCTGTCTTAAAGAATGATTCATACAAAGAGGGTTGAATTGTGTGGATACATGTCGATATCATGGATCATCCGAAGAGACAACTCAGTGACATAATACAAGGTATGACAAACTGAAGACACTAGTAACACATATGAGCTGCTGCTGATAGAGTTACTTGCATTGTGAGCATTCCTGTCACGCCCCAACGCAGAATATTGAAATGTGAGTGGATATATAATATATCGAGCAGTCATGTAATTTAGAGCATCTAAAGACAACAATTGGAATTATGAAAACTCTGAATTTTATTGATAATCAAATTACTAAGTTTATTACATTCACTAATCAAAGCCATTACATAGGGCCCAATATGACACCTTATATTGGAAAGAAACTAAAAAGCAAGCTATCTAACTAGACTTTACCATACTATGATGGTATGGTAACTCTTCTACGCCACGTCGTTCATTCGAGACACTTATCACTCTTGTCCATCCCCATTGGTGTGTGTATTGTCATCTGACTTATGTTAAAAATATTAAATAACACTTGGTGAGCAAAACACTCAGGAGGATTTATCTCTTTGACCAGACATGCTTTAAGTAATTAATATTTTAACAAGCAGAATAACTACATGATGAATAACAAGTCATGATGATGATAGAGAGCAAGAACATAATGATGTTAAGTATAACGAGCAAGATGTCCAAGTGTATAATAATAACAAGTAACATGTATAGCAAGAGAGAAAATTGGCCATACTACGAGTAAATGTCCAACAGGGCAACAAGTATAAGTCAAGCATCTCATGAGTTGATTGTCATAGATTAATCAAGAATAAGTACTTTGGTGCAATGTCACATTGTGTCATTAAATTCCTATAGGGCAAGTACCTTTGGGTGCTCCTCCCAGGACTAGACAGGGCCCTATGTGTGCACAGTCATTGGGTTATGTATTTTCATCTAGACAATCATATTAAATTGCCAAGTGAGTTCCAAGAACAGGTGAGACAAGTAGATGAGGATTTCGCCGACGAATAGATGAGATTACTGTGGATAAGAGAGAGAAGAGATTGATTCTAATTACTCAGAAATATATAGCAGTTCACATCGAGAAACAATATGAGAAACACATGAGTAACAACTATTGTACACTGTACACAGGTCATTGGCAAAGCAAAGGTGAACGATCTACCCTCTGGTCACGACATGAGCACGATTAGGAGGCAGGCACGACAAGCAGAGAAGACGCAGTCCTTAGGTACATCGCGTTAAGAATGCGGGCTACCTATAGTGCACGTTTAATAACAGAGATCTAAGGCCGGTTGGAGCATGTTGTACAGGTCCATCAAGGTCCCTTAGTGTGTATAGGTGTTAATGGTACAACCTGTTTGGCATGTTAGAGGATTTTCAAGCTCTTAGAGACTTACAGAGGCTGTGGCGAAGGAGTTCTAGTCCGACAGGAGGAACACTCAACGGAGGATTCTCACAACGTCAAGAAGAGTGTGGAACAGTTGCTCGGTGTTCTAGTGGACTTCTAGAACAACAGAACGGTGGTAACAATGTTCCAAAACAATGGTAGAAACCAAGAACAAGTGTACTATTTGAATTGAATCCTTGCATTTGCTAACTTTTAACCCTTTTAAACAATTAAACTTTTTCATGGTATCAACTTGGTGATATCCAACAAATTTTAGAGTTTGCATGTTGAGTAGAATGTGAAAGATAATCAGCAGTACATGAAAAAATCATAGGACTTAATTAAGAGAGTTAGATTGACATGTAGATTTCTGTTAGTGCGTTTAATACTCAAACAAACGTTTAGCAGTAGGTATACCACATAATCAAAACACTATTTGTAGGAAAATTAGGGTTCTAGACATGCAGTCTGAACGTGGTTGGGGTCTTAGCCGCGTTCAGAAGACGGTCTGCAAGCCCACCATGTTAAGGTTAAGTTAACATGGGGGTACAGTTGGACGCGTCATTAATGCGGTCTATCGCACGACCGCGTTAAGGAGGTGGTCAACAAGGTGACAACGTTCTCTACACAAAGAGCCCGGGATGAGATAGGTGCATTAAAACACATGAATCTTGATGTATAAAGCATGAAAAATCGTCAAACCAGTCTTAAAACTTTTCTAACATTTTTAAGAACATACAAAAATCATGAATTGACATATGGACATGGATTGATCATGGATTGAGAGCAAGAATAAAGGGGTTGGTACAAGAATAAACATGAACTTTGGGTGCAAAATACTCATAATATACGTGAAATTGGGGAAAACATGAGGATTATGTTTCTGACATGATGATTGACCTACATGAGCGTTTAATTAGATTTAGCCTGAGAGAATACATACTTCTGAGCAAAATTGAGACTTTAGGGCAAGAACGCGTTAGAACACCTTCTAGGGCTCTTTCCTTGCGATTTTCTCCTCCTCCAACCTTCCTCTCACATCCACGAGATCCTCCAGGCATCAGTAAGGTCGACCAAGAGAGGAATTTGGGTTTATTTATAGGTTTTGGGGGTTTAAGAGTCCTAATACAACTGCAACTTGATTAAATGACGAATTTCTATGTTTATCTCTATCTTTAGGCCTTTCAATCTCTAATTAGAGTTGAGTTGTGTTGGAAAACTTGCTCTCCAAGTTGGGTTAGTTTTAAAGCACGAATTTTCATCATTATCTTGTGTATTTAAGTTAATTTAGCCCAATTTATCTAAAGGGATAATGGGTATTACGAATTTTATAATAATTTCCTAATTTATTATTATTTTATGTCCTATTTTGGCCCAATAATTCTATCATGAACCAATATTTAAGCCCATTATCATAGTTTACTTATTGGGTTTTATTTATTTCTTTAATATTTTTGATTTATCTATTTTATTTATTTATTTAATAAATCCGGGTTATTACAATTCCCATCGGACTTTAGCTTCTATTACAGATGACTGGATATTACAATATAATCACTCACAATTTATGTTTGGTTTTTTTTTGCAACATACCCCTCATTGTTAATGTCTGTCCTTTTAACTCTAACCACAGTTGAGTTAATGCCTAACCCAACAAGGAAAAGTCTATTATAAACCATTTTAGTGAGATTAAATCTTTTACTTTTGCTCCTTGATAATGGAGAGACTCCTCTCTCTATACCTCCACAAATTCTTGGAAGTGGCACACCTTCGGGATAGTTCCAACTCCCTCACTGTGTTGCTTATATTTCATTCCCCTTCGGTGATCTTTGCAATACATTTTGTCACTGATATTTTATTTGACATGGAATTATTGCTTCATTGCTTTGTAAGGATTTCTATGTTTCATTAAACATTTTTATTGAAATTCTTTTCTTGATTTACTGGATATCCAGGTATTTTGGGGGAACAATATCAGGTTTTGATAGCTATTCAAGACAGCATGCTGTAAGAGAATGTTTCTTTCTTCATTGCCATGTATCTAGCTGGTGTTTGTCAAGTTATGGATTTTCAATTATTATGTTGGTAGGTTATCTTTGAGGATGGACGTGTTGAACTTCTTGATATGTCTCAGGAAGACTGGGACTTTTTGTGAACTCGGCATACTGTTGTGAGGTATTATATAAAAGTTATTCCAACTAGGAATTCTTTGTTTTTCCTTCTTTTTAAACTCTGTTCCTCTTGAATGAAAGATCTGACATTACTTTGTGATGCTATATTCTACAAGGGAGTTTTTGGATTCTTTGGAACATCCCTTACTGTTCTTGATTTGTCCATTTTGGAACATGGAGAATTTCTGTTAGTAATGAGTTCAAGAAAGAACCAAACTAATGAACTATATAGTTTGGAGCTAAGCATGAAATCTGCAATTTTTCTGAAAGTTATTTCTGGATTTCTGGTTGTCTACAACTTTTGTCCAGTATATAATATTTTTGAGGTGACATTATATTATGAAAGAAATGCAGTTCTGATTCCATTTCAAAATCAGACTGTTGTTTCATCTCGGATTATCTTTTGTCATTCAGATGGAAAGTTGTTAGCACACATTTGTTATCCTCTTGGATGATTCTCTGTCTAGTCTCTGGTCATTATTCATTTTCTAAGTGTGGGTTCACTTTTTTTCTATAACCTTTTCAGGATTTTGCTCTTTCTTCATGTTCGCCATTGTGGAATTAGTGGAAGCATCAAAGACATTTAAGTCTTCTTACCATTTGGTCCATTGAAGCCAAATTGATACTTTGTTTCACATATTGATCTGTAACCAATAATGACCAGAGGTTTGTTCAGGAATTTTTTTTTTCATCATGCTACCTATCTCTGAAGTGGCTTCCACAATTTACTTACAGGTGAAATGCATTGTGTGTTGGGAAGTGTAATTCTCATCAATAGTCAATGTCAACATAAATTTATTCCTGCAGTGGCTTGTGCCATCCTCTTTTAGAAGGGATTTCATATCTATGCTACTTTTTTTCTTTTATGTCGTTGCAGGTTTCCTTTCTTGTTCTTATCTTCTTGTATCAAAGAGGATGAACATCCAACCTGTTTCAATAGTAAGTCTTGGGAAATTCATCTGCTCGCATATGATTTTGGGTTTTGGCTAATATGCCAACTGTTTTAGCTTTTAGAAACATCTGTGTTTTTGCTGTACTTGTTAAACTTGTGTTTAAGAAAAGAAACTTGTTTCACAGGTAATAGATTGACATCTTGCCTCTTGCCCATTTGATATACTTCCACCGAAATTTTGCTGTATGTTGGCCCCCGGCTTCAATGGTTTCCGGACGACTGTGATTTTAGGTCACCATGTGGAGTCCTCTCATTAAACTTCATCACCATGTGGGGACTTTGAATCAAAGAAATCCCGTTAGCAGCTTGACTCCCAGCCCAAGTGTGTAGGGTTGGGCGATGTTAGTGCCATTTCGTGTTTAAGATTTTACGTTCCTTCGACACGGTCGGCACGGGGTATGTTGTAGAATTCTACCGGGGTGATTGTGAATCTTTGCGATTCGTGGTTCGGTCCCGGTACCAATCTGGTACTATCCGAATTTGAACCACGTTGAACTGTGGCTGTTGGGTGTTTGTGTATTTAAACTCTCAAGTTAAGTTTGTCATATCACTTTAAGTCTATCAACTCATTAAATACATAAGATAAATATTTAACTAATATTTGACAATTTATAGTCAATTAAAATTTAATATTCAGTAATGTTTTGTTATTAAATTATTCAGTACTCGAATCATGTGGTATGCGCACAACATGTGAAATTGGTTAAAAAGTTTAAAAAAATAACATTAAAATTTGATTTCTGTAAAAAAAAGAAAATACTTTCTAAAAAAATGGAACTGTTTTGGGCCGAGTGTGGTATGATATGTATTGTACCACAAAATTCTAATCCGATTGTCAAGTCATTCTTTTTCTCTTTAGGTTTTCACTTAGAGAATTAACTGCTTCAATCTTATGAAAACTTTCTGAAACCTTCAATTGTTCCAAAATAAGCTCTTGTTGTTTGTTTGGGTAAGAGAGAACCCTACATTAATATTAGCTCATCCCCTTCCTCCCCGGTTTTAGTCTTGGAGCAGGTGGTAAGAGCTCGTAGAAAGGGGATGTAGGCAAAGAAAGGTAAGCCCCATGTGCGCCATGGTAATGTGAAGGGCCAGTTCTTGCCAGCGAGTCCATGCTTGCTGTGGGGCGCCGTTGCCTGTTTGCCCTTTTGGGAGTCGCAGAGTTGGGAGAGGAAGACTTGGGCTTGGTTCCGGCATGGTTAGATCAGATGTACCTCCGCGGAATAGGAAACCTACCATATAGTATGGCGCGGTTTGAATCCAATACCAATAATATAAATGGACAAAAGTGAAAAAAATCTTAATCAAATAGCTCTTAAACCGGCCGCACCTGGGTACTAAGTTCTCCTAAGCACAGTATAATATGAACATATCACAGTATAATGTGTGTGTGTGTGAGAGAGAGAGAGAGTGTGTGTGTGTGTTTGTACATCCACAAGCAACAATTTTCTTTTTATTGGAAGAAAAAACACTTTCTTTCATTGATACTGACACATTCTCTTCTTGAATATGTAATAATATTGATATAGATGTCTTTTTCTTTCAAAGTTATACATTCATTCTGTGAAGTACCAACTACAAATAAATTATCCAATCTTTTAATTAGTATTCAAACATGTAATTTGAGCGGAGTAGGAAAAGAAAAATCTTGGTTCTTTTCTCCTATTTTAGAGGGATCTTAGGATGATTAGGCTTTTATGCACAAACCATGATATACAACCAATAAAACTTATGATCAGATTTTTTTTCATGATCGTGTGGATAGTCCTCTCCTTTTTGACTTCAAAGATACGTCCTGATTGGGGTGTGCATAATTTGGTTCAAATTGAAAAATTAAATTGAGATGAAGAAAATATGGCTTGATTTGAATTGAGGCCAAGTGAAAACAATTGAACAAGATAATAATAAATTTAAAGATAAGTAATTATATTAATATTATGTGCAGACATAATTATAAATATATCAAATTATAAGGTGCATATAATTATACATATTTCAATTTTATTAATAAATTAGTATATATATGATGAGAAACAAAAGTTTCGATTGAGTTCAGTTTGATTTTGAAACACTTCTCCAACTTGAATGAGTTAGAATCAAATTGAACCATGCATACCCCTATTGAGAAATACTTGGTGGACACCATCAGTGCGCTCTAAGGTCCACATATGCAAGCACACCCAATGGGTGGGTGTCTTGTGGAAGAAGGCAATTGACATGTAAAGAAAACGAACAGTAGCGCGGTTGGTTAGCGCATGCAACAAGCCGCCTGCGTTGGTGTGCGGGTTCGAAACTCAACTCTTGAGGACCCCGGTTGGGTCGATCGGTTAGAACTATTGCTTAAAAGTAGGAGGTCCCGAGTTCAATTCCTGAGGGGGGGGGGGGGGGAGGGGGGGACTTACCTGATTTACATGCAATCCTCGAGGTGTGTAGATCCGGAGTTGTTTCGGTCAAGTGAGGTAAGGACAATACGGGTACACGGAAAGTAGGAGCTGCCAAGTCCTGACCTTGGAGTTCACGAACACCAATCTCTGAGCCCACAAAGTCACACGGGGCGGGATTTCCTCATTACCAAAAAAAAAAATTGACATGTAAAGGAGGAGAGAGAAGATGACAAAAAATTAAGGATGATTTGAAGTGGCCCTAAAAGGACTTACTTGCCCCCTCTCTCAGTCCAAACTATGTTCGCTCTCAATTTTCCAATCTCCTCGATCTCTCTCGATGGCCGCAAGATGGGCTACTCACTGATGCACCTCGCTGTTAGCATTGCCACCGACCGTGGTGGCCTCCATTGCATCGTACTAGTCACCCAGCCGAAGGTCCAACACCCCAGCAGAAGCATGCCAAAGCTATAGATGTCATCCTTCTTGGAGACCATGCCTATGCATAAGTAGTGGTGGTCGACGTACGTGGCTCTGGAAGCCCATCATCATGGGTTGGAGGTGGTGCTGGACGATGGTGGACTCGAAGACGACGTGGGAAGATCTGAAGTTGCAGAGCTTGAAGTCGAGGCAATCACAGAGGAGGATGTTGGAGATCTTAAGACCGCAGTGGACGATGGGGAAGGTGCAGTGCAGAGGATGGTGGCTAATTATCCACACAGGGAAGAAAGCTATTCACGAGACCCCAACGATTGTCGTGGCTTTTGAGCAATATGATCAACTTTGTGATTGTATGGGGATTAACATTGGAAGCATATATTAGAGTAGGATTCAGGTAAGCCTTTGACAATGGTGGTATAAGACTTAATTCTAATAATGAGACTCGATTTTCTCTTGAGGCTCGATTCTTGTATAAGACTCTATTCTAACAATGAGACTCAATTCTAATAATGAAACTTAATTTTGATAATGAGACTCTATTCTGATATTGAGATTCTATTCTAACAAAGAGACTCGATTCAAATAATGAGACCCGATTTTATCTTACTAATACCAAGACTCAATTCTTACGATAGGTAATTTTAGCATGAACAAACACGATCTAAGTATCATGAATACATTGCATGCAGAGAAAGGCTTGGTGACGTCTGATAATGGAGGAATAAGCAGTTGGGGCATTAATTTAAAGGGCATCACTATAAATTCATAGTGTCCATGTAACGACCCCGGAAATCTGACCCTCAATCCCTTGCTGAGAATCCGATTTTTGACACTGCCACCTATGGATCCAAGGACCCGAAAGGATTGAAGGAATAGTCTAATACGATATGTAAAGAAAATAAACAACAACTATTATACTAGAAATATATGTGGAAGTGAAAGTAAACAACAAGAGTACACAATACAACTCTAGGTACAAGTCCTAGTCACAATAGTACAAATACAAGAGGAAGACAGAGCCTTTAAAGGGCATACCCTGAGGGTGTCGTACTAAGAAAAATGGAACACTGCTAAGGACAAAGCCGGTGATTAAGTCCCATCTCCTCTGTTGAACCACACACATATATTTATCACCAAAGCTTATCCCTATGTTTTGGTGATAACTAAAACTCATGAATATTATAAATATATTTAATAATATTTTTCACCCTTGAATATCATGAATATATTTATTAATATTTTAAGATAATTTATGTACATGAAATAAGATAATTTATATCGCTTCAAAGATTTGCACCACAACTCCATATCGATTACATTTCAACGTGTATCGATTAGAGACTAAAGTGCCCACATCGATTACTGAAGAAGTTTTCTATCGATTGGAGAACAAAGTGTTCTATCGATTGGAGAACAAAAACTTTCTATTGATTGATGTTTAAGTATTCTTACGATTGGAGAATAAAAGCTTTTATCGATTGATGTTGAAGTGTTCTTCCGATTGGAGAACAAAAGTTTTATATCGATTGGAGAACAAGTGTTCTTCCGATTGGTGTTTAAATTGTTCTGATTACTGAACAAAGGTTCAGTATCTTACCGATTGATGTTATGAACATTCTGATTACTGAACAAAGGTTCAGTATTATATCGATTGATGTTTAAATTATTTCAATTAATGAATAAAGATTCAATTTCCTTCCGATTGGTGAACAAATGTTTATTTCTCAATTCGATTGGTTTGCAAACGTTCGATTGGTGAACACTATATCGATTACTGTTGTTTTAAATCGATTGGTGAACACTTGCCTTATCTTTCTGATTGGTGTTATGAATGTTCCAATTACTGAACAAATGTTCAGTTCTCATTCCGATTGATGAACATATGTTCACTTCTCATTTCGATTGGTTTATAAACATTTTGATTAATGAACAGTTTATTTTAAATACTTTGGATGCACTGATTACTGATAATATCTCTTACATTATATTGATTACTAAACATTTACACCGATTACTAAGTAACTCATGAACATTATAAATATGTCATGAGTGTTACATTGAATTTAAAGGTTTCATGTTCCAATTATTGATATCTAGTCTTTTGGCGCGTAATGAAATTTCAAATGTCCTTCTTATTATTTCTATTGTCTTGAAAATTGAAATGTATGCACGATTTTTCTGCATCTAATATATAGTTTATGGATACTTTGACTAAACATCACCTTTTGCATAAGTTTTTCCTCCTTGCCAGACAGAAAGCTCTTACCTAGTATAACAAACGGTCAGTAAACAATACAGATGGTAGGTAAAAGAGATATGTGTTGACTGACATGTGATATCTTTCCTTCTTACTATCTTCTTCCTAGCATTTATTACCTGCAGGTATCCAATACTGATGAAAAGCAAATGTTAGACATTGCTAATAATGACCTTGAAAATATGAACACGTTGAAGAAGACCTATAAGAAGACCTATTGAAGATCTATTGGTCACTAAAGGAGGGTCTAATGGCTAGCTTACATAGAGACAATAGAAAAGAGCTTGTGCCTATCAGACAGATGAATAAGACCAAGTGCTCTCATATTCCCAAGAACAAGACCAAGTGTACATCCAGAGAGGAGCCTAAATGACACACACACTCAAAGAAAAGAGAGAAAGAGCTCGAGTCTATCCAAAGAAGAAATCAAGTCCTTCAATACCTTGCTATAATCAAAACTTCGATCTTCCTCCTTTAGCAAACAAGCATTCAGAAAAGTTGTCAACAAGAAAGAATATCTCAAAGCAATCTTTAACAACAAAACATTCCTCATTAGCTTGCTAAAGCAACACACGATCAATTGATTCCTCATTCCCATTCTCTTTGATCTGTGTGCTCTTTACTTAGTACTTTTACATAGCCTTTCATCACTCTATATAGAGACATTTACTGTGGGGCAGTTCCCCTTGTGTGAGAAGACCAATTGGGGTGTGTATCAGTGGAAACCATGCTGGGGTTTATACCAGCAAGTTGGTTTTTGAGCTCTGAATAGAAGCATAAGACTGAGGTTAAATAGTGGGTGCACTCACACCCAGAAGTAGAGTATGTTTGCTTCTAAGCCTGTAAAAGAGGTGGGCTTACTTCTTGCCCAGAAATGGAAGAAGACCAGTGGGGAGTTGGGTTTTGTATGTCCATTGGGAGGACTGTACCCAGTTAGTGAAATCCCAAGAGTTTTCTTGGGGACTGGACATAGGGCTCCCATTTGGGGAGGGCCAAACTAGGATAAATCTCTTGTGTTCATTATGTGTGATTACTTCCACTCGCTTAATCTTTATTTATTCACTAGCCAAGTTTAAAGTGCTTGATTTGCATTCAAATTTCTCTATCATCCTATTCACCCCCTCTAGGTGATTCCTGGTGCACTACCGTGGGCCAACATCCTCCACTCGCTGCACAACCTACTATCGCGGTAGAGCCTCACCTGGGAAAAGGAGGGAGTGAGCTTCACAACAGAAGCTCAGTAGGGACTACCAATTATCTACCAGTTCTATCTAGTAGAATAGACATATAAATATATAAATAAATATTCTAATCAACTAAAGGAAAGTGCGGAAGAAAGGGGCTACTACATAACTATCGGTCGGGAAACACCACATGGTCGAAAACCTTGTATGACTAGCATGTTGTGACCACCACACCACTGCAAACACAAATATAGGTAAGTCTATATGGTCAAACGACACTAGCCACAAAAACGACTACCATTAGTCAACCGATCAAAAGCGCCACATGCGTTTTACCCTCGACTGAACGTCTGAGCCTCTCATCCTCCTGTCAAAATGAGGCCATGGAACTCAAAGAAACTATAACAACAACAGTCGTAGTCTGGCCAAACTACGATACCATGCCTGACACCTCTAGGTGATTTTGGTACCACGTAGAGTGAGGTAGTGGGTAAGGGACTAACTGGACTACACTGGGAGAACAACTCCAAACCACCTCGACATCCTAGACCGATCACGAGAGCTTTACAAATGACTCAACGTTGTTGTCCACACACCCTTTTCCTCTCAGCTTAGAGACATCAACTCGAGCACGCTCGTAGCCTAGTGCACTCCCTTGAGATGCTCACGAGGATGGGGGTCTCGGAAAATGATAACAACTCAACACAATGGAACAAGTCCTCAAATGCCGTGCACTGGGTGAATCGACTAATGTATTACCATACTAGGGACAACACATGTGCCACATGTATAGAAGAAGTCCTTATAAACCAAGACCCGATGGAAACACGACTCTAAACGGAACACTCTGCTCTCTGGCTGAGAAGGAGACATGCATCTTGTCGCTACTTCAGATAACGCTACACTCAAACTGTCGTGGTCTGAACGTGACACGAAGACCATCATATTCAATAGAGAAAGGCAAAAATGGGGGTGTCGTGACCCAAATGGGGTGATCAAAACATCGCATTCTCAGTTTGAGAGCCAACAAACATAGTTGAGCCCTCAAAACACCCCAAGAACCACAAAACCACCAAAATTTGGAGGGGGGGGGCATGGAGAATGGAAGTATAACATGTTCAAAACTCAAATCACCTAAAATCACCCCCATGCATATGGCAAGGAAGCTACCCACACTCAAGTATAAAACTCACTATGCATGCATCCAAGAACTCTCTCCCAAACCACATACATCATGTGGAGAAGCACCAAACAAGAGAAACAAAACTCTTACATGATAGAAGAGTTCTAAGTCATGCTATAACTAGGAGGAGAGTTGGGTTCCCTACCTCAAGGAGTAAAGCTAACCCAATGGGGCCTTCTCTGTGATTGGCCACCTCCTCCTCACTCCAAGCTCTAAGTCAAGCCACTCTACAAGCAAAGGAAGCTCACCTCTACACCAAAACGCCAAGGAATGAAAGAAGGGACTTAAGAGGGCTGTACTCAAATGGAAGAAGAATAAGAAGGGGAAGGAGGAGAAGAGGAACAAAGGCCACTGTTATATAAGTGTCAGATTCAGAACACGATAGCCCAAGCACCATGTTCCCACAGAATGTGACAACCATACCGTCGCCTTCCCAAAAAGTCTGTCAATGTTGACAGCCTAGCATGACACATGTCACTCTGCATGTGTGCTATTGAGAATGCGACAATTGGTACGTCACCTTCACAACGAAGGGTCAAATTCAGTCACAAGGCCCCATATGTTATAGTCCATACCTGCTTCTAAATGCAATCTTGAAGATATCTTCTTCTTTAATTCTCAACTAATGACTGGATCTTAGATCAATTTTGGAAAAATACTGGGCTCTAGATAATTGATTAAAAAATTCATTTATTTTAGGTAAAGGATATTTGTTCTTGTTTGTTAACTGATTCAATTGTCGAAATCTATGCAAAGTCATAGTGTTCCATCTTTCTTTTTCACAAACAAAACTAGTGCTCCCCATGATGAAGTGCTAGGCTTGATAAATCCTTTATCTAATAGTTTTGTTAGCTACTTCTTTAACAACCACTCATTTCAGCAAGAGACATTCTATAGGGAGCTTTTGACACTAGGGTGGCTCTAAGAATTAATTCTATGGAGACATTTACCTCTCTCTCATGTGGTAAACCAGAAAATTCTGTTGAAAACACATTTGGATACTGCCTCACTATAGGAATCGTTTTTGGTTTTTTTTTTTTTACATATTAATTCCTATAAACTTAGCTAATTATAGATTAGTTCATCATTATCATATTAGTCCTTCAAAACATCTAAATATTGCATATTAATCCCTACCAGAGGGACTTTTCTGCATGGTTTTAGAGGTTTTGAGGGACTAATATGATAATAGTTAGATTTGAGGGACTAATCTACAATTATCTAAGTTTGTAAGGACTAATATGTAAAAAACTCATATTTTTTTTTAATTTTTAAAATTGAAGGATTTATTATCATGATTAAGGCTAAATAAACAACACAGCCCTTATCCCTCAATTTTCTGGCTTGGAGCGCTGAGATAAGGATTGAAGGCTTTGGTTTCATGGTATTTGGAAAGGAAACTTGTGGTAGATTCTTTTCTGGAAAGGTTAATTCCCTTAGATGGCAGTCAAGTCAAACATGATGTTGGGAAAGTCAATCTACCCCTAGGCTCACATCATAATCCTCCATGTGAAGACAAACTAGATCAACATGTAGATTTGTCCTTTTATTAAGATATCACTGGAGGAAAAATGATGGTCAAGTTTGACTCCAAACTAATAAGAGTGACTATATTCAGTTCAATGGAGAGTGGAATGGGTTTCAAAGGAAACTAAATAAAAGAGGGAGTGACAACAGAATCAAATAAGACAAAGGCATGTTTAGAGTCGATAATGAAGGTACCTTTAACAACTCCCCCTTCCTGATCTGACCCTTGTTCTTGCAATGCTTGTGATCTGCCCATCTTTCTGTTGTTCCCTTGTGGCTGTGTTGGTTGAGATCTCACTAATGGACATTCTGGATTTTGGTGTTTCTTACTTCCACATCATAAACAAGCACCAAACTTTATTTATCACTTTTCAATTTTGTGCCCACTTTCTCTGATATTAATTACAAGTTTCCTTTTCTACTTTAGGAGTACATTTAGATTGTTTCATCTATATAGGAATATGGTTGTGAGAAAACTCCTTACCACTCAATTTCCTCTTACAAGACACATTCTTATTTTCTCCTGAGTGGAGGCTATTTTCTTTCTTACTTCCAACATTTGCTCTGATTTTCTCTACTAATTCTGTAGCACTCTCTAAAGCTTGCGCCCTCTTAATCATATCAACATACATCTGGATCAACATGGGAGCTAGTTAAGTGATAAAGCGTGATAAAGCTGGGCCTCAATCCATTTAGAAATCTCTTGGATTTTAGTTTTTTAGTGGAGATTAGATGATGTGCATATCTTGATGGTCTAGAAAATTGTACTTTATACTAAGAAATAATCATTTTCTCTGCTTGAGATTGCCAAATTCTGGTGCTTTATTCTGTTGTATTTCTTCTAAAAAAGTACTGACAATCGAAGAGCTCTAGGAATTCAGGCCATGTAATATTGTCACCCATCAATGTAGCCTTAGTGGCCTTCCCCTAGACCCTAACATCCCTTTCTAGTTGGAATGTAGCCTGTTTAACTTTATCTTCTCCTGGACATTGTGTAACTATGAAATTCTCTCTATTTCGTGGATTAAGTTTTCGACCTTTTTGGATCTTCCCTCAAACTGGGGAAGATCCATGCTTATGAAATTTCTATACATGTCTCCATTATTCTGATGATTTCCATTTTGAACGACTGCCTCAGGGCTCTGGGTAGCCCTCGAACTATGCATCGACATATCTCTCCAATGGTTTCCATCCCCATCCGTATTTAATTATCAATGAATCTGGCAATGATTTCAAGATTAGTGTAGACTTTTAAACAAAATTGACAGATTGGACTAATCTAACTTATTGAAGTCTTCTACCCATCCGCATAGGTCAACTACAGGATATTGAAGACCAATAACTCTTATAGGGTGTTCGATTACAATTTTTTGTCTCTTTTTTCTCTAAAATTAAAAAAAAAAAGAGAAGACATATACAAAAATGTGTTTGGTAAGTAGTTTTTTTTAGTGCAAAATTTTTACCCTATATAAATCTCTTCCAAAAAAAAAAAACAAGTCTTAACCTATTTTTATTTTAAAAGCTCTCTCTCTCTCTCTCTCTCTCTCTCTCTCTCTCTCTCTCTCTCTCTCTCTCTCTCTCTCAAGCCCCCCCCCCCCAAGCCGCGGCGGCCCCCTGCCGCCCACCCCTCCCAACCCCAGCCTCGCCCCCCCCGCCCCCGGCAGCCCCCCTGCCGCCCCACCCAGCCTCGCCCCCCCAACCCCGGCAGCCCCCCTGCCGCCCCACCCTGCCCCGCCCCACCCTGCCCCCGGCAACCCCCTGCGGCCCCCCCTGTCCCTCCGGCCCTCAGCGGCGGCGCCCTCCTCCTCCCCCCTCCCTCGCCCCTGGCCGCGCGGTGCCCTCGCCCCTGGCCCCGGCGCCCTCCCCCCATCCGGCCCCCGGCGCCCTCCTCCTCCCCCCTCCCTCGCCCCCGACCGCGCGGTGCCCTCGCCCTTGGCCCCGGCGCTCTCCCCCCATCCGGCCCCCGGCGCCCTCCTCCTCCCCCTCCCTCGCCCCCGGCCACCGGCGCCCTCCCCCCCTCCGGCCCCCGGCGCCCTCCTCCTCCCCCTCCCTCGCCCCCGGCCACTGGCGCCCTCGCCCCTGCCCCTGGCGCCCTCCCCCCCTCCGGCCCCCAGCACCCTCTCCTCCTCCCCCTCTCTCACCTCTGGAGCCCTCCCCCTCCTTGGCCCTTGCCCCGGGCGCCCTCCCCCCCTCCGGCCCCTAGCGTCCTCCTCTTCCCCCTCCTTGGCCCCTGCCAAACATCGTAGAACACTTTTTCTTAATTTTAAAATTTAGATAGAAAGAGAACACATTATAATTTTTTAGATAGAAATAACCTTTTAAAAAAAGTTGCTCCCAAACACCCTATTAGGTCCTAGGCCTCCAAATGAAGCTCTGGTACCATTAAATCTGTCATGTCCCAATGGCTCAATCATCAAGGCATGACAGAAAAGACAATCTAGCTAGCAGGTACGATAAGGAAATTCCTTCACAGGCACACTTATATTTCAATTACTTGAATGAAAATTTACATGACTTAAGTGTATCACAAGCTAGTTACAAAAATTTATACCCCACATAGTGAGGAAAGACCAGCAACATATAAACAAAAAGACTGTCTAAGAACTTGGAGTTGTTGGTGACAAAATGGCAAGTTGACATCTTTAGCACTCAACCCAATCCCTGTTGATTCCTAGTCTTGGGAATCACCTGATTGAGTATCACCTGAATAATAATTAGAAAACTAGGATAAGCATAAAATGCCTAGTAGGATTTACCTTCTTAATCAAGCCAAATTAGATAATTCACTGGACGAGACGATCATAACAGAAGAGAGATAGTAACTTTACAAGCATGAACAATTCAGTAGGCTGGCCATTAACAGTCAATCAGTCAAGTAGAATTGTCATTTGAACATTCAATCAAACATATAATGGTTTCGTCCCCCGCCATAGGCGGGTTGGACATTGGGGAGGGGAGGGAGCGCCCCACCCCGGGTTCGATCCCGAGGTGGCGCTGGGTTTACCCAGTGGCAGATGCCACTGGGCTACAGTGGAAAAAAAAACATATAATGGTTTAATGTTAATAGCAAACATCTGATCATTCACTCTCCAACTAACTAATAAGAGTTTTTGGGTACTCCTCTTAAGACTAGATCAGATCTTTGGTATAAACATTATTTCAAATTTTAATAAGTACTTTCAAGAAAAAGCATAGTGCAAGAATTGCAATTCTTAGAAATAATTGGTCATTTATCATGTACTTTATATTAGAAAATGCATCATTTAGAAATAGTATTTCACGACTTAAGAGTATATCATGTTGCAAAAGTGTGTATTTTGGATCAAAATTGTGTATTTGGAGGAGAATTTGTTTGTTGCGTATCCAAAAGCCTATGTGTTTTGACAGACAAGAGAGGTATAGATTTGTAAATATTTTACTAGTTATTTTTAAAAATAACAATGTGTACATTTTTTTTATAGAAGTCCTCTCTCTCTCTCTCTCTCTCTCTCTCTCTCTCTCTCTCTCTCTCTCTCTCTCTCTCAACGCAGATTAGCACTAACGTACCGTTTTGAATTCTCAACGAGATATTTGAGTTATTTAGCATCATATTATAAATGTTTCATTAGTTATTTTTAAAAATAACTATGTATACATTTGTTTTTATAAAAGTCATTTTTCTCTATCTCTCTCTTTCTTTTAACACAGATTAGCACTAACTTACCATTTTGGATTCTCAACATGATATTTGAGTTATTTAGCATCATATTATAAATGTTTCACTAGTTATTTTTAAAAATAACAATATATATATATATATATATAAAGTCCTTTTTTTTTTCTCTCTCTCTCATTCTTTTAACACAGATTAGCACTCACTTATTGTTTTGGATTCTCAACGAGATATTTGAGTTATTTAGCATCATATTATAAATGTATTGTATGCATCACCACATGTTGGTTTACACTTTTATGTGTGAGACTCTGTTTTCACTGTTCAACTTGTGTATGGCCGACTCGCTATTAATATTTAGAAAGAATTATCAATCAATCTTTGTTTCTGAGGGATTTATTTTTAGGTCCTTATTTTACATACTTTTTTAAAAGAGATAAATATGTAAGTACATATATAGTTTTCTAAAGGAGTTAGAGACTTAAAAATAAGTCTCCTAAAAATAAAGACTGATCGGTAATTCTCCCTAATATTTATGACATATAGATGGGGGATAAGATGTTCTCATATTTGATATAGAACAATTATGGGTTTTTATACATGAACCATTTTTATAAGAAAATTTTTAAATATATTATTTTATTAAAATATTGTTAAAGATATTCACTCTACAAATGCAAAACTCAGAATAAAAAAATCCATATTACTATCCATTTGGTTAGCCATGATTTTCTCTAACCAATGATGATAGATGACAAAAGTACCTATTGTTAAAACCATGGTGGGTGTTCACCATTTTTTTTTTTTGCAGGTAGAAGATACAATGAACTAATGGGAATAAAATCTATGTGAAAATTGTTCCTCGTATGTGCCATTAGATCCGTCCTTTGATCCATTTATGATGAAAATAACTTTTCCAAATGTTCCTTATTTTTATGTATATAGATTGAGAGTAATGTTAGAGTACGACCAAAGCAATTGGTATGTCTTGATCGCACTGTAACTTCCACCCTTAGATTAAGATCTAAAGGTGGGAGGAAAAAAAGAAAAAAAGAAAATACCCTTGATGCCACCCGTGACGTGTTCTGTAGGTAGGGCTGTAAACGAATCAATATACTCGACAAATAGCTCGAATTAAGCTCTAATGTTACTCGAATTCGGTTCGTTTAACAAGGTAAATGAGTCAAACTCAAACAAAAATTTAAACTCGTTTCATAAACGAGCTGAGTATGAGCAAACGCCTACTCGACTCATTTAAGCTCGCGAACAAGCTCGTTTCATTTTTTAATTATAAAAATTATAAATATAGTTATTAAATATTTTAAACATTATACTAAAATAATTAAAGAAGTAACTTATGAAAGATATTGAGGTTTGACCTTGAAATAAGATAGATTTGGGTCTTATAAACAATTAGTTTTTTACTTGTAGATTGGATTGCAATTGGGCTCGTTAAGATACTCGTTAAAGGCTCGAACTCGAGAGTATTTAAACAAACCAAGTTTGAACAACCATTTTCAATACTCGATAAAGTTCGAGTTCGATTAAAAATTAACGAACAGAACTTGAGCAGCATAATACTCGGCTCAACTTGACTTGTTTACACCCCTATATGCAGGCAAAAATAGCGGAATTGCTTCTTGTTTTTCTTCCACAAAGGGAAGCCCAACAAAGGAGAGTTGTCCTGCATTTTTCACTTAACATTTAAATCTTATGATGACTTATATTTATAAAGACTGTACTTATTTATAAACAACTCTTTATAATTGTAACAGTTTTACATAGAAATATTTTTTAGATGTTATTTAAAGTTCTTATAAGTTAGTATTGCAAATTTTGATCTTCATTTATAACTTTTTATAATACAATTATTCAATGAAAACTAAACAAATTAAGAAAAACACTCAAAATTTGATATGCATTCATATAATCTCTAGTGATTTATTCTTAATGCCAAAGGTTAGAAGAAAAAAATCTTTAAGTGTTAAAAAAACATCCAAAAACATTTTTAACAAATATGTCTCTGGAAAGGACTATTAATCAATATAAAAGAAATAAGTGTTAACTTATAAATGAAATTATAAAACTCCACCTTTCTGAACGAAAGGTGGGTCCCCGCGCTATCCACGTCTGAGAATCTTGGACACCTGAATAGGCCCTTATGGCAGCCCTTTTTTCGTTTGTCTCTCCCACCCTTAGATCATAATCCAAGGGAGGAAATTAGAGTGCCGCTAAAACATACCAATTGCTCTGGACATACTCTGACATTATTTTATAGATTGATAAATAAATGGATACATATTTGGTGCACACATAGCACACCACTTGATAGTTGCTAGGGTTGTGCACGAATAAGTTCGAGTGAAACCCCTCCCCAAGCTGAATCCTATAAATCCAAACTTATTTTGGTTTAGTTCAAATAAAATTTTATATTAATTTAAATATAAATAATTTTAAGACAAATTAATTAAGAGTCACTATTAGATATTTAACTTATTTTCTAGTCCCTAATAGAACTATAACTCATTATAGTAAATGTTATATCTTCTTACAGTATACGTTAAACCCTGTTATAATAAGAACCTCCTTATTATAGTCAGAAACTTCTAATTAATTTATCCATGATTTTATTAATATTTACATATTTTAAATTATGATAAAAATTTAAAATATGCATACTTGTATTTAAGTTCATGTATATAATTATTTCTTAATATTCATAATATGTATATTGTATAATAATAATAATAATAATATTATTATTATTATAATGAGTTCAATTTATTCAGTTCCATCCAGTTTCACAATATGTGAAATTGAACTGAACCAAAATAAAATTTTCAAAACAAATACAATCGAGGAATGCACAGCCATGGTGGAGACCACATCTCTCTCTCCCTCTCTCTCCCCGTCAAGTGAGATCCGAGATGGCATCATCAAGAAGCACTAAGAATTTCACGTTTCAGTTCATTCCATTCGGTTCCCAGGAAGGGACATCAATGGCAGCAGCATTCGAGCAACAATACTATTGGCAGCCATGGCAGCACACCAAGTGCTCGAACTATGGACTGAGCAAAGTATGCAGACTAGTAAGAAGAAAGAAGACGACAGCCATTGCAGCATGCCAGTAGCGGCCATCGCAGCAGCAGACTAAGGCCCCTTTGAAAAGGGTTAGGATAGAGTTAACTTAGGTTAACTCCGAGTTAAGTCAAAAAGTGATTTGAAAAGCTATAAATTTCAACCTGGGTCAAAATGGATTAGGATAGATATAAACTGTTAAACCGGGTTACTCTAACCCATCTCTGGAGGTGGAGTAGAGTTAACCCTTTTTAACTCTTTTCTTAATACAATTATACCCCTCCTTTTCAACCCGTATTTACACCTTTTCATTCCCATTAGTGTACGGCCCGCCCACTCCCCATTTTTAACACATTTGTCCCTTCGAAGAACCCTCTTCGTCTTCCTCCTTTCGACAACCCGACCCGTGCTTCTCCTCTGCAACGACAATATTCTTGGTGTGGAATCGACCTCGTCTTCAATCACCGTTCTTCCTCTACAACTCTTGTTGGGTCACATGCTTTGGCTCACGGGCTCGCCATCCGTGTGTAGCTCTCCCTCTTCCTCTGCAACTCTCCCTACTTGTCTCTAGGGCTCAACATCCGTCTCTCTGCAGCTCTCCCTCTCGATCGACAATGCATCCTACGATGCCTACGATGCCTTGATCATGTTCATGGGTTGTTCTCCTTTTTGCTTCATCTCATTTTTTTTTCATCTTGATGGTATATTTAAGCAGCTATTGTGGCCTTCTATGAATCCATCTACACCAGGGTGTTCTCCTCTCCATTTCTTCTTCAAGGTGGTGTTCTTGGACACCGGGGTGTTTTCTCTAGATTTTGCTTTGCAAGGTTCATGCAAATATTTTACTTTTCATCATGCCCTATATTCCCCTCCTCCGTGGGTTGTTATTGTGGTTTTCCTTTACAGTGCATTTCTCTCAGATGCAAATTGGTTAAACCTATTTCATGTTTGCTTATCATATTTCATGTTCGTGGCCTATATCCCCTCCTCTGTGGGGTTCATTTGAGATTTCTTTGACAATTTCCTATTGGTTTATCTTATTTTAGGTTGGTTTACATCTGTCTATGCATGTATATTATTTTAGGTTGGCCTATATCCTCTATCATGTTGATTAATCATAGTTTATGTTTAATCCTATATCTTGCATTTATTGGAAAATAAAGTTTGAAATGAATGTGCATGTATGCTTCTTTTAATCAGAGATTTCAGTGGGTAATCTTATACCTGATTTAATTTTCCTATTTATTAGCATTCCTTCTATCTGTCAGTTGGGTACTCCTATACTTGATTTTTTTTTTCTGTTGATTATTTTTTATGATGATCACTATATCCCCTGTCATGTTGATTAATCATAGTTCATTTTTAATCCTATATCTCCTATGTGGGTGTTTATTTGGGATTTTTTTGACATTTGTCTATTGGTTTATCCTATTTTAGGTTGGTTTATATCTGCCTATGTATGTATACTATTTTAGGTTAGCCTATATCCCCTATCATGTTCATTAATCATAGTTCATGTTTAATCCTATATCTCTTCTGTGGGTGTTCATTTGGGATTGACAACTTAATGTTGGTTTATCTTATTTCGGGTTGCTTTATCCTACAAACATTCCTATTTGAAGAGACTTGCATTTATTGAAAAATAAAGTTTGAAATGCATGTGTTCTTTATATATGTGTATGCATGTATGCTTCTTTTAATCAAAGGTTTCAGTGGGTAATTCTATACTTCATTTATTTTTTCTGTTTATTAGCATTCCTTCTATCTGTCAGTTGGGTACTCCTATACCTGATTTTTTTTCCTATTGATTATTTTTATGATGATCACTATATCCTCTGTCATGTTGATTAATGATAGTTCATGTTTAATCCTATATCTCCTCTGTGGGTTCATTTGTGATTTCTTTGACATTTTTCAGTTGGTTTATCCTATTTTAGGTTGGTTTATATCTATGTATGTATGTATACTATTTTAGGTTAGCCTATATCCCTATCATGTTCATTAATCATAGTTCATGTTTAATCCTATATCTCTTATATTGGTGTTCATTTGAGATTTCTTTGACAACTTCATATTGGTTTATCCTATTTTGGGTTGTTTTATCCTACAAACATTCCTATTTGAAGAGACTTGCATTTATTGTAAAATAAAGTTTGAAATGCATGTGTTCTTTATATATGTGTATGCATGTATGCTTCTTTTAATCAGAGGTTTCATTGGGTAATCCTATACCTGATTTATTTTTCTTGTTTATTAGCATTCTTTCTATCTGTCAGTTGGGTACTCCTATACTTGATTTATTTTTCCTGATGATTATTTTTATGACGATCACAATATTCCCTGTCATGTTGATTAATCATAGTTCATATTTAATCCTATAGCTCCTCTGTGGGTGTTCATTTGAGATTTCTTTGACAATTTACTGTTGGATAATCCCCTTTCAATTGGCAATGCTATTTGCATCATGTTATCCCAAAGTATGAACCATACTACAGTGTCTATAATTGTTGCCACCCACTTTTCCAGGCTTCAGCAATCAATTCCCTAAAATGCACCAAACTTTTTGTTAAATCAACTTGATGGTAGCCTGGGGGGGGGGGGGAGAGCCCCTAGATGGAATACTAGTTTGAGCAACTTGAATAGTCGCTGCTAGTTAACCAGTGTATGGACTCCTTAAGAGTCACTGTCAACAGAGATCAAGCTATTTTGGATAGAGAAATTAACTTGGCTTTAATGCCTAAAAACACTGCCATAAGTTCAGCATCTAGTTGCATAGGATAGAAAAATTAACTTGGTATATTTTAGAAACTGGTCCTCCCATCTAGTGGGCATCTCCAGTTACCCTTGAAAGTTTTGAATGTGTTTATTTTACTGCTTTGAATGTGTTTCACATCGATTTCATTATTCATCGATTTGTAACAATATAATATATATCTAATTTAAATTGTGAACCCATATTTTAAGGTTTTGACGTGCTTTTAGCGTGAAATTTGAAGGATGTCTCAGCTAGGTACGTCCCCTTAAACATTCATGTTCATGTTTTTATACAAAGACACGTCAACTTATTTAAAAATATCTCTCAACTCAATTTTGTATTTTGTTTGTTTAAAAAAAATGAAGTGATCATGACTTTGTGGAGCATTGTGATATTTAGTTTAGTAATAATTATCGTAAGATACTATGTTGATGTGCATGTGTATGTTTAAACAACATATTAGGTTATATATGGACCATGGACATGGATCAAAGGCTTATATGTCTACTTAAGGAGGAGTTAGTGAGCGGAGATTTTGTCCCGAACCATGCGTGGCAGTTCATAGTCGAGACTTTCATTGACGAATATGAGGTCAATGCAACTATTTCCCAATTACAAAGTAGACTAATTTTTTTTTACAAAAGTATTTACATGATCACTAAAGATCTACGAGAAAATGGAGGTTTCAAGTGGGATAAAGGCAACAATCAATTGGTTGAAAATGACATATCATGGAATGCCTATGTTGAGGTTTGTGACTGCCTCCTAATCTAGGTTAAAATGCCAACATTTTTATCTTGGTACCTTATTTTCTTAATATTCCCTTTACAGTTCAATCCATTGGTGTTCTGGTTAAAGGAGAGAAGCTTACATTTCCTCAATGACATAGTTCAATTATTTAGTGAGTGAGAGGGTCCTTCATGAATTATTGTGACACACATATTTGTTCTTGTATGTTAATATATTATTGCTTGGATCACTATCTGTTAATGTGTTTTAGAAAACTCAGATTTTAGATTTTAATATAAGCATAATTTTTGTTTTGTGTAAATATATTGATAGTCTATTCTGCATATGTTTAGATGAGATTGGGACCGGCTCATCCTCTAAGCCGTGTATCCCTAACTGGTCATTCAAACAAGACAAGATTCTATTAGACATATTGACTGATGAGTACCTTAGAAACTATGCACACTAAGGCACTTTTAAAAATCATGTGTTCAATGATATATTGGTACGTTTCAATCGAGAGGCGGGATTAAAAGGGAGAGGAGTGAATTGCAATATCGTTGGAGAAACATGAAGAAACTATATCATCTATAATAATCGTTGCGTACGAGAAGTGGTTGGGGGTGGGATGAACAAAGAAATGTTTCAATTGCCTCGGATGATGATAGTATCCAAGCAGCCATAGTGGTAAGGTTTCATTTATAATTTAACATTTTACGGTTGCTTTACTCACAATATCATAAGTCACCCACCATTATGCTTTATCCACTACAATAGACAAATTCAGATTTCGCGAAACTTATCGACAAACTGTTCCCTTATAAGTAACAAATAGATATCTTATGCGGAAAGACCACAGTGAGGAATTGTCATTTTCTTGGCTCCAATCAAGATGTGGATGTGGAGTCAGGACGGTCTTTCGGTGATGATGACAATTTCGCACGACTAGTGCCTTGGGATTGGACTCGCAACAAGTACAATCTATTGATGATGACAATTCCAATCCTTTTAATTTTCCTCCGTTGTCTCAACCTCTTCCAAGAAATCCAAATTATGAAAACACTCCTGCACAAAATAATCCAAATGAGGATGAGGCCACATCCCTCGACAAGAGGCGAACCACACAAACTCAGACATCCCAAACTAGAAAAAGGCGAAGCAAGAAGTCTTCAGAACTATTGACCCTAGCTCAATATTGTCAGCTAAATGATCAAGGGATGAAGCTGGCAAAAAAAAGTATTCCTTGGGCCTTCTTCATCTACAACGTCCAAAGATGAAGAGCAATACACCATAAGAGAGTGTGTGTCGCGATTGAAGACAATGGTCGGATACAAGAGTTGTTGATGAGAGCTTTGCCTCTATTTGAGTTACCATCTAGAAGGGTGGTCTTCATGTCCCTAGATGAGAATGATGCTATGGTTTGGATCCTTACCAACACTTAAGATTTGTTTGTATGATGCGTGTGCCCATCTTGTTAGTCCATGTCGTTCTTATGGTGTAGGTTTTAGTCATGTTAGGTCTCCTTGTACTGCTCATGTTTAAAGTAGTTCTTCATCTATATTTTGGGTATCATCTTTATGTTGTTAGTGTACTTCCTCTATGTATTGCTCATGTTTAGAGCAGTTGTTGCTATTGATCTATATTACGGATACCATCTTTATGTTGTTAGTGTATGTAGATTGTTTCTTTTAGTTTTGAACAATGGTATTATAGTTTTGCAGGTTGCCTGTGAAACTAAACATGGCTCGTTATAAATGCTATGTAGTATGGGTGGGTCATCGACCGGACATGTACTACACTTGGTATGAATGTTATGACTAGGTGAATGGTTATCTTGGGGCAAGATATAAGGGATTTACAACCGTTGAGGAAGCAAACATGGCGTTTAGGGGGATCATCTTGAGACAAACTTCAAGTGCGGATGCTACGATGCCCATCTAGGCACCGTCTGTTATGCATGAAACACAACCCAGGGAGGCTGAGGAACGTGTTGTGCATCAAGATGTAGTCCTTCTTATCTTGTTGATGATTTTATTACTCCATTTGCTGATATTTCTGGGCCTTATTTTCATAGTTATGAGTCGTTAGATGAGGACGTTAGCATTATCTATTTTGTGAACTCTTTTACATTGTTATGAGTACATTGTAATCTCTTCTACGATGTTACGAATACATTGTAACCTTTTCCACATTGTTAAGTTAATTATTAGTTAATCCGATGATGAAACATTTATTCAAGTCACATACTTTCAATCATGTTTTACAAAACTAACTCGGATAAACGTATACAGACTTAGGTGCACTTATCAGGGAGGCAATATTGGAAGAGAATGCTATGTTCTTGGCAATGGGTGAAATGCTAATGTCCTCTATAATGGATGAGGATGAGGAAGACACTACTCCAATCCCCAGACCCATGCATACTAGTCGTCACTTAGGACATATATGGGTCCACGAAGTACTGCACGGTCATGAACATCGTTGCTACAACATGTTTCGGATGCATCCGTCCATGTTTCTAAAATTAAGGGACATCCTTGTGGAGAGGGAACTCATTCGAGATTGGCGTTATGTGACAACAACTGAGTAGCTAGTAATGTTTTTGTATGCTATGGGGCATGGTGTTGCAACAAATGCCATGTGTGAACACTTCCAACACTCGTCGGAGACTATCATTTATTATGTGAACTGTGTCATTAAGGCGATTGCATTACTTAGATTCACATACATCGTGCTTCCAAGTGCGACTGATCTAGTACACCCTTGCATTTGCCGTGATGATCATTTCTACCCATACTTCAAGGTAATTGTCCCGCCTTATCATATGATATTTTTCATTGTAAGCACATGTGTTCATTTTGAATATTTGTAATATTATCTAGGATGCCATAGGGGCAATCGATGGAACATACATTCCAACACACGTACTGAAAGACAGACAAGCACGTTACAGAAATAGGAAAAATGTGATAAACCAAAATATGATGGGCGTATGTGGTTTTGACCTCATCTTTCATTATGTGGGTGTCGGGTTCGAAAGAGCGGCTGCAGATATGACGGTTCTTAGACGAGCTGTCGACGTAGGTGGTTTTACAGTACCGCAAGGTGTGACACTACTATATTGTCCACATATACTACATACTAGCTCATAAGGCTCATGACTAACCCATTCCTTATGTAATAATAGGCAAGTACTACTTAGTAGATTCAGAATATGGGAATGCTGGACAATTCTTGGCACCCTATCATGGGGAACGATACCATATCTCAGAATACCAAAATTGTGGTAATGCCCCGTACAAGAATATGCACGACAAGTTCAACCATCACCATGCCCAACTTCCCAACTGTGTGGAACGTTGTTTTGGAGTGCTTAAGAGTAGATTTCAGGCTTTGAGGGAGGGCCATTTTTATCCTTCTCGCGTACAAGTTTTGATTGTTCTTGCATGTTGTGTTGTCCACAACTTCATTTGACGTGAACATGGGGAGGACTACTACTTCAACCTACGTCAAATGGATAATGATGAGGATGATGATGATCCTCTAGACGACCCTAACCTTGGAGTTAGTCCTAAGATGCAAACTTGAGAGATTCTCCGAACACAAATTTAGGCGAACAATTAGGTCTTATGTGACTAGGATGTCAAGCTAATGTCTACGTTGCTATGTTGTTTGCATCTTTTTTTTCTCATTCTGTCTACTTATTGTCAACATCCTTTGTTTGACACGTTCGTATTGCTCATTTACTTCTTATGATATTCGTTTTAGAATGGGAACTACTTTGTAAACTGATATCCTTATGCATAATTCACGTCAGGTGTATTATGGGATGACGAGAAAGATTTTCTTCTAATATACCTCATTGGAGAAGAATATAACCTACACAAAGTAGTGGGGGGAACTCTCAACAGTGACAAATGGGAAATGATCCAATACTTGTTTAATGAAGAATTTGGGTTGAATTGGCCACTGTGTTACTTCTATTATCGTTTTAGTTTCTACAAAACTTATTATCTCATTATTGAAAACCTAATTAATGTTGTCAGATTCCAATGAGATAAGAATGCTAGGCAAATAATTGCATTTGAGCTAGTTTGGCAGCAATATTTTGAGGTTGCAATCTTCCACCTCTATCTTAACTCGGTTGGTTTATGATGTTCCTTGTATATTTCTAACTGCATAATTTTGTTGTAGTTCAACCCTCTGGCTGTGTGGTTTAAAGGGCGTGCACTCACCATACGTACTGATCTCACTCTCTTGTTTAGAGAATGACTAGTATTGTAAACATATTACTTGTATGATTAGCATATATTGCAGTTGGATCCATTCAAAATACATTTTCATGTGCTTTATTAGTATGTTTTTATGCTATCATATTATTGTTGTTTTTCACATCCTTAATTCCATGTAATAACGAATTGTTGCAATTCTCTATTTAGTTATTTTGAGACTTAACATATTTGCTTATGTCATACAAATCTTGATTATATGCATGTGTCTCTTCTTCAACCCACATATTTCACAAATGACAAGTTATCCTCGTACTATGATAACTTTTGTCAATACCTACATTATATTTGGTAGGATGACATGAACGATATGCAACCCCATATATGCGCATGTATTTACAAATGTATCATAGTAGTGCAGTAGGTGACTTCATTTGTGACAATGTGTGGGCACTGGGCATGATGAGTGAATTGTTATATCTAATTGAACGGTTAGATGGTTAAATAAGTAACCCCATTGAAAATACAGATTCGAAATTCTGAGCTCAAAAGCTACAAATACAAACTTTTATTTTCAATATTTTTTTTGTATAGGAACTCAAATAGACCATGGTTGTGCTAAAGGGAGAATTGTTGACTCAGTTAATCAATCAATGTTAATTTACATTAATTTTAATTTTATTTCTTCATGGTTGCATATATTGATGGTTTTTTTTACAATTGTAGGGATCTATTATTGTTTAAACGAGGAATAAAAATTAAATGGAAGGCCTATATGAGGTAACATATTCTCATGTTCAGTATGTCATAAGCAGATTGTGACTCTTGTTGTACATTCAGACATATTATATGTATGTTGATGATGTGAAATTTTTGTAAAGAGAATACTTTTGTTGCATATTAAACATACAAATGTTTGTATTAATGAAGGAGTGTTTGTTGAATGTGAGAAATACTGAGTTCTTTGGGATAATTTAGTATGAAATGAATGTATGAAAGATACAGAATAATTTTAGTTTATATATTTCATAGACATGTTAATTTTACAAGAGTTAAGTGATGTAAAATAGATAAAATGCTGTCTGTTTTTTTTTTTAAATAAGTATAAATTTATTTAATTTTGTTATTGCAAAGATTGTTTTCTTAAAAAAATACAACACATGGTTAAAATTGTCCAAATTATGTGTATTATCATGTGATGTGAAATTATATAATCTAAGTTGACATTTTTGCATTTGTGATAGTTGATCGTTCAATTTAAATATGAGACAATTTTTTTTAAAATGATAGTTTATAATTAAGTGATGAGCGATTGTGCAAATTGAGAGGGATACATAATTTAAACATGTAAAATTAAAATTTTGAACAAAATTTTACCTAATAAGAAATTAATAATCAATAATATATATGATAATCTAAATATATTACTATAATTTAGTCATAATGTGATTTACATAATCTTCCTATGCATCTAGGTAGCACAAGATATAACAAAATTATATACAAATATGGTAGTATAAAGCATAACAAATTAATACGATGGTAGCATAAGGTATAAAAAATATAATGATGAATATTATATATGATAGTCTCAATATATTGCTACAGTTTAGTCATAATATAATTTATATAATCTTGATGTGCATCTAGATAGAAGTACAAGCTAGATGATAGCACATAATACAATAAAAAAATAATAAAGAAAAGTAATGTATGATATAGGACAAATATATTTTAAGAAAAACAATACAAAAATAAAGAGATTCATGAGTTTAACTTACCAAACCATAAAAATAAAAAATAAGTTAACTCATTTTAACCAATAGAACTAAAATTTTCATTATCATATCAAGTTTTAACTATGAAACGGAAATGATATGAGTTAAACCCAACCTTTTTCCAACTGGCCCTGAATGCTCGACGCAGGGACTCAGCAAGTATGCCAACGAGTAAGACAAAGAAAACAGTAAAAAAAAATAGATTTGTGTGTTCTGTCCGCCATCACTACCTGTACATAGCAGCGGCAGCGGAACCTGCACAGTACTTCGATTGTAAGAGTCATGTCGGCGGCGGATAGGGCGACCAGTCCTCGTCGAGACAGCTCCACGAGGCGAACATCGCCAAAGCCGACAGAGCCACAGGATGGAGAGAACCCCGAAGCAGAGAACCGCGATCCACACCTTCTCCACTCGGTTCGACAGGGAGTCCAGCCGGCCGTCCCCTCTTGCCACGGCAGCCTCGTGCTCCAATGCCTTCAGGAACGCGGCTGCTACTTTCCCGGAGGGACGGTCCGCGGAACTCGACGCCACGGCAGAACAAGCCCGCATCAGCAGATCGGTATCCACAGCAGCATCGGCAGACGTCGATGTGGAGGAGGAGCGGATCTGTGCGCAGAGAGAAGCGGAGAGAGAGAGAGGGAGGGAGATCCATTAATGGCGTCACGCGCGGGAGGGTAACAACTTAACATCATTTGGAAATGGGGAAATCGAAGAGAGAAAACACCGCGGTTTCCCGCCCTCCCAGTTAAGCGGCAAAGAGCACCTCCGTGGCGATGATGGTGGAGGCCGCCGGGGGAGATGAGCAGCCGAGAGAGGATGCGGATCTCCCCACTTCCTCCTCCTCCGACTCCGATGAGAGGACTTCCTGGGGATTCCCCGCCGACACGGCCGAGGAGAATGTGGTGGAGGCGGCGGTGACGACGTCTTCGTCGGAGGCAGGGGAGACGGTGGCGACGGGAGCGGGGGAGAAGGCAAGGGCCTTGCGGACGGCCGGCCGCGGCACCGGCACGGCAGTCGGGGCTTTTCCGCCCCTGACCTTCCTCACACCCACCATCTGAGTCAACTCTGCTCTGATCTCTCTTACCGGGATGTGCGCGCGGGAAGTGGAAGGAGGGGGTCCTTTTAAAAGAGAGGGTGAAGGGGAGATTTTTAAAAATAACATGGCCTTAATAAATAATTACCAATATACCTTCATCAGAAAATGTTTCGAAACCTGGTGTATATATATAAAAATGTATTATTTGTTAGCATACCATGAAGTATATCATGCTGCAAAATTTTATATTTTGAATCAAAATTGTATATTTGGAGGAGAAATGTGTATTACATATCAAAATTATGTTCTTTGACAGATAAGAGAGGCATAAAGTTGTAAGTATTTTTACCGGAGACATATTATAGTATTTTTTTAAAATAAATTTTTATATATTGTAAAGTCCTTTTCACTAGTTCTCTTTCTCTTAATATTGATTAATACTCATTGTACCGTTTTTGGAATCCCAACGAGAGATTTATGCTGTTTAGTAACATGTTCTAAATTTATCATATGTGTTACTACATCACATGTCTGTAGTAGATCCTTTTTCTATTTCTATATTTTATGTGTTTAACCCTCACCATTTTTATTATTCAACTTAATTATGGCCGAGTTGGTAATAAAATTTTTCATATAAAAAGGAATAGGATGCACATATTAGGTAACAAAACAATTTAGGAATGTTGTATATAACTCATTCTTACAAGAAAAATTATAAATATGTCATCTTTGCTAAAAATATTATTGAAGATATCACTATACAATACAAAAATGTCAATGCTGTAGGGCTAGAGCAATAGCTTATCTTCGTTGAACTACCAAAAAAAATAGCGGATCTTTGTTAGGATATGTCGAATTATGGGAATAATAGAATCTATGTGGCATATTCGAATTTTCTACTGACGTTAACTATAATAACATCTTTGCAATATTTCACATCATATAATATTATTTCTTAACAATATTTTTTGGGGTAGATTTACAATTTTCCTTCTAAAGATAGTCTACATGCAAAAATCTCAATAATTTAAGTGGAGATAAGGATAATACATTCCAAGTTCTACTTTCATTTAGTGCTAGATGACATCCATAACCTGATCCCAACGTTACAACTCTATCTATTCAAACATCTACATGATTTTTTTTTTCAGATTTAACAATAACAAATATTTATTATAAAATTATTCTTACAATAAATATAAGGTGGATTGCAAGGAAATAACAATATAGTTTCTTAAGACCCCCTCTTTCTCTCCCTCAACGAATAAGATTATTTTCTTGTAACCACATCACCTCTATTGCAAGAGGAGAAAAGTTTTTTTTACCTAATCGATCAAGTGAAAACTTACGTGAGTTACTCGACGTCCGATTTAATTGGTCAGATACTAACCCTATATCCACCGCGGCGTTTCTACCCAATCAATCGGATAGAAAGCCTTTCTCTTGCTAGAGTGATCTTGTAATAAACATTCTTCTTGATAATTTTATGAAAAAGATGTTGTGATATAAATGTTGGTTGAGATTTAAACCTAAATCTTTGACATTTTGCATATATTTTATTACTATTGTACTACATTCTCCATCTAAAATTATACATTAATCAAATAACCCCGTTACGACCAAACCAAATGGATATGACTCCTCCATAATGTCTCCAACTATGCCAGCATTTTTTTGTTGTTAGTGACTTTTCGTTACAATTTCAGAAATAAAAAGGATTTTCAGATGTTAAAGCCCACAATCTTCTTCTAAATCTTAAAGATTAATTCTTCAATTTCATGAAAAAATGAGGAGCATCTCTTTCAAGGTTTGGAAAGAATTCAGCCCTCGATTTCATTAGTCTGGTAGACAAAAAACTCGCCGAGATATTGGTTTATGAAATGAAATTTCAACCGTATAAGTTTTGTGTTATGGATCAAAAAGAGTCTACCAATGGCATTTCAATTGCATGGATTCTTCAAGTACTATTTTTGATAATATATCAAAGTAAGACTATGTTTGAAACTGAGTTATTTGGTGCCAACTTCAAGCAATAGTGGGAATTGAAAACTTGGAGGAAAATTTTATCTAATCTTTTGTAATATGGTATTATTTAAACATAAAATACTTTAAGCAGCACACTGAAACACTGCAATATAATAATTTTTATTCCTTTTTTTGTGTTGAAGGGTGAAAGGAAACCTTTGCTGGAGCCTCAGGCTCTATTACCAAACACATTAAACCACACACAATTTGACTCCATCCAATAAAAAAATGCCACATAAGCACTTGTCAAATTTTTATTTATAGAAACATATTTATTACATTTTAGTAATACAATACTACAGTGCAATGAAAGTATATTAGAAAAGTAGAATAAGCATTTTTCTTTTTAATATGATGGATGAAATCTAATTAAAATTTAGTCCCATGTTGAAAATTTACGAGAGTTTCAACCTCTATATAAAAAAGATTCTCTCAATTCAAAACCGAAGTTTTAAATTAGAATTCGAAACTTTAACAAGATCTATACGGTGTCTAAGGCATTTGTAATTGGTGTTTTTTACTTTAAGATTTAGTCATGGGATCGTACCATACGATTTTGACAATTACGAGAGTCTGACACGCAACTGGTTTCGTCCTCTCACAAGTAGGGGTGTCAATGGGCTGGGCCTGGGCCGGGCTTGAATAGGCCCAGGTCCAGCCCGATCTCTAAGAGATCGGCCCAGGTCCAACCTGGCCCGGGGCCAAAGCCCGGTTTTTTGAAAGGAGGCCCATCTCGGGGCAATTTCTTGCAGCCCGGCCCAGGCCCGGTGCGGCAGCAGGCGTGGCAGCAAGTGTGGCATCAGGCGCAGCAGCGGGCGCGGGAGCAGGCGCAGCAGCGGCAGCAGGTGCTGCTAGGTGGCGCGGCAGCAGGCGCAGCAGCAGGTGCAGTAGCGGCAGCAGGCGCTGTTAGGTGGCGCGGTAGCAGGCGCGCAGCGAGGGAGAAAAATCGGGCCGGCGGGCCACCCGGGCCGGGCCGGCTGAAGCCCAAAGTCGGCCCATTCTTAGACCGGACCGGGCCGGGCCGGGCTCAATTTAAAAAAAAGATGAGAATTTGTGGCCCAAGCCCGTGTTAGACCGGGCTGGGCCACCGGAACTTCGGGCCAGCCCGGCCCAGTTGACACCCCTACTCACAAGCAGCACATAAATAATATATATCGCATACCCCATATATAAGAATTAAAATATAAAAATATCTCATCCCATACAAATGAAGAGAAAAAGACAGATAAATGTGAATCTTATACTGTCAATTTAATTTTGTGATTTTCCTTGCTCCTCGAATTTTGTAATTCTTCCTTTGTGAATAGGTTATCAAACATTCCTTGAGCTTAAAAGAATTCCTTTTATCCTCAACTCTAACATTGGTAGCGATTGAATATTACCTGAAGATTCAAGAGCTCCTAGTTTTATGCAGCATAAAGTGATATGCCTGTAGCTAATTTGTAAATGGATTTAGTTACATATATAAATATTATTCGGTTAAAACAAGTGTATTAATAATTTGGACCCATTTAATTTAACTAGGATTTCAAAACAGCCCAATCAAGAAAATGACTATTGAAAGATTAGGATGTATCTTTTACATGATCACACATTTGTACTTCATTGGAAAGTTGGAATTATTGTCGTTGTTGACACCAGACTTGCCCTCCAATAGAACCTCGTTTAAAGATGGGTTAAATTAAGTTGTAGGCTCCACTTTTGATGGTGTCTTTCGGTCAATTCTTTTAAATTTCAACCTTGTGACCATATTTTCTTTGGAACCAAAAAGTTTTGATTATTTTGTTAGAAGACTAAAATTAGGAATTGTTGAGAGTTTTGTTCTGCTAGTAGAATTTTATCCAAACACCAATTAAAAGTTTTAGATTAGATTACATGTTTGTTCGTTGTTGATGCTTTGAGACCATCGGATAACAGTTGTTATCTTCTTCTTCTTTTTTTCCCCTCTAGGGATTCCTGTGTGCCCCAATAAAGAACACTACTTAAGATGTCACAAATGATGAGGGGCACAGTGATGGCACCGATTTCTATCACATGAGTGGTTAGCCTCTTGTCTTGTACTGTGTCTGTGTTAGAGGGTTTAACTTAGGGTTTCTTACATGTATACCTTATTTAGAAGATTAATTGTGTTAAAATTATTTTTAAATTTATATTTACACATATACTATTTTTATGGATGGATACAAAGTACCTTAAAAAAGCCCTTATATAATTTGTCGTGACAGACATAAAAAAGATGCATATAATATTCCTCTCACTTTTGTGCATATGCCTTTTTCAAAATGATGATGAGAGAATATTCAAAACATATTCTTAACTTCCATCATAAGATGTTATGGTAAGGTCTCTGAAGATATTTTATATCTATAAGAGAGGTATATGTATAAATGTAATTCAGAAAAAACTCTTATGTAATTAATCCTCTAAGAGATAAATATAAGCACAAAAAAAACCCTTTAGTTTGCACAATGTCATGGGGGTTTTGGTGTTTCATCTTTCATGCAAGGTTTCCTCTATGCATACTTGTCCCTTCCTGTAATGTGTCAATGTGTTTAATTTGGACAATGTCATGTAAGAATTGGTGTTTTATATATCCCCTACATATTAGGTTTGCTAAATGGGTCAACTATGGCCTTGTACTAGAAGGCCTATTGAAGGAACAAGAGTATAGTATGCTCCCCCCGGTGGAAGCTGATGCGGGACAGAGCGGGGAACATCGAAAAAGAAGGAAAAAGCCGGAGTCTCACCGAGAGGGATAGAAGGTGGGGGTGTAGGCTTCGCGCCCTCCCCTTCACAGGGACCACATGGGTGAAGTTCTTCTCAAAGCTTCTTCTTCTCCATCGCAGAGAACAAGACTGCAAACTTTTCTTTTCTTTAATTATCAATCAATAATCTCAAAATAGAACAATACATGTGTTTAAATAGGTTTGGGCTATTCCCATCCTAATGGACTTCAAATTAAAGATAGACTTCTATCCCTAATAAGACTTATCATATTAGAAACCTAAAGAAAGAAAAATACAGAATCCTACCCAATTAGACTTGACTCAAATAAAGAAATAAAAATTACACAATAAAAAACTAATTGGACTATAATATGACTCTTTTGGATAATTTTAACCCTTAGACTTAAAAATAGTGTGAAAATTGCACCACAATTACAAAAAATAAAAAAATCTCCAAATGGGCCAAACCAATTAGGTAGCATCTCGCTCCCCATCAGAAGCTCTACAGTATTTTTGAACAAAGAAATTATGAACAATATACGTAAATTTGAGGAACTTCATACCCTATAGCAACGAAAACTGAAGCCTGAGGTTTGCAATATGGCCAGATCTTTGATCAAACTGTGTGAATAATATGAGCAAAAATATGAACCGTATGCAACAAAAAACCTTTGTCACCTGTTAAATACATACAAAATTTAGGCTTCTTCCTGTCATTAATTGCCGAGGACCAGCTACTTCTTATCTCAAGATGTTCAATATAAGGACTTCACTCAACTTCATGCTTCCTATTGCAGAAAAGAAGGGGGAAACAAAAACAGATGCTGCTTATTATTGACTCAACCAGATAATTGATGGACACCTAAATACCCCACATCACTTTTGGGAAGCATTTTACCCTTCTGATAGAGGGGTATCCAGAGGCAACTTAACCTTAACCTGGGTAGCTAAACCATCAAAATAACTTATTTTGCTTTGAGATGTTTTTGCATATCCCCCAGTGAACCGATGTTTACCAAAGTGCCTATATCTCATAACCCAACTAGTACCCAGACAAACCACTTGTCGAGCATGTGGGTACAATTGTACAAATTCCTGGTTAGGTTTTTTTTTGAGTTTAACAGCATGATATAAGCTAACAAGAGATATGGCTAATTAACCAAAGTTATGCTAGGATAATTCTGCCCGACCATTGTAGGTGAGATAAAGTTACCCCTAAATAAGTTACATGCCCCTACTTTTTGCTTCAAAATAAGACCCAAAAGTATGTTAACCTATACCTAAATATTTTAACCCAAGGATACATAACCTACTACTAACACTTTATCCCTAGATATATGGGGATAAGTTGTTGGTTTGTCTCTAACTAAGTTTAACAGCTTGGTATAACCTAACTAGAGATATGGCTGGTTAACCCGGGGTAAGATTGGTTAACTCTACCCAACAAATTTAATTAGGTGAGTAAAAAGTAGTTTAAGCTACCCCTAGATTAACTTGCCTATCCTACACTTTTTATTCCAAAGTAAAACAGGTTAAAAGGTGGATTAAACTCCCTTGAATACTTTAATCCTGGGATATATAACCTGCTACCAAAGTTAGGGATTGCATCTGAGATTCTGAGTACATACCGTCCTGCTGTCAAAAAATAACATGGACCATATTCCATGGGAGCCAGGTGATACGGAAACGACAATCTAACCAGCCTAAATAAACCTACAATGCCATACAAGCAGAAGCCACTTACCATATATAATTGGCATTCAAATGAGTGTTGTAAAGTGTAAAGAAATGTACACCACTAGCAATATAGAGTTGAGCACATAATCCGAAACAAAGGCATCACGAAGGAAAAGGTTCAGAAACATACGAAGTTCACCACTGGACGATGAGTACAAGGAAATTGCAAAATACTTCCTCCTCTGCGATGAGTACATGAAAAATGCAAGAGACTTTCCCCTCTGGCTACCCCAACAATTTGATGACCGCCTGTCCTGCTACACTTTACCTGCCTACTCAAAACAAAAATGACCAGTGAATGCGCTCAAGCTTGTCTTACCCCTGGCATTACTCGCCCACAAGCGATACAAAAGCACAAACAAGTCCGCTCGCATGATAATAACAGGTAAATTGGAAGTGTATGTGATGTCTATGTCTTCATCTATCTGCTGCAGCCCAAATCTGGTCTGTGATCTGTTCTCTAAGAACATCCCCACTTGCAGAGCTTCTGCCTATACCCTGCTGCACATCCTCATCGTCGGTGCCATCATCGTCAATGTCATCCTCTCCAACTCTATTGAAGTATTCATCGTATCCCTGCTCTTGACGAATGAAATTTTGAACCACACAACAAGCAAAAACCATCTTCTTTTGTGTAGTAAATGGGTACTTGTTCCCCTCCGATAAAGTTTGGAACCTTGTCTTTAGTACACTGAATGCCCGGTCCACAACTTTTCGTAATTGTGCATGTCTATGATTAAACTTTTCTTGCTTGTTTGTGTATGGCTCATTGGCTCGGCCAAAAAATCTTGACAAGCGGTATGGATGTGCAGGATAAGGAGTGAGAAATGCCGTGGTGTTCACATACCCCTTGTCTGCAAGGTAGTACTTACCACATGGTACTGTAAAGTTTCCCTTCAGTAAGACCCATTTCAACACCTCTGTGTCTGCAGCTGATCCTTCCCATCCAACACATACGTATTGAAACATCATGTCAAAGGAAACAACAGCCATCACATTTTGGGTGATGCACTGCTTATAGTTTCTGAATCGATATTGTTCCTCAATGGGCACATTCGCTGGAATGTGAGTTCCATCAATCGCCCCAAGCGCATCCTACAAAAATTGATGTTATGTTAAATAACTCAATTATAAGAACTTAATGCAAGGTATGTATGTAGAATATGTCACCTTAAAGTATGGATAAAACAATTCACTTTCGGCAATATGTGGGTCGCATTCACTGACTTGACTTGGACTGGGTGGCAAGATGTACTCTTCCTTTAATGACGCCAATGCAAATGTGAGTTTATTCACATAGTAGCTAATAGTTTGAGAGGAGTGTTGGAAGCGTTCACACATTGCACCTGTTGGAATGTCATGGCCAACAACATATAGGAACATTGCTAGTTGTTCATTTGCAGTCACATAATGTGAGTTCGAGATCAGGTTCTTGCTAACAAGCATTTCTTTTAATCTCATAAACATGTTAGGATGAAGCCTAAACATGTCATAGCATTGTTGCTAGTGACCACACAATATGTCATTAATCCAAACATGGCCAGTGTAACATGATGTGTGCATTCTACGCCTTGGTATCGCAGGCCGTGTGTCACGTTCTATTTGTTCCAATATGGCCTGCAATACTGCAGTGAACATCTCCTCCTCCTCCTCTCGAAGGAACTCAAGGCATATATGAGAAGTCTACAACACATACAAAACATTTTTTCATGGTTGATACATGATAAAAATCGACAACACTCAAGATTAAGGAGACCTAATTAACAACCAGTCCTCCAATAAGACACAAGAATGTTGGTAAGCATAACATATAATTTCATATGAGCTCATCCAGGAATTTGTTGCCCACCCTCTTACGTAAGCATTATAAAGCATCTTCATCCTCCAGGGAAAAAAGACCTTGTATCTCCTCCAGGGAATTTTTTGCCCACCCTTTTTCAAGTTCTACTCTCCATACAATTGATCTCTATTCTAAGATCATAAGTGGCATACAATGACCTCACCGTTAAAGACCAAATATACTGGGTAAAAGTCCCATTGTTCTAGTTATTCCTATCCACCTCTTTTACCATGAGGCCTACAGGAAACCAGTCCACGTGTCCTCCCTAATTCAGTTTCCATCCCCTCCCTTTGAAGATTCCTTAGTGCCACAGCTCACAATTCAAGCCAACATATGTCGGACAATATTCGGCAAGTGAGCATAATAAGCCGCATGGTTTTGTATGTAACCAAGCACTAACAAGAGTAATGCACAACAACAACTGTGAATGTGCAAAATTTACAAAACTATGAGAATGAAATCGATACTTAATGATGGACGTGTAGATAAGTATTATGTTATACAAAGAAACAACATGCTTACAAGCTGCCGGCATCTTCAGACTCCTCTTGGATTCCCTTAGGTAACTATGCATCACAGGTATTAAAAGAAAAATAGTAGTCAGTTTCATGAAGGGAGATAATGCAGAAAAAATAAATACTTTAAACCCGCACGGGGCGGTACGACAAGGTGGTGGGGATCAGTCCGCCATATGACGGTGGGTCCCACCACCATGTGAGGGCAGGTACCAGATGAGTACCTGCCCTGTGGATGCAGCAAGTTGTTCTCGAAACATATTAGTCAGTTATATGGAGTGAAGTAGTCCAATTATTGAATATGTACATATATATATATATACAAAATACAAAATAGGTAGACCTTCACTAGAATTACTCATGCTCTGCCGAAGAGACTGAAGAGTAGATAGTTATAACCAGTTACCAAAACTGTTCACCAACCATAAATACTCTGCTACAAAAAAAGTAAAGTAATAGATAATCTGACAAACATCATTCTCAAGAGGACACCCAGACAAGTTATAACATTTCATAAAAGCAAAATGTAAATGCAGATAAATCAGAAAATTATGTTCCTTAATTAAAGATAGCAGAATTCACATGAGAAAATGCACAGGGTTTTGATGTACAGAATGTAAAGACAGATATAACTTCAAGATTTATCAGTCTGCAGTCTATTTAATTCAAAAAGCACACTTGGCTATGGTCATTCGGAGAGCTTGATTGCACCATTCAATGCTAATCACAGCTATGTTAATCCAATGCCCACTTTGATTGAGCATTTATGGACTCTCTTAAACAATCACACATGTCGGATCTGTGCAAGCAAAGAATCGTTAGGTCACTAGCATGAGGAAATTTTGGTGTTCACTTGCTGGTGACAGACGTGGAAACCACAGAGTACATGGAAACATGATTTATTCTTTTGAAAATTGCTTAGGCATGAGAAACCACCAACACCACTGTATCCTAAAACTCTCTGTACTCCATGGATTAGCTTGCTGGTGACCAGCATCGAACTTCTATTATCATATCTATTATGTAGTCCTGGGATTAAGATACACCTAATTATAGCGATTTCATGGTCCATCGGCAGAAATTGTTCCCACTCCAACTAGTGCAACCAATCAGAAGCATACTAAATTATTTTTTCCACGATCACAATGCCAAGCAGATGAATATGTGCTCCTTTATGTAAGCTTTTGTAGCTGTGTACATTCAGAAAAAAAATGAAGCATATGAATCTCTTTCCTCTTGGAAAGACATGTAGAAGAAGGCTTGGGTTATGCTTGATAGGTTTCAGAATGAAACTCTGTAAATTTGGAATGGATCTAACATGAATCTCTTCAGTTAAGAATGCAGAGTCCTGCAAGTTAGAGGGATATGGCACTTTAAAGGATGGTGTGGCATTTGAGTTTCTGTACATCTACTTGATTATCAAAGTATCATAAGGATGCCACAGTTTTCATTTGATATGGATTGCTTAGAAATGCAGAACAAAGGATTAGTGCATAAGGTGTCAGGTTCTGTACCCCAAGGTAGGGTATCAGTAATATTATCTGGTGAACTAGACTAAAGGCACCGTTTGGTACCGGGGTACCAATTACTCGATTTTACCGAAAGCAGGTTTCCGCCCCCTGTCAAGTACATGTCCGCTTTCGGAGAGGAGCGCCAAAAGCCGCCAGGTCACTTGGGAGCAGGCGTCTGCACAAACGTCGATTCGGGATGAGGTTTACCATTCTATCCTTCCTCCTTCGTCCCCACAACAGCTCCTCTTATACGCGACACTGTGCAAGGCTGCTTCCCCCTTTGGCGTGACTCCCAGCCTTGACGCAGCGATTTCCTTCCCACAGCTCCGGCGAGTTTGTCTCAAGCAGACGACATTCCCCCAAGATCCGTGGTTCGCGGGTACCCATCATCACCTCACAGCGACCAGGTATGCCTTCGACTTTTCCCTAATGCTCCATGTCCTGACAGGGACGACACCAAATTTGAATATGGGAACCCTTCTCCTGCCCTGCCATTATGCTCCGACGGCCATCTCACAAGAGTGGTTACGAGGTGCACATTGGCCATTAGGGTTCAAACCGTTCCTTTCCCAGTCCATTGGGAGAACGGCTGTAGAGCATGCTTTCCGGTATAACCACCCTTCACAGTGGGACCATTGTCTGTGATCGTTTAGTAGAAATAAAACTTTGATAGACCAATGGGAAACTGAAGTCCTCCTATCTTGTGCCATGTTCTACCGAATTTGAGGAAAAATGACGCATGTTCCAGTTGGTTTTTTGTGTCATGTTCAATACCTTTTCAGTCCATGGGGTAAGTGTTCCGTATGTTATCTGTCATTCATTTGTCAGTTTAACCTTCCCACTCGCTGCTTTACCTGCTGCAACTGTGCCCCTGAGGTCACAGCCCCACACTGTTGTAGCATGTGTTCTTCAGTGACCATAAAAGGTGTGTTCGCATGGTGGGTCTGATGGGTCCACATCTTTACACGACATGCTTGCTTTAAAAACAACTATTTCTACATACAATTCCCCTGATCAGCCAGTTAATTACTTACTTACATTTACAAAGTTAACTTTTATATGACAAAACAGGACTCTTCAGCGTGCTTCACATCCACACATTCACTTGTCACATACACGTTTATAATGGAGATGTAGTCTTGTTTTGCAGCCACGAATTTATTGGACTGTTTTCGGATTTCTACTGCACAGTCGGCTTCAGTTTGAAGTTGGCTACAAATTTCAGCCATTTTTTCAAAGGCCTCCACTTGAACCCATAATCTTGGATGTTTCAATCAATTTAGTGGACGCTCATGAACTTTTCACACAAACAACCTTTGTTGTGTACTGTTGAACCAAAAAAAAAAAAACAGCAGCATGTTCATCTGGCTTCCCGCGGGAGAGAAACAAATGAAAGAAACATAAATCAAATAAGCACAGGAAAGAAAAGGGAAGGGAGACCTCACCTCTGCCTAGCCGTGTAGGTGTTGCTTGGGCTGACTACAGTGGCCCTCTGACCGGCGCCCCCATTGGGTCCTCCCACGGTAAACAGGAGGAAGGAGATGGAGCAGGGAAGGAGGGAAGGGCCCCGCTGGCGCCCTGGCCCGCCCGCTGACGTCGGCCCCCCTTCCGGGTTCGCCCGCGTGGGCCGACTGCCGCCCCTCCCGGGTCGCCCGCCCAACCGATGGCCGCCGCCCGCGCTTCCCCCGCTGCAGCTGCCGCAGCCGCCGCTGCTCCCGCACGCCGGCGCTGCCACAGCCCAGGGCCGCCGGCGACTTCCTCTGGCCGCCGCTGCTGCTGATCCGCCGCCGCCGCCCTGACTGCTCCGCCGCTCAGGTCGCCCCTCGTCCGCCGCGCTGCTGCCCTGCCTCCGCCGCCGCCAAGCAGGAAGGAAGAGAGGGGCAGGGAGATCGCCGAGCCGCCCTCTCCCCCTGCTCTGTTTCGCAGAGCAAAACCGGGAAGGCTCCGGCCGAAAGAAGGAAATGGGAAATCGGAAAGAAAAAAGAAAAGGGGGTTTAAGTTGCAAATATGCAATTGGAAAATTGCGTAAAACCCCCTAACTATATAAGAAGCCCTGGGCGCCCCAGGGAGGGAGAGCTTCTTCTGAGCCAGAAAACCCAGCAAGGCTTCGTGAAAAAGACTGCAAGCAGTCTGAAAAAGGGTCTGCAAGGTAACCCTAAAGATCATCGTGCAGGCACGAGTCTTTTCTCTCAAGTTTATAAAAAGGTCCATGGACTTCTTCTTATTGGCCAATTTTCTTATTGGGCCTAGTGCTCTTTATTGGGCCGGACTTGTACTGTCACACAATAATCAAGACATTTTGTGCTTATTGGGCCAACAATTAGCGAATTAACTTGTGTGATTTATTGGCCCATTGGGCTATTTTTAATCATCCATAATGCGTTATATGAATTATTTCATGTAATGTCACGTTTATTTAAAACGTAGCACTACGTAATTTCCTAGTCAAAATCAACCGAATTTTCGACAAGTGTTAACAAAATATCTTCCAAATAATATTCTTTAATTTTCAATAACATAAAATCAAACACAATTATGTCTCAGATCAATTTTAACCCACCTTAAGTCAATTCATGTTTAAAACAATTAAATAAATGAAAATGTTAAGCTAATTCCCCTTTAAATCGATCAAATAAATAAAAAATGTAAACTTAATTCACATAATTTAAATGTAAATAATAAATCACGAAAATGCTTAAATAAATAAAATAAATAATTCTGAAAATACCAAAAAATAGAAAATACATTTAAAAAATCAATAAAAAAATGAAACAAATATCAAAATTTCCAAAAAATAGATTGCATGTTCGCAACCACGTTCTCTTTCATGTGCAATTCCTCTCATTCAAATTGAGTCATATCTCTTGTTTCTAGGGTTTGTCTGATGGTTAATCAAGGTGTTCAGTCTTTTACGCTGATATAATTAACACTAACTACGGTTAGTGGGGGAGGTCAAATGAACTAAGTAAGACCATGTCCTTGTAAATAAATAAAGAACCCAAATAAATCAAACTTCAAAGATAAAATTTTAAAAAAAATTAAAATGTTGAAAAATAATTCTCACATGTACCTTCTCAATAAAACATGTATAGTTTCAAATGCAGAAAGCACAAACGGTATACATTTTCCCATCCTTCCTTTGGTACACACAGATAAATTACCGAAATTAGTAGGCTTCTAGCAGCATTGTAAAATCAAGGTAAATGACATTCCCTGACGAGTAGAGAAGGGATGAGCAAATACATATAGAGCAGGCACAAACCTGACTATTTAGAAATGCTCATGATCCAGCTTTCACACATCTCTGTATACAACCAATTTCTATAGGGCCACTACCCATGTTGCAATGTAATCATAATTCCTCAATGCAGAAATCCATTATGTTTTCCGGCATAGAAGGTCACCATATAGGGTCTATTAGGATTACATTGCATCTACTGACATTTGTCTCACTCTAAGCACCTGAGACAATGCAACTGCCTCCCTAAATAATATTTACACATGGTTTCTGTGACACATTACAACATCTATCCAGAAATGTTGATGAGACCCATGGTGCGAGTATACCTCGGAGGCATTGATTTCCCTGCCCAATAACTCCATTGCCAGTAATTGACCAACACTTTTTCCTCAGTGTTCTGGGACTCCATGTGATGTGTCCAAGTGTGTGTGCGGAGTTTTGACCATAATGGATGTACATGAAAATACAAATTCTGCTATTATGTTGGTATGGCTGTCCATCTCCCGTAGACCCCTTCATGTGATTGTCGGTTGCTTCCTCAAGATTAACTGCAATTTTACAGCAATAATCTATGCTTACATTATGTAATAACTATTCTTGGTCAAAAGGCGGTGTTTCTCTTTATTATCTAACTAATAGGTCATTTTCCTTTATCCTATATCAACCTAATCCACCTTCTGAACCCGGAACATTGGAACCACTTGTTCGATTTTTGTGTTATTACTGATAATTTCATCATAATTGTATAAATATCTGTCTCCCTTATCTGTATGTGTACTCAGCTGAAACACATACTTTCACTTGATGAGAAGGCAAAGACAGTTGGGATGACATGGGGTTGGTGGGGGGTGGAGCATAATTCTTGCGCCATTACTGATACTTTCATCATAAATGGAGCCTCATATATATAAATTATCTGCTCTTCTAGGTGATTGGTAATGGCTCCATCTTTTCGATGCCCTTGTGGTTATGGATGGTGTGACATATTCACTAGTTAGTCTTCAAAAAATTCAAATCGTAAATATTATAAGTGTAAGGTATGATTTCCATTATGAACTTATCATTTATGTACTTATTCCAATTCTGAGAAAATGTGAAGTATTACATTACACCTTCAAAGATATTCATGTACGGTTGTTTTGCAGAATGAAGCATGTAAGTTCTTCATGTGGTGTGATGAGTTGACGGTGGTGGGACTTCGGGGATACTTATATGTCAATGCAATGTCAAGAAATCATGCAAAAGTTGATTCAGGAGAATGAACTGTTACGGAAGAGGGTACAACAGCTTGAATTCTAGTTGGAAAGGAAGACTAGGATTGCTGCGAGCCTAAGTCAAGCCATCTCCACCCTGACAACAGATGAAGCCGATAAGTGAAGGACACATGGATGTATTACGTGCAGAAACTGTATTGTACATAGGGAATGCTTAATGTACTATATTATCCCAAGTTTTGTAGACTGTTAAGGTGTATTAGTAAGTGTGTGACCTCGGGTGTTCAGAGCCTAAGGGTGAAGACATTATATTTTGTAACAGGGGTTTGGATTGACATGAACGTTAGGTGGTTTATTTATATGCGAGTATGCCGTTAAACAGTGTGGTTATGACTATGCTTTGTCCCGATGGGGACCATTTTGACTTATGTAATGTATGGTTCTTTCTCACGGTTCTTATACCTTTCATACTTGTCTTCATGTTAAGTGATACTAAAAGAGTAGCATGTGCCCATGTTAGAGTATACAATTTCAGCAACTATGTTTGCTTGAAATCACTAATTTTTGTTTACGTTCAGGAGTTGAAATACTTTAGAATTTCATGTGTTCTCTTTGATCTTCCAATTTGCAGTGAACAATCCTTTTGCAATGATTGGAGCACTGCTTCAACATATTTGAGCAACATGAGTGAACCCAGCACTACCTTGGTGGTTTGATCGTTTCGGTTACCTCACCTCATTTGTGTGATGGGGTCACAATGGAGTCTACATCCATTTCCCTTCTTTAGCCATCATGCTGACCTCTCTAGGTTGTTAGTAAAAATAACCTGTGCAAAAATTGTAATCTGCAATAGTTCTTATCATTTTTTGTATGGCTGTATAGTCTTTTCCATGTTTATTCTTTATCCTTTGTTACCATATGAGCATCTGAATTTCATCTGACAGTACTCCAATTGTCTTCCCATGTCAAAGCATGGGATCACATGATAACGATTCTATTCTTCGGAGCAACAATTCGGACAATGTGATTTCTACAGAAGTCTTATTGGTTGTATCTGATGTGAACTGCTATTTGATCATTTGAACTCCATGTTCGGTGCGTTCTTATGTTCGGACGAACAGCAATCTAAGTTAGTGTTGGTCGCGTTATTGCCTTTCTTCAACAATTCATATACTTCCAGTGCGTACCTGCAATATAGTGCTAAGGCAACCCAGTTTAATGTATTCCAAACCACATTCAGAAAGTATACATAACATTACAATCTCCCCTGGTTCCATTATTACCGTACTACTGACATGCAGTCAAAGTTTAACATACTTGGGGGTGGGATTACATTCCAGGTAGTTCCGAGACAAGCAGCCATGTCCCTTCATGTCTCCATTGCTCACAACAAACATTCATACATCCTGCAAATAAGAATAACATAAACGTCTATTTAGAAGCAGCCGCTACATAAAAAGTGGGCAAATTAAAAAAGCCATCGATTCCATCATATAACTTACAATGCATATCCTTAACTCGTGAGATCTCATCTCTAATACGATCTCGGATGGTCGCCATGTCACTAGAGTCTACCATGTTATTACTGTTGATGTCTTCCTCAGAAGCATTGCTCGCATCTCCACCCATTCGTTCATTCTCATATCTATCCTCATCCGCAAATTCCATGTATATTGTATCACTCATTTTTTGCTCTATCAAGAAGTTATGCATCGTCATAGAAGCGACAACAATCTTCACTTGCTTGGGGAACGAATAGGGTGGCATGTCATTCAAAATCGCCCACCTGCATTTCCATAATCCAAACGTCCGTTCTATCACATTCCTCAACGACGAGTGCAGTTGGTTGAAATGCTCATTTTGGGAACGTGCGCCGGCTCGCCGAAATGCTGGAATATGATATCTGGTGTTTCTATACGGACCTAAGAAACATGTTCTGTTAGGATAACCTGCATCAACAACATAATATTTCCCTGCAAATCACAGATAGTTAATCAGGATAATATTGCTACAATAATGAATATATTGAATACTCATGATGGGCATACTAACCGGGAGGAGGCATTGGAAAGTTGTTTCGAGGATCTGACATGGATACACTTAGAACCTTTGAGTCATGCGCAGTGCCTTCCCATCCAGCAACAGTAAATGTGAATCTCATGTCAAAATCACAGACACCTAACACATTTTGAGTGCATGACTTCCCATCTCTACCACTACGAAATGCTAGTTGCCGTGCTCTAGGGATACGAGCACTGACATGGGTACCATCCAAAGCCCCAATACAATCCTTGAAGAAGGGCCAGTATTTCCCTCCCCCATAGTGTTGCACATGTTGTGGCACTGTGTTCAACGGCTGTCGAGGTCGATCATATCGATGGCCCAAATACAAAATGCTTTGAGAACAATATTAAAGTAACGGCTAATTGTCTCACCTGAATGGTGGAACTTATCTTGCATGTTACATTACGCTCATTGTGTGCTAAGGTCTGCAAGAAAATACGCATTTGCTCTTCAACTGTTACATTCCGTGTACTCCTAAGTAAGCCTCTTTCTCTAATATTGCGCATAATTTTTTAAAGATATCTGGGTACATGCGACAGGTGCTGTAGCATGGTTTCCAATGTCCATTCAACATCTTGTGAACAATGGTGTTTCCACGACATGGGTCATCGTACACAGTTGTATTCCTATAAATCGGCGCCAGTAAAGATAAAGGATGACAAAACCAATACAAGCAACACATCTATCAAATTGTCATCATCCTCAGTGTCGTCCATCTAAATACAAGATAAGTTAGTAATAAGATGCAGTCATTACTTTTAAACCTGTAAAACTAAAATGAACAGAAAGGCACATAATATCAGGAGTACATCACCATACTAATCACAACACTTAAAACATATTACTAATAAGTCAGGAGATACATAGCGGACACCATCTTCTGCCATCATTAACCCCAAGTGATACAGGTTAGTTCTGTCACAAAAAGATGCAAAATACCATCCCCAAGCAGCTTTCTGCCCATATGTAAGGGAGCACTAGTAATAGCCTTAAAGTTTATGTACATCAAAATAGCACAGTTGACATGAACACATTCATGGAACTTAGGGACGAGAAGACCTAACCAGTTCACTCGATAGCCACAAACCACGACTCTTAGCAATCTTGAGAGCAACATAATCTCCTATTATCTGCATCTCTCATCAACCCAACTGTGGACAACCACTCTGGGGTGTCCCTTTCCATACCAGGAATTTGTTCAAGCAGGTCGAGGACCACCTCAATGGAGAAAGGGTCCTCCTTCGATCTAGTGTTGTTGGTCATCATGTTCCTAACCTTCAATACATCACACCTCCCCGCATGGCCAACTCTATTTTATCACCAGTGGACAGTTTGGATCTCTTCACATGTCGGCTAGAAGTGCCACCTAGTTCAGGAGTATTTCTCTTCCTACTACCAGACTGCTCTTGGCTTCCTTCCCTGCCACCACGTTCAATAGGTGAAGCAGTACCACAAGATCCATCAAAGGAGATAGGTTCATCATCTAAATTTGCTGTTATGTCTTCATCAATGTCAAAATCAGGTGGGATGACACCAGACGATGGGACATATGTATCCTCTCCCAATGCCGCACCTTCTAAGAAAAGACTATCCAAGTCACGTTCATGTGCCAATGGTGCGGTTGCAAACTTCTCTGCTCCGGGCCAAGTCTATATCATATTCAAAAAGAATATAATGTATTAGTTCATAATTTCCTTGTACTAAACGTATGGAAGCTAACTAATGGTAGATATACCTTTCCAAAATTTTCCCACCATTCTGTTGTTTGAGAGTATGTCTGTTTAACTTCATCCCACCCTATACCGGTCTGTTTCCCTAGCGCTTTCCATATCTGCCAGTCCCTTCTTGTCGAATCCCAATGGTTCTTAAGCTGGGATCTGATGTAATGTGTCCCACTTTCTTTAAAGAACTCCCTCCCTAGGTTATCATACCCGAGCTTGTTAAGGGTATTGGAAGGTTTATTACCAGCTACCTTCTGCTCCAGACATATCCTCACAAATATAGCATGCTTGCGCTCATCCCAAACAGCTTTTACTGAATGGCCAGAGCCTTTGCATGTCCGTCCCTTACTTTGCCCCTTATCCTTTACTCTATCAGAGCCTATAATGTCATCTAAAATCTGCCAATAGTGCAAGGAAAATTGGACAAAGGTTAGAGTTCCATCTGAACTGAAGCAAGAATAATGATTACAAAACTGAAAAGTGGGTGGTAATAAACAGTCATTGCCATGGTATTGAATCAGTAATAGGTAGTAGTGAACTTATGAAATGTATAAAAAGTCAAAAAGTGATGGGAACTGTGATGTGTTAGTAGGATGAACAGGAATGATGGACAATGTAATGTATTCCCCTGTATATTCAGGATTTCCCCTAAATGGAAGTTCATCTGACAGTGCTTGGTAGTAGCAGAAGCATCAAGTATGCAAATGAGAATTCTTATATGTTGAGTGATAGTGGTTGTGTTGTTATATTCTATCAAGCATTTCCTTTGTTTACAAATTAACTAATCTCATGGTAAAATGAAGCCATTTTTAACAGGTTCAAACCTGTATGAAGGCCATGCAGAATTCGGCTAGGACCTAGAGCAATCCTGTCTCCCTCACCCACACCAAAATATCCCATTTTCCCTCTGATGCTATGATCCATGTACTATACATTAAGTGGTCCATATGAAAAGTTGTACAACATGTATAAATTGAAACCGCATGATGTCTATAAATCCAAGCTTGTAAGTAGTTGCAGTTTTACTCTTAACCGAAATATGAAGATGAGTGGTGGTCCTATGGTCACAAGTGCATGTGTAGCATGTGCCCATGTTTGAGAAGGGGAAAAAACAATGGATGGTCAGAATTGAGTATTTTCGACTTCCCTCAGCCCCTCTAGGAATGGTTTTGTGTCCCTAAATAGAGCAGGAGCTGCTATTTTGAAATAAAAGAAAATGAGTCGACTGAAATTCCAATCAATCTCAACCAAAGTGGGGCCATAACTCACTGATGATGTGCTATTCAAATGAAGAAGAAATTAATAAAATCAAAATATTGTCATAATCTTTCATTGCCATGCTATTGAATGGATACAGCAATGTATAGGTAAATGTGATGTTCTATAATCTATAAATTGTGGAACAAACATGCAATCCTTAGTGTTGAACCTTACTGTCATTAGAATTAACAGGAAGTTGTGAAATTGTCATGTATTCCCCTCCAATTTTTAAGCATTGGATGAAGGAACATCCCAACTTTCCGTAATGAAGTTTTGCTTTTAGAAAAATAAACATCCATACACAATGTTCCTACCAGGAAAAAAGAAGGAACTTACTTCCATTGGGCTTGGAGTGTTGAAGACATTGAACTGTGTTTCTGGTCTATTTTGGGAATCGACCACCCCTGCCCCCAATGTTGGATGAAACCTATTATATTCAGGAAGTGATTGTCCTCGATTGGCAGCATGCGTACTCCAATTGTCCATGGGCCCTTGATGGAAGAATTGGTATTCTGAATGTCTTGTGCGGTCTTGACCACCCATCATTGGAATTTGGGAAGGTCCATCTCCACCCTCATTGCTCGTTCGTAGACGCTCTTCTCTGTCTGTCAAGTTTTGGGAACGATCCATGTCGCGGTTCCTGAAAGTAACTATATGGTTGATGTACGAATTTGTAACAGGTTAAACTTTTGCACTTCATATGTGAACATGTTGGAGCAGAAATGACACATTAAAATGTGCGTATGGGAACACTATGTTTAAATGTGTTGATGGAATGACAATGGACTAGATGATGGTACCCCAAAACGCATTTCAGTACTGGGGGGAACACAAGTTATGCATGAAATAGATTGGTACGGAAGAGAGTTCATAGTTTATGGGATTTGCACCATTGCCAGTGTTATCACAGGGATCAAAATGTTCAAAGAAGTAACATTAGAAAGATCTAAATTGCCATGGCCGCCTAAATTTTAGGTAACATTCCAGGTAGTAGACTTGTTCTTCTGCTGTTCTTGGGCCACTTCATGTGTTTCAATAATTATGGAGTATTCCTTACTATTAGTTGAGTACATTAATAAAAGTACTCACATTATTCATAAGGTTGGTGTATAATTGATGTACATGATAATAAATAAGAATGTGTACAGAGCGGCTTTACCACTTGCTTTTCCTCTGTTACTGTCATATGTAGTTCCTTGGCTACACATTTCATTGTTGTGTAGAATTGGTTCAATTGCATAGAGCATTTACCTACGAAGGTGCCTCTGATCAGCCATGACATGTGTCAATATTCTTTGTTAACCTTGTTCTCTTCCAAACGTTTAATCCCAATAAGTATCTAAACTTGGACAGGTGATCCCCAAGGTAGTTAGTATCATAACATCAATTGTCAGGAAAAATGAAATGTCCACATATCACAACTATCATAATGTCGGGTATTTTCCTTCAAAGACAAATTCATTCATGTGAAAAGAACATGATCAGTGTGTAACTTTGAAAGCATTTTAAATAAGTACACAACACTTATGCACAAATTTATTAGGATTGCATTCAGAGCAACATTTGTTGAGTATGAAAGTAGGAGCACATGCATGACTTCATCACAGACAGAGGGCATGAAAATATGGTACATCTAGATACAAACAGATTTAACCTAATATGGGCTTCTTTGGAAGTCTTTGGTGTGCTCTTTTTCATGCGGTAAGATCCATAGAGAACTTTACTCTTTGTGATGGAACATCTTAATATGAAATTCTTGAGAGAGAGAGAGAGAGAGAGATCTATTATTGAATCAAGAGACAAAATATTAAAGATGATTATTATTTTTTTCATTGGAGACTTGTAGGCAATAAAAGGATAATATAAAGTATAATAGTCAACAAATTAAAGTGCATCTTTAATCTTTCCGTTTGAATTCTTATGTCCATGACAAGGAGCAAGAATCTAACTGCTAATTCACATGGGACAGAGCGCATCTAAACTCACAGACTCCACAGCAGCCCCGGAAACAAGGATGGTAATTAAGACCAGAAACCATGACTATATATAACTATAAGCCATTTTTAATTGCATAATGTAAGCTACTTCATTTTTCGGTGCAGGGGATACCACTACTGTCGGCATGATCTATGCTTTGTCTAGTAGGATAGACTTGTCATTCATTGGCACATCAAGTGAAGTGAGATGGGCGGGCAAAGGAAATGAACACAGTAAACTCACAACCCATGTAATGGGTATATCTCCTGGTGGCAGATTAAAGATACGAAGTAGCAATAGAAGAAGATGCGTTAATCGTTTGAAGAACTGTGAATGAGCATTGAAAGAAGATGGACCTTTGTATATGAGAGGAACATTGCAGGTTTGAAATCATGCAAATTTGTGGATGTGAGTTACTGGATCGTCGTATGTGCGAAATCAAAAGGAAGGGATTCAAGGACCAACCACTGCCGTCGCATTAGAACCTTTGTCTTCAACAGATCTACGGTTGGTAAGTTCTTGTTTTGCTGTCGTCGAAGCTAGGGTTTCCTGTCTTTATTCTCCTAGTGCAGAGTATTCGAATCTCAGGAGTTCTCTGGGAAGAGGAGACACAGATTATTGCAGGATGGTTGGAATGTGAGAACATATGTGTTGTGTTGTACGTAGGGGGAAGGAGGCAAGAAACCGAGCATTATTCCGGACATGAATAGCATACCAGGTTTCAGCTTTCCATGGGGTCGTTCCGTGCTCCACGCGAGGTCCCTCCGGATGGCGTTGCAGGCGGCATGTACATTCGTCGGAGGAGATGGGAAGTGTGGAGAAGATGGGTATATTTTGCAGTCACGCCCAGCTGCATTTGAGGTGGCTTCTACGCGACGGTGGGATGGATCCCCATTTGTGTCTGGCGACGCCTAACCTTGTGTGTGTCCTCCGACACCAAATTTGAAGGCGTGGGCATGGATGTCAAAACACTGGTGGAATCGGTCTGCCATTTTCTGAAGCGGGTCGGTCTCCGCTTCTGGTGGAAGAGGGAGATGGCTCCGGCTGTGTCTGTCTCTCTCTCGCCGGTGAAGAATCGCTGTGCACGGACTCCCAGAACAGACGCGCACATTTGCAACCACGTTTGGATTTGTCAGAGATTCTTGCATCAGAATCACTGCTAACCCCGGTACCAAACGGTGCCTAATTACGAAAGGAAGCTACATATATTCAAGGAAGGCTATCACTGCTTACTGTGTAAAATCTTGGTGTCCCTATCAGTCAGATGATGGCATGGGCAAGCCACCAGTCAGATGATCTGCTTTGACATCTTCCAAACCAAAAGAGGAGTATTTGGGTGGGGATGGGAGTTGTTCAAAGTTTCTAACCTTCATAACCCATATGTCATCAAGGGGAGCTTATACAATTCTCAGCCAACGGAACAGGATAGAAACTAGAAGACAAACCAAATTAAGCCCACTCCTGTACACCTGCAACACATCTCCAGCGATCGTAGCATCTACTTTAACTAGCCAAGCATAAAAGAATGACGAAGAACATAAAACTTAGGCCTTCTTAGGTATCTCTAAGTACCCAATCCTTCAGATGTCATAGAAAGTCATCCAACCAACAGGGGCAAGGACTCAGACTGACCCCAAGTAATTCATCTGTGCTCAAGGAAAACAGTATTAAATATCTTTTTTCCATTGTTTTCCTGATTTAGTATTCAGATGAACATACAAGGTGTTAAGCTCTATACATAATGAAAGTGTAGAACATGAGAGTGAGCAAATCAAATTCTGAAGGATCCTTATATAAGAAATTTATATAACACATGAAATAACATTGCCAATATGTTCCATTATGCATGATTATACATAATCTTCATAATGTGGTGAACATGTTAATGGGGACCCATCCATCCAAAGCGTCGAAACCCATCAAATGAAACCATGGTCATCAGCCACTACTTCTGTACAACGGCCCATCCCAACCCCAGTACTGCTGTACGCCGGCCCCTTTCAATTGAACACCGCAAAACGGTAACCCAAACCCTCAAAGCAGCTGTACCCTTCACCTCAAAACGACGGACGCCTCAAACATGAATACCACAAACCCAACATTTACAGCAAAATCACAAAGAACGAAGATAGGGAAAAAGAGTTACGTGGTAAGTAGATCACGCCGTTCATAATCTGGCTGATTTGAGGAGGAAGATGAGGCCGCCGCCGTCGGAGGTGGGGAACCGCCGCTATCTCCTCCGCCGTCGGTGCTCTGCAGGTGCGACGCCATGGCAGATAGGAAGAGGAGGTTAGGAAGGAGCAGCAGCTGCGGAGTTCTAGCTGCAAACGGACAACACGCAGACGATTCCGGGAGTCAAAATGCAGGCTCCATCGGGAAGCCGACACGCCGAAAATCCCGTCCCAGTAGTCCCATCTCCAGCTGTAAATCTAGGAAGGAACGCCTGCAAGTGAAGCATGCATGACGGCGGAGGTCGAAGGAAGCTGCCTTGCGGCAAGGGCTGCTTGCTGCAGACGACTGGGAACAGTGGACGGAGGGGACGCGTGACGTGAGGAGGACGAAGGGAGCGCGGAACAAGCCATGTCGGAGGGGAGCGCTTCCCGCGCGGACTGGGCTTTTTGAGTTGGGGTAGTGGGAGCCACACGGTTAAATGACATGACATCTCCGCTGCCCTGGCCAAGGCTGTTTTTTTTGGGTGGGTTGGATTAAAAAGTGGTTAAGGGGCTTTGATAATTAGATAAGGGTTAACCATCGGTTATCATTGGCGATAAAATTTTAGACCCCACTTTGAAAACATAGTTTAGTATGATTACCCACTAGATAATTATCACTCATTCAAAAGGGTGAGATAAATTAGCCATGATAAGTATCATAGATACTGTGGAGTCCATTTCTGGCCTCCTAGGTCTATAGACCCATCATGACCCAATAAGAAAGTAGTGCGATGGCTTCTCAGGCATGTGTCCTCGGAGACAGTCGAAGTCCCCGAACACGCCTAATCGCCATGCTTCCAAGGGCACTACAGAATCTAACTTCGGAATCAGAATATCACCAAGCGAATCCAAGTAGGATAAGATCACGAAGCACCAACCGCACGGTGGGAAGCTCTAGTCCTCTCCGAATAGGGAGCCACTAAACACCGGACAAACTCACCGAGCACGACCACGGTCTCTTGTTCGGTGCCTGCTAGAGCAATTATGAGGAGTGGCCCTTGGTCTCCCAATAGCATTCAATGGGACGACAAAACACGTCTCCCCGCAAGAGGAGTAGCATTGGCACGGAACCCCAAGGGACATCTAAAACAGACATCCCCTCGTCTTGGGAACCCAACCGTCCCGTCCTCCCTTGCATCATTGGAGCAGGACGTGTTCGGACCTTTTATGTCCTCTACTTATATAAGGAACATGTAACATTCATGTAAAGGTACGTACAATCATCTCTCACAATCGCCCACGTGCGAAACCACATACAAAAGAACCTTCTCTCCCAAGTCCAGTGGCAGTCATCCCTAACTTTAGCATCGGAAGGTTCTCCCGGTTCTTCAACTTGGTTCCTCTGAACCTTTCTAATTTTGCAGGCTCATCATCCGCATCGGCGACCGTTCGCTCCCAGTTATCAAGTGGAGGCATGTTCGGCCCATTACCAAACGGAAACACCACCACAGATACCAAATAAGAAAGATGGATAAAAGCATTATTTATGGATAATTTAACTTTGAATGAAAAATATACCAAATAAAAAAGATGGATAAAAGTGATACTTTAACCACGGATAAAAGTGGGACAACTATTTCTTTTTTGATCAAACTAACGAAGTAGTTGTTGCACTCCTGTTGAACTACGCCACTTGCAAGTGCAAAATACATAGTAATTAATGGCAGCAACTATAGCAGACAACAGTGATCGATCAGCAGTGGCCATCGATTGAGCTCATAAATATGGATTTTGAGCTCATAAGTCATAAGTAAGTAATGATTTTAAACTAAGAAATATTATTTTGAGGATTAAAAATACCACTAGACTTTTAATAATAATAAATTTAGCCTAAAAAATTCTAACTTTGGACAAAAAAAATACCAACTTTGGGCTTTGAAATATTAACTTTGGGCTCATAAAGTCACGCTACAAATATAGAAATTTGGCTTTAGACGAATAAATAATGACTTTGAAGTCGTAAAGTCATATTTTTGGCTCATAAATACAAAATTTGACTCATGAATACAGATTTTTGGCTAAAAAAAAAACTTTTGGCATTGATAACTTCCGCCACATTAACCTACCTATCATCTCAACTAATACCTTCTTACACTTAGGGTCCGTTTGTTTTAATGTAAACACTGTTAGGAAAGTTTTTCAAGAAAATTTTATTCTTTCTCTCATTTGTTATTATTGTAAAAGTAAATTCAAAAAATCAATCCTAAAATTACCGAATTTTGGCATCCGCGCAAAAGCACGGATGCCGTTTTCCGTTTGCTTTGTTGCTGCGGCTGCGCCATTTGCCCATGAGCCATTTATATGCACTATTCATTCGAGATGAATTTTTATTTTTGTTCCACTCATTTAAATAGTATTTGTCAAATTTAATTATTTTTCATTAGTTAATTTAGTTTTTGCTTTTTTATTAAAATATTTGTAGAATACTATTCATTCAAATTGTGTTTTTATTTTATTTCTCCTACTTTAAATTATATTTGTCAAAGTTACTTATTTTTATTAATTATCTATTTTTTTATTTTTTAATATTAAAAATAAAAAATAAAAATTTTGATGGATAGTGTTAATACACAAGGAGTATATGACTCTCTCTTATTTGAGTAGATCATAAGATCTCATACTCCTCCATACAACTTTATATTTTCCTAACAACCAAATAGACAATTACGTTTTTCATGTTCACGTAAAAGTTATTCCGTGAAAACTATTTTCCTCTAAAACTGTTTACATACAATCAAATGAACCCTTAGTGCAAGAGGGGTTTCGCAAAGTATCACTCATCAAAATAGGCTTAGATTGTGTTCACCAACAAATGTTTAGTAAAAGTCCAACTTCTTTAACTTCCACTCTTAACAAGATAAATACTACATATATGTATACGCAATTGTACTATACTGAATCGTTATCTAATAATCTCATTTTTTCTTGAATTTTTTGTTATAGATTTCCTTCCTTCAGAATAACCGAGGATTAAATTTCTAACATCCAAAAAGTGCTCCTAACTGAGTTTACACTAGGGCATCTTTAATCCATGGAGAACAATGAGATAAGTGGTGTGCGCAACAAGTGAGAAGATAGAAGGTACAATTCTATACCATTGGTTTGTATAAGAGGTGATAAAAAAAATGAAACAAGATGTGATGATAAAGTTCACTTTTTTTGAAATAAGAATATGTCTTATCTTATTTATCTTATGTCTTCTCAATTTTTTTCATGAATTAATTATATAAGAATGTTGGTTACCTCATTATTTATTGTAAATTTAAACCTGCAACAAATATTACTCATATTTAAAGCTAACAATGTAAAAACAAATTAGGTGATGTTACAATTACGAGCACATATATTTTGAGCAGTTCTTTTAATGATGGGAAATAACATACAATATTTATGTAACGTACTTGAATTTTGATTACCCCATTACTGGGTCTAGCTAGTTTGGGGCCATTATATGGCTATGCAGGCGTTTTGGGCCATTGTTTGGTTAGTTTGGAGGTTATTTGATTGGAAATCGCAAGTTTTGTGAAGTCTAGGTTTTTATCGTGTAGGTATCAATTGGTGCATTTGAAATGTGCTGACGTTGAGCTGCGTGATAAAAGTCTGGGAGTCGACTCTCGTTACTTGTCATGCAAGACTCCAATAAGTCGATTTCCTCTAGTTTGGGTAGGGAAGCTTCCCTTCTTCATGTTTCCTATGAACTTTTGAGGTTTCTAGCGTGGATGCATGGATCGTATTAAGTGTTTTTTCATCACTATGTAGTTGTTATGTGATTGTAGTGATTCAATCTCCATGAAAACTTGTTAGAAATCATGTTTTAGGGTTCAAGCTTAGAATCATGCTTGGGGTTCTTTGATGGTTTTCCAAAATGCTTTGGGGTCTTTCATAGTTCTATACATGTACAGTGTGTGTATGAGCTGTGAAATGCAGGTCTGACAGATTTTTCTGAGTTGAACAGGAGGTTCTTGTGTTCTGTCATCACACCTTAGATCGCGTCTTCAGACGCACGCGTGCACTCTGTGTTGCATGTTAGTGCATGGAGATTGTACTTGCGCATCTATCTCACATAACCTAGTCGTGCTATTGTGTATGGCACAACTAAGGCATCGTTTGAAACTGCGGTAGGAGGAGATTTTGAAATTAAAATCTCTGACAAAATCCACCCCAGTTTCAAACACCTTTCCGCTACTTCGGTGAGTGTGAGAATCGCTGCGCTGACAGAAGGAGAGAGATAGAGAGAAAAAATTCTCTCGCTCCTCCCTTGCAAGCGGAACGGAGGGCCGCTTTTGAAGATTTGAGGGGCGCCATGTTACTCCGTCGTCTTGCTCTTTGCCGATGGTTTTTTACATTTTTTATTTTGTTTAAAAAGTTTCACAGCTTTTCACACAAACGGCGCGTCTGGCGAGGTAAAAGCATCCGTCTGACAATTTTTACAGAGAATCGGCTTTTGTAAAATTTCTATTTATAAATAGCTATTCCAAACGCCACCTAAGTGTAAGGCAGGCGGTGTCCTGGATTTTCCATGTGTGATGCAGTATTGCATCATAAATGGTGCTACGAGGTGTTTCTAGTGAGTCTGTTAGTGACGCTTGGTGACTTGCATGATACCTCACTAGTTGAGAGTCTTGGCAATGTATGTGCTTATAGGGGATTAGTCTCAGTGTTGTGTCCATTGAAAGAGTCTGGTGTCATCTTCTCGGTCACCCCTTGTGTGCCTCATGCAGGTAAGGGGAAGATGACTTTGGCATAGTGCCTTGTTGTTTGTCTTTAGATTGCTTGAGTGCATTCCTGGTTGGGGGTGTAGACATCAACAGAAGTATAGGTTCCCAGATAGTCGTATGTTCTCTCTTGCCTCACTTTGTGGGACTCAGAACCCATAGGGGGAGTTAGGCATGAGATTGCATATGTAGCCCGCCAGGTTGCAGATGTGGGTGTGTGCTATGTAGTCACTACAACCTCTCTGGTCAATAGGTAGTTTTTGATGCCCTGAATTTATTCTTTTTATATGGTGAGAGGATATTCACTTTTGTGTGCATAGCATGTGTAATTCATTGTGCCTACTATAATTTGTACTTCTCTTGAGCATATATATATATATATATATATAATTCATGTGGAAATGAGCAATTAGCTAAATGAGGTGTATTTATGATACTAAGAATCTCAGACTTAGACTTAGAATACTTGAATAATATTATGCTGTACTATCTAAATATTGAAGAATATCCTATACTACCTATTTCATGGATATTGTGTGAGAGTGTATGAAGTGCTATGTGTATGTATGTATGTATGTTATCTTATGCATGTGATAATTGTATACCTAATTCTACATACATAACACCTTGGTATGCTTATGTATGCATGTGTATGTTTAGTTGTAAACGTTGTTCATTTGCATGGTGTAGTTAATGTGTACATGTACTTCGTACATTGCATGTAACATATAGAGTGCAAGTATGGTAGGTGTATTTAGTAGTGTATATTGTAATTCTATACTCCTCATGAATAACATGCATGTATTTTATGATATTTGAGGTGATAATAGGCAATTAGCTAATTGTGCATATTGTGTATATTAAAAATCCCACGCATATAGTACTTAAGTAATGTTGTGCAAGTTTAATCTAATTACCGGTGCACGTTTGTATCTATCTATTCCATGCATAATGTACATAAGTATGTTACATCCGTGTGCGTATGCTATATATATGTCAAATCAGTGTGTGCATACAAGAACTATTTTGTGAATAGATTATTCCTAGCTAAGTTAATTCATATTGCCTCCTAATGACTGTGAAACCCTCTCAATTCTTGTCATTTTATTTTGCCGCGTGTTGAGTCATGCTTATGTAAAACAATCATGTACGCATAGTATTATCTACGTACGTATTAGCTTTTGTGCTATGTATGCATGTGTATAATTATATGGTAAATAGGTTTGATGCATGGTGTGATAGTGTTTTACTATGTTACATACACTGTATGTATATATGTATAAGTTGAACTGATTTCTGCATATTTTCAGGTTCTGGTCGAAGGGCCAATTGCGTCAACAAATGGACAGACGTCCATGAGGAGTCGGCGTCAACCTCGATGGACGCCACCCTAGGGTAATGGCTAGAGATGTGGACGTTTACTTCTCTGACATGCATGCGCAGCAGACCCCGAAACTCCAGGGGCAAGCAAGCCCAACCATTGGGGAGAAGTCCCCAACGCTATCAGACATCCCATCACACCCTCCGGGATACCCCAAACCCCTCTCCTATAAACTAAACCCTTTCTGCACCATAAAAGCCTCCTCTTGAGTCTTTGCAAGGAGAAAGAAACCCTAGCTGAGAACAAGAGAGACCTGAAGTTGGTGGCCTTTGATCCGTCGACTGGAGGTGTTCCCCAAGGAGCTACAACGTCTGGAGACCAGCCAATACATCCAAGAAGAGATCCCAACTCCGAGGTGGCCATCTACATCTACATCGACAGGAGAAAAGATCGAGGAGTTTATGAGCACCTTTTTGGCAGGGCCGAAAAGAGCTTCATCAACATAGTCTGATCTTTGTAGATTTTTTTGAGAGACAGTAACCTGGATCTTGATCCTATACATGTCCCCTTGAGTCTTAGTATTTTTACGGATTTTTCCTCGAGTCCTAGAACCCCACATTCCCCAAATCCCTACAGGAACTTAACGGCAATGCCCCTTGCCGTTAAGATCTACAGTTAGCGGCAGAACTATGAATGCCGTTAATCCCTTTAATGGCCAACCTTGTCGTTTAGTTCACCAGGACAGAACAGTGAGTTGTTCTTCCTTATATATGATTAATTTCTGGATTTTCTTCGCATGAGGATATATTGTAAACGTTATATGCTATGTATATGGATGGTGGAAGGTGTTGTGAGATTTTGTGATTTCTGTAAAAAAAATTATGATGGCTATATTTCTTTGACATACAGTTAGATAAAGACCTTGGATATGATAGCCTACTGTTCACCATTGATTCGTGAGGAATTTGAAGCCATAATTTTATGGATCATGTGTATGTATGTCAGTCTGTTCCCTACGAATTGGAATTTTTTCCCATGATCATGTGATTTATTACCATTTCTGTATTGAAATAGAAGCATGTGTAGGTTCTTGTAAACTTATAGTAAATTGTATAATGTGAGATAAATTTGGGGAAATTTTTCTATGATTATATGAATATTAGATCAGGTCTGTGAAACTCCAATCTGACATTTATGTTGCGTTTCCATGATAACTGATTTTATGACGACATGTAATTAAGTATTTATATTTTCTGTAAATCCTGCATAGCTCAGAAAATATGTAATTTGCATGTATGATATGAAACCTGCAATAAGTCTGTGGTTAAATTCTCATGTTAATTGGGGAACAGAAAGTAATATTCATGTAAATTTCACATGAAAATAGAGATTAAGTGTGTCCATTGAGATGATTTACTGCTGATTGATCTCAGTATGATTGGGATAATTTTTCTGAGTGTTTAAATCCTGTTAACAGTAGTATCATGTTAGGTTAACTGAGACATGTGGATTTATGGATGTAACATATAAAATGATTCAACAAATAGTAAAACATGTGAACAATGTGTGAAAATGCGATAAGTGAATGTATGTGAAATAATTGGGCCAAAAATGACCGGCTACCCTAGAGGCATCGAGAGCTGTACAAAAAAAGTCCCTATGGAAAGCTCTATGTGTGAAAAGTTCATCCTAAAGCATTAGGAAATCTCGGAGGTGGACAAGTACCCACTGGATAGGGTGGAGAGGGCTTCTCCCGGTCTGCGCAGTTTACCAAGATTCACCACTGAATTGCCTAGGTGGTGGGTATGTGATTATGAGTTGTTTTTATTGTTATGCGTTTATGAGATGTGATGAGTTGTGTTATGCGATGAGTTATGAGAATGAGATATTTGTTAGTGTCTTTACTGGTAGTTAGGACTATGTGTCATGGCAATTTGTTTAAGCAATGAAATATGAATAGGTGTGAAATGATATGTGAATGTGGCACATGGTGAGTGCAACAAATGATATGATATGTGATAGCGAAAACAAGTAATGATATGATAATTATGTGAAAGGAGATGTGAGGGAGAGTTAATGCAATGAGAGTGTGCTTGCATGTGAAACTAGTTTATTAGCATGCTACGTTTATGTTTTCCATATGTTAATATTCACTTGAAATGCCATGCTAGTATCATATCATGTAGATTACGATTCGTCATGTAATGGTGTATGTGAGTAAACTTAGACAACTATGTTCTTTATGCAACACCCAAATATGAACATGTAGACTTGTCGAAGGGATAAGATAATATGTGAATAATTATATATCCATGTAATTGAATGTAATGCATATAAGAACAGCAAGTAAAGTGTGATTATGTACATGATAAATGCATGAATAATATTTGGATTCCATGCTAGTTGAAATGCTCGATTAGTATAAAGTTTCATACTTAAGTGCTTATTGTTGCTAAATGATTTTACCATGTTTTAACCTTCAATTCATGCTATAAAAATGTGAAACTATGTGCATGTGATTTTATTATGTTAAAACAGCAAGTAATTGTTCAATTAGATACAAAAAGTGCATGTGAAAAGAAGTAGTTATCATGCTATCTTGTTATTTTCCCTTATGCTCAATTTTATGCTTTAGTGATAGAGATATCTATGGAATGAAAAGAACGTGTGGACGAATCATGCTACATGTTAGGTGTATGAAATATGTACAGGTGTATGATGTAATGCTCATGATTTAGAATAGAATATGATAGACTAAAGCATGCTCATGTGGATAGAATATGTGTTGCTAGTTAAGAGTAAGGACCATGTGTACCCTTGTGATTTGATGATAGTGCGCATCTCTTTAATGTTAATGGCTTAGTGTGAGTGTGACATGTTTAAGTTTAAGTCTTTGGTTTGCTTGCTGAGTCTTTGGACTCACTCTTGCTTCGGCGTATAGGTTGACAGGTATCGTGTACTAGAAGGAAGCTTAGTGAGGATCGCCTTTTAGAAGACTATTTTGTGGAGCTGCTACTAGTTGTACTTTTCTTTCTCATAGTATGAAAAGAATTATTGTATGGACAATATTTGGACAATGTAGTTCTTTTATCTTGTATTAATGTGGACATTGTCTTTCTAGTTCGCTATTTAGATTGTAGAATGTGTGTTGGTGATGGATTAAAAGTTGAGTTCTTCATTTTATTCCGTTGTATTCTATTGCTATCCAGGTACATATCAACCTATCGACTAGTGTTGGGTACATGCCCCACTGTGACGACGCCCTTTATACCGATGGGGATTGGTATAATAGTACCGGTATGAAGAGGGTCGTTACATAGTTAGACATGGGTGTGGCAGTCAGAATGTATTTTTGAATATAAGACTCGAGGGAGGTTACTTTGTACTCTTTTCTGGGTCAAATGCTAGCTACTGACAGGCTAATTTTCGTACACCCGAGTGTTTGCATCTTACTTACCGACTCGTGATTTGTGTGGATATCATAATGATGCATGATGTGAATTATTTACTATTTATTAGATGCACTTTCCTCCTTATGGAATGAATATATGTTATTATGTTACATGTTACTTGCTCCGAACGTTGGGGGTCTCCCTACCGAGCGCCCAGCGCCCGGCCGATCCACCGCAGTAGTGAGTGGGACCTCTTCTACCAGTAGTTAGTGAGTTTGTACACTGCAGAGTATGCCCCAAGTTGATGTACTTTTCTTTCGAACTTCAATTATGTACTAAGACAATGTAATATGATGTATATATTTGAATAACAATGCGAATTATTTCTTTCTTTCTTACATTCACACTGGACACTTCTACATTACCCTTTCGAGACTGTGTGGGTTGTGGGTTGGTGGAGTTAGATTTCGATCCTTAGTAGGTTCGGACGACGAGGACCACCACAAGTTGGGTTTATACAAACTGACCTAGAATCAAATCCTAGTATGTATGCCTAACTCACAACTTCTTTCAAGCCGAGGAGTGAGATTAGTGACAACACTTTTGTATCGAGGAATAATGCACTCTTATTATTCGACACCTAAGTATTGGGTCAATACTTTTGTTTAACACTTTGCTCTTTTTGATGGAACCATGCTTAATTGGCTACTTCTTGCTCCTCCATTTGGTGTCATGGAGATGATGATAGTCCAATAACATGGTTAGACATATTATAAGCATGAAAAAATAACATTTTGGACTCGTCATTATTAATATCATTATTGTTGATGCTGACTAAGTTATTGATCATATTCCTAACTCTCGATTTGCTCTCCAAACTTTCCTAAAAAGACAGTTCGGTTCAAATCTTAATCATAGGAGAGCCTTATCCCTTATCTTGGGTAGGGGACCTGATTATACTTTTGTCTTACAGGTTGACCCTCTAGTGAATCTTGACCTTCCAGTACCATCATCCAGGAAAATCAAATCATGTTCCTATCCTTATCGATCTCAGACTGACCTTAAGGGTTGGATCTCTTTCTTTGACCTTGATAGTTTATTCTAGATTAATTATTAATTATTGTTGTTGTTGTGGTGGTGGTGCCAACATATTACGTTAACTATGGGCAACTTGTCCATGATTGCCAACAAGGACCGCCTAGAGGAAGTACATGAAAATGATAGGAAATTTGAAAATGTGATGAAGAAATACTTCCTACCAAATCTATTAGATTCAATTTTATTGGTTCATATCACACCTGTATAATGGTGTGACGACATGATATGATGGCAACTGAAGTCATAATATAATGGCAAACCAAGAGGGAGGGTGAATTGAGTTTGCCCAAATAAAACAAGCCACATTGTGATTTCAAACAACTATAGTGTGTTATAAGCAGGAACAACTTGATTTCAAACTCGACAAGTTTTAAACAAGAGTATAAGCATGCAAACTATAAGAATTAAGATAGAAGAGATTGATCAAACCACAAGACATAAAGATTTTTTAGATGGTTTGGTTACACATATATGTCAACTTACATTCACCCCCACGATGTGTGAGGCTTAACACACACACACACACAACTCTGTTTTTGGTCGACCTTTGCGCTACCATCAATTGACCTTTGCAAATCCTACAAAAGTACCTATCAGCATGAAAAAGAAATAGACTACCTTTAACTTACCATCAGTCAACTGTTGAATCTCTAGTGCCCTAAGAGTGTGAACAGGTGCTCTCAGGGACCTTCTATCAATCGACCTCTTAGATGAAACCAGTGAACCTCTGAACTCCATCGCTCGACCTCTGATCTTCCTCTTGACACATTATGTAGAATTGATCTCTTATGAACCTTTTTGTCAACCTACAGACTGCTGTCGGTTAACTTTTGTTTGACATAGGTTGACTTGTACATTCAATCAGTTGACCTTTACACAAAAAGTTGTCTTGATTGTGTAATAGGTGGTCTTAGGGAGCTCAAGGTTGACCTTTGAGGTCACATAAGTCGACCTACAACTTGTTTCTCATAAAATATTAAGTGTTAGCTTAAACTCTGGAATTTCTAAGTGTAGGACCTAGGCCTATAAGTCTAGTATCAAAGGAAAGAGTACTCCAAGAAGACATCCTTAATGTCTTAAGTATAAGGATCAGTTACCTGGGACCACAAAATCATTGTTTAATAATCTAGTATCATATAATCATATAATATTTTGAGAGTGGACTAATTCAATGAATTCATTCCCTAATGAGCATCTACAATGTACCTTTAGTGTCTCCATACAAGCAATTATGAAATCTACTACCTCCATCCAATGAACGGGCATATAGTGCACCGATCTATTCGGTTATCTTGATATCCATCTCAAGTAACCTATAACCGAGAATTTTTAGGATCTATGTTTAAAGAAGATAAGTCTTATTATCATGATCTCATCATGATTCAATTCTCATGTACACATACCCTTGTACATCACAATGTACACGCTACATCAATAGTCATACAATACACAGTCAGAAAAATGTCATTGATTATTATAACAAAAGAGATATGTCTAAATATACAAGTACTATCACAAAGGTGATTTGGCTTGCAGGGCATTCATAACTAACAACCTCTCAAGTCAATCACATACATGTCTGATCCCTATCAGATCTCGATGACGCTCAAAGACAATCTGAGTCAAAGGCTTCATCAATGGATCTACAAAATTATCTTCAAATGAAATCCTTTCTATTAGTTGCATCTCCACTGCCATTGATGTAGCATCGTGGTCGTTTGGATCTGAGTTTAATGGTTTCAATGTTGTGCGTTGGGCCAATGGGCCTTGGTTGTGATCCTCATGCATTGTGTGTGTATTGTAGGACAGAAATATGGACCCACACAACACATAGGTTCTCTGGTTTGGAACGCGACGGGGGTCTATGTCGCATTCTTAACGCGTCCCTTGCCTACGTCGCGTTCTCCATGCTGTTTGGTGTGGTCGCTCGTTCACATGGGCGACACATGGCGCGACTAGTTTCTAAATGCATCGGTCTGGGACGTCGCATTCTTAACGCGACGGTGGCCTACATAGCATTCTCGTTTCTGATTCCTTTAAAGTCGGTTCGACGGCCAAACAGAGTTGGAAGCCCTGTCCAGTCGAGGAGAGGGGTTTTGTTGTGGTTCTCAGTGATTTCGGATTGGTGGAGGCTCATTTGGTGCGGTTTCCACGCGAGGAGGGCAATTGGAGTGTGGGAACGTCGGTGGTGTTGTGTTTGTAGATGTGTTTTTCGTTCCCCTTTTTAGGGGGGAGACGAGGAACAGTCCATAAAGAGGGTTGATGAATAAAAACGGGGGAAAAGAAAACGTGATTGCCAGGCACGCGAGGGTGCCGAATGGAGATGCACGGAGAGGGGTGCGAGATGGAAGAATGATCGCAAGCATACCTTTTAGCGGGGAGATTACGCGGGGGATGATGTGGGTCCTCTCTTCCTCTACGAACACGGCCGGCCGCGGTAGAGGGCGTTTCCTAGTTTGATTACCCTGACAAAAGGACAAAGAAAATAAGGGGATTAGTCAAATAAGGCGTGTAATATCGAATCCCAAAGAATAAATGAAATGAATAAAATGGGGAGGACTCACCGGATGGTGGTTTTAAACCCCTGAGAAAATAGGTGTGTGGTGTGTGTATGCATGCGTGTGTGTGCATATGTAAAAAAAAAAAGTAAAGGATGGCCACGTGGGGGCCGGAGGAGATGAAAATATAATGAGCCACGTGGGGCCCAGAGGAAGTGGAGACAAAAGGAAAGAGAAAGGGGAGGGGGTGCTTCCCCAAATGTTGATGCGGCGTGACGGACCATTGCCGGAGTTGATGGAGGATGAGGAGGAAGACGCTCCCGCCTCGCACGTGCAATGGAAGGAGACAACGGCGCCGGACTCTATGGGAGAAGAATAGATCGATGTGGATGATATATAGCTCGGAGTCGAGGTGGGAATTCGGCAAAGCTTCGCCGCTTCGTGGAACCCCCTTGAACAAATGACCCTCGGGTCCAATTTATAGGCATCACGGATTCAAATCGCGTCCATCACAGTGGACGCGACTTAAGACTGAAACGCATCTGGGTGGCAGGCCGCGATTAGAATAGCGTCGGGCAAGCATGCCGCGACTTGATTTAAATCGCGTCTGGGTGGCAGACCGTGATTCAGAAGTCAACTTGATTTGACATTTGGCAATGATGACCACTTTTAGAATCACATCGGGGATGGCCGCCGCGTTTTTGAAATGCGTCGGCCTACCTAACTGCGATTACGATTTAAGCACGTGGGACGACTTTCGAGGTCTGGCGTGTCAGGACTACGACCTAATCGCGTCTGGGCGGCAGGACACAATTCAGAGATTTTGCGTGGTTCCGAGGGGCAGGCACTTGAGTGCGACGACTTTCGAGGTCTCGCCTAATTGCGGCGGCTCAGGCCGACGCGTCTTGATTTGAAACGCGTCGGGGCGGCAAGACGCGATACGGTCTTCCTAAAAGTCGATCTGCGCCCAAACCACATTTGAAACGAAGGGGAAGCACCGAGAAAGAATGGGTGAGATCCAAAAAAATATGGGGAAAACACTCTTGCGAGGCAAAAAGAGGGTCATTTGTGGCATTATGGCGCAACATGAAATTTTTCCTCGGTGGAGCCAAATTCGTTGTGTCTACAGCTGCCACGCCTTAGCGTCTGCTTTGCAGGGAAGTGAAGCGAATCGACATGAAGTGAAGTGTAATGGAGTGAAGTGGAATGAAAAGAAATGAAGCGTAGCGAAGTGGAGTGAAGCAGGAGCAGACTGAAAAGTAGACGCTAAGGTGAAAAATAGACACGCGTTTGATCATTGGGTGACTGCCACCTGATAAGAGTCTTTCACTAACACCCATGGAAGTCACCACCAGGAAGAAGACCTAAAGAAACAATGTTTGGACAGAGGAAAGAAGAAAGTGTGTGCACGAATGAAAGGAAAGAAAAGACCAACTTCCAGCATCGGGAAAGTACCTAAGGACACAATCCGTTAGTTTCACCATTGGGGCATCTGCCACTGCCGTAGGTGGGTCTTGGGAGGAGAAGGAGAGATCAACTTCCAGCGAAGAGGAAGTACCTAAGGACACAATCCGTTAGGTTGCACCATTGGGGGCGTCTGCCACTGCCTCAGGTGGATCTCTGGGAGCAAAGGAAAAAGGATAAGTCCAAACAAAGGAATCTTGGGGAATCTACCCAGAGGCGACAACAAGGGAGTTGGGTATTCGACCAGGAATGGAATATTTTAAGTTACTGGATTTGAGGCGCGGATGGCCCTTGAATTGCATTGGAAGGGTGGTTTTCCACTGTGATTTCAAGATGTATGTATGCTGGGCTAAAGGAAAATAAGATTAAAAAAGAGTAGAAAATAACCAAGGATAATATTGTCACGCCGGTGAATCAGGACCGAGGTTTTATGCATGGGTCCGTCGTCCTCACATGCCAAGCGTAACAGCCTATCCGTGCGGCTAAGGATCCACTGGGATAATCATTGTTTTTGATGAAGGGGAACTCAAATCCCAGATTCCTCAAAGCCACAAGGTCCTTGGTGTACTCTAATGGTATAAAATATAGTAGATGCAGATAGGATGGTGAAGGCAGCAGTAGCCTGGTGTAGCGCCAGATGAGGTAACTCGAATTCTGCGCTCAAAAACTCGTTAGCTAAGAAAACAAACATCATGGAATAAACACATTCATTCATAGCATGGAGCATGTATAAATAGTCAACAACAGATGTAGCTCAAGTGATTTGTTTGTTTAAGACCATGAGGATGAGTAATCCTGGGCCAAAGAGTTTGGAGCGCAAGAGATGAGGTACCGATGATTGGAAGAATTGATGCGAGGTACAGACATGATCTACTTGCCATGTGCAATACCATCAGGGATTTTTTTAGATTTTTGAAAGTATTTGATTTTTTATGGATTCTGGAAAAATATTTAATTTTTGTGGTGTTTTGAAAATATTTGGATTTTTTGTTTGGTTTGGAAGTATTTAATTTTTTATTGGTTTTGGAACATTGCCATGCCATGGCGGCATTAGGGTTATGAAAATTGACTGGAGAGGGGTCCTTGTTACCTCCCATGTTATTAAAGAATACCCAGAGTAGGGCGTGCATTTTAAGTTGCGCCCACGGGCTAATTGCACTTGGTTAACAATGCCACTATCAAAGCCATGCCTGAATAGGCGACTAAGTCTGGCAGGGAGAAGAGAAGAAAACTTGGAGATAAGCTTGATATGGGTATTTGAAGAGTTGGGTGTTGGCTCCCTTCCTTGGCACAACCGTCAGAAGGTTCTGTCTCATTTAAGCATTGGGCCTTTGAATTATTTTGGAATCTTGAGTGATGACCATTTGATTGTAGGGACATGCGTACGACCGGGTCCATTTGGATCTTCGCGGGGACTTTGCCACTCTTTGCCATGCCCTATTATCTTTATTTGATTTTAATTTTTGCATGCATTCGACCGGATCCATTTGGATCTCCGCGGAGACTTTGCCGCTCTTGACATGCATTGGACTTTATTTTGATTGGTCATTTCATTTTTGCCCAATTTAGAGACATCCTATTATGACAGAGTGCTTTTGGGTTGGGTGCCTTGCCCAGACTACCTCTACTACCCATACTTCGGCCGAAGAGGGAGAAACAGACATTTGTGCCATTCAGGCATGGCTGTGACGGTGACGGTGTCTATCAGGAGCAATCGGCTTAGGGCGCCGTGAAATTGGGCGCTAAGGGCCCTTAATGATCCGGGAGGGAATTTCGGACTCCTGGCGTGGAATTCTCATAAGAGGAGTGCTGCGATGCACGACAATGTTGAAATATTCATCTTTTTATGGATTTTGACAATGATAAAATATAGTAAGAATTCGGAGGATAAAAGGAGGACAAATGCCCTTTGTTGGGGGTGACTCAGAGTCTACAGGAATTTACATTTTTTATTTAGAATTAAAAGACCATGAGGGCTGAAGCCCCGAAAATAGTGCGAGAAGGGTCGAAGGACCCGATTGAAAACGGAGAGGAGAGAGCAGAGGAAAAACTTTGGAGACTCCGGCGGGGCCGGAGGGGTTTGAAGGAGAAGAAGGGCGCAATGTCCTGAAAGAGGAAGAGAATCCGGATGAGCCGGAGGAGAGAAGGAAACAAGAGGGCCGCGAGGGGCCAAAAAGGAGGGTGCGCCGCGTGGGGTGCAAGATGGAGAGGTGCCACGTGGGGCACTGGAAGGAGATGTGCCACGTGGGGCACTGAAGGGAGATGTGCCATGTGAGGCATTGGAGGGAGATGTGTCACGTGGGGCACGGAAAGGAGAATGAGGAATAAAAAGGGGCGCGATGCCCAGTGCAAGAGTAGGATTATACAAAAGATGAAATAAAATGCCTCCCGTGGGAGGGAATGTGGAGAAACCACAGAGAGGTGCTGAGGAGCACAAAAGATGGCTGAAATGAAAAAGAGGGAGGTGGTGGCCTCTGGTCTTTTTCCTTGCCTAGCGTTTGGTTTTCGCTTGGGGGCCGGCGTTCTGACCCTCAGGTACTTCCCCACAAATTTTGCCCAGCGGGCGGAAGGTCTTGCTCTTCTCGGAGTGTTCGAACGGCTCTCAGTGATTGGGAGATTGTTGACATCCATCGGAGTTTCAAGCGTCAGTGGCAACTTCCTTGGAATATAGTTAAATGAAAGGGTGGGGAGTTCCACCGGTAGAGTTGAAAGCAACAAAGAGGGGGGACTGTGCCCAAGGATTGTAGAATGTTTGTTATGGAAAGGGGCACGACCCCTCGAATAATAGATTGTGCCAATGATTTGGCGTTGGAGTGCGTAAGCACAATCTGAGAAGCTGACCCCTTCACTGGAATGTGAAGGTTCACAATGATGGTGCGAGGGGTCATGAGAGCTTGGAGGGAGAGATTCCCTATGAGTATTTTGAAATAACGCCGGCTGGCAACTGGAATGATTGGCATATTATTGGAAGGCCTCTTGACGGCCATGATTGGAGAGGAGGACTCCCGCTCAGTGAATGTGCTCGGTATGGAAACAATGACCGGCATGCGAGGAATGTAATCTCAAATTTTGAAGAGCATGCCCGGTCTCGGGGATTCCTTCTTCTGCTGACGCTCGTGGCTCCTACTTGTTTGTACCCGCTCCGTTGGATGGGGGTGGAATGGTGGTGTAACGGAAGGCTGTATGGCTGGTGGAGGCGTAATTGGTATGATAGTAAGGGTTGCCAATGGTGTTGGCGGTGTGGGAGGTGTAATGATTGGCTTAATGGTGGTGTGAATGTTGGTTTAATGATGGAGGGTTTGATGATGGTGGATGGCAGTGTCGGAGGTGTAGGTAATGGCGCACAAACATGACCTCGAAGGTTCATCGTTGTAGCACCAAGTGGTCTCGCAGATGGGTTGGGCACTGGCAACTTCAGCTCGAGCAACAGGCTGTGAGGGAAGTGGAGGCTGTTGTGGAGGTAGTGGTTGTTGTGGAGGAGGTATGGGGGCTGCATGGGTGCCGGAGCAGGTGCAACGTAGGGCACAGAAGCTTCTTCATTAAAATAGGGGCGTCGTAGGGTGCAGTTGGAGGTTGTTGAGTCCGAGGAGGACGAATCAGTGGACGCCTGGGTGGAGGCATGTTGTGGTAAATGGGAGTCTGTGGGGGTGTATATGTAGTGGGTGTTGTATGGTGGTGAGGTGGATGGTGGATGGAGTCCACTGATCCGTTCTGTCTCGGATTAACTTGATCAAAAAGATATACGATCGGGAAGTCCATTAGATGCGTCTAGATGTACGTCCCCGCTCGTAGAGCTCTTCCATCGTATCAATTTGTTCATGGCCAGGATGTGCCTGAACTCAGAGTAGAGTTTGAAATGATTATTTTAACTTGCTCTGGCTCCGAGAGCTCATACTGCAAGCGCGTGGCCATTAACCTCCAACGGTCAGCAAACTGTACAAATTCCTCGTTGGCCCCATCTTCTTGGATGCTAGATCCGTGACAGAGAGATAAGGGTTGACGCGATCTTGTACCTCTGAAGATTTTTTTATGTAGGAGCGGAAGTCTCCTGCCTTACTTGGCTCTAGAGAGTAGAATCATTCGAGTGCAGGGCGTCAAGATTTTCTAAATAAATGTCAGAGTCGTGGGTCTTGCTGCCAACGAGAAGACTCATAAAGGATTCTTGATGTGAAGGTAGGGTTACCCGTGCCATTGTACATTCGGTACGTTGGCATCTTTGAAGGATGGATATAAATTGAGGGAGAGCTGGCATGGTGGCGACAGGGTCACCCTTGGAATTTGAAAGCTTATTTATTTGTTCCTCCAGATTGTTCAATTTCTGGAGAAGATCATTTTGGAGTGGAGTGGATTGCCATTGGGCATGTGAGGGAGTACATGGGGGTGGCCTTGAATTAGTGGGCCTTCCCAAGGGACGGTCTGTTCGGACCGGAGCACGGGAGTGCAAATGGCCAGGGGGCCGAGGTGATGAAGACTGTATAGGGGTAGGTGGCGAAGTCGCCGGAATGTGCAAAGATGGGTGCCTGGGGGAAGGAAAGGGAGAAGGAGTCACACCCTCAACTAAAGATTGGATCAGATTGAGTTGTTGAGGTGTGAGCTGATCAATGGCATGTAGGACATGCTGGACAGTGGAATCATGGTGGGGGACAGGCTCTTGCCGGGTTTTAATCAGAGGTAGGTATGGAGGAACATCATAGTGGCTAGTGTGCGGCGTGCGCACATAACCATAAGAAGCGGATGTTTGTCCCTCGCAGTGGGAGATGGACGGACATGGGATTGGAAATATGGGGATCTAAGATTATCCCATAGTCCTCATAATAAAATCGGCATGATAATATGGGTCCATTTTTAAACAGAAAGCAAACAGACAAGGTTGAACAAAGATTAATCAATCAATATGTGGTTCAAACAAGTTGTAATGATTAACGCTTGTTTTTAAGGAGTTTCACAATTAATTAATGGATTGAGAAATATTGTGTCACTCCAGGTGAAATCCTAGTTGGGTAGAAATGTATACTTCGGGGTACAACTAAGCTCACCCTCACCACGCAATAGGATGTCTAAACCCGGGTCAACAGAGTGGTACAACCAGCTCATTCCGCCGTGAGGAATCCACGGGGTACGGAGACTTATGGCGTTTCGGGAGAAGATTCGCTGGTCCAAAGGGACGGAATGCCAAATGGAGAGCTAGCCTTCACCGGAAGGGTGTGTGGAGCCTAAGATATGAGGGAAGGAGGTCCCTCAACCAATGCAATATGACCTGTATGCACAGTTTTTATCCAAAATGGCAGAGGAAACGCGTTCTGTCAGCACTCAGAATCGCGACGGGTACAGGCGTCGTGACTCAGTAATCGCGTCCAGTCACCTGGACGCGGATCTGCAAGCCACTGAAGGCTGCCAGAGCCCCGAACAGGTCCCTATGGACGGTCTGCACAGATAGAAACGCATTGGCCTTTGCCGCCGTGATAAGAACGCGTCGGCCTTAGTCGGCGACAAGAAGAAGAGACGCGTCCGACTTACCGGCCGCGTTCTCAAAAGTTAGTGGACATGATTCCAACGGAAACCCGAGAATCAAAGCCAAAGCAGTAAAAGGAGAGACATGTATAGGAAATAAAAATAAAAACTAAGACATATACACATGCAGCATAGTATAAAATAAATGTAAAAAGAGAGTGCCACGTGGGGCACGAAGGGAGGGGGTAATCGAAAGGAAAGCGCAAAAGAGGTCCCACCGTGATCGTCAATTTGTAGATGTGTTTTCCGTTCCCTTTTTTAGGGGGGAGATGAAGAACAGTCCACAAAGAGGGTTGATGAATAAAAACGGGGAAAAAGAAACATGATCACCAGGCATGTGAGGGTGCCGAATGAGACGCACGGCGAGGGGTGCGAGATGGAAGAATGATCGCGAGCGTACCTTTTAGCGGGGAGATTGTGCGGGGGATGATGTGGGTCCTCTCTTCCTCTACGAACACGGCCGTCCGCGGTAGAGGGTGTTTTCTAGTTTGATTACCCTGACAAAAGGACAAAGAAAATAAGGGGATTAGTCAATAAGGCGTGTAATATCGAATCCCAAAGAATAAATGAAATGAATAAAATGGGGAGGACTCACTGGATGGTGGTTTTAACCCCTGAGAAATAGGTGTGTGTGTGTATGCATGCGTGTGTGTGCATATGTAAAAAAAAAGTAAAGGATGGCCACGTGGGGCCGGAGGAGATGAAAATATAAAGAGCCACGTAGGGTCCGAAGGAAGTGGAGACAAAAGGAAGAGAAAGGGGAGGGGGTGCTTACCCAATGATGATGCAGCGTGACGGGCCGTTGCCGGAGTTGATGGAGGACGTGGAGGAAGACGCTCCCGCCTCGCCTGTGCAATGGAAGGAGACAACGGCGCTGGACTCCGTGGGAGAAGAATTGATCGATGTGGATGATAGCTTGGAGTCGAGGTGGGAATTCGGCAGAGCTTCTCCGCTTCGTGGAACCCCCCTGAACAAATGACCATCGGGTCCAATTTATAGGCATCACGGATTCAAATCGCGTCCATCACAGCGAACGCAACTTAAGACTGAAATGCGTCTGGGTGGCAGGCCGCGATTAGAATAGCGTCGGGCAAGCGCGCCGCGACTTGATTTAAATAGCGTCTGGGCGGCAAGCAGCGATTCAGAAGTCAACTTGATTTGACATTTGGCAATGATGACCACTTTTAGAATCGCGTCGGGGATGGCCGCCGCGTTTTTGAAACGCGTCGGCCTACCTCGCCGTGATTACGATTTAGGCACGTGGGACGACTTCCGAGGTCTGGCGTGTCAGGCCTACGACCTAATCGCGTCTGGGCGGCAGGACGCGATTCAGAGATTTTGCGTGGTTCCGAGGGGCAGGCACTTGAGTGCGATGACTTTCGAGGTCTCGCCTAATCACGGCGGCTCAGGCCGACGGGTCTTGATTTGAAACGCGTCGGGGCGGCAGGATGCGATACGGTCTTCCTAAAAGTCGATCCGCGCCCGAACCACATTTGAAACGAAGGGGAAGCACCGAGAAAGAATGGGTGAGATCCAAAAAAAAATTGGGAAAACACTCTTGCAAGGCAAAAAGAGGGCCATTTGTGGCATTATGGCGCAACATGAAATTTTTCCGCGGTGGAGCCAAATTCGCGTGTCTACAGTGTTCTTCGTATTCTTCGCATTGGTAGGGAGATTTCTTCGACTCTTTACTTCGTTTGAATGAGTTGAAGCATGAAAGCCGTGAAATGATATGTGTAGGTGATTTCCTAATAGTTTACATGATTTATAGATGTTCAAATGGAATGGAAATAGGATTTTTATGAGGATTTTTGTGTGAAACTGAAGAACAAGGTTTTGATCTGAGAAGGCGACGGGTAGGGCCGTCACGTTCTTATCGTGGCCTTGGACCCCATCGCATTCTTCTTGGTGATCGCGGCCTATCGGGCCGTCACATTATTAACGCGACAGCCGGCCCTGTCGTGTTCATCTTCCCAAAGGCTTTTATATTGTGCTTAGTAATGTGGGTTCTATATGGATCGACCTGGTTTTGTCTATTTAAGGTCTATTTGAGATGCTTTAGCATTATTAATGTTCGTGAACTATGAATTAGTGTCAATAGATCGGGTTATGGTTGATTGGTAGTGATGTTCATCGTGCTAATTATATTAAGCATATAAGTGGTGTATGGTTCGTAGATATAATGTCTTTATTAAGGTTATGTGTTAACTGATAATAAGAAAATATGGATTGTCTTGGTTTTACAATGAGAGATTTATTGAGGTAGTCTAGTAGTACTATTGAGCAATTAACGAAGGTTACGTTCTATAACGAAAGAATTGAAAGTATGTTTATGTATTTGGTTGTGACTTGTCGTACATTACCGAGTTTGGTGGTCCAACGCTTATTCCAGAGTGCCTCTTCAGTCAGGTACCCCAGGTTCTCTATATGACATACATGTTTGTGTTCGAGGTTTGTCCCAGTACTGTGTGTACCGTAGAGGTCTGTGTCATCTTTCTGGACACCTTCATTCATTGTTTGTTGAGTAGCCCATCCGGCTGAGGGAAAAACGATAATGGGGCAGCGACTTGTGGTGTGTGAGTGTTGTTTTGTTCGGTCACTTGTAGCACAGTCGTGGTTGGGGGATGGACACCAGTAGACGTACTGGTCCCCAACTAGTCCTGTGTTTCCACTTGCCTCACTCTGCGGACTCTAGAACCCGTAGAGGTGTGTCAGGCATGGTTGTGTAGCCTGTGTGGCTTGCAATGTGGTGTTGGTTGGTCTCCACAGTTCTTGACTTGCATAATGTGTTGTGGAGATGAAGTTGGACCTTTCATCCGTGATTGCGAGGTTAAGAGGTGTTTTCTGTGTTGGTTTGTCTGGGTTGGATACTAGCATCATGAACCAGTAGTCGTGACCTGTGTGGTAGCGTCATCCCTTCCGACTTAGTTTATGGTTCTTGTGGTTTATTCCGTGGTGAGTGTGGTACATTCGGTTTGGTACCACTCGGTTTTACAGTTGGTCTTGTCGTTTTTGTAATATTTTCTTAATGGCTTATCTTTAGTGTTACTAGAGTTAGTAGTTCTTCGTTTGTAATATGCTTTAGGTTTACTGTAAGATAATGGTGTTACCTGTTAGTTTTGTTATACTTATTATTAGTTATCTGTTTAATTGTGGATAGCATGTGATTTATTTATGTTCATTAAAAAGCATGCTTAGGTTTTAGCTTTTGTTATATTTCCTTTTAATTGTGGTATGTGAGCTGACCGTTGGTTTGTTATGAGATAGTGTTTCCTTTTGTTGCACATGGTTTATAAATGTTCTTGTTTTGAGAAGTTTCCCTGCTCAGCCTATGACTTGTGAGGCTCACTCCCTATACCCTCCTTTCAGGTGTTTTAGCGTGCGTAGTTTCGTGGAGGCGGACCAATACCACCAGTAGTTGTGTGTGTATTGTGAATCCTATTGTACACCTCAGGTTATGCCCCAAGCTTCCTGTGCTTTTCTTTGGACATATAATAATGTAGTGGAACAATGTAATTTTATGAATGTATATGAGATCATGTACTTTATCATGCATCTTAATACAACATGGTTGTCTTTTATGTTCTTATTGGACACGTGTGTTAGATATTCCTTGTGAGACTTTGGTTTGTTGCGGGAGGCGGGTCTGAATATGGAGCCTTTCTGGACATAAATATCCAGGATCGCTACAATAGGTATCAGAGCAGAGTCCAGTTAGAATATGAAAAGATATTAAGATTACAATGTCCCAAAATATGGTTTAATGTCCACTGGTGGTAGAAGGTCTTCGGGTTTTTGTACGAGTTTTTGTCCATAATTGTGTTATGTAATAATATGTGAGGTTGGTAGCATGATATGGAATATGTATGAGAAGTAATGCAACTGAGAAATGATTGCTTTCGTATGTTTGATTTGTGGAAATGAGATGGTGTTTCGAGGAAAGTGTGATAGCAAGTGATGACGTTATTGTGGAATCAACGGATTTAGCGAAATTAGTGGTGTAATGTCAGTTTATGTGAGTATATCAGTATATTAGTTTGTTGCAGAAAGGTATGATTGTCCGAAGGTTCTTAGGTATGGAAAATTAAAAGGATTATAGTAGAGATTTTTGAGGTAATTGCAGCTTATGTTAACATGCAGGAAAGTAAGTCAAATGGTAGGGTGGTTAGAGTTCTCAGAGATATAGATGATTATATGAATATTAGAATTGATTTTAGAAGATGTAAAGCTAACCAAAAAAGTAATAGTTTGTGGCAGCAAGTTTGAGAATAGTGTTGTTAGTAAAAGAGATAATAGTGTTAGAAAGTTTGGTATAAAGATCAGTAAAAAGGGTGTGCAAATATGAGCAATTTGTTATAGAAAGAATAGAGGAAGATGAGTATTGGGTTAAGTTTTCTAAGAATTCTGAAGATAAGTTATTTAATCGGAAAGTGGCAATTTGTGATGATTCAGTAGAAAGATCTGTCAGGAATTACAGTATTAAAGATACGATTAGTAATGTTTAGCAGTTGCGTGCAGTATGTGACAAGGAAAGGTAAAGTATTATTATGAGAAGATTGAAGCCAGAATGTTGAGAGCAAGATAAAGTTGTGTAAGTAAAAACAGATAAGGTGGATGTTATAGCAGTATTATGATTTTAAGGATTTGAAATTAGGGTTTTTCAGTGGAAAGGATCAGACGGAAAGGGTAAGTCAGTTGAGAAACAGATAAGAAATATCAGTTGGGTAGAGTAGAAAGATAGAGTGTGAGAGAATAAGAGTTTTAGTTAAGATAATCAAAGGTTGTTGAGTGGAATTGATATAATAGTATACCGCACCAGTAGTGTTTTCAGGGATTAAAAATGAAGCCATTATCGCAAAGCAATTGGGAAGGCAGATATTGAGATTAGTTGTGTACATATAGATTTCAAATTTTATAGAAGCTGTTTAATTCTGATGAAGATTGAGTAGCAGTTGATCAATGTAGATTGTAAAACAATAGCGTAGAACAGAGGAATTCGAAAGGGCAGATCATTGCATTTAAGGAAATAAGTATTTGAATTTCAAGATTAGCAATGTTTCAATGAAAGGTACTTATATGCTAAGAACGTTATAGTATGAATTAGAAAGTTTGAATGGTGTAGTGAAATTCGTCAAACGAAGGAATAGTTAAAGAGAGCACTTCACAAAGATGATATTGTGTTCAATGCAGTTGGCAGTAAATTTAAAGTTTTGAGTGTTATTTATCAGAAGAAAGAATGAATGTGGCAGATTATATGGCGGTTATAGTCAGATGATTAAAGTAATGTTCAGTAAGATTTATGTGGTGTTGTAGAGTAAATAATTTAATTGAGCAGAGGTATTTTTTTGTAAGAGTATTTTCCAGTTTGATATAAGAGCAAGAGCAGATTAATATGGAAATACAAAAAATTCAAATGTGGTATTTTGATTTTCTTTGAAAAATTGGCAATTTAAAATATGAGTAAAATTAAGGCAGATTACAGTTAACAATGATAAGCAGATAATGGAATGGCGATGATAAGCCAACATAGAGAAGTAATTAATGGTTTAGTATGGCAGAATAGTCAAAGGCAATAGTTGATGGTAGAAGATTTTAAACAGGCAAAATAGCATAGAAAGGAATGTTACAAACATAACCAGGAAAATGTGAAAGTAGGTTGAGTCCAATGAGATAAAGCATCTACGACAAGGTAGAATTGCATAAGATGAGAGGAGCAATTAATGGGAAAATGTGGCCGAGAACCAAAGCAGTTAAAAGAGGATTAGGTTGCATCAACCAAGACAGAAGAGCTATAAAGTGAAACAAGAAAAATGAAAGCAGAATAAGCAAGAATGAGCAGAATGGATTAGATAGAGCAGAATGATTTGAAAAGCAGGTGCAGAAGAACTGTATCCATACTTGTTTTTGAATTTTTTCAATTTATTTTTTATTTATTATTATGTAAAGTATTTTATTTCGGGTTTCGTCTTAATGTCGAGGATGACATTTCTTTTGGGTGTTAGTAATGTAGCGTTGTGGTTATTTAGATCCGAGTTTAACGGTTTTAGTGTTGTGCATTGGGCCAATATGTGGTCATTGGGCCTTGGTTGTGGTCCTCATGCATTGTGTGTGTGTTGTGGGCCGGAAATCCAAACCCACACAACACACATGTTCTCTGGTTTGGAACGTGATGGGGGTCTATGTCGCTTTCTTAATGTGTCCCTTGCCTACATCGCATTCTCCATGCTGTTTGCAATGGTCGCTCGTTCGCATGGGCGACACGTGGCACGACTGGTTTCTGAATCCGTCGGTCTGGGACGTCGCGTTCTTAACGTGACAGTGGCCTACGTCGCGTTCTCGTTTCTGATTCCTTTAAAGTCAGTTTGACGGCTAGACAGAGCTGGGAGCCCTATCCAATTGTGGAGAGGGGGGTTTTGTTGTGGTTCTCAGCAATTTCGGCTTGGTGGAGGCTCGTTTGGTGCGGTTTCCATGCGGGGAGGGCATCCGGTGCGTGGGAACGCCGACGGTGTGACGTTCTTCGTATTCTTCGCATTGATAAGAAGATTTCTTCGACTCTTTACTTCTTTTGAATGAGTTGAAACATGAAACCATGAAATGATATGTGTAGGTGATTTCTTGATAGTTTACATGATTTATAGATGTTTAAATGGAATGGAAATAGGGTTTTTATGAGGATTTCTATGTGAAAACCGAAGAACAAGGTTTCGATCTGAGAAGGCGATGGGTTGGGCCATCGTGTTCTTATCGCGGCCTTAGACCCCGTCACATTCTTCTTGGTGATCGCGGCCTATCGGGTTGTCGCGTTATTAACGCGATAGCTGGCCCTGTCGCGTTCATCTTCCCGAAGGCTTTTGTATTGTGCTTTGTAATGTGAGTCCTATGTGGACCTGGTTTTGGCAATTTAAGGTCTATTTGAGATGCTTTAGCAATATTAAGGTTTGTGAACTATGAATTTGTGTCAATGGATCGAGTTATGGTTGATTGGTAGTGATGTTCATCATGCTAATTATATTAAGCATATAAGTGGTGTATGGTTCGTAGATATAATGTCTTTATTAAGGTTATGTGTTAACCGATAATAAGTAAATATGGATTGTCCTGGTTTACAACGAGAGGTTTATTGAGGTAGTCTAGTAGTAATGTTGATAAATTAAGGGAGGTTATGTTCTCTAACGAAGAATTGAAAGTATGTTTAGTATTTAGTTGCGACTTATCGTGGTTGCCTAGTTTGGTGGTCCGACGCTTATTCCAGAATGCATCTTCAGTTAGGTACTCTAGTTCTCTGTGAGACAGACACTTTGTGTTTGGAGTTTGTCCTGATACTGTATGTACCGTACAGGTCTGTGTCGTCTTCCTGACACCCTCCCGTTTGTTTGTTGAGTAGCCCGTCCGGCTGAGGGAAAGACGACATGGGGCAGCGACTTGTGGTGGTGCGAGTTTGTTTTGTTCGGTGCTTGTAGCATGCTCGTGATTGGGGGACGAACACCAGTAGATGTACTGGTCCCCAGCTAGTTTCGTGTCTCCACTTGCCTCGCTCTATGGACTCTAGAACCCGTAGAGGTGTGTCAGGCGTGGCTGTGTAGTCTGTGTGGCTTGCAGTATGGTGTTGGTTGGTCTGCACAATTCTTGACTTATGAAGTGTGTGGTGGAGCTGCAGTTGGATCTTTTGTCCGGGATTGCGAGGCTGAGAGGTATTTTCCACGTTGGTTTGTCCGGGTTAGATACTGGCATCATGAACTAGTAGTCGTGATTCGTATGGTAGCGTCATCCCTTCCGACTCAGTTTGTGGTTTTTATGGTTTACTCTGTGGTGAGTGTGGCATAGTCAGTTTGGTACCACTCGGTTTTACAGTTGGTCTTGTCTTTTCTGTAGTATTTTCTTAATGGCTTATCTTTAGTGTTACTGGAGTTAGTAGTTCTTAGTTAGTAATATGCTTTGGGTTTTCCATGAGATTATGGTGTTACATGTTAGTTGTGTTGTACTTATTATTAGTTATCTGTTTAATTGTGGATAGCATGTGTTTATTTCTTTTAACTGTGGTATGTGAGCTGATTGTTGGTTTGTTATGAGATAGTGTTTCCTTTTGTTGCATATGGTTTAGAAATGTTGTTGTTCTGAGAATTTTTCCTTCTGAGCCTGTGGCTTGTGAAGCTCACTCCCCTTTCAGGTGTTTAGCGTTTGTAGTTTCATAGAGGCAGACCAGTACCACCAGCAGTTGTGTGTGTTGTGACTCATGTTGTACACCTCGAGGTATGCCACAGGCTTCTGTACTTTTCTTTTGGATATATAATAATGTAGTGGGACAATGAAATTTTATGTATGTATATGATATCATGTACTATATCATGCATCTTAATACAATGTGATTGTCTTTATTTCTTACTAGACACGTTTATTAGATATCCCTTGCGAGACTTCAGTTTGTACGTGGGAGGCAAATCTGGATATGGAGTTTTTTGGGCATAATATCCAAAGTCGCTACAAATGATCTCTCTAATCAAGTAGAACCCCCTTAAAATATGTTTAGACTTCTAATGAGACATAGGTTCCTTTGCTTGAGTAGTCGCCTGTTATTGTCACAGTATAATGGAATCGATTATTTACTACTTGACATGACTCCCAGTTCACTGATGACTTTTTCATCTAGATCGCTTCTTTTATTACTTCTTGACATGACTCCCAATATAATGGAATCTATTCTTCACTACTTGACATGACTCCCATTCACTTTAAACTTTTCATCTTGATCGCTTCCTTTGTTAATTCTGCCACAGCAATGTACTCCGCCTTAGTGGTCCAGTCAATAATAGTCTCTTACTTGGAACTCTGTTAGCTTACCGCTCATCCATTCAAGATAAATACATATCCCGAATTAGACCTTCTATCATCAACATCATATAGAAAACTCGAGTCTATATATCCTTTTAACTTGAGGCTATCCCCTCTGTAGACTAACAAAAGATTCTTAGTCAATCTTAAGTAAATTTTACGGCCTTCCAGAGTTCCAAACCTAGATCCATCTAATATCTATTTATAACATTTAGAGCATGTGCTATGTCAAGATATGTACACGACATTGCTTACATGATAGATCATACTGCCAAAGCATAAGGTACTCTATCCACGTCTGCTCTTTCTTTGGAGTCTTTGAGGATATACTCTTAGAAAAAAAATTTCATGTCTCATCAATATGAGACCTCACTTGGAATTTTTCATGTCAAATCTTTTGACTATAGTATATATGCATAGAAACTAAGACAAATCAAGTATCTTCTTAGACCTATCTCTATAGATTTGAATTTTCAAAATATATCTGATTTGTCTGACCAGCCGAACAATAAGCAGTTCTTGAAAATTGATGGGCACCTGGTACCCCACACTGGGTAAACACTTTACCCCTGGATATATGGGGATAAGTTGTTGGTTTGTCTTTAAACAAGTTTGACAGCCTGGGTGTAGCCTGACTGACTAGAGATATGGCTGGCTAACCAGAGGTAAGATTCGTTTAACTCTACCCAACCGTTTTAATTAAGTGAGTAAAAAGTAGTTTAAACTACCCCTAGAAAACTTGCCTATCCTACAGTTTTCATTCCAAAGTAAAACAGGTTAAAAGGTGGATTAAACTACCCGTGAATACTTTAACCCTTGAGCATAAAACCTACTACCAAATATAGGGCATGCATCTGTGATGCACACCGTCCTGCTGTCAAAAATAAAATGGACCCTTTTTCCACGGGAGCCAGCTGATACAGACATGACAATCTAACCAGCAGCCTAAAGAAACCTACAATGCAATATAAGCAGAAGCTGCTTACCATATATAATTGGCATTCAAATGAGAGTGTTGTCAAGTGTGCAGAAATGTGGTCCCCCGTCTGTGGCGGGATGGACATTGGGGTGGGGTGGGGGCGCTTCCACCCAAGATCGAACCCGGGTGGCGCCGGGCTTTCCCAGTGGCGGATGCCACTCCGCCACTGGGCTAATAACTAAAAAAAATGTACAGAAATGTGCACCAGCAGCAGCACCCCTTCTGCCTACTCAAAACCAAAACCACCAGCGAATAAGCTCAAATCTGTCTTTACCCCCTCGCATTTCTCGCGCAAACAAACGATACAAAAAAAACACAAACAAGTCTGTGATGTCTTCATTTCTACCTTCCGCCGCCCAAATCTTATTTACAATATGTAAAATTTTGAAGATATTCTCACTCTATCTCCAATCTATTTTAATACCAAACATGCTTAAATTAAGACATCCCCCCCCCAAGCTGCTACAGCTACAGCCACAAAATCTTTATACCCTGCTGCACATTCCTCGCATATAGCTCATTTGCTCGCCCCCAAAATCTTGACAAACGGTATCAATCTGCGGGATAAGGAGCGAGGAATGCATGTAACCTCGTCTAGGAGACGGTATTTATTATTATTATTATTATTATTTAACTGGCCCAGTGGTTAAATACTGGGTGCGCATAATAACAAGAGGTCTCCAATTCAATACCCAAACCCCACAGGTCTCAGGAGACAGTACTTAAACACATGGTACTGTGAAGCCTCCCTTCAATGAGGCCCATTTCCTTACCTGTGTGTCTGCAGCAACAGATCCTTCCCATCCAGCACATATCAAAGGAAACGACAACCAATCACATTTTGGGGGGAAACAGGATCCTCTCGGTCCCCACAGGAGGGGGCTGGGTCAGTATAATGAGGTGGACTTGCTTTTTTTCATTTTAACCTAGGGCTGCAAACGGGTCGGATTCGGAACCGAAAACATTGATTCCGATTCTGATAATCGAAATATGGTTCCGATTCCGATAAAATCGGAATAGTTAATTCTGATTCCGTTCCGATTCCGATAACATTATCGGAATCGAAATTTCCGATAAATTAAGATGTTTACCATAATTTTTTCTTTTAAGTTTATGGATAATTTATCGAAATAATCGATTCCGATACCGATTCCGATTATTTTTCAATTCTGATTCCGATAATTTATCGGAATATCCGATACAAATTCCGATAAACTATCGGTATCATTTTTCAATTCCGAAACTAATATTTTTTATCAAAATCAGGTCGAAATATCGAGATATCGAATTCCGTTTACACCTCTATTTTAACCTATCTTATGTAATATTTTTATATTTTATACAGGAATAAAAATGAAAAAAAAAAACCACCCCACCGCATTGTACTGACCGAGCCCCCTCTTGCGGGAGATTGAGAGGATCCCGTTTCTTTTGGGGGATGCACCACTTGCAGTAGTTTCTGAATCGATTGAGTTTCTCAAAGGGCACATTTGTTGGAATGTGAGTTCCATTATGAATCTCCCCAACCGCATCCTACAAGAAATTTTGTTATGTTAAATAATTCAATTATAAAAACTTTATGCAAGGCACGGATGTAGAACATGTCACCTTAAGATATGGATAAAACAATTCACCTTCGGCAACATGTGGGTGACATTCACTTGACTTAACTTGGACTCGGGTGGCAATCTGTACTCTTCCTTTTAACCATGCCAATGCAAATGTGACTTCATTCACATATTAATTAACAGTTTGAGAAGAGTGTTGGAAGCATTCACAAATTGCACCCGTCGAAACACCATGGCCGACAGCATACAAAAACATCGCTAGTTGTTCATTTGGAGTCACATATATACCTGAGTTTGAGATCAAGTTCTTGCTAACAAGCATTTCTTTTACACCTCAAGAAAAGCAAGATTTGCAACTGATAAATCTGCCGTAGATAAGCACTTGCGATCCATTTTCCGTCACAAAACATTAACCCTAATTCATGTCGAAAAATATTTCAATTGCAAATCCCCCACTAATTGGTGAGGGAAAAAAAATCCTCATAGATCCCCCCCCCCTCAAATTTGTAATTTTCCATCGCCGAAGCAAATCCTCCTCAAATGCATCTCAAATCCGTCGCAAAAAATTGTATTGCAAATCCCCCTCAAATCCACTGCAATTTTTTTTTAAAATAATCCAATCGGCCTATATCGACGTTCACAATGGCCACATACACTAAAATTTTTACAATGTCGAATAAAAATAAAATGTTCAACTAAATACAATATTTGAAATATAATTTAATACAACATCAAAAAGATGTTAAGATAAATCCTCTCAATCCTCCTCGTCCACCCTGTCATCATGTGGTGCAGTAGGATCCTATATTAGACATATCAAATAAAAGAATATTAGATATATATGCACATGAACTAAAATTTTAATATTTTTTCCCTAAAACTAAAATTAGATTGGACAAAAGCTTAGAAATTGAACCCCTGAACTCTTTATTTTCAACTTAACTTAGAACTTGAGCCCCTGAACTCTTGATTTTCTACTTAACTTAGAACTTGAGCCCCTGCACTATTGATTTTCTACTTACCTTAATTTCTAAAAATATGATATGAAAGTTGACCTGTCAGATCCCCACAGGTCACTCGCACATCTATGGTCATATAGAAATGATCGACACATCAGATTGAATTGGTATTTCAAAATAAGCCGAATCCAATGTCTTTAGTTTTCTACTTAATTTTTAAATGGGTGACATGAGCGTCTAATTCAAACCAAAAATCGGATTTCATCAATTACCATAAATGATTCACACATCTAGAGTCGTATAGGAATGATCAACATGTCGATTGAACAGGTATTTCGGAAATTATTCCCCTGAACTTGATTTCTTCAGTTTCCTAATTAAGTTAATTTATAAATGGGTCATATGAACATGAGTCTAAATTGAGAATCCAATTTAGATTCCATCAGCTCCCATGGATCACTAACACATCTACATTTGTGTGGAAACAACCAACATGTCAATTGGACCAATATTTTAAAACTTGGGCCTTCGATCACATCTTCTTTGGTTTTCAACTCATACAAGAAATTGATTTGGATTCTGACCCATTTATAAAATTAGATTGGCATTTAAAAAATTAGGCTCTCGAAGCAAACTTGTTTATTTTTCTACATAATTCCTAAGTGGGTGATAAAAGCGCTAAGGCCAAACCAAGAATCCAGTTTGGATTCTGTCTACTCCCATGGATCACTCACATCTACGGCAATATAGGAACTATCGTCATGTCAATCCAACAATATTTCAAAAATTGGATGCCCAAATCCAACTTCTTTAGTTTTCCACTAAACTTTATTTCTAAATGGGTGATATGAGCGCCAAGCCAAGATCAGAGATCTGATATGGATTCGATCAACTCCTATAAGACAGTCACATCTATGGTCGTGTAGGTACATTCAACATGTCGATCAAATAGTATTTAAAAAATTAGGCCCCTGAACCCGACTTCTTCAACTCTCACGAATCACCCTCGCATCTACAATTGTAGAGGAACGAAGGCACGTTGATCAAACTGATTTAAGAAACTGGACCCCCAAACCTAACTACTTTAATTTTCTACTTAATTTCTAACTGGGTGATTAAACACTGAGTCCAAATCAAAAATCTTCCGTCAACTCCCATAGATCAATCACACATCTGTGGTCCTGTAAGATCGATCAACACATCAATCGAATTGGTATCTAAAACATTAGGCCCCTGAACCTGACTTTTTGATTTTCTACTTAATTTGTAAATAGGTGACGAAGGTCGAGCCCAAATTGAAAAAAAATTCAATTTGGATTCCGTCGGGAATCCAATTTGAGTCCCAAGCCCAAAACTTAATTTTCTACTTAAATTAACTTCTAAATACCTTACAGAGACAAGTAATTGATAATTTAATACTTTTGAATTACGAATCATCACCATTAGAACTTTATCCCATTATGTGGGGTTAGTTACAAAAACCATATTGTGCTATTTGGATGAGAATTCATGTAAAGATGTAATACTATTTTGCTGTTGCCTTTTGAATTATGAATAAGAGTATTAAAAAATGAAAGAAATCTTGTACTGACCTGACAAGGTGCTGGGGCCGACGATGAAGGATGGTGAGGAGGCACCCGCAGCTGGCCAAAGTACGAGGCCATCACTCGCACGACAGTGGAAGAGATGGACGACTCCACCGTATGCATCGTTTCTGTCAACTGCGTCTGCACCGTCTGCATTAACTGGGTTTGCACTGTCTCTGAGATCTCCGACCGTAGCTTTTGCGAGAGGCGGTTCTCCAGTTGCTCCACCATGCGATCGAGCTGGGTCTCAGAGTTATCAGCGGTAGTAGTGCCGAAGAAGCTATTGCTCGAGGCTGAGCACGAGCCATAGGAAGATAGTAGCACTTGGCTGCTATCCAAGCTCTCCCCAAAACCATACACTCGGCCTTTCTTCGGTAGGCCAGCTGCCGCTATCCACGCCTCGCAATCTAACGCCGGCTGTTGGTCAACATCCTCCCCATATTTCTCCATCATCTGCCCCGCATATGCTTCCTGCAAATTGGAAAAAAAAATCGTAAATCTTCGACTTATCAAGCATATTTCAAATGAAATAAATTGAAATTTATAGATAAACTTACCGCCACCTTTTGAGATCTCACAGAGACATAAAGATCCGTCCCTTTCTTCTTATGTGTTCTGTCGAACACCTCTCGGTACTTCACTTCACGACCAAGATCCGCTTCCTATTTTTACAAATTACATAAAAGAGTTGCTTTAGAAATAAATACGAATGTAAGGTAACAAAATTAGAAAGATTACTTACCATTCTCCTTTTTTGGGTTGCATAACTGACACTCCCACTTGTATGTACATTTGCCTCCGACACTTTTGCACGATTATCTTTGCCGGCCTGTGACCTCTTTCTCCACTCTTCAGTGTTCCATTTCTCACACAAACTACTCCACACTTCTATCCTCATCCAAGGAGGGCTATGCTCCTTCCAGAGCATCGTGTCGTCCATTCCCCCTGCAGCTCTTTTCGCCCGAGCTCGTGCTTTAGCCAATAGATTGCTCATTCTCATTTTTGCAATGTGCTCCCATACATGCCTAGCTATAGCCTCGTCTGCGGGACAACTAAAGCGATACTTCGCCTACATTACAAATAATTTATTAAACTTACATGATTATACTAAAATGAAAGGTTGAGAAAAAAATAAATTATAATTCAGACAACTGCTGCATACCATAAACTTGTTGAACATTGTGTCCCGAACATCATTTGGCATATCCTTCCACTGGAGGGCCCCCAAAGGAATAAATCTTTTGAGTACCTTGGAAATAAATCGAGCCACATCCTCCGAATTTGGACCAAATTTTTTACTATATTTACAAATCATATTGATAGAGGTAATTACATTTATGATGGACAGATAATGAATTCAAACCCTAGGAAGATACTTACCCCCTCTGAGCATTATCTATGTAGATCATCTCCCGACCGTCATTGATGGCAGCACTACTGGCATCATCCCTCTCCCCCTCACGTGCTGCAAGAAAAGTAGAAATGAAAATGAATATTATGATAATTATATATTCTACATATTTACAAAACTATTGAATTAAAATCAGACAGAATGATTAAATACCAGAATGGCTAGATGAGGGCTGTGGTTGAAATGGTGGCAGTCCTCCAGAGCCTCCAGTGCCCCATGTAACATTTAAATGACATAAAGCATACATATTGTCAAGAAACATATATAGCAAACAATTTTGATAGAAATACCTGTCCCTGGAGTCACTGGTGGTACAAAGGAGTCTCTGGTACTCTCTGTAAAATTTAAATGACATATGCATACATATTATCAAGAAACATATATAGTAAGAAATTTTAATAGACATACCTATCCCTGGAGTCACCAGTGGTACAAAGGTGTCTTCAGTGCCCCCTATAAAATTTAAATGACATAAACATACATATCATCAAAAAACATATATAACAGAAAATTTTAATAGATATACATGTCTCCTGAGTCGTCGGATTAGAGGAGCCTCTAGATCCCCTCCGAGTGCTCTCTTCCACTCCATTGCCCCCTCCCTCCCCACACGAGGCTCCAAACCTCCCCCCTTCTAGAATCATCTCTCCTTTGACAATATTAAAAATCATATATATTAGTTACAATATGTTGAAGAAAAATTAACATTCATTTTCAAGTTTTTTCAAGCATGTTCAATAATCACAGTAATTAAATTAATGGCATGTCTTTGGCATTTGCATCTTAAACATACAAAAATTTCTGATGACTATTTTTCCACAAAGTGTTTTAAGAATAAAAGACAAACAACATAAATGGAGTAATCACACAGCTCAAATAACAGGTGTTGACCTGAAGATGAACATCATTTTTACAAGTCCATTTGACTACATGATTTCTCTCCACATGAACTTGCCACCAATATTAATCAGCCTCATTTACAAAAAGCAATTGATCAATCAACATCAATGGATCTATATGCGAGCAAAATAGATGAAGGAAATGATAGTATCATTATGTATATACATTCGAAATATTATGGGTATATGCTTGTATAATCCAAAACAAAAAATAAAAGAAAAAGATAAGTTACTTTACCTGGCAGTAATGCTTACCAATTGTATGCTGTGTGTGTGTGTGTTTGGTTTGACAATGCCCAGAATCTCCCAACCCCGCCCAGAGGATGCCCCATAGCCACATAGGCACATACCCAACCACCAGACTCTTGCTATGTGTCCCTAATTCAGTTGAGAAACACCTAATACCCGGGCGGAATGTTCAGCCACTTGTGCACAGGTAGACAGAAGCGGGTGTGAGCCCCACTACCATGGTTGCCCATAGACACAAGCAAGTGTGCTACAAGCGCGCGTGGGCCCGCTGCTCACACCTGCTTGTGTCTATGCTCAGGCAGCCAGACACTTTTTTGGCTGGACACTTAAGTGTTTCTCAATTCAATTTCCATCCCCTCCCTTTGAAGATTCCTTAGTGCTACAGCTCACAATTCAAGCCAACATATGTCAAATGATATTCGACAACTGATCATAATAACCCGCATGGTTTTGTAAGTAACCAAGCAATAACATGAGTAATGCATTACAACAACAGTGAATGTGCAAAATTTACAAGACTATGAGAATGCAACACTTGAAAGTGGATATGTCAATACTTCATGATGGGCATGTAGAAAAGTATTATGTTATACAAAGAAATAAAATGCTTACGAGCTGCCGACATCTTCAGACTCCTCTTGGATTCCCTTAGGTAACTATGCATCACAGGTATTAAAAGAAAAAATAGCAGTCAGTTTCATGAAGGGAGATAATGCAGGAAAATATGAGAAATGCTTAAAACCCACATATGGGGTGGGTACTCGACGGAGGTGGGGCCCACCACGCCACATGAGGGCAGATACTAGACGCGCAGCAAGTTGTTCTCGAAAAATATTAACCGGAGTAGTCCAATTCAAGGTTCGACACATCGGGGAATCGGGACGAATCGGGATTTTCTTGATCCGCCACGATTCGCCTGAATCGGGCCGATTCGCATGAGAATCGGATGGGAATCGGTCCGATTCAATGGGAATCGGGCGAATCGGGTTTCTCCTGATTTGATCCGATTCGCCCGAATCAGACCGGTTCAATCCGATGCGCCAAACCATGGGACTCTAATTATTGAATATATATATATATATATATAGACTGAAGCCAAAACTGTTCACCGACATTTCTAACCACGAATACTCTGTTACAAAAACACAAAATAATAGATAGTCTGACAAACATCATTCTCAAGATGAATCCCAGACAAGTTAAACAATTCATAAAGGAAAAAAATAAATGCAAATAAATCAGATAATTATGTTCCTTAATTATAGATTGCAGAATTCACGTGAGAAAATGCACGGGGTTTTGATGTACAGAATGTAAAGACAGACATAACTTCAAGATTTATCAGTTTGTAGTATATTTAATTCAAAAACACACTTGGCTATGGTCCTGTGGAGAGCTTGATAGCACCATTCAATACTAATCACACCTATGCTAATCCAATGCCCACTTGGATCGAGCATTTATGAACTTTCTTTGACAATCATACATGCCGGGTCTTTGCAAAGAATCGTTAGGTCACTAGCATGTGAAAATTTTGGTGTTCACTTGCTGGTAACAGACATATGGAAACCTCAGAGTACATGGAAACATGATTTATTCTTTTGAAAAATTGCTTAGGCATGAGAAAAACACCAACGCCCACTGTATCCTAAAACTCTCTGTATTCCATGGATTAGCTTGCTGGTGACAGGCATTGAACTTCTAGTATCATATCTATTATGTAGTCTTGGGACTAAGAAACACCTAATCAAGGTTCAAGAACCCAGGGATCGGGATCGGGATCGGATCGGCCGGCCCCAAACCGATCCGACCGGCCGATCCCGACCCCGGCTCGGCCGAGCCCGGTCGAGCTAAAGGGGGCTGGATCGGCCCCCTCAAAAAAATTGAAAAAAAAAATAGAAAAATATGAAAAATAGGAAAAATATAAACATTGTATTTATAAACTGAAATACATGAAAATAGTACATAATACATCATTGGTAATGAGGAAAAGTAATAAAATTATATTTATTGGAATCACACATTATATTATGTGGACATAAGGTTTACATAATCTGTCCAAGACATAATGTTGGTAATATGCCTCATATTGAGTCAAATATTGACTATATGCATCCGTGTTCGCATATATGATAGTAATTGGTTTGTATCCAGGTATTTCAGGCACTTGATATAAGCCATATGACTCATATGAGTCATGTGAATGCGAATCAGATTTAGTGGATTGTGCATATGCTTCGCCTCCGGTGTAATACGATGCATCCGGGTATCGAGGATATGTCAAGTAGTCTCCCTGCCCTTGGTAGTATCCTTCAGTGGAAGCATAAGATGATGTATCTGAGACTTGCTCCATGGTCTCAAACTCCATCCGTAGCTTTTCTTGACGCTCCCACTCCTCTTGCATCTTCTTCTTTATTAACCAATTCCGTCTATGCGGAATGAAGTTGGAATCGTATCTCGAATCTTCGGATACTTGTCGGCCTTGGCCTTGCCCTTAGAATTGAGATGCCACTTTCTTCCCCTTCCGTGCATATTGTTGACTTGAGGTTTGTGCTTCCCTCCATTGCCTACTCCCATGATACTCATCTTGAGTAGCATGGGTGAAATCTTCCTCTCCGGATCTTCACAAATATCTTCTAGCATTAGGTCAATGCAATGCGCGGAGCAAGGAACCCAATACAAGTGTTCCCTTTTATCCATTAGTTTTTGGCCCGCCAACTTGAAAGCCGCTGCATTGTCAGTTACCACTTGGACTATTCTTTTCTCTCCGATCTCCTCCACCATGTTGTCCATCAACTGAAATAGGTAGTTCGCATTCTTCACCTTGCCAGAAACATCTACCGACTTCTAAAAAAACAGTCCCTGCTTTGCAGTGAATTAAGAAGTTTATCATACTTCTTCGTGTAATGCATACACAATTCCATAAGAAAAATTAAAACCTATGTGTTATTAATGAATAACAATTAATTGACCAAACAATACACTTGTAGATTGTAGTTAAACATACCTATCCATCCATCGCACATTAACGTGCAACCATATTCATCCCATATGTGTTCAAAAGTGGAAACATATGCCTTCATATCTTCAACCTCCATTTCCAAGTACTTGTTGTAGATTTCATATGAAGTAGGACCTTCTACCCCTTTGCCCACTTCACCAATAGTCTCGATCATTGACTCATAATATGGTCCTTTTGCTGCATTAGCAGGTATGCTGTTGAAGAAGAATCATCTTGAAGTCGCTCTCCCTATCTTCTCCTTGCATATTTTCAAATTCTTGAAGGCTGCAGAAATGGATGGCTGCTTCTCCCTCTACCTGGTGAGAAATGGATCCAATGGTCCCACTCTAGGATCTCCGTCTCTAGGGATATCTACTGGAACCTCAGGTATATATGTACTCATTCCAGCACTTGAACTCCCTTGTCCGCTACTCCCATGGCCACTACCTTGACCTAGGTGATGACTAGTACGTCGGAGATAGTCCTCTTCCGCAAAAGACCTTCGACTTGCTTGCGATGCCCGACGAAATTGTTCTATAATATAAGATAGAAATAGAATGATATAATTTAAAAAAACTTGTTGATGATGTTATACATTGAAATGTATAAATTATAATGAGGGTGTTTGAACTTTGAAGTTTGAAGCTTGAACTAAATGTTCCAAAACTAAGTTAACTAATTACTAACCTTCTTCATCATCATCAAGATCAATTGTTTGTCTCCCTCTTGATAAATCCACGGACCTTCGAGGAGGGGCAAACAATTCTTCTCGAATTTCTTGGCGTCTTCTACTAATGTTTGCTTTGGATGTCTCTTTCTCCTTCATATATTGGCAAAATTGTATTCGAACTTCAGCAGAAACTCTCGAACATGGTGCCACCTCACCTTTAATTCCCGCTAAATGTTGTTTCAAACGCCATACGCCGCCCGATAAAACCCGGTTACAATACTTGCATTGGACCTTCCTTCGTGCCATGTCCACAACGGTACCATAAGCCCAAGCGGGATCGGTGCTGGAAGGGTTGCTTGAAGATTGGGGAGCCGAAGCAGCACCATTTTCGGCGGCCATCACTTAGAACACAAAAAAAGAAATTAAATAATAAACAAACAAAAATAAATAAATTTTTTTTGCGGCTGAGAGAGAGGGAGATCAATCGCAGCCAAGAGTTCGGGTCGAGAGTGTGTGAGATAGCCCGAAGAGTCGAAGACGAAGAGCAAGAACGTGAAAGATGAGATCGCCTCGCAATAGTGCAAAAGAGCACCCGAGAGAGAGAGAGAGAGAGAGAGAGAGAGAGAGAGAAGAGAGAGAGAGAGAGAGAGAGAGAGAGAGAGAGAGAGAGAGAGAGAGAGAGAGAGAGAGAGAGAGAGAGAGAGAAGCCCAAAATTGGTAGGAGGGGAGGAGAACTCAACACTTGAGTTTGGAGCATAATGGGGCTTTTGGGGGTTTATATAGACCCCCAAGGCCTCTGTTTAACACGCGAAAATATTCTTCAAAATCTTTTATCTTTTAGAAGAAAAAGATATATTGTGATATTGGTTATCTATTTTACGGGCGTGCCAGTCTGTTAAAACAGACAAATTTCATTCATTTATCAGGCGATTTGGGTGTCGTGTACTGGACATTTCCCCACCGACCGAAGTCGATGTTAATTTAAATCGAGGTGACCTCGAACACCTTTGATTCTCTGTCAAAGAACGTCATTTGTCTCTATTCGTTGTGACAATATTGATCTTGATGATCATCCTTCCTGAATACATACTCTTGCATAGATATTTGAAGCATTCATTGCTTATACACATGTAATTCGAAATACAACTGGTCTTTCAAGACGTTTACAAATGGTGCCGATTATATAATCGGTCTTCAGAATTTCATTCGGTCGCAATCGGACCCCTTTGGACTTGCTTCTATCGCGATCTGATCGTTGGTTTGCATCTTCATCTCGATCAGACCGATGGACTTGAATATCATCACGATCGGACTGTTGGACTTGAATATCGTCACGATCAGACCATTGTATTTGAGTTCAATCACGAACAGGTCGTTAGATCGCCAAGATGATCACTGTCGACCCGTTGTGTTTGCTTTGTGGTCATGTCAGGTTTCTGCAAGTTTGTACCCCTTTTGGGATTTCGCTGCAATCTTTTACCCTTTCTGGAGGAGATTTGGACAACATTGTATCTACGACTGTTCAAGAGTTCCTTGCCATTTTCTGACATTTTCAGGCACCTCTGTCATTCCTTGGCCTTTGTAGACCTTCTGCCATCAGTTGATATCTTCGAGTTCTTTTCGTCATTTCTTGACATTCTCAGACATTTCCGCCATTTCTTGGTTTTTTTCGAACAGTCTCGGGTATTTCTGTCATTTGTTGACTCGTCCGGATGTTTCTGCCATTTCTTGGCATTCTATGTCTGTTCTGTCATTTCTTGACCTTCTCGGACATTTCTGCCATATTTTGACTTTTCCGAGCAGTCTCGGGTATTTCTGTCATTTGTTGACTTGCCCGAATGCTTCTGTCATTTCTTGACATTCCTGAGTGTTTCGGTCATTTATTGACATCCTCGGACATTTCTACAATTTCTTGGCTTTTCCGAGCAATCTCGGGCATTTCCGTCATTGATTGACTTCCCCGAGTATCTTTTGTCAGTTCTCGACTTCTTGGGGCTTTTCAATCATTTCATGCCTTCCATGGGTATATTTGTCATTTCTTGACGACCCCAAAACTTCGCCAACCGTAAACCGGACTCAGGAGAGCGCACGCCACTTCAAAGAAATGACGTGTGTCCCGCTCCACCGAGTCATGTGAACGGCATGGACCTTGTATAGTTTCTTGCTCCGTAGGGATTTTCTTGCAATTTCTAAACTTCGACGGTGTTTTGTTGGCTTCCGTGAAGCTCGAACATAGCTTGAAGGACTTCCTCACAAGCGGGGGCACTTGTGCAATTCCCCCTTCAAGGTCTTTGTGTTTGGGACCTTTTTAGGGACATTTTTGCAATTTCTATTCTTCGGGGGTACTTCTGTAATTTTCCCAGACATCGGGTATTCATGCAATTTTCCCAGTCATGGGACATTTCTGCAATTTTCCCAGTCATGGGACATTTCTACGATTTTCCCAGTCATGGGGGTATGTTTGCAATTTTCCCAATCATGGGGGTATGTTTACAATTTTCCCAGACATGGGGGTATGTTTGCAATTTTCTCAGACATGGGGGTATTTCTGCAATTTTTCCAATCATGGGGGTAATTCTATAATTTTCCCTGACATGAGAGTATTTTTGCAATTTTCCCAGTCATGGGGGTATTTCTGCAATTTTCCCTTGACGTGGAGGTATTTCCGCAATTTTCCCAGTCATGGGGGTACATTTGCAATTTTCCCAGTCATGAGAGGTATGTTTGCAATTTTCCCAGACATGAGGGTATTTCTGCAATTTTCCCTTAACATGGGGTGTTTCTAGAATTTCCCCTCAGACAGGGACATTTCTGCAATTTTCCCAGTCATGGGGGTATTTCTGCAATTTCTTTTTGATGAGCAGGGATCATTCTATAATTTTTTCTGAGCTTCCATCCCTTCAAAATATCATTCCTGATTTTTTAGGAATTTATTCAGCATTTATCCACATGCAAGCATTATCTGATTTGAGACAATCTCCTATTTTGGCCATCCACGTGAATATCCAGACGATGAGGTTTTTCTGTCATTTTTATGTGGAGAATATCATTACAAACCAAGCACAAATCGTGTGCAGAAATCTTTCATCTATTTCCTTTGTCGAGTGATCCATAGAATCCTCTTTCTAAGATTCAAAAAGGTGGTTTACAAAATCTAATATGATATCAACTTGCCTTAACCAGAACAAGACAACTTTCCAAGCCTTGGCCTTGGTAAAACAGAGCAGGGCAGCACAGCTATGCTATAATCGCAGCAAGAGTGTCTTGGGCGATTCTGAGATCTCCCGGGCTTGATGCTCCTCTTGTCCCCTTTCAGAACTCTTCAGACTTGATGGATTTCAAATCTCCGGGAGTTGGTGGATTTCAGCTCTCCCCAAGCTTGGCATTTTTTAGAACTTCTCCTTTCCTTGGCCTTGGTCTCCTTTTATAGGAGATTGGGTGGGAGGTGGGCATCCCACCGGAGACGGATCCCACCGGGAACGTGCCCCACCGGAGACGCACCCCACCGGATACGGGTATTTATTTCTTTTCCTTTTCTTTTTCTTTTCTGCCAAAACAGCAAGCAGGAGCATCGGTGGGACTCCCACCGGGCGTGCGGGACCCACGGGGTACCGGTGGGACTCCCACCGGACGCGCGCATTTATTTCTTTTCATTTTCTTTTCTTTTCTGCCAAAACAGCAAGTAGAAGCACCGGTGGGACTCCCACCGGGCGTGCGGGACCCACGGGGCACCGGTGGGACTCCCACCAAACGCGCGCATTTATTTCTTTCCGTTTTCTTTTTCTTTTCTGCCAAAACAGCAAGTAGAAGCACCGGTGGGACTCCCACCGGGCGCGCGCATTTATTTCTTTCCGTTTTCTTTTTCTTTTCTGCCAAAACAGCAAGTAGAAGCACCGGTGGAACTCCCACCGGGCGTGTGGGACCCACGGGGAACCGGTGGGACTCCCATCGGACGCGCGCATTTATTTCTTTCCGTTTTCTTTTTCTTTTCTGCCAAAACAGCAAGTAGAAGCACCGGTGGGACTCCCACCGGGCGTGCGGGACCCACGGGGCACCGGTGGGACTCCCACCGGGGGTGTGGGACCCACGGTGGGTACCGGTGGAAGTCCCACCAGGCGCGCGACTCCCACCGAGTGCGCGCAACCCCGGTGGGACTCCCACCGGGTGCGCACAGCCTCGGTGGGGTGTCCCCCGGGCGCAGCGGCCCCAGTGGGGCTCCCATCGGGTGCGCACGGCCCCGGTGGGGCTCCCCTCGGGCCCATGACAACGGGGATTCTTTATAAAGCCTTCACCACGTGTCATTTTCACCACGTGGAGCTCTTCTTTGTCGTGCGAGGACGGTGTGCTCTGGCCACATCATTTTCTGTTGTTGACATGGGTATTTAACTGGACTCTCGCACATATTAATATGAACGCCACATAGGACGGCTTCCATCGGAATAACCCGGGGCATTCAATTTCATTTGCCCGAGATTGGATTCAATCCCGATAACACCGGAAGTTGATGAATTTCAGTTTTTGGCCAACTCCGGGAAATTTTTCTTCGACATTCTGGGATATGCAGAAATATTTCTTTTTCTGCATTAATTTATTTCGAAAATTCAGAATAAATAATTTCGTTTCGTTTATTCATCCTGAAAATTCTGAATAAATAGCTTCAAGGGTTATCCTTTACCCGAGACCCCGGATAAATATTTTCCCTTTCGTGCACTTGTTCCAAACATTTGAAATAAGTGTTTCTAATGCAATAAAGTTCTCGGGGGGAATTTTATTCCGAAAACGCCGGGATTTATATGGTTTCCACTCCGTTTCCTCTTGGAGGGACCACTTTCAATCTGTTTTCAAAAATCTCACAGAATAGACATTTTTTTTAATCTATTTTCTGTGATTTAATCTGAAAAATCAGAACAAATGCTTTCTTCTTCATTTATTTGTCCCGAAAATTCAGATTAAAGGATTCGGAGAGTTATTCGTATTCGGGAACCCGAATAAATATTGTTGCTCCCTATATACTTGTTCAAAAAATTTGAAACAAGTATTTTTTTTCATTGGGGAAATTATAATGAACAATTTTTGAGTTCAACAGCCTCCAAAGGCCAAAAGTAGCCGTTTCTGGCCGTTGGGGAGCACCCCCCAACGGCTAGAAACGGCTAGTTCAAAAACTAGCTGTTGAGCCCGGATCGCCCCGATCCGCGGCGGATCGGGCCGGGCTCGGCGATCCCGCCGAGCCCAGCCGAGCTGGGCCGATCCGCGCACAGGGACCGGCTGGGTTACCCCGGCTCGGATTGGGAGGGCCAAAACCGAGCCAACTCGGCCGATCCGATCCCGATCCGACCGAGTTTTTGAACCTTGCACCTAATCATAGCAATTTCATGGTCCATCTGCAGAAATTGTTCCCGCTCCAACTAGTGCAACCAATCAAGAGCATACTAAATTCTCTTCCATGATCACATTGTCAAGCAGATGAATATGTGCTCCTCTATGTAAGCTTTTGTAGCTGTGTACATTCAGGGGAAAAAAGTGAAACATCTGAATCTCTTAGAAAGTCATGTAGAAGAAGGCCTGCCTTATGCTTGATAGGTTTCAGAATGAAACTCTGTAAATTTGGAATGAACCTAACATGCATCTCTTCACTTAAAAATGCATAGTCCTGCAATTTAGAGGGATATGGCACTTGAAAGGACGGCGTGGCATTTGAGTTTCTGTATATCTACTTGATTATCGAAATATCACAGGGATGTCACGGTTTCCATTAGATAAGTATTGCTTAGAAATGCAGAACAAAGGATAAGTGCATAGAGTGACAGGTTTTGTACCCCAAGGTAGGTATTAGTTTTATTATCAGGTGAACTAGACTAATTATGAAGGAAGCTACATATATTCAAGGAAGGCTATCATTCCTTACTGTGTATAATCTTGGTACCCCTATCAGTCAGATGATGGAATGGACAAGCCACTAGTGAGATGATCTGCTGTGACATCTTCCAAACCAAAAAATGTAGTATTTGAGTAGGGATGGGAGTTGTTCAAACTTCAAGTTTCCAACCTTCATAACCCATATGTCATCAAGTGGAGCTCATACAATTCTCAGCCAAGAGAACACGATAGAAACTAGAACAAACCAATTGAAGCACACTTCTGTACAAACTGTAACACATCTCCAGCGATGTAGCATCTACTTTAACTAGCCAAACACAAAAAGAATGACGAAAAACATAAAACGTAGGGCCTTCCTAGGTATCTCTAAGTACCCAATCCTTCAGATGTCATAGAAAACGTCATCCAACCAACAGGGTGAAGGACAGAGACTAACCCCAAGCAATTCATCTCTGCTCAAGGAAAACACTATTAAATTTCATTTTTCCAATTTTCCTGATTTAGCATTCAGATGAACATACAAGGTGGTTAAAGCTGTACACATAATGAAAGTGCAGAAGATGAAGAAAAAGGAAATTAAAATTTGAAGAAACCTTATAAAGAAATTTATAATACCTGAAATAGCATTGCCAATATGTTCCATTATGCATAATTATACATAATTTTTATAATGTAGTGAACATGTTAAAGGGGACCCATCGATCCAAAGCATCAAACCCCATCAATAAAGGCCATTGTCATCAGACACTGCTTCTGTACAGCCCAACCCCACAACCGCCGTAGCACCACAAAACCGGCCCCCTTTCAAAAGAACACCACAGAACGGTAACCCAAACCCCAAAAGCACCTGTACCCTTCACCTCAAAACAACACACACCTCAAAACATGAACACCCCAACCCCATCAGTCACAGCAAAATCACAAAGAACGAAGATGGGGAAGAAGGGGTACGTGGTAAGGTCACACCGGCATAATCTGGATGGTTCGAGGAGGAAGATGCGCCGCTAATCCGCTCCGCCGTCGCTGCTTTGCAGGTGCCACGCCATGGTAGAAAGGAAGAGGAGGTAGGAAGGAGAAGCAGCTGCGGAGTTCTAGCAGCAGACGGACAGTACATGCCATTGTGGGAGTCAAAATGGAGGCGCCCTCGGGAAGCCAACAAGCCGAAAATCCCCGTTCAAGTAGTCCCGTCTCCAGCTGCGAATGCCCTCGTAGGTTGCGCCAGTGAAGCATGACGACGGAGGTCGGACAGAAGCTGCGTTGCGGCAAGGTCGGCTGCCGGCGCGCGGGAACAAGCGATGGAGGGGACGCGTGACGCAAGTCACGTCGGAGGGAAGCGCCACCCCGCCTTGACTTGGGAGACTTTGACAAGTAAGGATATTAAATTTGGAATTTATATATATATACGATCGATCGAGCGGTAACATCAAATTTGAATTAAATTAGATTTTCTGTTTTATGTAAAATACGTATTTATAAAAGAAAATTTTGACAATATGATAATTGATCATGAAAAAATAGTACTCAAATATGAAATATCTTTCGATTTCAAAAAGAAATGTAATTTGGTACTTGAATTAATTCATCATCTTCAAGTGGAATTTGCAATCATGAACATCTATCATTAATATAGGTAGAGTATGAAACCACAGCGAATTAATAAAAGTCAATTTTGTATGTTACGTGTGGAAGGACGACATCGTCGCCCATGCGGCTCGTGAAGTATTTTGAAAAAAAAAAATTACATCCGTAGTAGACACAACGCGTCGAATTTTTTCAAAGCGATCTCTACGCCGTTTTGAAAAAGCAAAGAGACACGCTACGATGTGTCAGTCTCTCTCTTTCATGTGATTTTTGGATCACGCAAAAGTTGAGAACCGATGGACACGTTTTGAAGACGCGGTTTCATCATAGATTTTAAAAATTGAAATATTTTTCAACTCGTTATCAAACAGTGTCATAAACAAAGATGAAAACTAGTCATAAGGTGATTTATGAAAAAGAATGTATTTGAAATTAAATAATAAAGTTAAAACTCTTATTCTACAAAGAAACCGTGTCAACAACTTTATTGTTTTAAAAATATTTTTTTGATATATATAATAATATGTTAATAAGTTGCATATTATTTTTTAAAATTTTCAGATTTAAAAACATCACAATGAGAAATATAAAGTGAATAAATAAATATCTTCAACAAATAATAAAAATTCTACAGCAATCATCTATATATACAATTTTGGTTAGAAGATATGATAGTACATCACCTTCAATATATGATTGTACAAAGCATCCTTTATATAAATGAACCAAATAAATAATAAAATAAACACAAATTTTAGGTTAGATTTAAATTATTATTTAAGCTGTGACCATATAAATTTGTAAGAACATAAAATATTTCTAAAAGTATGACCTAATGGAGTGAACTCCGTAGAGATTATCTAAAATTTTCATTTTAAAAAATAAGATTTTGTTCTTATGTTAATTCAATTAATATAAATATTCAATATGAGAAATATAAAGTGAATAAATAGATATTTTCAGAAAATAATAAAAATTTTATAGAAATCATTTAATATAAAAATTTGATGAGAACATATAATTGTACAAAACATTCAACATATGATTGTACAAAGCATCCTTTATATAAATGAAACATATAAATAGTGAAATAAAAATAAATTTTAGGTTCAATTTAAATAAGTATCTAAGCTTCGACCATATAAATTTGCAAGAACACAAAATATATCTGAAAGTACGACCTAATGAAGTGAACCCCAAAGAGATTATCTCATTTCATTTAAAAAATGAGATTTTGTTCTTATGTTAATCCAATCAATATAAAATTCAAACAAATATAATAATGAAATTAAAATAAAAAGAATAAGAATAAAAAATATGTATAATTATTTATTCATCTTTTCAAGGTCAACTTTCTAATATATAACATAATCTATAATATACATAACCAAATTAAAATAAGAAAACTTTTTATGTATAGAAAGACAATATTCTTAAAAAGAATGAAGGTCCTTATTAAAAATAAGAGTATTTAAAACAAAACTACAAAACCTCAATGCATGTGGTCTATAAAAGAATGGGAAAATTACCTGTATACCCTTAAAATTTTATCGAATTAACTCTATACCCCTACCTTTATGAAATCTACCATAATACTCCTCAAATTAGTAAATTGGTGCCAGCGGCATACCCCTACTGTGTTGTTGTCATTACCATGTTCTTGTGTTTGTGCGTGCGTGTGTGCGTGTCACTGGTAGGGCTTCGTGAGAACGACCATCATCGGTGGACAATCAATGCATCTCAATGAAGATGATCACTAGTAGGTGATTGATCTACCTAGAAGAAGAAGATCGTTTGAGATAGGGTCCAAGCTCGCAGACCCCGATTGCACCCTTGCCATTGGGCGATCATTTTGTTAGTGAACAATCAATCCATCTCAAAGAAGATGTGTGTGTGTGTGTGTCATTGGTAGGGTTTCGTGAGAACGACGATTGTTGGTGGACAATCAATCCATCTCAACGAACATGATCACTGGTAGGCGATCGATCTACCTAGAAGAAGAAGATCGTTCGAGGTTGGGTCAAAGCTCGCAGACCTTGGTTGCACCCTTGTCGTTGGGCAATCGTTCGACAAGAGGTAGGGTTTACTTTGTACCTTATATTAGGTGGTTTGAACGAAATGATCAACATGAAATTTGTTGGAAACTTGGGGAAGAAGAGCCCTATGACTTTTGTTTCATTCAATTTGAAATAAGGATGTGTGAATCATGAGATTAACAAGAAAAGTCCTAAAACTACCTGACGGTGGGAAAACGCTTAATACTTTTAACATAGATAATGAAATTTGGGTAAAATAGGGGCAAATGAAAGTAGAATCAAAGAGCTTTCAGATGGTATATGTCATGTTAAGGTTGAGCTCGAGATCACCTACCTTTGATCACTTAGAACTTTTTAGTTCCTAAAGGTCGAAGAAGAGACTTGGAGAAGAAACTCTTCATGAATCCAAGCTCTTGGATTGTCCTCCTCACTCATGGGTGTTCCTCCCACGTCCAACAATGAAGTATGGGTGTTTATGGTCGGCCACAAAGGTTTTAAGATGGTTTTATAGAGCTAGGGTTGTTCAATTCTAAGTTTGGGGTTTCCTAATCTCAAGGTAGGTGTCCTACTATAATTAGAACATCTATATGAGCTATTTCCTTCTTAATCCTAACTCTAATAGGAAGAGAATAGAGGGAAAATTCGTGCTCTCACAATGGGCTTAGGGTTAAACACTAATTATGTAACGCCCCGACGCGAAATATCGGAGCGGAATTACAGTTATTAAATAGTACAGAGTGAGAAAATAAATGACAAAACATTGCAGAATTGGAAATAATATCAAATAACTCCAATTTCATTAATAATCCATCAACCATCTATTACATCAATCCATCAGAGCCATAACTAGGGCCCAGAGTACTTTATTGAAATCCAAACTAATACATACTGATTGATTGATTACTAAACTAACTAACTACTACGCCATGATAGCTGATCGGGTCACTCCTAAGCAACATCCTCATCAGTCCCATCCTCGTGAGTGTGGTCATATCCATCCGACTCACCTGAACACATGAAATAAACACGCAGGATGAGCGAATAACGCCCAGTAGGACTTAATATCTCATGAGAACAAGCATGCTTTAAATAATTAATGTCTTAAATGGCAGAGTAACGAAAGAGTATAGTCGTGTAGAGCAAGTAACGATAGCAAGAGAGCAATAGCACTGGTATAGTGAAAATAGCACAACGATAACGATAATAGAGTGGCCATGTAATGATAATTGCACTTGTATAGCACTTGAATAGATAGCACTTTGATTGTCAACGATTTATTATTATAGTATTAATTAAATGACATTGGATGTATACCGTACACATCCTGATCATGTTACCTTTGCAAGGAAATAGCACTCTTCCGGAGCTCTCCCCAGGACCAGACCGGGCCCTATTGCACTGGCATATAGCACTTGTTTGTTTTTAGACAATCAATTGTATGGTCCAATAGAGTACCAAGAAGAGATGAGAGTAATAGACGAAATAGATGAGAGTACAGAGGGAAAGTGAATAGATGAGAGTAACGAGATAGTAGATGAGATAGGGGTATAATCGTAAAACAACGTCAAACCACGATAGTAATAGTTGCACAGCACCAGGTCGGGTACCGACAGTCTGGTAGAAGTCACATCCGCCCACTAGTTGTGCTATGAACACAGATTAAATGGTCCGGCATGAGCACAAGGTAAGAAGGAAATACTAAGGCCATTTGGATCATGCTGATCCCTAAGGGTGTAATGGGATTTAAGGTACAACCAGCTCATCGGCCAAAGATGTGCGCCAAAGTCAAGAAGACTTACGGAGGCCTTGACAAGGATTCCTTGCCCCAGTCAGGAGTCTTCCCGGTGGAGAGGTGGTCCATGGCAAGAGAGTGTAAAAAACTAGGGTCCGTCGTGCCTCGAGTGTTCGAAGGCCGAGGGAAACGGTAACGGTGTATAAAATGCACGAATAAAACGAAGACAAGTGTAATTAATTAAATAAGAAATTTAGTAATTTATTTTGCTAAATTACCAGATACATTATTGAGTAATTTAATAGAGTTTAATGACAAACATGATGGTTAAGTGTGTGCAAGTGTAAGAAATCAAGAGAGCATAATGGATTGTGCACATAGCTTTTAAATTAATTAAATCTATAATATTATTGCCCATTAATAATTATTCAGATCGAATTATTCATTATAGTGTTTAATTGAGGCTAAATAATGGCTAAATAGCAATTAGAGCAGGGGTATATAAGCAAAACCAGGTTCTGGCCACGACAGTCAGGTCGCGACATACAAGGGTGTCGCAATCAGGTCGCGATGCCAGTGACTGGCGCGATCAGAGAGTTCAGGTCGCGGCCCACAGGGGTGTCGCGTTAAGGTCATCGCGACGCCCTTGCATGGCGCGTTCTGTTGAACCAGCGCTAGGATGGACTGGGGGCAGGTCGTGACATGTCGACCCATCGCGATCAGATCGCGATGGTCCTCCTTGTCGTGACCCCCTCCTGAGGTTGCGACGCATCGGGCTGTTGCGATCTCAGAGGGTGGCCCGAGCCCAGAAAAGAGCTTTTGCCCCTTTTCCAGGTGGGTTCCTTCCCTTCCAACTCACTTCAAAAATCGATATAAAATCACATAAAGCTCCAAAATTCATGAAATTAATTTTAAACGATTTTAAACATGAAGTTCTATCACTGGGCATGATGAATTAGAAAACAAACACGTTTAGGACATGCTTTTATTAGGTTGAACTTCGGTAACCTAATCATGCATAGTCATGGATAAACGATTTAATTGGTAACGAATATACGATAGACATTAGGGCAAATATGGGCGGTTGAAAGCTAGGATCATGTAGTATTTATGAGAATTATATCAAGACATGGGATCATGTACAAACGAGGATTGAACACAAACATGATGGTTCGGGCACAACATGTTAACAGAAGTTTAGGCATTTAATTTGTCCTCATGGAAGAACAAAATAGAGCGAAATCAGAGGACTTTCAAAGGGGATCATGAAGACTACCTAGGGTAATTTTTACACGATTTAAGCTTGAGAGATTGCCTACCTTTCGTTGAAGTAAAGAAAACCCTAGTTTGGAGACGAAATTAGGAAAACCCTCCTTGCTCCAAGCCTTCTTCTCCCTTGCTCCTTCATCCACAGCCTTCTCCTTCGTCCTCCAGAGCTCTAACAACGATCTAGGGGGTGATAGGGTTGAGATTGGGGTGTTTTGATGGCTAATAGAGTCCTAAAGTCATAAAACCCTCCTCTTCTCTTCCAACTACGAAAATTCATAATTATCTCCTATTTTTCCACCATTTATCCACCTAATGGGTAAAGAAGAGAGCTAAATTCGTGGCCAAAGGGTTAGGATGAGATAAGGGCTCTTTATTTGGATAAATATGGGTTATTAGTATTTATCTTAACCCTTTACTATTTAACACTTATTTTTAATGCGAATTTTACTTAATTAGCTCCCATCTCATGATGGGCTCTCCACATTTGGGCCCACTCTATCATGTTTGTGTCATTAATATAATACATTCCTAATTTTGGTTAATGGGCATTCATTTAATTCACTTAAATTCTTTTTATCCCCTTTTTATTCTAATTAAATATATTTATCTCATTTATAAAATTGAAAATTTTATTTTATTTTGAATTTAGAAATCAAGGTTGCTACAAATTATGACCCAAATTGGTCATGTTTGGACATGAATGACCCATATTACCATTGGGTGTGGGGCTATTGCGAATTTCCCACATTATTTCTCTTATTTGAATTTATTAATAGGCTAAGAGATGTCTATTGGTCCAATTTCTATGATATGCTATCAACACACATTGCTTGGAGTCTACCCATACATTTATTTTAATTTATGATTCACTTTTGTGCACATGATAATGGGTTTCTGACTTATTCCTTAATTACGATAATAAGTCACAATAATTCTTAAACCTAACCCAAAAGATTTTTATTGTCCTAAATTTATTTATGGATCATTAGATAATATTATTTAAAGTATAACTATGATTTTTACTAAATTTTTAGATGTGTTTATACATATGCGATAATAGTGCGTATGTTTTTAACTAGTTTTGAATTATTAAATTAACATTTTTTAATTTATATCTAATTTTTAATTACTGAAATTTTTGGGGTGTTACATCCTCCCTCACTTAAGAGAATTTTGTCTCCAAATTCATAGACAGGATATATGAAAAAGGAAATTCACTTACTTGTAAACAACTCCGGAAACTTCCTCCTAATGACTTCCTCAGTTTCCCATGTGTCGTCCTCCTCCAGACATTGATTCCACCGAACTTTCACCAGGGAAACGACCTTGTTCCTTAACTGACGCACCTCACAATCTATTATTTTGATTGGCTTCTGCTCATACGTCACCAAGTACTCATATTCAATGACGTGAAAAGGATCACGCACATATTTCTTCAACATATGTACGTGGAATACATTGTGCACTCCATCCAGTTGTGGAGACAATGGCAAGCAGTATGCAACCTCACCTACTCTTTCAAGAATCTCAAAAGGGCCAATGAATCTTGGTGATAATTTGCCTTTGATCCCAAACCTCTTGATTCTACAACCTAGAGATATTTTCAAGAATACATGGTCGTCGACTAGAAACCCCATATCCCATTTTCTATTATCTGCATAGGCCTTTTGTCTCTGTTGTGCCACTGCCATTATTTCCTTGATGAGATTCACCTTCTCTGTGGTTTCTTGCACCATCTCGGGACCTAACAATTGCCTTTCGCCGACCTCATACTAGCAGATTAGAGTTCGACAACTCCTTCCATAGAGTGCTTCAAATGGTGCCATTTGAATACTAGCCTGGTAGCTATTGTTGTATGCAAATTCAACAAGATATAAGTGTTCATGCCAGCTACCACCGAAATCTAGAACATAGGCTCTCATCATATCTTCTATCACCTGGTTGATTCTTTCAGTCTGACCATCAGTCTGTGGATGAAAAGTGGTGCTGAAGTTCAATTTGAATCTTAATGAATAGTGTAGTCCTATTCAAAAATGGGATATAAACCTTGGATCTCGATCAGACACAATGGACACAAGTACTCCATGTAACCTGACGATTTCTTTCACATATAATGCTGCTAGAATGTCAACCGTCCACTTACTTTTAATTGGCAAGAAGTGAGCATATTTGGTCAGGCGGTCGACTATTACCCATATTTCATCGAATCCACCTCTAGATTTAGACAATCCAAAGATAAAATCCATCCCTACACCTTCCCATTTTCAAGTGGGAATCTCCAGTGGTTTAAGTTTACCAGTTGGTCGCAAATGTTCTGCTTTGACTTGTTGGCAAGTCTAACATCGGGCGACATATTCTGCCACTTCCCTCATTAGGCCAAGATGGACATAGATGTTGATACTAAGGATAAAGGATGCCTGATTGCCAATATTAGGGCACAGGTCTAGTTGATTTATTTGACTACCACTAGACCTGACAGTGTCTTTGCTGTTGGGGTAGTGAGTTAGTTTGTTCAAGCACCAAAAGTATGTCACTGGGAAGTGACTCTGAAAATTATTTTAAGACAAGTCCAAAGAAAGGGTTATTTTTTTAGAAAGAATAGCCATTTGAGAATTGAAGTTTTTTCAAATGCTAATTATGCAAGGTCCAAACTTGATAAGCGGGGTACAAAGGCTTTTGCACTTATATTGGTGGAAATTTGGTTACTTAGAGAAGTAAAAAATAAAATGTGGTATCTCGCTATAGTGTTGAAGCAGAGTACTAGGCAATGACTCAAACTACATGCGAAATGATGTTGTTATAGAATCTCATTCGTGATTTTGGAGTTTCTTACTTGAAGCCTATGAAGATGCATTGTGATAATCAAGCGGCAATTCATATTTTCAATAATCCAATTTTCTATCAGTGAACCTAGCACACTGAGGTGTACTATCATTTTGTAAGGGATATTGTCATATCCCAGAAGACAGTCTATCTACTGGAAAAGTAGACATAAAAGGCAGAAAAACAAAGGTAGAACTTTAACAGCCTTATTATCAACAGATTAGAAGGCAGATATTTTGTTTGTCTTATAAATCGTCCAATCATAAAGGCAGAAAGTAAATTGTGACTTATATTTCAAACATTAAAAGGCTAAATAAAAATTTGCCTTCTATTGATATGAAATATATTATATTAAAGACACTTTCTTAAATTATATCTTATAAAATTTAATAAATAAAAGGCAAACATATATTGATTTTTTTTAAATCTTTTATGAAAACAACAAATGCTATTTACTTGGTTTTACTTCTGCTCGTGTGGCGGAAGGAAAAATAATTAGCAAGGATCCAAAAAAGAAAGTTGATGGACAACTTTTAGGTGATGAATATTATGAAGTTTATGTGATTAAAGCCTTATGTTCTAACATGAGGTTGCCTACAAACTTGCGAAAAATAGTAAGACAATGTGAAGGAAAGTCTATTCCTTGGAATAAAAATCTTGTAAGTTCTTAGTATTTTTATTTACAAAATTCATACTTTATTTCTTGTATATTATTTTTCTCATTTTTTATAATTAAATTTCATTTCAGTTGCTTGAGAGGAATGATTAACTAAGAGATATGTTGGTATAACTACATGATCACTCATGCCCTTGTAAGTATTTATAAGTTTATATAAATTATTTTTATTCCTTAATAATTTTTTCAATGCCTTTCTAATAATATTTTTGATCTTTTTTGTAGGTAATGTCAAGAGAAGATTATCAAGGATGCTTATAAAGTTATGAAGATTATGTGGTTGTTATCTTTAGATAGTTGTGAACACTTTTTTTGTCATTTATGAATGGAGATGTGTATGTGAAATGCACTTCGAGTGCATGTTATCATAACCATATGGATGTCATTTACTGGCTGTCACATTGTGACTTACGACTTTGTATTTTTGTCATTGGACAATACATTTTAAAGTTTGTAATCTTCTATCAAGAGGAAATATTTTGATTCTGTGTTTGGAAGAGATTTATATTTGTGATTAAATTTTGTTCGTGAAATTTTATTAAGAGTATCTATCATACATATAACAGGTTAGATTGAGAAGAATACTACTTTTAAAAGATAATAATTTGTATTCTGAAGTTAGTATAGAAGACATATAATTTTGCCTTCTAAAACCTATTTTGACAATTTAGAAGGCAAAATTTTTTGCCATATCTACCTTTTATGTATATCATAGAAGGCAGAAATTATCGTCTTCTAAACAATAATAGAGGGCACAAACTTTTGTAGATATAACAAATGCCTTCTATCATGAGTTTATATGGCGGAAATAAATTACCTTCTATAACTATCATCTTTCGCCTTTTAAAGATTTTGCCTTCTAAAAAACACATTCTACCTTCTATTCGAATAGAAGACAGTGGAACAGAAGGCAGAATAAAATCTGTCTTACTTCTGACTTCTAATTGAATAGAAGGCAGATATTGACACTTTAAAAGGCAAAAAAAATTTGCCTTCTATTATTGTTTTTCTACTAGTGCTGCAAAGGAACAATTGGTACATTTGTTTAAGTAGGCTTTTGGAGTATCTCGATTTGCTACTCTCTGTAGAAAGTTAGGTATATTTGACATATGTGCTCGAGCTTGAGGGGGCATGTTAACTAGTGTTTAATTATAATTAGTAATAGTGGCCCTACATTAGATTATAATGTACCTAAAGCTATTGTGCACTCAGATACAAGAAACCCTTGCTTGTCAATTAAGGAGGCTAATTTTTATATTCTCCCTAATCAACATAACATATTTTACTTTGGTACAAACATTGTAAGATAGGCAAGTTATCTAGGGGTAGTTTAAAATACTTTCTACCCACCTAAATTAATGGTTGGCTAGAGTTAAACCAAGATCTTACCCCTGGTTAACCAGATATCTCTAGTTAGGTTATACCAAGCTGTCAAACTTGGTTAAAGACAAACCAACAACTTATCCCCATATATCTTGGGGTTAAGTGTTTACCCAAGCATCTAGTACATACCATCCTACTGTCAAAAATAACATGGACCAAATTCCATGGGAGCCAGTTGACACGGACATGACAATCTAACTAGCCGAAGTAAACCTACAATGCAATATAAGTAGAAGTTGCTTACCATATATAATTGGCATTAAAATACGAAAGAAATTAATGTGCACTAGCAGCAGCATAGAGTTGAGCATATAATATGAAACAAAGGCATCACGAAGGAAAAAGGTTCATAAACACACAAAGTTCAACACTGGACGATGAGTACATGCATAACTCAAAAGACTGCCCTCTTGGCTGCCCCAACAATTTGATGACATGCTTGTCCTGTTGCACTTTACCTATCTGCTCAAAACCAACATGGCCAGCGAACTCGGTCAAGCTTATCTTATCCTAGAACAAGCAATTCAAGAAAATAAACAAGCCCAAATGTGATGTGTTCTTGTGGTCTATTCTCTAAGGACATTCCCAATTGTGGAGCTAATGCCTATACCCTGTTGCACTTACTCAGTATTGGTACCATCATTGCCAATGTCATCCTCTTTGACTCTATTGAAGTATTAATCGTAGCTAATGGCAGAGCTAGGAATATTTGGAGGGGTGGGGGGGGATGAAACCAACCTTATAAAAGCTTATTCATTTTCATTCAAGTGGAAGATTTTTACAAGTGAGTTGTTCACGATCGAGTCTTCGTGTTCTGTAACTCCCAATGTTGGGGAGTCATTTTGGTGATAACAAAATTGATTAATTACAATTTTGAGGATAACAAAATATTTAATGACAAAATTACATGAGACCAAAATTTATTGATAACTGTCAATGACAAAATCATATGTGAAAATAATTTCTTAATCGTTGACTAAAAAAGAAAAACCATTTTTGAGTATAAATGTAATATTCCCCGGTCCTCTACGTGAAAACGATCATAATGAATAAAAAAAGTATTTCAGAATGAAAAACTAATATTATAAAAAAGACAAAAACTTTATAGTAAAAACAATTATTATAAGACTTCTTGAAGCTTTATGAATAAACTCAAAATGAGACTCATGAAAGAACCCTGGAATGAATCCTATGAAGAAACTCAAAATCAAGTTTTTTTAAGGAACCTAGAAAACGAGCCTTTCATATTACAAAGAAAACAAGTCTTATGATATCGAGTCTAAGGAAAACGATAAGAAGACTAAAACGAACATTTCATTCAAGACAGAAAACAAGCAATTCAGCAAGTGTAAAACCAATCATTTCAAAAAAAGCTGAAAATGATCATTTTACTTAAGTTTCGAATTGATTATTTTAAAAGAACTAAGGATAAGTACTTCAATTAAGGTTAAAAATGAGTGTTTCAGTCAAACTCAAAACGAGTATTTAATAGTGATTGAAAATGATATTCTAAACATCCTAGAATCGATGATTTTACTAAGGTTCAAAAATGATCATTTTAGATAATCTGAAATGAGCATTTTATTGAAACATGAAAACAATCATTCCAATCAGTTCTAAAACGAGCATTTCTCAGAAGCACTGTAAAACGAGAATTTATGTGTGCACGAAAACGATCATTTTTGAGAACCACAAAAAATGATTCTCACGATGAAACTAAAGAAACAATTCTCTCATAGTTAAAGCGATTATTTTTTAGAATATGAAAATCAAGTATTTACTTGAAATTTCTTGTAAATCAAATCTCGTATATTATGTTCTGATTTTCTTTTGAGATTTGATCATCTATATAAAAGATTATTTTATGTAAAAATTTTGATTTTATGCTTGATTATTTCTTGATAAGATTCATGACACATTTCTCGAGGAGTAAACTAAGAATTATTTATTGTATAATCTCTCTTGAATATTCCTTTTTATCTTAATACTATTGTATTAATTACCTATATCTTGTCAATATTCCTATGATCATAATGACATTTCTATTAGAAATAAAAATAAGAATCATGTGATACCATGCTTGATCGATGATGAATAACTAAGTTACTTATGTTCCGGTCAAAATTGAAAGATTAAATAATCTTTCAGGAACCTAAAACAAACATATCTGGAGCTTACATGTATGTATGTACTTTGTTTATTCCTCTTTAAATACAAAGAACATCATGTTTAAGGATTAAACAAATTATTTAATATGTCAAAAACAATCTGATAGCTTGCACGAAAAGAGTTTAAAAATTCAAATATGCATTTAATGCATCTCTTGAAACTCTAATATGATATCTAGATCATATCTTACTCAGACTTTTAATTATATTACTTTTTCATAAATAATGTTGACTGTTGTCCAAAAAGGCGAAAAGGTACACACTTTTGCAGGTACCTATGATTGACAAGATGATACTTTAAGATACGTACACCTGTAGAAAGAAGAAAGGATGACTCTAAGTATGATATACATTTAAGGGGCTAACAAAAGGGATGTGAATGCCATTTATGGTCCCAGACGTGCGAATGAGACAAGGCCAAGTTATTCAATGGAAAAAATGAAGGCTAGTTGCATGTCAAACTCTAGATGTATCTAACGGCTGTTAAAGATGAGTCTATCAAACAAAAATGGAAGACATATATATTAGAAATGTGTCTAAAGGTTGGGAAATGCAGAGACAATGAATAACTCGATCCAAGCCATTAAGAAGGTAAGAAGAAGAAGACAATGAAGATGATCCGACTAAAAAATTACCTGAAGTGTATACTACCGGTCACGATTTCAAAAACAATATCTTTTGCAACTTTTGCAACTCATGCACTGATTAAGCCACACGAGACCAACAAGCTTTGAGTCTTACATTTATTTGATTTGTGTTTGTTAATTGTGCATTTATTGTAGCCACCATTGACCTAGATAAAGGCATTTAGAGTTGGCAAGAAAATCTTGTAGGGGACCACATTAGGGTTTGTACCAGTAAGAATCGAGCTGGGATTTGTACCAATGAGTTCCTTCTGAACTCGTAAAAGAAAGACGTGGCTAAGGGTTAAATAGTAGGTGGCTCTACTCACTCGTTAAATGTAGTGGGTTGCCTTCTTGCTCGGTAAGAGAAGAAGACCAGTAGTTGTCGGGTGGCTTAGTGGAAATCCCAGATCGAGTTGATCTTAGCGACTGAATGTGTTATTGATTTATATCAGTGCCGAACCAGAATAAATCACTATGTCATTTGTTGAACCACTCTTATATATTATCTTTTTATTTTGGTGATAACAACACTCATGCTTATCATAATCGTTCTTAATATATTTCAACATCCTTTTAGTTAAACAAATTTATTTAATTATAACATGATGAACAGTCTATCCCCATGTAATTTAAATTAATTACAATTTTATTTTGGTGATTAACAAAACCATGTTATTTTGATAATTATCAAACCCTTGATTAAGGTCACTAACATATTTTCTACAAGTCTTAAGCACAAGAAATAAGATCAAAGAAAACAAGCCAAAACAGGTAAGAATCTTCATACTGTAGAAGCATATTTGTCTAAATACATTGATTTGTACTAAGCCATAACGATTTCCTTTGTTTATAACGATTCCATAATCATAAGGATTCATTATATGCTTTAACGATTTGATAAGTATTCGTAACGATTCCTTTAGTCATCGTAACGACTTGCTTTCGTAACGATTCCTTTAGTCATCATAATGACTTGCTTTCGTAACGATTCCTTTAGTCATCGTAACGACTTGCTCTCGTAACGATTCCTTTAGTCATCGTAACGATTTGCTATCGTAACGATTCCTTTAGTCATCGTAACGACTTACTCTCGTAACGATTTCTTTAGTCATCGTAACGACTTGCTCTCATAACGATTCCTTTAGTCATCGTAACGACTTGCTCTCGTAACGATTCCTTTAGTCATCGTAACGACTTGCTTTCGTAACGATTCCTTTAGTGGTCATAACGATTTACTATCGTAACGATTCCTTTAGTGATCATAACGATTTGCTCTCGTAACGATTCCTTTTGTGATCTTAACGATTTGCTATCGTAACGATTCCTTTAGTCATCATAATGATTTTTCTAGTGATCACAACGATTCTTTATATCTCATAACGATTTGCTGTTAAGTGACAATGATTTGGTTGCATAACGATTTCATAAGTCATAAATGCATCGATTTCATATTAATCAATTTGACATATGACTTATCCTTTCAAAAGGTTGAATAGTCAAAGTCTTCGCACATGTCCCTCTAACCTCTATGCATTTATTACTCTGAATGTATCTTTGTATTCATGCAGACGATATTTTCCTATTATCATATCTTTTCTGAAAACATTTTTTAGAACAACAAAATGGCATTACTATTTTGATGAACATTCATTCTGACGTTGACAGACAACAAGAGACAGCCTAGCTATCTACTATTTTGCATTTAATGTATGCAGGTCTCTGACAACATTCGTCATACAACGTTGGACAAAATAGAAGCCAAAGAATATCACAGAAGATCATCTCTCTCTCTCTCTTTGCGTGCATGAAAGGATAAAGGACTGTTGACTAGAAGCTTCCAAGTGTTAAGCAGTCTAACGTACACTTATGTATAGAGACAACGGGCACTTCAACGTTCGAATTTGAAAAGGATGATATAAAAGGAGATTGAAGATTCAAAAGAAGACATACTGAGAACCTAGGAATATCAAGTGAGATCGTCTTCAACCTCTCTGAAAGCCAAGCAAACACTTCTATTAGTTTCAGCTCTAGCTCTCTGTGCTTAGTGTAGATCTGTGAGAGAGCTTCTTGTTCTGAGAAGAATCCATTATTGTAAATCTTGTTTTTCTCAGTCCTTGCTTCAGATTAAGTGTGCTCTATAAGCTTGATCTAGGGGCGTCTTCCTCTTGAACATTTTTAAGGTGTTGTTCCCTTCGTGTGTGAAGGAAGACCTGATGGAATCTAGGGTGTGTGTTCCCTTCTGTTGTGAAGGAAGACCTGGTGGGGCATCTAGGGTGTTTGTTCTTTCCCTTCATGTGAAGGAAGACCAGCTGCGGCTGGGTGTAAGGGTCCTTAAGGGGGACAGTACCCTTGGTAGTGAAATCCTAAGATATTGCTCAGGGACTGGATGTAGGACTCCTAAGAAGAGGAGATCTGAACCAGGATAATTCTTGTGTTGCGTGATTTCTTTCTGTGTGATTGTTGATTATTCTAACTATAACTAACATACATCAAAGTGTATTTCTCTGTGAACATTTTTAGTGAACGGGTATTAGCTGATAAATCTTTTTAAAAAGACCCATTCACCCCCCCTCTGGGCTACCTAACTGGGCAACATAACACACTTTACTTGGTAATGTAATTGATGTGTTAAAGCAAAGGCACGTATGTATTATACTGTATCATCTTTATTTAGATAGATGGTGTCGACACACATAGCATAGGTGTCGACACATTCCATCACACTCAATCAAACTTTTCTAAGTCCACAACTAGTATAAGTATCATACTGACTCTGACTCCTTGAAAGTCGAAGTGTGATATCGACTGATGAACAAACCAATCTCACTCCGACTTCTCTAAAGTCGAAGTGTGATATCTGTGGTGGTGTAATCCTGTTTGGACCTGAGCCAAACGGGCCTCCACTGGAATGAGAGAGGGAAGACGATTACTGGTGAGGACGAAGACCTGCAAAACCAGAAGAGAGTCAGGAGGCCCGGTGAAGACCGGGGAAACCCTCCGATGCCTAAATCAGTGAAGAGCTTGAAAGGCAGGGGGTTTCGGAAAGGCGAGAATGTGTTCGCGTGAGGAAGAGAACGTACCATTGCATGGTACTATACCTGTGCCTTTATAGGCGTCGTTGTCGAGGCCAACGTGCGTAACGCTCGGCGGATCGTGCCTGAAGAGGCGCCTTGACGCACGCCCATAACGGGAGGAGTTATGACTCTGGTGCCCGTTAGGCTGCCAGGCAGTTCACGCCCCTTGATGGTGGAGAACGTGGCCTGGGACGGTTACAACCGTTCTGCGAGTCAGAGAACCTGCTCGGAACCCTTTGGGAATGCTTTCCGAGCAGGTGACCCACGTGGGGGCTCGAACATGCTGTTCGGTAACATCGAGGGTAGTTTCATGGAGCGGAGTTACTGTTCTTGTTCGGAAGCCGTTCATAGTTGTTTGGTAAGGGAAGGCGGGTGATCTGCTCGGAGGCATGCCGCAGCGGAACCTGACAGCTTCCGATCACGGGGGTCACACAATGGAGGTCTTCGAGCCATCCTGCAGAGGGCGTGCCCTTCGATGACGGTGCCACGTTGGTTGTCAAGACGTGATTGGGCCGTAACGAGCCATCATGGGCCTAGGTGACCAGATTTGGCCACCACACTTGCCCCCCACGCCCTCGAATGGCTCGGTGAGACGAGGGCTTCGAGGACGTCGCTTCCGCATTTAATGCGATGGCCCGTTGCGGGATGCCGCCGCTTAGGGTCCTGTCAAACGGCTAACCCATCATAATGGGTGCTAAGCCGCGCCATACCTGAGGTGCCGCCGCTGCGTTCGGACGGTCGCCAACGCTGTACCCGAAGGGGCGTTTTCAAAAATGGGAAGGAGCGGTATTTTAGGGCCCGCCTCGAATTTCGTTCCCTCCCCTTTCCTTATAAGGAGGGGACGAGACGAGGGCGGGAGCTACGCCTCCCAGAAACCCTCCATCTTTGAGATCTTCGTGCTTCCTCGCCCTCTCCTCTCCCTGTCTTCTGCTTCGTCCTCTCGCGCCGTTGCCGCTTTCTGCAGTCCTTCCGGCGATGGCGAGCAAGGGGAAAGCCGCTGCCGGAGCTAGCGAGGTGACTGTCGCAGCGCCGAGCGGACCACGATACCGCCACTTCAGTGGTCTTCGTGAGCGCTTCCGGATTGGGGACGAGTACGAGATCGTTGACGCCAGGGAAAGCGACACGATCCTGGTGAATAAACCAGGTTGCCTGCTCCTATCCGTGGACCATCTGGAGGCAGGCTTCCGGCTGCCGTTGCCGGAGGTGGCGAAGGCGCTTCTTAACACTTGGGGCGTTTCGCCGATACAGCTGACGCCCAACACCTGGAGATACATCTGTATCTTCGGTGTTGTCTGCAAGTTGAAGGAGATCCGGGGTTCGGCGGACGTCTTCCGAGCACACTTCAAGCTGTCAGCTTCGCGGGCATCAGGAGCGGACATCTACTACGCCAAGCACCGAACAGACCGGATGCACATCAGCCTGTCCAACAAGTATTCCAACAACAAGGGTTGGATGGATAGGCTGTTTTTCGTGCGCCACCGGTGTGGTGCCGAGTGGGGGTTCCCCACAGTCATTCGCCCGGCACAGAAGGATAGCTTTCCGAAGCTTATCCAGGATGAGGCGAGGGCATCAGATGCACTTCTCCGAGCAGGTGTTCGGAATGGAGAAGGGTATGTGACCGAGTTCATGCTCGTTAAGTATGGGCTCAGCAAACCATGGAGTAAGTATACTGTCTCTCAGTGGTTTACTCTTAGGTTTGGTGACCTCATACTAACCTTTCTTCTTCCCATCTTCTTTGTGCGCAGCGGCTGCAGAGCTGGAGGCAGGAAGAGATGAAGAGGCGAATGATGAGTTCGCCGAACAGATCCCTGTGCTAGCGCACAGGGTGTATGAAGGTGACGACATCGCCGCTGTTGTTCGGGTTCCTTCCGCGGTGAGGGTTGGTGCCGCGGTGACAACGGCATTTGTTGCTCCATCAACTGCCGAAGGGCGCCCGAACAAGGCGCAGGCTCCTGAGAAGGGGCCTGGAAAGATTCGTTTGAAGAAGAAGGCCACTAAGGAGGTGGTAACGGCTGGGGCCCGAGCTCCTCGGGAGAAAGATGACCAAGCGAGCCAACCTTCTGCGAAGAAGAGGCCCGTTCTGGTTGACGAGAGCGCGGAGGAAGCAGAACAGCTTCGTGCTCGGAAAAAGCAGAAGGCAGTCCGGGCTACTCCTCCAAGTGACGAGGAGGGGACCGCAGCGGAAGAGGAAGGGGCGCAGTTGCTGCTGCGCAAGAACAGTAGGGCCGTGCAATCGGCTGATGAGGGAGCGCCGCGGGTGGCCTCCGCGACTCGCCCCGAGGTCGCCCAGAGGATGGCGACCGAGCTGGGGCTCATCTTGGTGAGCGAAGGGTCTGAGAGTCCTGTCGGTGGAGAAGCCGGGGGCTCCCCCTGCGCGAGAGATAGGGCGCCCTCCGGTGCTTCCAATGCTGGAGGTGCCGAGCGCGGTGTTTCCAGCAACATCGCGGAGGTATCCTCTAGGAGGAGCAGAGAAGCTACGGCGTCACCTGCTCGGCAGGAGGAGGACACTTGCGCAACGGGAGTTTCCGCCCCTGCTGGGGTGGTTCCGAGCAGCGCGGTGACAGCAGCGCCTTCAGAGCAAGGAATGGTTCCTGCAGCAGGGACCATTGCGGAGGCGGCCGCAACGGTGAGGGCGTCCGAAGAGGTTGCCACTTCAACCGGGAGAATCCTGCCCCCCCTGCCCCCCTCCGAGGTGGTTGCTAACGCAGAAGCAACCTCCAAAGGAGTCGAAGACATTGGGGGGGAGGCTGCGGGTGCTGCCCGGGATGAAGGGTCCGAAGACGACCGAAGGCCTCTTAGTGAGGTGCTTCTGAGAGAACCTCTTGGAGTTCCTTCGGTGGCAGCGCTGGAGGCGACCCTTCGTCGGATGGAGGATACGCCAAGAGAGCTGCCTGCGAGCCCCACTGCTTCTCGTCTTGAACGGTTGGCAAGGTGCTTGGACCTTCCTTCCGAACAGACTCCGGAGAAGTCAGTGGAAAGTTACCAGCCGGAGTGGCAGACAGAAGATGGTTTGAGCGACGTCGACGTAGAGGCGCTTGCGGACGAAATGTCCAAGTCGCTGGCCACTCTGAAGGCTTTAGCTGTTCGGGGCCAGAGACAGAGGTATCTCTACGAGGCGCAGGTCGCCTTCTGTGATGACCTTTCGGCAAGGCATAAAGCTCGCGAGGCGGCGCTGGAGGAGGAGGTGAAGGACCTCAGAGCTGCTCTTCATGCCGCGAAGCTGGATGCTACCTTGGCGCGGGCCGAAAAGGACGCCCTAGCCAAGGTAGTAGTAGATGCGGAGGCCCGTGCCGTTGCTGACTATAAGACTGGGCCAGAGTACAAGGAAGACTTGGAGCAGTATGGGGCTCGCTGCTACAAAGTGGGCCTCAATGCTGGGAAGGAGGTGGGGGAGAGGCTTTCCTGGGCCGAACGCGCCCAAGAAGCCTTCGAGGCTGCTGTTCGGGAATGTCAACGCCGTACCCAAGATGTCCGCTTAGATGGTGTGCGGTTCGCACAATTTCAGTCTGGGCGGATGCCTTCTTCAGGTGAGGATGCTGGTCCTTCCGAACAAGCTCCTTAATCCCCTTGCCTCACGTCTTCTTGTACTTCGCTTTTTGTAACATCGGCCAAGGAAGGCTATTTGTAAGCACAAGAACTTCTTATAAATGAAATCCTCTGCTTTACGAGTTTTTCTGTAGCGTCTCTTTCTCTATCTTCTCCCTGTTGTGGTTGTTCCTGCTCGGATCGGAATCCGTTAGCTTCGTGAGCATTGCATGTAAGACGCAGATCGTTGGGTACCGTAAAGGGGGTTCTGATCAGGTATATATGCCAAATGCTCGTGAGGCAACAGGAGTAGGGAGAAGAGAGGTAGGATGCTGAAAGAAGGCTTTTATAGATGATAAGCCTTAAGATTAGAGACATGCCAAGTTCTGGGAATGGCCTCGCCACTAGGAGTAGTTAGCTTATATGAGCCTTTCCCAAGGACGTGGGTGACCTGATAAGGTCCTTCCCATTTGACGGCAAGTTTGCCGACTGCTCTTCGGGGGTCCGAAGCCGAACAGCGGCGCAAGACCAAATCTCCCACGTTGAACCGCCTCTCCTTGACTCGCGCATTATAATATTGCGCAAGCCGTTGTTGATAAGAAACGAGGCGAATGCTGGCGTCGCTTTGTCGTTCGCCCAGCATGTCCAAGTTCTCTCGGAGAGCACGGTTATTGGCGGCTTCGTCGAAGTGGGTTGTTCGGATGGTTGGAAGGGCTACTTCCAAAGGTACAACTGCTTCTGAGCCGTAGGCTAGGTGGAAAGGTGTTTCCCCTGTAGCTACCCGAGCAGTTGTTCGGTGACACCAAAGGACATTTGGGAGCTCATCGATCCATGATCCACCTGCAGCCTCCACTCTGGTTCGGATCCCGTGCAGCAATGTTCGGTTGGCGTTTTCGACCAAACCGTTAGCCTGGGGATGAGCCACGGAGGTGAAGTGGTTGTAGATCCCGAGCTCGGCGCACTTTTGCTTGAAAAAGGTGCTGTCGAACTGTCTCCCGTTGTCAGATGTAATCACCCTTGGGATGCCAAACCTGCAGAGAAGGTTCTTCCATACGAACTTCCACGCGGCTTGTTCGGTGATTGTGGCAACGGGTTCGGCCTCGATCCACTTGGTGAAGTAGTCGATGGCCACAAAAAGGAACTTCTTGCGCCCTTGGGCCTCTGGAAAGGGGCCCAAGATGTCAATGCCCCATCTGGCGAAGGGGCGCGGCTCGAACAGACTGTGAAGCTGTTCGGCTGGCTGCTTGATGAGTACTCCGAACTTCTGGCATTCTGGGCATTTCCTGACGAAGGACACGCAATCCTTCTGAAGAGAAGGCCACCAGAACCCTGCTCGGATGAGGCTGCGTGCTAGCGTTCTGCCCCCCAGATGGCTTCCGCACAACCCCTCGTGGACTTCCTCTGTGGCTGCGAGGGCCTCCTCAGGGTTGAGGCAACGTAGAAGAGGTCTTGCAAGGGACCGTCGGTACAGCTTGCCTTCTACGAGGGTGAAGTGCTGCGAGCGCATCCTGACTTTCCGAGCTTCATCCTGTTCGGAAGGAAGCTCGCCTCGGAGAAGGTACGCCAAGAGAGGGTCCACCCAACTTGGGGTCGGTGGGCCCGTTTCTATGGCGGCTACATCAATCTCTGTGCTCGGCAAGGCGAGCTCTTCAATGAAGACAGAGCGAGAAGGGGTGATGTCCCTGAAGATGCCAATTTGGCCAGCGCATCAGCTCGCGCGTTCTGCTCCCGTGGAACATGTATAACCTCGAAGTATACGAGGCCCTCTGTCTGGCTCTTGACCTGTTGGAGGTATTGAGCCATGCGAGGTTCCCTTGCTCCAAACTGTCCGCTCACCTGGCTGGCGACCAACTGGGAGTCACTAAAGACTCTAAGCCGAATGGCTCCGAGGTGCCTAGCCATGCGGATACCGGAAAGCAAGGCTTCGTACTCGGCGACGTTGTTGGAGGCTGGAAAGCGGAAACGGAGGGCGTATTGGAACTCTAACCCCTCTGGGGAGGTGAGGACCAAACCTGCCCCGCTTCCGGAGACACAAGAGGATCCGTCCACATAAAGCTCCCATGGGGGCTCGTCTGCCAACGGTGGATCCTGCTCGGCCGGAAGGGTGCATTCCGCCACGAAATCTGCTAACGCCTGCGCTTTGATTGCCGTCCTTGGTCGGAAGCTGATGTCAAACTCTCCCAGCTCGATTGCCCACTTAACCAACCTACCGGAAGCCTCCGGCCGCTGCAAGATGGATTTCAGCGGTTGATCGGTAAGCACTGTAACGGAATGGGCCTGAAAGTAGGGCCTGAGCTTCCGTGCAGCTGTGACAAGAGCAAGGGCAAGCTTTTCTGCTCTGGGGTACCTCCTTTCAGCTTCTTGGAGGACCCTGCTGATATAGTACACTGGATACTGTGCCGCTCCTAATTCTCTGATCAAGACCGCACTGATGGAGTGTTCGGTGACCGAGAGGTACACGAACAAGGGTTCTCCGAGCACAGGCTTTGAGAGAACAGGAGGGGCTGCCAAATATGCCTTCAGCTCAGTGAAGGCAGCTTCGCATTCGTCAGTCCACAGTACTTGCCCCCCTTGCTTCGAGGCGTTTTTAGGGCCTCGGAGCAACTTGAAGAAGTTAAAACTTCTTTCTGCTGCTCGGGACATGAACCTGTTTAGCGCGGCGAGACGTCCTGTCAGACGTTGGACGTCGCGCACTATCTTCGGACTGGACATCTCAAGTATGGCTTGGATTTTTTCCGGGTTCGCCTCTATTCCCCTGTTTGATACGAGGAACCCAAGGAACTTACCCGACCGAACACCGAACGCGCACTTGGCTGGATTGAGCTTCATATTATACCTTCGCAAAGTTGCGAAAGTCTCCTGGAGGTCGGAAATGTGATCGGTACTCGGAAGAGTCTTGACCAACATGTCGTCGACGTAAACCTCCATGTTTCGCCCGATCTGCTGCTCGAACATCTTGTTGACCAGCCGCTGGTAAGTCGCACCTGCATTCTTCAGACCAAAAGGCATCCTGGTGAAGCAATATAAGCCTAGGTCTGTGACAACGTAGTGGCGTTTGATCCGGGGGATGCATGCATCTGGTGGTAACCAGAGTAGGCATCCAAAAAGCTGAGGAGCTCGTGCCCGGAAGTAGCGTCCACCAGCTGATCAATGCGCGGCAATGGGAAGTTATCCTTGGGCGTCGCCTTATTAAGGTCCTTGTAATCCACGCACACACGCCATTTGCCATTGGGCTTGCGTACGAGGACCACATTGGAGATCCATTTTGGATATTGGGCTTCTCGGAGGAGCCCGACAGTTCGGCTTTTGGTCACGTGATCCTGAATCACGGTCTGCCGTTCTCGGTTCACGGGTCGCCTTCTTTGCTGCACTGGCGGGATTCGTGGATCCAACCGAAGGCGATGCACCATGACTTCCGGGGGAATGCCTGGAAGCTCGTCATCAGACCAAGCGAACACGTCCAAATTGGCCAGCAGGAAAGCTGTGTAGCGTTGCTGCTCGGCCTCTGTCAACAGGGCGCCAATGTACAAGACGTGTTCGGAGTCGTCGTCCACTTGAATGGGGATTAAGTCTTCGGCAGGCGTCCCCCGACTAGTTGAAGGCTGATCGGAGGTCGGAAGAGCTGGATCAGCGAGTGGTTGCTTGTCTCTTAGAGAGAGGACATAGCAACGGCGAGACTCACGCTGACACCCGAGCACTTCACCAACTCCGATCGGAGTTGGAAACTTCATTTTCTGGTGGAGTGATGAAGGCACTGCTTTGATTCGCCCGATCAGACCTCTGCCAAGAATAGCATTGTATCCAGGCATGTTGTTGATGACCAAAAAGTCAACAATTTTGGTCACAGCTTTCGGAGCCGTTCCCAAGGTAATCGGAAGGCGAATCCTTCCCATGGGCTGAACCGAAACTCCCGAAAAGCCGAAAAGTGGCGAGTGAGTTGATCGGTTCGCAGACCCATGAGGACAAAACAGTCGTAAGCCAAGACATCGGGGGCGCTTCCATTATCTACCAGAATTCGGCGCACGTTACAGTGGTTGATGGTGGCCGAAACGACCAGCGCATCAATGTGCGGAGTCGTAACCCCTACAAGATCTTCGTCCGAGAAGGTTATAGCCTCCTCGGGCTGTGCGCGTGCGGGACTGGCAGGATATGGGGCCGGCCGAACAGTCGGAGGCCTGTCTACGACATGCACTCGCCTTGCGTAATCGCGTCGGCTTCGAGTGCTTTCTCCACCTGCGCCGAAGCCTCCCGCGATCACGTTGATCTCCTGCCCATTGGGATCGTTGTTGATCGGCTGCTCGGGAGTGCGGTCTTGGCGTCGGGGGCGCTCTTCGTTCCGGCGCCCTTCGTTCCGGCGCACGAACCGTCCAAGGTAGCCGCGCTTGATAAGGTCTTCGATTTCGTCCTTAAGCTGGCGGCACTCGGAGGTGTCGTGGCCGTGGTCGCGATGAAAGCGACAGTACCTATTTTGATCGCGCTTCCGGGGGTCGGAGCGCATTCTCTGGGGCCACCGAACAAAAGCTTCATCCCTGATCTCTGCCAGGATTTGTTCGGGAGCCACAGTGAGGGGGGTGTAGTTGGTGAAGGGGCGCGGACGACGAGGAGAATCGCCATTGCGTCGTCCCTTCTTCCGATCACGGTCGGAACCGTTGTCGGAAGGTCGCTTTTTTTCCGACTGCTCCCCCTGTTCAGCCCTGCTCGCCGCCAGGCTCTCCTCGCAGGCCGCGTGGCGCTGCGCGATGGAGAGTAGTTCGGCGAGGGTGGCGGGTTGCTGGACGCCGAGAGTCCTCTGTAGAAAGCCGTCACGAGTGCCCTGGATGAGAGCACTGGTGGCTAGGGGGACGTCCAGGCGCGAGATGCGAAGCGCCTCTGTTCGGAACCTCTTGACGAAGTCCCAGAGTGCCTCGCCTTTCTCTGGCGCACGGTCAGGAGAGAAGCCGCCGTCCGCGGCTGGGACCTTCCACCAAGGAAGTTGTCCCGAAAGGACTTCTTCAATTGGCGGAAGGAGGTGATAGAGCCCGCAGGGAGGGTTTCAAACCAAGCCCTGGCGGTCTCCTTAAGGGTTGCAGGGAAGGCCCTGCACTTGGCCGCATCTGATGCTCCGTGGAACACCATATGCGATTCGAAGCCGTGGATGTGGTCGGCCGGGTCAGTTGTGCCGTCGTAGGGCGCGATGGTGGGAAGAGGGAGCTTGGAGGAGACCAGGGCCTCCAGAATCTCCCTACTGAAAGGAGAGCGGAAGTCCAAGTCGTCCTCCGCTGGAGCCTTGCCCTCCGCACGCTGAACCATCGCGTCCATGCGGCGTTCGAGGTCGACCACACGCCGGAGGCGCCTGGCGAGCTCCTGCTCGGAGTTGGCGGGGCCCCCACGTCCAGAGGCGTGGGAGTTGCCTCCCACGACCGATCGTGGCGGACGGGGTGAGACGATAGAACGCCGGGGCGAGCGCCCGCGGCGCTCTGGTGCCCGCTCCTCCGATGGGGCCCGGAGGGACCGGCGTGGTGAGTCCGCCTGCTGCTCCTGCGGCGCTGGGGGGACGCGGGAGCGTCGATGTGACGATTCCGCCCGCCGGTCGCGTGGCAGGGAGACCGCCGGGGCCGCAACCCCCGCCAACTGGGCCTGTAGGGCGAGGCAGACGCCCGTCAACTGATGCATTTGCCCCCGAAGCTCTGCCACTTCGAGGGCCGTTGCCGGTGCGGCAGCCGTTGGTACTGGGACGTCGTGATTTGCGCCGGTAGCAGTGCCGGCGACGTCCCCAGGAGGAGATTGGCGACGAGAGGCCCCTCGTGATTGGCGAGACCTCGTCGCCCTGCTTCCTATATTCTGGTATGAGGATCGCCCTCGAGCCATGGCAGTGTTCTTCCCACAGACGGCGCCAAATGTGGTGGTGTAATCCTATTTGGACCTGAGCCAAACGGGCCTCCACTGGAATGAGAGAGGGAAGACGATTGCTGGTGAGGACGAAGACCTGCAAAACCAGAAGAGAGTCAGGAGGCCCGGTGAAGACCGGGGAAACCCTCCGATGCCTAAATCAGTGAAGAGCTTGAAAGGCAGGGGGTTTCGGAAGGCGAGAATGTGTTCGCGTGAGGAAGAGAACGTACCATTGCATGGTACTATACCTGTGCCTTTATAGGCGTCGTTGTCGAGGCCAACGTGCGTAACGCTCGGCGGATCGTGCCTGAAGAGGCGCCTTGACGCACGCCATAACGGGAGGAGTTATGACTCTGGTGCCCGTTAGGCTGCCAGGCAGTTCACGCCCCTTGATGGTGGAGAACGTGGCCTGGGATGGTTACAACCGTTCTGCGAGTCAGAGAACCTGCTCGGAACCCTTTGGGAATGCTTTCCGAGCAGGTGACCCACGTGGGGGCTCGAACATGCTGTTCGGTAACATCGAGGGTAGTTTCATGGAGCGGAGTTACTGTTCTTGTTCGGAAGCCGTTCATAGTTGTTTGGTAAGGGAAGGCGGGTGATCTGCTCGGAGGCATGCCGCAGCGGAACCTGACAGCTTCCGATCACGGGGGTCACACAATGGAGGTCTTCGAGCCATCCTGCAGAGGGCGTGCCCTTCGATGACGGTGCCACGTTGGTTGTCAAGACGTGATTGGGCCGTAACGAGCCATCATGGGCCTAGGTGACCAGATTTGGCCACCACAATATCGATTGATGTATAAAGTCTATCAGTCGAAGTCTCATTGTGACTTCTCTAAAGTCGAAGTCTCATATCGATTGTTTCACTTAAACATCGATTACTATTATAATCCAAACATTGATTGCTTTTCCCTTGAACATCGATTGTCTGAAACATCGATTGATTCACTTAAACATTGATTCCATCACACTCAAGCAAACTTTTTCTAAGTCCACAACTAGTATAAGTATCATACTGACTCCGACTCCTTGAAAGTCGAAGTGTGATATCGACTGATGAACAAACCAGTCTCACTCCGACTTCTCTAAAGTCGAAGTGTGATATCGATTGATGTATAAAGTCTATCAGTCGAAGTCTCATTGTGACTTCTCTAAAGTCGAAGTCTCATATCAATTTTTTCACTTAAATATCGATTATTGTTATAATCCAAACATCAATTGCTTTTCCCTTGAACATCGATTATCTGAAACATCGATTGATTCACTTAAACATCGATTGCTCTTAATTCACATCAATTATCACATCGATTGTCTTTACTTATCGATTGTCTTTAAAACATTGATTGTTTTTCACTTGAACATCGATTGTCTTTAAATATCGATTGCTTCTATATATATATATATATATATATATATATATATATATATTATTAACCTACTCCGACTCTTCGAAAGTCGAAATATGATATCGACTTCGGTTATTAACTATACTTGATTTTTGTAATGACTTTTAACATATTCTCATATCAATCAATGTATTATCATTATTGTTATTTCTATTATCTTTTTAATCCTTATGGAATCATTTAATGAACAAGATTTATATATGATTTACATTGTGATATTCTTTTGTTATCAAGTTCAAATGTTATAGCGGGAAAATTTGACTCTAATGTGTTCAAATTTAAAATCTCATTTTCATTATCTTGAAACATGAAAGATTTGTATATCTGCTCTCTCACTCATTGTCAGACATATATTTCTAACTTTGCATGACAGATGGTCTGCAGAAAACGCGATGGTAGGTATAAGCAGTATGGTCTATTTGTCAGAACTCACCTACCACATCTCACTTTCTGTCAAAACTCCATGTTTTGAGGAAAAGCTTTTGCATAACCCATGTAGACATGCTAAAAATGACACCATCATGAGCAAATATCAAATTATGCCATAATGCCACAAATGGCTCCTTTTTGCCTTTAGAGAGTGATTTTCCCATTTTTTATGATCTCCCTCTCATTTTCGGGTGCTTCCCCATCAATTTATAGGTTGCTGCTGAAATGTCATAAACGCGATGGACACAGTGGTCGCGATTCAAGACCAATGATCCGCAATGGCTTATATGGTCGCCTCTGTATCTCAAATGTGCGGCGATTTACCCCGTCACGATTCAGATTCTGATTCGATTGGGATTCTAACTTCTATCTGCGTCTGCTTGAGTGGTCGCTATTTTTAATTCCATATTTTAACCTTCCACTTTGGCAATTTTTGTTAATAATTTTTGGAAAACATTCCTTAAAACGTGACCATTCACTCTGTTGCAATTCAGTTACATACTCCGACTCTTATTGGGGAAGCGTTGTTGGGAAAGTGTGATACGCGACGGGTTATATGGTCGCGATTCAGCATTGCCTTCTTTTTGATATGCGACTGGTCATGTCATCGCTCTTTTAAAATAATCGATTATATGGTAACGTTCCATAAATCATTTTTGGGAATGCATATACACATCGTATCATCCCATCGCGATTCAGGTCCAGATTCTGTCAGAACTTGAATCATATTGGAATCTCTCTATTGGCGTCCAACAAGGTCGTCGCGATTCAACTTTAAAAATGACCACTATGTCCGTCGCGATTTACAGAGCTGTTCTACCTCAGACTTTGAGCCCTTCTCCTATAAATACACCCCATGTCTGGTCATTCCCAAGGTTGGAGAGCCCAAAGAACCCCTACGTCCAATGAGTTGTGAGAGAGCAATTCGAGGCGAAGCCTTGCCGAACTGCCGTCTCAAGCGCGTCAACGTCGTCTCTTCTCCACTCCACATCTGAACCAGCACCAGGAGCAGCACCACCGCTTCTTCCTCTGCATCTTCCAAGCTCCAGCACGCATCACCTGCGCCACCATCATCAAGGGGAAGCATCTCCTTCTCCTCTTTTCTCATTCACTTGTTTATATTATCATCAATCTTCTCCAAGCTCAACGTGGTTGTCCTCCCTTTTGCCCATACTTTTTAATTCTTCTTTTAATCAACACACATATTGCATGCATACAGACGCACACACACCTATTTTCTAGGGGTTTAAAAGCCACCACAAGGTGTGTTCTTCTCCATGTTCTTCCTGTTATTTCATTATTTTTAGAATTTGATACCACATGACATTAGCTAATCTATATTTTATTGTGTTATTTTGCAACGGTAATCAACAAGAAAAGCCTTTTCTACTACGGCTGGTCGTGCTCGTAGAAGAAGAAGTAGACCCTTAATCTCTTCCGTGCAATCTTCCTGCTAAAGGTATTTCTCGCAATCATCTCCCTTTTCAGTATTATTCATTTAAACTCCTTCGACACCCATGTGTGTCTGGCGATCACAAACATCTAGGAGTTGTGCTCCATCTTCCTTTCCTCCCTTATTATTATTTTTCTCATTATTTTCTTTGTAGTGCTTCACAATTCGATGAACGAAAAAGCGACATTTACAACCTATACAAGAGTTTGTCTGTCTTTAAATGCACTATACATCTGCCTGTCTGAAATCCTTTCTGTATTTTGGTATCTTACCTACCTCCGAAGTATGGAGGTACCTGCGTGTTTCTCTTGATCATGCAGACATTCAGCTACCTAGAGAAGCATGCAAGCTATATTTCAATCATGGGTATGGAGCTTGCAGACATTTATTGAATCTGTCAAATAGAACCATGCAGCTACCTATAGCCGGAAGCTGTTGGGACTCAAAGACCTGATGATGGACATCTCAAGCAGTCCCAAAACTCAACATTCAAATTCAAACGGGAAGTTGAAGACTCTGAAGGCTTTATAAGGAGCTGAAGATAGAAGATTCAAACATCTCTTATCTCTGAGATCTCTCTACTCTCCACAATATCTACAACATACAATCGGAGAGATCACCACACACAAAGAGAGAGCATACAAGCTTACAAGAGAGCCATCTGTTCAAACTCCGACTTCCAAGCTCTCTTGCATTCAGAAGTTTTCTTTTGGGTGGCATTCAGTGTTCTAGATCTTCTCTAGTTCACCATTGTAGTCAGAAAGTGTGACGGTCCTCACTGTTCAGACCCGTTAACCTAACAACGAGCCTAACTCGAGTCCGCCTCCCGCGAACGGGCCTAAGCCTCGCAAGGGATATCAAACCACATGTCCGTAAAAACATAAAGGAACCAACTTAATTATTCATAAGATCTGACAATCTCACAAATATTTACATGAAATATACATAGCCATAGCACAACTGTAACCAAACTATAACAGAACCTGGGGTATACCCCGAGGTGCACAACAGGAAAGTAAAATTACACTGCCGGTGGTGCAGACCCTCCACTGAACGACGGGTGCGAAATCTCCTGATCTCCCTCACCTGGTAGGAGGTAGGGGTGAGCCTCACGTGTCACTGGCTCAGTAGAGAAACTCCCTAGAAACCGAGCAAACCAACAAAGTAGCAAAGCAGGAAATGCTATGCTAACAATTTATAGAATTATCTAGCAGGATATAAAGCTGTAAATATCACTTACCATTTACCGTTTATCAGGAACTAACATAAATAAGTAAATAAACAGCAAAGCCAAACAGGTGTACGAGCTACTGTAGAAAAACGCCACACTCGGGCCACATCAACTGGTTTGCGACACCAGTTACTGATCCGGACAAGCAACACAGGACTACCTCTCAGTCTCGCAGCCACGGACGAAAGGTCCAGCTGCCGCTCCACTAAACAAGTACAAGAACTGTGGAGTCCAACCAAACCACCACTACCTGCGGGTCACACACCTCGCAGGCCCATGCCTGGCACCTTTAGGGACTCTGGCCCAAGCTCCCTAAAGTGAGGCACTGGAAAACAGGACTAGCTGGGGCCCAGTACGTCTACTGGTGTCCGTCTCCTTCAACTATGAGCGCGCTACAAGCGACAACATAACAAACTCTCTCTAGTCGTTGTCCAACTGCCGTCTTTCCCTCAGCCGGACGTACTACTCAGCACAAGAGTGAGGGTGTCCAGGAAGACGACAAGACCTCATCGGTACCCAGTACCGGGATAAGCCCCGAGCACTCACGTGCCTGGCTCACACAAAACCTGGGGCTCCCAATTGAAGAGGTATCCACGGAAGGCGTCAAACTACACGCCACGTACACGGAAACCATGTGCACAACGCACAAGCAACGTGAAACTCCATACAAACCACGTAACACCATGTAAACTACACACTGCACGCTCCCCGAGCGCTAAGAGGGTGCCAATGCACCTTTACTATCAACACATAACACAAACCACACTAATCGGATAATCAAACACTTATATGTATTCTCGGATAACATCGTTCGGCTGTTGTCGCGACAGGGTGCAGCGTCGCCTATAGGACGCAACGACACGATAGGTCGCCTTCTGAACGCGACGTATCGCGGTGTCGCGACTTAGTCGCGACGCCAAGGGTCGTCCCCTTAGCAGGTGCGAACCCTAATCCGGGATCCATCATTCAGATCACCCCAAACCCTTTAAAACCTATGGTTCTCATTCCATTTTCGTACTTTAATGTGTTCCTACACATGCTATCTAGGGTTTAGAAAGCAGGAAACACATTATCCACATCATACGGGCAATCCACGGATCAAAATACAGGAAATCTCCCTACCTTCGCGAAGAACGTGAAGAGCGAAGTCGGCACGATGTTCCCTCCGCTCCACGTAGCGTCCTCGCGGTGGAAACTCGTCGAATCGAGCTCTAACAAGCCGAATCGCCCGAAAATCCCACAGCAAACATCCCCTGGCCGAGCAGAGCTTTCACCAACTCTGTTCTGCTAGGGTTACTTAAAAACGCAATGCAGTTAAGAACGCGACGCCCTACCCGGTCGCGACCTGAACGCGACGGACCTGCATGTCGCCTTCTGCCTGCTGACGTCAGCCCTTTCGCCCAGCATGCGACACGTGGCAGACATGCAAACGTTCACTTAAGCTAGCGGTTCCATGAACGTGACGCCATAGGTTGTCGCGATCAAAATGCGACGCCCCTCACTGTCGCGTTAGCAACCGAGGAACAGTGAATGCATTGGGCAAAATCTCATAACCTGCGGAAATCACCTGCCACACATGCGTCATCGGCCACACACTGGCCTCCACGACCACACAAGGATGATCCGAACGGTTGGAACGTTACAGAAAGAGTTAGAGCTTTTAGTCATATGTATAATCTCTTTTTGATCTTCTGTGTTTGCTCATTCTCTGAGCAGACAAACTGTATTCTTTTAAGTGTTGTAACCAGTAGGGGGTTTGTTCCCTGCAATTCCCCTTCTGTAGAGGGGAGAGTCCATTGTGGTAGGAGGTTGTAATACCCCTTTGTGAAGGGAAGACTTGCTTGAGAGCAAATGAGTGTAATACCTCTCAAGTTGAGAGAAGGTCAAGTGTTCTTGGTGGTTAGTGAAAATCCCAAGGGGTGATTGGGGACTGGACGTAAGATTTCCATTTGGAATAGTTGAAGCAGGATAAATCTCTATGCACTTTGTGTGATTGTTTCCGCCAAGTTCTTTCACTTGTTTCACACACACCACACTAAGTACTAACGATACTATCTAGTGTTATCTTATTTTCATATAATTTTTTTTTAAGTGCAAGAAGTCCTATTCACCCCCTTCTAGGACATCTAAAGCTCTATCTCGATCCAACATCATTGTGTGCTTGTGTCTTAGTCATCTAACAATCTTAGAATACATATATTGATCCACTGTATAAAACTCTTATCATCTTAGATGTTAGTGCACCCAAGAACCCAATATCATAGCTTAGAGTTAGGCAGGCAGTCAACATGTTTTCGTCATGTTATTTTTACGTTATTAAGCTTTAAATGATAAATAACCATCCACCCCCTCCCCCATTGAGTCATAGCCTAGACAACAAGTGGTATCAGAGCCATGTCTCCTATATTTTATTGACTTAATAGTCAAAGGAGTAAAGAACAAGCTATGGCTTCCGAGAGAGAAGGTCAATCAGTCAACCGCCTCCTTTCTTTGATGGATTTGACTACTCTTATTGGAAAACTTGAATGGAGTTTTTCCTTAAGGGTCAAGAATATGATCTAAGGGATGTTGTTGAAACTAGTGATCAGGAAGTTAAGAAAGAAAAGAAAGATCGGAATAAAGATGACAAAGCTTTACTTTCTCTTAATGCCAATGCTGAAAACACAATGTTGTGCACTTTCTAGGGAAGAGTTCAACAGAGTTTCAACCTGCACAACATCGCAAGAAATGTGGAAGAAGCTAGAGCTCACTTATGAAGGAATCAACAAAGTCAAGGAGACAATAATAGATCTCTTGATGGCCAAGCATAAGCAGTTTAGGATGAACCATGTGAGACTATTATAGAAATATACAATAGATTTCCTAATATCACAAATGCTCAGGCAGTTCTTGGAAAGGAATTCACATCCTATAAAACAGTGAGAAAAATTCTGAGATCTATGCCTAGCAACTAGACACCTAAAGTAATGGCCATTGAAGAAGCAAAGGATTTGAACACTCTCAAGATGGAAGAGCTTATTGGGTCACTTATACCACATGAATTTCATTTGAGTCAATTTGAAAATAGCACAAAGAAAAAGTCAATAGCATTAAAGGCAACAACAGAGTCAGACATAGAAGATGAAATGATATCATCTCAAGATGACATTGATAAGGAGATTGCCATGCTGTCAAGAAGATTGAAGGCAATAATGAGGAGGAAAAAAAAGTTTGAATTCAACCAGAAGAGGTTCAAAAAGAAAGACAACAATAAAGTAGTGTGCTATAAATGCAACAAGCCTGGTCATATCAAGTTAGAAAATCCTATTCTCAGGAAGAGATTAAAAAAAGAGGAAAGGAAAAAAAAAGGAGCACAAGGGGCAAAAAAGTATTCAAACAAGCAAGTAATGGTTGTAGCTTGGGGAGATGAAGATACATCAGCTTCAAGCTCATCAAATTCAAAGTCAGAAGATCAAGAAATAAAATTGACCTTTATGGCCAAATTCGACAGTGAGATAAATTTTGAATTTTTATCTACTTGTGAATTTTCTAATTCAGATAATGATTTTCATACTGAGCAAGCTTTCAAAGATTTATGCAAAAGATTGAAATATGTCAAAAAGGAGTTGAAACTATCTAGAGAGGAAAATGAAATATTACAGATAGAAAACTAATCCAAAAATGATGAAATTAGTAAGTTCAATGGCAAAATAAGGGAGAAACAGTTGACTTGCAAACAACCAAAATCAAACTAAATTTTAGAGAAATAGAATTGATAGATACAATTAAAATTAGTGAGGAATCTAGAATTGTTGTGCAATTATTTTTCTACAAATGTTTGCTTATTGATTTTTGCTTATTGATTTTTTGCTTATGACAAACTCATCTCTAGTTAAACAAATTCATTTAATTTTACTCAGTATTTTAATTGATGTGTTAAAGCAAAGACATGTATGTGTTATACTGTATCATCCTCATTTAGACAGTTGGTGTCGACACACAAAGCACTGGTGTCTTCACACATATATCTTTATTAGACAGTTGGTGTCGACACATATCTTCAACACTCAAGGAAAATTTTCTAAGTCCACAACATATATACATACATGATACTGACTCCGACTTCTGAAAAGTCAAAAGTATATCTACTCCGACTCCAGTGAAGTCAGAGTGTGTTATCGATTGTTGAACAACTGGTCATACTCTGACTCTCAATAAGTCGAAGTGTGTTATTGATTGTTGAACAACTGGTCATACTTCGACTCTCAATAAGTCGAAGTTAGATACTGATTGTTGAACAACCGGAGACCCACTCCGACTCTTGTAAAGTCGAAGTCTCACATTGATTGTTTGTAACAACGACTACTATATGTATCATTCTACTCCGACTTCATAAAAGTCGAAGTTGATGCCTACTCCGACTTCTCTACAGTCAAAGTCTTTATAGTTGGAACATCGATTTCGATCTTACTCTGACTCCTCTAAAGTCGAAGTATGATATCGACTGTTGAACAACTAGAGATGTACTCCGACTCCTTGAAAGTCGAAGTAAGGTATCGACTTCTATTATCAATGGTACTTAGATGTTTTAATGTCCATCATTATTTTTGCAAAAATTGTTAATGTATTATCATTGTGATTAATTTTTTTAATCCTTATGAAATTATTTAATGAACAAGATTAACACATGAACTACACTATAATATTCTCTGTGTTATTTGAATGAGTCTTTAAATGAGCATTGTACTTCTCTATTCTTCTTTTGTTTAATATTTCATGTCATATATATTTCTGAAGTTCAGATTCTTAGAATGCTTTCAAGATAGCTACGTGTCTTACAAAGACATATGTTAGTGTCCTTCAGAATGTCAGGTTTCCAGATTTTAAGGAAAAGTTCCTTTGCGACAGTACTGCGCGCCAAGCAGGTGTCCATTCTCTTTTTAATGCTCACCTAACTCTGTACTGTTCAAAGGACAGACTCTCTCTGGAACTAATAGATATTTGTTATAAAGTTCTTATCTTCTACTTTTCAATATTATTATATATCTCACAGTCTAACCTCGAGATGGAGAAAAGACCTTGGATGGTATGGTGTTTGTAGATATCCAGGGAAGCTATCTGAATAGAACCATGTAGCTACCGCTACAGCCTGGAAGCCTTTGAGACTCAAAGACTCAAGATCTAATGACATACCTCTCAAGAAGTCTCAAGCAATCTCAAGACCCAACGTTCAAATTCAAATGGCTAACTCCCAATGGGAAGCTGAAGAAATCTAAAGGTTATATAAGGAGTTGAAGTTCAAAAGACGAAAGAGATGCATGAGCATACATGACCACATACTACACTCACAGAAAAGAGAAAAGCTTACAAGATCTCAAAAGAGCTATCTGTTCAACTTTGACTTCCAACTCTTATGCTTTTAGAAGTTCTTGGGTGGTGTCTAGTTGTTCTAGATATTTTCTCAGTCCACCCCTTAGTCAGAAAGAGTTCAGATATATCATTCTTATTTGTATATCTCTTTCTGATTTTCTGTGTTTGCTCATTTTTTGAGCAGACACACTATGTTCTTTTCAGTATTGTAACCCGCAGGGGTTTGTTCCCTGCAGTTCCCCTTTGATAGAAGGGAGTGCCTATTGTGGTAGGAGATTGTAATACCCCTCTGAAAATGGAAGACTTGCTTGGGGGCAAATGGGTGTAATACCTCTCAAGTTGAGAGAAGGCCAAGTGTTCTTAGCAGTTAGTGAAAAATCTCAAGGGGTGCTTGGGGATTGGACGTAAGACTTCCATTTGAAAGGGCCGAACCAGAATAAATCTCTGTGCACATTGTGCAATTGTTTCCTCCAAGTTTACAGTTGTTTCACACACACCACACTAAGTACTAACGTTACTATTTAGTATTATCTTATTTTTAGATAAGTTTTTAAAGTGCAAGAAATCCTATTCACCCCTCTCTAGGACATCTAAAGTTCCATCTTGATCCAACAACATGCACATGTAATAGATCTAATTAAAGAAAGAAATGAGACTAATATTTAGTTAAAAGAAGGTCAAGCTGATGTCACTAAATTAACCTTAACTACACAAAAATTCACTAAAATAATAGAGAACTTAAAATTAGTAATGAATTCACTACATAAAAATAGAAACATACAAGGAATTGGGTACCAACCACCTGATAACGAAGATGTTGGCTTGGAGAGATAGCGAATCAAGAAAGGGGGCGGGGGGTTGAATTGATTTGCAGCGAAATTGCATACTTTTAACTTTTTCAAATTTAGATGCAATAATGAGGAATTCAATATATAGTAAATAGAAATCTCAAACAAAGCTAGAGTGATGAACAAGTAAAACTAAAAGGGGGTGAGAGACAATAAGCAACCACAACACTACAAGAAAATGTGTATATAGAGAATCAATCTTGAGACCAAAATATTTGGTCTCAAATTTGAGATTGCACCAATACTGCTCAGTCACTAAAATTAAACAGATAGAGACTGAAATGAATTTAGTGACAATTCGATCTCTATTTTGAGACCAAATTGAGATCGAATATTTCGGTGACAATTCGATCACAAATTTGAGACCAAATTGTCACAAAAGATATTCGGTCTCAATCACTATTCCTTTTGCACCTTTAAACTAAAGATTATTGCAACCGAACTTATTCGGTGACAATTTGGTCTCAAATTTGAAACTGAATTGTCATCGAATGAATTTGGTTGCAATTTGTTTTAGCCTAAAGACATGAAAAAAATACAATTTGAGACAGAACATATTTGGTGATAATTCAGTCTCCGATTTAAGATCGAATTGTCATCGAATTCATTTCGGTCTCAAATTTGAGACCGAATTATCACCGAATGAATTCAATCTCAAATATAGATCAAATTGTCACCGAATTCATTTCGGTCTCAGATTTGAGACCAAATTGTCACCAAATGAATTTGGTCGTAATATTTTTTTAGTCTAAAGACACGAAAGGAATACAATTTGAGATCAAACATATTCGGTAACAATTCGGTCTCAAATTTGAGACCGGACATATGCTAATTATGCAAGGTCCAAACAAGATAGGTGACCTACAACATGCCTTTGCACCTATATTGGCAGAAATTTGGTTACCTAGAGAAGTAAAAAATTAAATGTGGTGGCTCTCTCTAGTGCTGAACTAGAGTATCAGATAATGACTCAAACTGCATGTGAAATGATGTTGCTACAGAGTCTCATTTTTAATTTTGAAGTTTTTTACTCAAAGTTTATGAAGATGCTTAGTGATAATTAGACTGCGATTCATATAGCCAAGAATCCGATTTTCCATCAACAAACCAAACACATTGAGGTGGACTATCATTTTGTGAGGGATATTGTCATGTCCCAAAAGACATACACTGTGTAGTCCTACATAAGAACAATTGGCAATTTTGTTTATGAAAGCTCTTGGGAGTATCTTGATTTGCTACTCTCAGTAGCAAGCTGGGCATATTTGACATATAAACTCCAGCTTGAGGGGGTGTGTTAAACTAGTGTTTAATTATTGTCATTAATAATGGGCTTACATTAGATTATAGTGTAACTAAGGTACAACCTATTGTGCACTCAGTATAAGAAACCATTGGCTGTCAATTAATGAGGCTAATGTTGATTCTTCTCCCTAATCAACATAACCTATTTTACTTTGTTATAAAAGATGTAAGATAGGCAAGTTATCTGGGGGTAGCTTAAACTACTTTCCACCCACCTAAAACGGGTTGGGTAGAGTTAACCAATCTTACCCCTGGTTAACCAGCCATATCTCTAGTTAGGTTATACCAAGCTGTCAAACTTAGTTAAAAGACAAACCAACAACTTATCCCCATATATCTAGGGGTATAAAGTGTTCACCCAAGCATCGAGTACATATCGTCTTGAAAAAGATTTATTGCATTTTTACATTGCACTTTAAGTGTAATGTGACTAGGCAACAAGCCCATGTGGCATCCAACAATTGGATTGCCACTTTATGACTCCTCATGTGAAAGGTGCCATATGAATTATTGTCTAGTCACACTGCACTTAAAATGTAATGTACAAGTACAATAAGTCTTTCTCTATCATCCTACTGTCAAAAATAACACAGACCATATTCCACGGAAGCCAACTGATACAGACATGGCAATCTAACCAGCCTAAATAAACCTACAATGCAATATAAGCAGAAGTTGCTTACCATATATAATTGGCATTAAAATAAGAATGTTGTGACGTAAAGAAATGTGCAGCACCAACAGCATTGAGTTGAGCATATAATACGAAACAAGGGCATCACGAAGGAAAAGGTACATAAACATACTAAGTTCACCACTGGACGATGAGTACAGAGTACATGCCAAATGCAAAAGACTTGCCCCTCTGGCTATCCCAACAATTTGCTACACTTTACCTGCCAGTTCAAAACGGTGAACTCGTCCCATGCTTGTCTTACCCAGGCTGTGCAAAATACAGTTCAAACCGAAAAACTGAACTTTCGATTTCACGGATTTCGTTGTTCAATTCGGTTTCTGGTTGGGAAATTGAAATGAACCAAATATATATTATATAAAAAATCAATGGTAGCGCAGTGGAAGGAGACTTCCTGCACCATCCGTGCGTGCGGTGGTCGCGGGAAAAAGCTTCTTTTTGCCATTTTTTCAGAAAAAAAACACCAGAAAAACGTCAGAAAATGTCAGTTAATTCCAGAAAATTGGATTTCGTTTGAACCGAATCGGTTCACCGAGTGAATTCGATTCGGTTCGGTTTCCTCCAAAAATGAGAACTCCAAAAATGAGGAAACCGAACCGTTGTACACCCCTACTTACCCACTCGCCCGAACAAGCAATACAAAAGAACAAGCAAGTCCAACATGATAATAACAACAGGGAAACTGGAAGCGTAATTGATGTCTTCATCTATCTTCCGCCGCCCAACTCTGGCCTATGATCTGCTCTCTAAGGACATCCCCAGCTACGGAGCTAGTGCCTCTGCACATCCTCATTGTTGGTCCCATCATCGTTAATGTCAACGAATGAGATTTTGAACCACACGACATGCAAAAACCATCTTCCTTTGTGTATCCCGTGGGTACCTGTTCCCCTCCAGTAGAGTTTGGAACCTCGTCTTTGGTACACTGAATGCCCGGTCCACAACTTTTTGTAGTTGTGCACGACTATGATCAAACTTATCTTGCTTGTTCGCATATGGCTCATTTGCTCAGCCACAAAATCTTGACAAACTGTATCGATGTGCGCATCCACATACCCCTTGTCCACAAGGTAGTGCTTACCACATGGTACTGTATAGCCTCCCTTCAAAAAGGCCCATTTCAACACCTCTATGTCTGCAATTGATCCCTCCCATCCAACACATACTGAAACATGTCAAAGCAAACAACAGCCATCACATTTTGAGGGGGATGCACCACTTGTGGTTTCTGAATCAATTGTGTTTCTCGATGGGAATGTGAGTTCCATCAATTGCCCTAGGCGCATCCTACCAGGATTAATGTTATGTTACATAATTCACTTATAAGAACTTAATGCAAGGTATGTATGTAGAACAGTGTCACCTTAAAATATAAGAAAAAATAATTCTCTCAGCAATATGTGAGTGACATTCATCGACTTCACTAGGACTCGGGTGGTAAGATGAACTCTTCCTTTAATGACGCCAATATAAATGTGACTTTATTCACATAGTAGCTAATAGTTCAAGACGAGTGCTAGAAACAAACATTCACACATTGCACCCGTCGAAACGCCATGGCCTACAGCATATAAGAACATTGCTAGTTGTTCATTTGCAGTCACATAACCTGAGTTCGAGGTCAAGTTCTTGCTAACAAGCATTTCTTTTAATCTCATAACCATGTTAGGATGAAGCCTAAACATGTCACAGAATTGTTGCTCGTGGCCATATAATATGTCAATAATCCAAACATAGATGGCCAGTGTACCATGATGTGTGCATTCTATGCCTTGGTACCACAGGCCACATGTCACGTTCTATTTGTTCCAATATGGCCTGCTCTACTGCAGTGAACATATCCTAGTCCACAAGGAACTCAAGTTGCATATTCGAGAAGTCTACAGCACATACAAAACATTTCTTCATATTTTATACATGATAAAAATCAACAACATTTAACATTAAGGAGACCTAATTAACCACCGGTCCTCCAATACTTGACATAATGACAACAACAACGTTTGTAAGCATAACATATAACATCATATAAGCACATCCAGGAATTTTTTGCCCACCCTCTTATGTAAGCATTACAAGCATCTTCAGCCTCCTCCAGGGAAAAAAGACCTTGTATCTCCTCCAGGGAATTTTCTGCCAACCCTTTTTCAAATTCTCCTACTGTCCATACAACAGATCCCTATTCTAAGATCATATATCATATGTGGCGTTGAATGACTTCACCATTAAAGACCAACTATGTTGGGTGAAAGTCCCATTGTTGTAGTTATTCCTATGCACCTCTTTGACCATGAGGTCTACAGGAAACCAGTCCATGTGTCCTCCCCAATTCAATTTCCATCCCCTCCCTTTGAAGATTCCATAGTGCCACAGCTCACAATTCAAGCCAACATGTCGGACAATATTCAGCAAGTGATCATAACAACCCACATAGTTTTGTAAGTAACCAAGCAATAACATGAGTAATACATTACAACGCCTGTGAATGCGCAGAATTTACAAGACTATCAGAAAACAACACTTGAGAGTGGATATTTCAATACTTCATGATGGACATGTATATAAGTATTATGTTATACAAAGAAACAAAATGCTTACGAGCTGCCGACATCTTCAGACTCCTCTTGGATTCCCTCAGGTAACTATGCATCACAGGTATTAAAAGAAAATTAGTAGTCAGTTTCATGAAGGGAGATAATGCAGAAGAATATGGGAAATACTTAAAACCCGCACAGAGTGGGTACTCGTCTGGTACCCACCCTCACATGGTGGTGGGGCCCACCCCACAGGGTGGGTACTGGTCCACTGGACAAGTACCTGACCCGTGAGTGCAGCAAGTTATTCTCAAAAAATATTAGTCAGTTATATGGACTGAAGTAGTCCAATTATTGATGTGTATATATATATATATATACACAAAATAGGTAGACCGTCAATAGAATTACTCATTCTCTGCAGAAGCGACTAACCATGAATACTTTGTTACAAAAAAGGTAAAGTAATAGATAATCTGACAAACATCATTCTCAAGATGACTCCCAAACAAGTTATGACATTTCACAAAAGTAAAAAGTAAATGCATATAAATCATAAAATTCTGTTCCTTAATTATAGATAGCAGAATTCACATGAGAAAATGCATGGGGTTTTGATGCACAGAATATGTAAAGACAGATATAACTTCAAGATTTATTGGTCTGTCGTCTATTTAATTCAAAAAAGCACACTTGGTTATGGTCCTGGGGAGAGCTTGAGTGCAGCATTCAATGCTAATCACACCTATGCTAATCCAATGCCCACTTTGATCGAGCATTTATGGACTCTCTGTGTCTACAGTCTCTGCAACAGGAGTGTCTCTAGTTGTGCAGTCGACTTGGGTCTCGGAGTCAATAGTAGTAGTGGGGCTGAAGAAACTGCTGCTCGGGGCTACATATGAACCATGAAAAGATGGTAGCACCTGACTGCTATCCAAGCTCTCCCCAAAGCCATACACCCGACCTTTCTTCGGTGGACCGGCTGCCGCTATCCACGCCTCGCGGTCTATTGTCGGCTGCTGGTCGATGTCCTCCCCATACTTATTCGTCATCAGCCTTGCGTATTCCTCCTGTAAATTGAAAGAAAATCGTAAATCTCAGATTAATCAAGCATATATGAAATAAAATAAATTAGATTTATAAATAAACTCACCGCCACCTCCTGGGATCTCATGGAGATATATTGATCTGTCCCCTTCTTCTTATGTGTTCTGTCAAACACCTCTCGGTACTTTGCTTCACGACCGAGATCCACTTCCTATTTACAAATTACATAAAAGAATTGCTTTAGAAATTAATACAAATGCAAAGTAACAATCAGAAAGATTACTTACCATTCTCCTTTTTTGGGTCGCGAAGCTGATGGACCCGCTTGTATGTACATTTGCCTCCGGCACTTTTGAACGATTCTCTCTCCCGGCCTGAGACCTCTTTTTCCATTCTTCAGTGTTCCATTTGTCACACAAACTACTCCAAACTTCTATCCTCATCCAAAGGGGCCGATGCTCCTTCCAGAGCGTTGCATCATCCGTCCCCCTTGTAGCTTTTTTCGCCTGCACCCGAGCTTTAGACAATATATCACTCATTCGAATTTTGGCAATGTGCTCCCATACATGCCGAGCAAATGCCTCATCTGAGGGACGGCTAAAACGATACTTCGCCTACATTATCAATAATTTAGTAAACTTACATGATTATACCAAAATGAAAGGTTGAGAAAGAAGAAATTTAAAAGTCACAGAACTGCATACCATGAACCTGTTGAACATTGTGTCCCGGACGTCAATTGGCATATCTTTCCATTGGAGGGCCCCCACAGGAATAAATTGTTTAAGTAGGTAACAAATAAACCGGGTCACACCCTCCGAATTAGGACCAAATTTTTTACTGCATTTACAAATCATATATAGATAGAGGTAATTACATTTATGATGGATAGATAACGAATACAAGCCTTAGGAAGATACTTACTCCCTCTGAGCATGATCTATGTAGATCACCTCCCGACCATCACATGTTGTTTCATGTGATGCAGGTGTGATCCTCTCCCCCTCATGTGCTGCAAATAAAGTAGAAATGAAAATGAGTACGATGGTTTATATTTTGCATATTTATAAAACTATTGAATTAAAATCAGATTGAATGAATAAAAACCTGAGCCTCCGTAAAATTTAAATGACATAAACATACATATTATCAAGAAACACATATAGCAGAAAATCTTAATATACATACCTATCTCCGGAGTCACCAGTGGTACAGAGAAGTCTCCAGAGCCTCTCCTACTACGCCCTGTAAAATTTAAATGACATACATATGTATATTATCGAGAAACATATATAACAGAAAATTTTAATAGACATACCGGTCCCTGAAATCGTCAATGGTATAGAGGAGCCTCTAGAGCCCTTCCCACTACCCCCTGCTAAATTTAAATGACATAAGCAGACTTCTTATCAGTGCACATATAGCAAGAAATTTTAATAGACATACCTATCTCCGGAGCCATCAATGGTACAGAGGAGCATCCAAAGCCCCTCCCAGTGTTCTCTCCCCTTCCATTGCACCCTCCTTGCCCACTTGAGGCTCCAGACTTCTCCCCTCCTCGAACCATCTCTCCTTTGACAACATTAAAGTCATACACCTTAGTTACAATATGTTAAAAAATTATCAACATTCATTATCAAAACATTTTCAAACACATGGAAATTCTTACAATATTTTCTATCAATTTTCAAACAATATTCATTTCGTTTCCAGACGACAAAGATATGTCTAACTCAGTCTAGGCAATCGCCTCATTCGCCTTTGATAACATAGCTACACATTCGTTCATTAGATTATGTATTGATTAACTTAGGTTAGTCACTTTTGAATTCCCCGTAGATCTAGTTAATAAATCATATGTGAATTAGAGGACCAAATTCTTTTTAAGTAGGGTGGGTGTAGCAACCTAAAATTTTTAAATAATAAATAAATAATAAATTAATGAGCAATAAATAAAAGCTTAATAAGGAATTCGAATGAAAATTTTCTGAATGTCATTGGGGCAAAATCGTGACAAACCCTAATCCAATAAGAAAACTATTTTTTCCCATCAAAGTCCTAATAAAATTTGGGTTGGGAGACTCAAAATAAGGAAGGAAATAAGGCAAAATTGCAACTATGGAAGTTTGAGTCATAATTGGAGTCTTAAAGCCCTAAGCCTTTAAATACATCCTGTAATCTCTCCTTGGCCAACCTAAATCATTGTCGGGAAGGCTTTGGACAGGGTTGAGGTGGCAAGAAGGAGAGGAATGAGAAAAACCTAAGGAGCTTTGGTGAGGTGGCAAGAAGGAGAGGAATGAGAAAAACCTAAGGAGCTTTGGTGTCCATCTGTTCTTGCCTTGAATCTTTAATCGACCCAAATGTAGGTATTCTCTCAGGCTAAAGTTAATTAAATCTCTTTGTAGGTTCATTCCCAAGTCTCGATCATGTTATTCATGTTTTTCCCAATTTATTTTGTGTGTATTGCATATATTTCGAACATCAAGTTTTGGTTTTTCTTGTTCAAACATGTTCATATGGTTTGCCGAAACAATGCTAAAACTTTAATTTCATGTTCATTAATCCTTATTGTAGATTTATAAGGATGTTTTAAGACATTTTCATGCATTTTCCCTCTTTTAAATCTGTCACACCAAGTTTTTAGCGTTCTAGATCACGAACTGCTAGAAACCGGGTCACTATAATGGAACACGGTCGGCTTCCAGACTGCGTTCTTAAATGTGCCAGCACGATAGTGTGTTCAATACGCGCCCAACAATACCATTGTGTTCTCTTAACTTGAACGCGCCATAGATCTAAACCGCGTTCTCTCCGCACCTAGAAACCCGTAGAGTGTTAAGGCCGTCGGCATTAAAATTGTATTTCACTGAAACTAGTGCCATGTAATCAGGAATCCATGTTATTTAATTATTGTTCAACCCTAAAAATGCTACACAGAAACAATATATGTAAATTAAACAAATCAAAGTCCTATTAATTATGTAAGTTTGATTCTATCATGTATCTATCCCTTGATTATCTCATGTGTACTAGATCTATGTTCATGACCTCATTAATATCAGTTAATTCCTCATGTTATATAATCATGCTAGTCCCCTTAACCTTTCATTATTTATGATGCCCTTCTCATGATAAACTTTGTTTTGATAAACTGTCGATTGTTACATGTTAATCATATTGTATTTTTATCACTGTTTTTTGGAACCATGATGCACCGTGTGACATGCTATGACCGTATCGTTTTATTGAACATCCCTTGGTGAAGTTCAGACCCTCCGTTAGATATTTTCCCTGTTAGACTGGAACTGTTTCATTGAGACTTTTGTAAGTCTCTGCTGGCCATGGATTCCCATATGGTCATTGAGCCGTTTGTACCCTGAACATCCAGACACCCTTTTTGGAACATGTTGGACTGTTGAGGCATGTTTCTGTCGGTTTAAAGTGATTTTTGTACCCCGTGTTTGAACATGCCTGTATCTGTGCGCGTCTCTAACGTGCCTAGAACCACAAGCATGTTATGAACACAACCGCACTGACCAGTACATCGCCACATCTTCATCCTAAAAACGCCCTGATCCCTGACCGTGTTATGGATGCAGTTATGGTTTTGACCACGTTCATCCCTGCACTGCGAATAGCCTGTGTATACTATGCAGATGTTGTTTCTCGTGTGTTTTATGTACTATTTTGTGAACAGTTCTTCTACAAAGTCTATGAAAGGTTAGAAATTTCTATTACTTGGCATCCGTGATAATCTTGATCATCTACCTTAATTACTGAGCTTATTCCTTGAAACTCGCTAGGCCATTAAATAAGATTGTCCAATAGGACCCTGTCTGGTCCTAAGAGGAGCACCCGAAGGTACATGAGCTTACGGGAGTTAAATGGCATGGTGTGGCATTTCGCAAAAATACTTGTATTCTTGATTAATCTATAACAATCAACTCGTTATTAAATGACTTGACATGTTTATTACTTGACTTGACTAGTACTTGTTGCCCTTGTGGGTATTATAACATGTTATAGCCAAATCCACGTCAGTACACTTGCTATATATTTATTGCTCTACTTGCATCTGAACTCTTAATATTGTCTCTCTCTTACTTGATAGTTCACTACTCATTCCTATTCTCCTGTCATCTTATTATTGTTCATCAGTTTTGATTTATACTGGTATTAGTGCATTCTAGAATTTAAACTGTTAATCACTTAAAACATATTTGGCTTAGAGATATAAATCTTGCTGAACATGTAGCAATCTGAAATATTATGAAAAAATATAAATGCAATTATAACAATTCTAAGGACATAGTCATAAATCCCAAAATTTGGGGTAGAAAATTTAAATAAGAATTAACAGGAGGACTAAAGTTAAAAGATGCCAAGACACATGGCATGCCTTGCGATGGTAGTATCTAGAATAGTGATCTTGGGAATATTTTAATGCAATTTCACCCAAGTAGTTGCTCAAGCCACACAATATTAAAATAATAAGGGTCACCTTGGGAATTGCACCCATCGTCATGAGGAGATGAGTTGGCCATTAAATTATTTCTAGAAATAAATATGAGAACCATCTTAAGGGGTCTAAAGCTGTGTTTATAAATACATGCAACCGTGGCCTATCTCCTTTTCCCTATGTACGTAGGCTCATTCTACAGCAACTAAAACAGGGAAAAAGAAGAAAAACCTGCTCGTCTTTGAGAGCATTAAATCTTTCGGAGTTTAAGATAGGTGCTTCGAACAAGCCAAATCATGAATCCTTCTTATTTCTAATTCTTGTTTCATTCGTAATATCTTGTGAATGTTTTGTGATGGACAAAATCAGCTTGTGCAGTCTATAAACTGAAGGAAAGAATTTTCTTCTTAGCATATATGATTTAATAATGTTTATTTCATTGAAATCCCTGGTATTAAACTTTACTTGTGTATAACATTGAACCATGATCCAGATCCTTGGAATTACTCCACTACTTTCAATTGATCTCGAATTCTAACTCTATAATCAATTTTCACCCTTGTTTCACCATATTATGCTTGACATTTGACTTTTCCTTTAATTAAACATGATAATGCATGCATAGAGACCAAGGAATTTTCCTCACAAGTTAATCTTATTGTTCAATAAATTTTTCCCTAACTAACCTTATTTTTCAATCAAAATTTTCCCCAAATAACTCCTAGAAATATAAATCTAAGGATTACTCAAAATTAACCCCAAGAATAGTAAAAAAATCAACTCCTAAAAATCTCCAGAAATTGAGTCCCCAAAACACCCAAAAATCGAGTCTCAAAACATCTAAAAATCGGGTCCCAAGACCATCTTGAAAAATCGACTCTTAAATCAACTCCCAAACTGAATGAGAATCGATTCTCTCACTTATAGAATCGACTCTCTCACTCAAAGAATCAATTTTCTCACCCATAGGAATCGACCTCAGAAACCTTTTAATGGTCCGGTCGACCGAAACGGACTCTTTGGTCGACCGAAATGTCTCTCAATAAGCTTGAATTCCAGTTTGACTCATTGGTCGAACGAAACCGACTATTTGGTCGACCAAATGCCTCCCAGGAACCTTGAACTTCAGATAGACTAATAGGTCAACTTAAATATGAATATTGATCAATCGAATTGTCCAGTCTGGTCGACAATAAATGACTGATTGATTGACGAAAAAAAACATGAATATTGGTCGAACAACTGTTGAATTTCAATTGAAATCAAAATGATCTTTAATCTTTCAACAATTTCTGATTTTTCCTTGACTATCCTTGAATATTAATTCCGAACATTTTCTAAATGCACTTGGTATCATTTCTATAAGACTTGATTTTGACATCCTTGTTATAAATTTTGGATTATTATCAAAGTTTGGCCATTTATATGCTATTAACTGTCATAAAATTATTATGTTGGGGTCGTGAACCTTTTTTTGAACTTATGCCATGTGCCAAGAACCTGGATCTAGTCCTGAGAGGAGCACCCAAATGTTTTAATAGGGCCGTGAAAAAGCTAATGATCAGGTGTTTAGGCATGACATCACTACAAGTTTTCTACAAGTTTCATTTAAAAAAAAACTTGAATGACAGTTCACAGTTCAGTACTATTTGATGACAAGTTCTACAAGGACATTTATTATTATTTGACAAAGAACACTTGTTTATACTTGTTAATAGCCAAATCCTTACTCGAATCATGTTCATATATGATTAAGTTTACTTTGATGACCAGATCATTAATTAATTCTTGTTTGAATATAATCATGATACAAATTCATTGTTCATGCTTGTTAGACTCTATCTCTTGAATGAAATCGCTCATACATTCAAAGTTCAATGATCTTTCTTGCTAGACTTTACTCTCTAAAATGATTCAATTTCTTACCATAATACCTTGCAATGACTTGATTCATTTTGGCTTGGTTAGAAGGGGACATTTTATACTAACATTGGTTTTCTAATTTATTTTTAGGTGATATTCAATCAGGTGAGTCCCAAGACTCAGACTCCATGGGGTTGGATAAGAGCTGAGAAAGACCCTTCGTCAACTTTTGTTCTCACTTCTCTGTTTTAAATGTTGTCGGTCTTCCTTATTGGATCTACGACTTTTGTATCGAGCCTTATCTTGGCTATAATGGTCTGTATAAATAGTCTATAGTGAGACTTAAATATTTTAAGTTTGTTTTAAAATGTCTGGAAGTTGAACATGTCTTCTAGTCTCTGAATATTAACTATTATATTCCCTTTAAATCCTACTTATTAAATTATTTATAGATCTGTCATACCTCGGTAACTGCACCATTGGGGGTGTCATACAGCGTCTCAATCATTCAGATATTGCATGTGTTTTTCAGGTGAATTAGATAATGATACACACGACAATGGGGATGGGCAAGAGTGACGAGCACCCAAGTTATCCAGAAGCTGTAGTGGAGTTTAGAATAGAATTAGTAGAGTTTATTATTTCTTATAGGTCAATGTAACATGATGGCTCTATGTTTTGGCTTGGAATTAGTAGTTGTAATAGAACTGAATGAATTGACACCAACGAAATTAAGAGTTAAGTATTCCTAATGTTGTTCTTCAGTGTTTACTATGATTGACACGACTGATTGATATGTATCTGCATGTTCCAATTTTCCGCATAGGGATGTGATAGTGCATCTCTCACTCCCTCTGAGCGCGCCCCGCCTCCCCGACCACACCACCACCCAGCCCCTTCCTCACCTTCTCCATGTGGCTGGGTCAAGGAGAAGGGGGGAAGGGCCGATCGGCTAGGTGGGAGTGAGGAGGGAGAAGGGGGGAGAGGCCGACTGACTGGGTGGGGAAGGGGGGGTGGGGGTAGAACTGAAATAGGGAGAGACAGCAGCCGAAGGAGGGCATGCCTAGAAGCGGTGGCGATCGTAGCTGGATAATTAATGTTATGTTAAGTAATTCAACTAAAGAACTTAATGCAGGGTATGTATGTAGAGCATGTCACCGTAAAATATGGATAAAATAATTCACTCTCGACAATATGTGGGTGGCATTAATTGACTTGATGTGGACTCGGTAGCAAGATGTACTCTTCCTTTAGACGCCAATGCAAATGTGACTTTATGTAGGAAGCGTTCACATATTGCACCCGTCAGGGACGCCATGGCCAACAGCATATAAGAACATCACTAATTGTTCATTTGCAGTCACATAACGTGAGTTCGAGAACAGGTTCTTGCTAACAAGCATTTCTTTTAATCTCATAAACATGTTAGGATGAAGCCTAAACAAGTCATAGCATTGTTGCTCGTGGCCACTCAATATGTCATTAATCCAAACATGGCCAGGGTAACATGATGTGTGCATTTTATGCCTTGGTACCACAAGCTGCATGTCACGTTCTATTTGTTCCAATATGGTCTGCTCTATTGCGATGAACATCTACTTGTCCTCTTGAAGGAACTCAAGTAGCATATTTGAGAAGTCTACAGCACATACAAAACATTTCTTCATGGTTCATACATAATAAAAATCAACAACACTTAACATTAAGGAGACTTAATTAACCACCAGCCCTCCAATACTTGACAACAAGAACATTTGTAAGCATAACATATAATATCATATGAGCTAATCCTGGAATTTTTTGCCAACCCTCTCATGTAAGCATTATATCTTCAGCCTCCCCTAGGGAAAGAAGACCTTGTATCTCCTCCAGGGAATTTTTTGCCCACCCTTTCTCAAATTCTCTGACTGTCCATACAACTGATCTCTATTCTAAGATCATATGTGACGTTGAATGACTTCACCATTCAAGACCAACTATGTTGGGTGAAAGCCCCATTGTTGTAGTTATTCCTATGCACCTCTTTGACCATGAGGTCTACAGGAAACCAGTCCATGTGTCCTCCCCAATTCAGTTTCTATCCCCTCCCTTCGAAGATTTCTTAGTGCCACAGCTCACAATTCAAGCCAACATATGTCAGACAATATTCGGCAAGTGATCATAATAACCCGCATGGTTTTCTAAGTAACCAAGCAATAACATTAGTAATGCATTACAATGACTATGAATGCACAAAATTTACAAGAGTATGAGAATGCAACACTTGAAAGTGGATATTCAATGCTTCATGATGGACATGTAGAAAAGTATTATGTTATACAAAGAAATAAAATGCTTACGAGCGGCTGACATCTTCAGACTCCTCCTCTTGGATTCCCTTAGGTAACTATGCATCACAGGTATTAACAGAAAAATAGTAGTCAATTTCATGAAGGGAGATAATGCAGAAAAATATGGGAAATACTTAAACCCGCAAAGAGTGGGTACCCGTCTGGTGCCAGCCCTCACATGGTGGTGAGGCCCACCCCGCCACATAACGTTGGATCCCACCACCATGTGAGGGCAGATACTAGATGAGTATCCACCCCGTGCGTGCAACAAGTTGTTCTCAAAAACGTTAGTCAATTATATGGACTGAAGTAGTCCAATTCTTGAATATGCATGTATAATATATATATATATATATATTATATATATATATGTACACATATAAATACAAAAAAGGTAGATCTTCACTAGAATAACTCATGCTCTGCAGAAGAGACTGAAGAGTAGATAGTTATAACCGATTGGCGATTACCAAAACTGTTCATCAACATTTCTATCCATGAATTCTCTGTTAAAAAAAATGCAAAGTAATAGATAATCTGACAAACAGAATTTTCAAGATGACTCCTAGACAAGTTATAACATTTCATAAAAGTAAAAAGTAAATGCAGGAAATCATAAAATTATGTTCCTTAATCATAGAATGCAGATTTCACATGAGAAAATGCACAGGGTTTTGATGTACAGAATGTAAAGACAGATATAGCTTCAGTATTTATCCGTCTGTACACACTTGGCTATGGTCCTCGGATGAGCTTGATTGCACCATTCAATGCTAATCACACCTACACTAATCCATTGCCCACTTTGAATGAGCATTTATGGACTCTCTTCGACAACCATACATGTCGGTCTGTGAAAGCAAAGAATCATTAGGTCACTAGCATGTGAAAATTTTGGTGTTCACTTGCTGGTGACAGACTTACAGACACCACGAAGTACATGGAAACATGATCTATTCTTTTGAAAAAATTGCTTAAACATGAGAACCACCAACACCCACTGTATCCTAAAATTCTCTATACTCCATGGATTTGCTTGCTGGTGACAGGCATTGAATTTCTAGTATCATATCTATTATGTAGTCCTGGGATTAAGATACACCTAATCATAGTGATTTCATGGTCCATCTGCAGAAATTGTTCTCACCCCAACTAGTGCAACCAATCAAGAGCACACTAAATTCACTTCCAGGATCACAATGTCAAGCAGATGAACACATGCTGCTTTATGTCAGCTCTTGTAGCTGTGTACATTCAGGGAAAAAAAAAAAAGAACATCTGAACTTCTTAGACAGACATGTAGAAGAAGGCTTAGGTTATGCTTGATAGATTTCAGAATGAAACTCTGTAAATTTGGAATGGATCTAACATGAATCTCTTCACTTGAGAATGCAGAGTCCTGCAATTCAGAGAGATGTGGCACCTTAAAGGACAGTGTGGTATGAGTTCCTGCATATCTACTTGATTATTGAAATGTCACAAGGGTGTCACATTTCTCATTTGATATGGGCTGCGTTGGATTAGGGCCTAGAGTGTCAGGTTCTGTACCCCAAGGTAGGGTATTAGTTTTATTATCCGGTGAATGAGACTTATTCCGAAGGAAGCTACATATATTCATGTAAGGCTATCATTGCTTACTGTGTAAAATCTTGGTATTCCTATCAGTCAGATGATGGAATGGACAAGCATTAGTCAGATGATGTGCTTTGACATCTGCCAAACCAAAAGAGGAGTATTTGGCTGGGGATGGGAGTTGTTCAAAGTTTCTAACCTTCATAACCCATATGTCATCAAGGGGAGCTCATACAATTCTCAGCCACCGGAACAGGATAGAAACTAGAACAAACCAATTTAAGCACACTCCTGTACACCTGCAACACATCTCCAGTGACGTAGCATCTATTTTAACTAGCCAAGCAGAAAAAGAATGACAAACAACATATAACATAGGCCTTCTTAGGTTGTTGCAGTTTAGTCCCATATTGGAAATCCATGAGAGTTTGACCTCTATATATGTAGAGGATTCCTTCAACTTAATACTTTGATATCTGTTAATGGTGCAAACACTAACCCAAAACCTAGACATTGAGTTGATGGAATCCTCTAATGTGTAGAGGTGAAACTCCTATGAATTTTCAATATGAGACTAAACAATAACATAGGTATCTCTAAGTACCCGATTCCTCAAATGTCATAGAAAACGTCATTCAACCAACATGGGCAAGGACTTCTTCGGCTACTTCAGTTACAAGCTAAAGAATACAATAATGCAGCAAAGACATGATAAATTAGACTTACCCCAAACCCCAAACAATTCATCTGTGTTCAAGGAAAACAGTATTAAATTTCTTTTTCCATTTTTTTTCCTGATTTAGCATTCAGATGAACATACAAGGTGGTTAAAACTTTATACATAATGAAAGTGCAGAACATGAGACAGAAAATCAAAATTTGAAGAAACCTTACAAAAGAAGTTTATAGTACCTGAAATAACATTGTCAATATGTTCCATTATGCATAGTTCTACGTAATCTACATAACGTGGTGAACATGCTAAAGGGGGCCCATCGATCCAAAGCATCGAAACCCATCGACTGAAACCATGGTCATCAGCCACCGCTTCTGTACAGAGGACACATCCCAACCCCACAACTGCTGTAGCACCACAAAACTGGCCCCTTTCAAAAGAACACAGAAGGGTAACCCAAACCCCAAAAGCAGCTGTACCCTTCACCTCAAAAGACAGACACCTCAAACATGAACACCACAACCCCAACATTCACAGCAAAATCACAGAGAACGAAGATGGGGAAGAAGGGGTACGTGGGAAGGTCACGCCGGTCGTAATCCGGTTGATTTGAAGAGGAAGATGAGGACGCCGCCGTCGGAGGGGGAGAACCGCCGCTATCCACTCCGCAGTCGTTGCTTTGCAGGTGCGACGCCATGGTAGAGATGAAGAGGAGGAGGAGAAGGTAGGAAGGAGCAGCAGCAGCGGAGTGTTCTAGCTACAACGGACAACACGATGACGATTCCGGGAGTCAAAATGCAGTCTCCATCGGGAAGCCGACACGCCGAAAATCCCGTCCGAGTACTCCCGCCTTCAGCTGCAAATCTAGGACGGAACGCCTGCAACTTAGGGTTACCGAGTTGAGGGTTTTGAAAACAAAAATGGGATTGATTAGGTCACTCCTTTTTTATTTAATTATATTTTAAAAAATATATTTCACTGAAATATGTATAAAAATAGTAAAATGTATAAAAAGTTATGTTCTTTGGAATAACTTTCCTACCCTCTCCTATGCAGGTGGATAAAGTTATCCCTAATGGGGCTTTAGTAACTACATAAAGAGGATTTAACTTTCAATCATTATTGCTGATAAGTTTTTTGAAAACCTAGTTTTGTATGATTATACATTGATAAAGGTGGATAATTTTAACCCATTTAAAAGGGTGTGATAAATTATCCATAGATAAATATTCATGGATACTAAATAAAAAATGGATAAAAATGGTTAAATTATTCATGGATAATTTACCTATCGATGGATACCAAATAGAAAAGATAGACTAAAGGGGTTAAACTATTCTGGAGAGTCACTTTTGTTGGGCAGTTTGCCCTCATGGGGCCCACCTCCGCACCCGCGTGGGTGGCACGTTGGCGACGCCCAACCGCGCCAGCACATAAGGCGCGCTGGCGAGGGCGGCTGCTGTCGCGCGGCAGCAGTTGTAGCCTCCCCAGCCGCATCTCGCTGCAGGAGGCCGCCTTCTCCCCCCTCTCTCCAACCTCTCCACCATCTCCCTATAAATACCCCTTGGGGGGTGAAGGGAAGAAAGCATCCAAGGCATGCAAGTGTGTGCGAGGAGTGCAAGTGCACGAGAGAATGCATGCAGTGTGTCTTGTGTGTAGAAGGTGAGCTTGCAAGTGTGTCTTGTAAGTATAGACTTCTGCTGGAGAGACGGTATTGTCCTAGGTGTGGGACATCCGGTGTTCTCTGACCGGCGTCGACTTATAGAGGTACGTCATCGCCAGTCCTCGAACTTAAGACGTGAAGCTGTGTAGGCAACTCTGGTAGCTGTCTACCATATTCTGTGAGACCTTCTTATTATTACGTTTCTGCTGCGAGGTGTGTCCTCTTACTTTTACAACATTGGTATCAGAGCCACTGGTTGGTTCTAATTTTCTCCTTCTTTTGTGAGCTGTATAGATGGCAAGTTCCCCGGCACAGTCGGACCCTGAGTTGACGGATCATCCCGAGATTTGGTTCTCGGATGACGATCTGACATTGGTCGCACTGATCGATGTCAACTCTGGTTTGCTGGCAGTAGATCCTGGACATGCGTTGGCCCTAGACACTGCGACCAACGTAATGAGTGTACCAAGCACAGGTGCGCTGGCAGCGACTAGCGGCACAGCAAACTCAGAGTTCCAAGTGGTGCCTGCACTTTTTGGAGAAGACACATCAGATAGTCTGAGTGTCTATGAGCCTTCTCCTCTATCTGAGTCAGACATTTGGTTCTCTCCTATTTATGAACATGAACTTTGGGAACCATGGCCAGTTGTGTGGGAACTGTCTATGCCTGTTGTGTCCCTCCCTGCTCCACCTCTCACTATTACCATTAGTACCATGGAGGGAGAGTTGGTGGTTGCACAGGGTTATGTACAACTTTTGTAGAGAATTGGAGATATTAGGTCATGTACTGCGCTATTTTTAGAAACGCAATTTTGTTTTTCTGTTTTTGCGCATGAGTATATTCACGCTTGCAACGGAAATTGTACATGTAACCTATATATGTTTATATATAAATATGTTTTATATATAATTAAATATGTTTAAAGTTAATATGATTTATACATATTTTCTTTATTGTTATGCAAATTAGTTTTACATATGAGATATTTGCTCGAAATCATTTTAATTATATTGACTTATCTTATATAAGTGGGAGATGATTGTAATTGCCTAGCTTTACTTTCGATTTTACTAGATAAGAAACATTCAATGTAATTAGCTTGGATTTCTAGAAGCAAATATGAATAATGTGTAAATTGATGTCAAAAAACATCTTTTCCTGTTTGATATGTAGTGGTAAATTATGGCTGTCAAAAACATTATTGTTGATCTTAATAAGGGTGAAAAGTTGAATGGCACAAACTATGATATATGGCATCGTAAAATGCAATATTTGCTGGATGAGCAAGATGTAATTGATCATCTTATGATGTCCTTGTCACCGCCCATTGAGGGCAGTAGCAACACAGACCAAGAAGCTTATGTAGCTTGGTTCAAGAAAGATCGTAGTGCGTGCTTTACTTTGTTAAGCGCTATGGCCGACGATCTTATTGGCGAGTTTGAGAACTGTGCCACTGCCAAGGACATAGGATCTGACACATGACCAAATTCCAATGAGGATAAAACTTTCAAGCGCCAACATGACGGCAAGAAAGACAAAAGCCGCCTGAAGTGTTTTAACTGCAAAAAGCGTGGCCATTTCGCTCATGAATGTCCTGAGCCGAAAAAAGTAACTCACTTTCCCAGCTCTCCATGTACGTTTGTCTGTACACATGTTTTGATTGCTCATCCTAATCCTGTGTGGATTGTGTATTCAGGAGCAACAAAACATATAACGATGGATCGAGCGAGTTTTGTAGATTATCATCAGATTCCAGAAGGCATGCAAAAAGTTTTCATGGGCAATGGTGCCAGTGAAGAAGTTCGTGGAGTCGGTTCCAACCAACTCTATTTTGCGAACGTACGTACGTTACTTTTATGTGATGTACTCTATGAGCCTAAAATCTAATATAATCTTTTGTCAGTTTTAACTTTGTCAGTAATGGGTTTTTGTTTTTCCTTTTTTGGTAATTTTGTAAATATTATCTTGAACAACGTCCTTTATAGACATGCTCTGCTACATGACGGTTTTTATGTCTTAGATCTGACTAACCATTTTGGACAAGATAGAATGACTTGATTAGCTAGAGAAGGCCTTTTAGGGTCACTCTCTAAGGTCAACTTGCCCATATGTGAGCCCTGCTTGGTAGAAAAAGTATGTCATAAGCCTTTTGGAAAAGTTGTAAGAACCTTCGAACCATTGGAATTGATCCATTCTGACGTCTGTGGACCAATGAGTGTTAGAGCTCGCCATGGATGTTACTATTTTCTCACATTTATTAATGATTTTTCGTGATACGAACATGTAGCAACCTGAATTTTTGAGAAAAATAAAAATTTAAACAATAAATTAAAAACTCAGCTAAAGAGATATTCAATGAAAAGAGTATTAAATAAAACCCATTAAATGGAAAAGAGTAATGGGCTTTGCTTAATAGATCCTCCAGAACTTATTGGGTCAAAAATATGAATTTACAAAGGAAGAATAATAAGAAAATACCTTAAATTCAGAGTTTAATTATCTCCTAATTGGAAATGGGTTATTAAAGCAATAAAAGTGACAATTAGAGTGAGAATTGGATTCCTAAACCTACTCCATATAGTCTAGCACGAATTTAGATACTATCTTAACCCAATTAGAGATTGGAAAGCAAGAGAGGAAAGGTGGAGTTAGGAAATATCGTAATTAAGAAGAATTTGAGTAGTAGTAGGAATATGAACTTGTATTTATATAAATACATCTCTTAAACCCTCTTGGCCGACCCTAGCTCATTGCCAAAGGTTGTTGGATGTGGGGAAGAGGCCAAGGAGGAGAGGATCTCGTAGGGAGAAGGAGTTCTTGGAGCTTCTTCCTCGTTCTTGGAGTTCTAAGCCCTAGAAGATAAATCGAGTCAAAGGTAGGCATTCTCACGAGCAAAACTCAATTAAATCCATCTGTAGATTGTTCCATACATCGGGAACAAAAACCCTCTTGTTTCACTCTTTTTCATCGAGCCAATCTTTTGTTCTTGATTTTAGAAGATCTGCAAACATGATAACCCTGAGACATCATGTTTAATTCAAATCTCTATGTATACTTGATCTCATGCTACGAAATTTTTACTGTAGATACTTCATGTTGTTAGGGATCTTTTGCCCCTAAAAGCCCTAAATTTCATCGAGCATGTTGATCGAATTTAATCGATCTTTCTCTCTGTGTCATGTTCTGAATAACTCGTTCTTGCTCATGTTCAAACCCTGTATGAACCATGCTCTCTCTCTAATTCCGATTTACTTGAAGTACCCTTACATGTCTACTTTAATTTGCAACTTGTTTCGTGATTTTTCATCGACTATGTAATTAGTTATGATTTTTCAAAGTACCCTGTGTCAAAAAGGCCAGTTTCTGGACCTCAATCCAAGACAGATCAGAACCCTGTCAGGCTCAGGCGCAGACCCTGTGAACGCGACGGCCCGATAGGCCGCGTTCACAAGGGCCGTCGCGACAGAGCGCTCTGTCGCGATCTGATCGCGACAGCGCTTGTCGTCGCGATCTGCTGACCAGGCCGTCGCGACCCTCATGCAACCCCGTTGCGACCTGACTGCCCGAACCGACCTGCCTATCGCGACCTGTACAAGCCACTGTCGTGATCTACCCTGACCCTGTTGCTACCCTTACTGGCCTACCGTTCACAGGATTTTGCATGAAAACCCTTAAGATTTATTGCCTTTTTTACAGTCACATATGTAGTAAAAATACCTGTTTTAAAATGGAGCTATATTGAATGCTTTAAAAGACATATTCACGACTTCTTTTCTATCTATGATTTCTCTCTCACATGCACACACATGAACCATCCATATGTGGCTGAAATATGACATACAATACCTCATAATGTATCTGGTAATTTATTGCAATAAAGTATATTAATTGTCCTATTTTAAAGGACTTGTATTCGTTTCTTGCGTTGTTTATATACCGATATCGACGCTCCACTGTTCTAGAATTCCTCTAGAACGTCGAGTACATGTTTTTATATACACACTTTACTTGGCTTGTGGTGAACTCTCCGTCGGATATTCCTTTCGCCGGACTAGTGAACCCTTGCACAAGGCATCCGTAAGTCTCCTCTGATCATGGATTCCCACATGGCCGACGAGCCGGTTGTACCTTAACACCTATTACACCTTTAGGGATCGATATGATCCAAACGGCTATTAGAAATTTACTCTCGTCTTAAATCACGCCGAACCTCTGGACCTGTGCATAACAAGGCCAGTGGTAGGGTCGTGAGTTCCACCTGACTGCCAACACCATGTACGCGTGCTGTGCAACTGTTACTATCGCCTGTTACTCGGAAGGTTACATGCATTGTCCCTTAGCCCTCATCTATACTCTACTCGCTCATCTATTCACGTTCACTCTACTATCTCGTCTATTCATCTAGTACTCTCATCTATTCCTTGGTACTCTATTTGGCCATTAAATTGATTGTCTACGATAAAAACATGACTATGCTAGGCAACATTATAAGGGCCCGGTCTGGTCCTTGGGAGGAGCACCTGAAAGGCTATAACTCGTGAGGGTCTAATGATCTGGGTGATGGCATACACCTAACGCATGAACACGCAAGATTTGATCTATGGCAATCAATTAATCAAACAGTCAATTATTGGTTTACTTGAATCTCGTGGTTGAAAGAATATCAACCAACACTTGCTATCATGACTTGTGCGCTGTTGTGCAACTTTACTTGTTATCTTGTTATACGGCCAATCCGATATCAAAATTTGTCGTGTTATACTCTCGTGCATTGTGCTATTGTCCCTCGTTATCGTGTACCAGTACTTTCTATATGTTTCTCGTTATTCTCTCTAGTTATCCCGCTTTATAAGACATTAATCACTTAAAACATGCTTGATCTTGAGATTTAATGTAACGCCCCGATGCGGAATATCGGAGCAGGATTACAGTTATTAAATAGTACAGAGCGAGAAATAAATGCAAACCATTGCACAATGGAATAATACCAAATAAACTCCAATTTCATTAATAATCCACCAGTCATCATTACATCAATGTATCAGAGCTAGAACTAGGGCCCATAGTATTTTATTCAAAATCAAACTATTTCATTATGACTAACTGACTCACTAACTCATAACTACACTAACTACTACTAGATAGCACTGGTGGCTGAATGGTCACTCTTGAGCATCTCCCTCAGTCCCGTCCTCATATGTGTGGTCGTCTCCATCCGACGCACCTGAACACATTAAATAAATACGCAGGATGAGCGAATAACGCCCAGTAGGACTTAATATCTCATGAACACAAGCATGCTTTAACTAGTTAATGTCTTAATGGCAGGTTAACCAGAGAGTAAAGTCATGTAGAGCATGTCACGATAACGAGAGATCAATTGCAACTGGCACAGGAAAAATAGTACAACGAGAACGATAATAGAATGGCCATGTAACGATATAACATGTAAATTGCACAACGGTGCACTAGTAACGATCACGCTTGCACTTGTACAGATAGCACTTTGATTGTCATAGATTAATCTAGACAGTAAAATGGCTCTGGATGCATGCCATAACACATCCTATGATCATTTTAACTCCCATGGGAACTGGCACTTTTCGGGCGCTCCTCCCAGGACCTGATCGGCCCCTATTGCGCTGGCATTAGTCATTTCTTTTATCTTAGACAATCACACGAATGGCCAATAGAGTACCAAGAAAAGATAAGAGAGTACTAGACGAGATAGATGAGAGTGTAGAGAGAATGTGAACAGATGAGAGTAAAGAGACTGTAGATGAGAGGGGTACAATCGTAAAACGACGATAAACACGATAGTAACGGTTGCACAGCACCAAGTCGGGTGCCGACAGTCTAGTAGAAGTCACAACCGCCCCTTAGCCGTGCTGTGTACACGGGTCAGGTGGTCCGGTGTGAACTCAAGACGAGAAGGAATATACTAAGGTATGGATCGTACTGATCCCTAAGGTGTAACGGGTTTTGAGGTACAACCAGCTCGTTGACTAAGGACGTGCGCCAAAGCCAAGAAGACTTACGGAGGTCTTGACAAGGAGTTCCTGGTCCAGTCGAGAGTATTCTCGGTGGAGAGGTGGTCCAAGTCAAGGGAAAGTGTGTAAAAACAGGTCCGTCGTGCCTCGAGTGCTCGAAGGCCGAGGGAAAACGATAACGGTAGATAAAATGCACGAGTAAAAACGGAAACAATTGTATAGGGTAATTTAGTCATTTATTTCGATAATTTACCGAATACATTATTGCATAATTTATCAAGGTCAAATGGCAATTTAAAATGTTATGTGTGTGCGAGTGTAAAGAAATCTTGAGGATATGACAAGTCGTGCAAATGTCATTTTAAATAATTAAATGTATATCATTAATGCCAATTATTAATTTACCAAGTCGAATCAATTATAACATGGGTTAATCATGGCTAATTAAGAAGCATATAGACTAATCAGCAGGGATATAAGCACAATTATATGTTCTGGCCGAAATTTAATGAAGGCGACGAGGTGACCTGTCACGATCAAGTCGCGACGGGGCGCTAAGTCGCATTAAGCAACATATCGCGACGGTCTATCCTGTCGCGGTTCAGGTCGCGGTGGTGCGGCCTGGCGCGACAGGCGAACCGGCCGGCCTGGCTCGGTTCGGGATTGGAAACGCGGCGGCTAGGGCCGTCGCGTTCACGACGCGGCCTCAAAGCCGACCGCGACACTCCCGTTATCGCGGCGCATCGCGCCGTCGCGATAACAGGGGCGGTCCAGTTTTTCCCCTTTTTCTCTGGGTAGACCCTTCTTGACACAGGGTCATTATAAATTCAGTATAAAATCGCACGGTGATCCAAAAAACATGAAATTAGTTCTAAACGAAAGTAGACATGTATATCTATCAACATGCACGATTAATTTGAAAATAGACAAGGTTTAGACATGCATTGATCAGGTTACTTTTCGGTGACCTAAACCGACGCAGTCAGGGTTCAACGAATTAATTAGAGAGGTATACATGACGAAAAATTATGAAACTAGGGGAGTTTAAAAGCTAACAAGGAGTAGTATTTATGGTAATTTTATCATGATCTGAAGTCAAGCATGAACGGGGTTCACAAGCAATCATGAAGGGTAGGGTGCATGTATCTGACAGGGATTCAATGAATTAATTCTCCCTCATGGGAGATCGAAATAGCACGAAACCAGAGGCGTTTGAAAGCTATTACATGGTAGTATCAATGAGAAATTTCTCATAGCATGGGAACAAGTACGTGCAAGGTATTAGAGAAAACATGAGATTCAGGTTCATGGTGACAGCAGGATTTCACAAATTAAATTCGCTCAAATGGATGAACGGAACACAACGAAACGATAGGGCTTTTGAAGAGGTACATGAAGGATACCTAGGGAAATTATTTCACGATTTGTGCTTAAGAGATTGCCTACCTTTTTCATGAAGGAAGAAAACCCTAGCTTGAATGACGAAAATAAGAGAACCCTTCTTGCTCCAAGCCTTCTCCTTTCTTGCTCCTTGGTTCTCCAGCCTTCCCTTCGTCTCCTAGGTCTCCAGCCACGAACTATGGGTGGTAGGGACGAGTTTGGGGGGTGTATTGGGTTGCTATTAGAGTTTTACTCCTTCTAAAACTCCCCTTTTTTATTAATTCCGAATTTACATATTTATCTTCCCATTTTCTCTCATTTATCCATCTAATGGGGAGGGGAGAGAGCTTAATTTCGGGGTTAAAGAGTTAGGATGGGTTAAGGACTCTTCTTTTGGATATATAAGGGTTATTTAACATTTATCTTAACCCTTTATTATTTATTTAACTAATTAGATACAAATTTCATTAATTTAACTCTCATTCTATGATGGGCTATCCCTATTTGGGCCCATTTCATTTGGTTTGGGTTATTAGAGTAACCCATTAATAATTTAGCTTAATGGGTATTGCATTAATTCCCTTTTACTCCATATATTCTCCCTTTATTATAATTAAATTGATTTATCTCATTTATTAAATAATAAATTTTTTATTTTTCTTGATTTTAAAAATCAAGGGTGCTACATCCTCCCCCTCTTAAAAGAATTTGGTCCCCAAATTCATATAATCGTAAGAGGAAGAATGACTTACTGAATAACTCCGGATAATTCCGTCGCAATAATGCCTTGGGCTCCCACGTGGCCTCTTCGACTTCATGGTTTCTCCATAATACCTTCACCACGGGTATAGACCGATTCTGAAGCTGTTGCATCTTCTTGTCCAAAATTTTTATTGGCCTTTCTTCATAGGTCATATCCTTATTCAAAATAATGTCATCATAGCTGATTACGTGTGACGAATCATATACGTATTTCCTCAGCATGGATACATGGAAAACATTGTGTACTGTCGAGAACTGGGGAGGTAGTGCTAGACGGTATGCTACCTCACCTACCCTGTCCAATACCTCGAATGGACCTATGAATCTTGGTCTCAACTTGCCTTTCATCCCAAACATTTGAAATCCTCGGGTCGGGGATACTTTGAGCATCACATGATTTCCGACTTGAAATTCCAAGTCTCTTCTTCTTTTGTCTGCATAGCTCTTTTGCCTGGACTGAGCTATCTTAATTCTGTCTCTAATAATTTGTATGTCTCTGCTAGTGCTCTGCACCATGTCTGGTCCCAGCCATTGCTGTTCACCTACTTCATTCCAGCATATTGGCGATCTGCAACTTCTGCCGTACAATGCTTCAAATGGTGCCATCTTAATGCTGGCCTGATAGCTATTATTGTAGGCAAATTCTATTAGAGACAGTTGTTCATTCCAATACCCTTCAAAGTCTATAGCACAAGCTCACAGCATGTCTTCCACTATCTGATTTGTTCTTTCAGTCTGGCCATCCGTTTGTGGGTGGAAAGCTGTGCTAAAGTTGAGTTTTGTGCCTAGGGCAACCTGGAGTCCCTTCCAGAATCTAGAAGTGAACCTAGGGTCACGATCTGAGACAATGGATACTGGAACCCCATGTAGTCTGACTATCTCTTTCACATACAAAGCTGCAAGCACATCAACACTCCAAGTGCTCTTAATGGCAAGGAAGTGTGCGGACTTGGTTAAACGGTCCACAATAACCCAGATAGCATAAGTCCACCACGAGTCCGGGGTAAACCCATGATGAAATCCATACCGATGCTTTCCCACTTCCATTCAGGTATATCCAGGGGCCTAAGTACACCCGCAGGACGACGGTGTTCTGCTTTTACCTGTTGACAAGTGAGACAGTGTGCAGCATGCTCAGCCACCTCACGCTTCATGTTTGGCCACCAAAATGACCTTTTCATGTCTTGGTACATCTTGGTTGCACCTGGATGTATTGTGTACTTGGTCTTGTGGGCTTCATCCATCAGTTTCCTTTTCAGCTCTTCATTGTCAGGCACACATGTCCTGGCTTGGAATAATATTCTTCCATCTTCAGCGATGGAGAAGTCTGGTTTGTCAGCTATGGTCTCCCTTACTCTGATTAGAAACGGATCATTAGCCTGTTGCTCTCTGATCTCGACAAAGATGTCGGGTTGAGCCTTAAGGTTAGCCACTAACATCTTATCACTTCTCTTTTCAATATTCAGATCTAGACTGGCGAATTGCTCTAACAATTGCATCTCGCCCATGACTAGACAAGATATCGAAGCTACTGGCTTTCTACTAAGTGCACCAGCTACTGCATTACCTTTGCCTGGGTGATATTGAATGTTGAAATCAAAATCCTTCAAGTACTCCAGCCATCTCCGTTGTCGCATATTGAGCTCCTTTTGAGAAAATAAGTACTTCAAACTCTTGTGGTCGGAGTATACAATGAATTGTTCCCCATATAGGTAATGCCTCCAGATCTTGAGTGCAAATACCACAGCAGCTAGTTCTAGGTCATGGACAGGATAGTTAACCTCATGTTGCTTCAATTGCCTTGATGAATAGGCTATCACGTTCTCATTCTGCATTAATACGCAGCCTAGACCGATTCCAGATGCATCAGTGTAGACTGAAAATCCTGCGCCTTCGACTGGTAATGCGAGGACAGGTGCAGATGTCAACAATTGCTTGAGTGTCTGAAAGCTCTTCTCACATTCCTTGCTCCAGACATATGGGTTTTCCTTCCGCGTAAGACGCGTAAGAGGTACAGCTATCTTGGAGAAGTCTTTTATGAACCGTCTGTAATATCCAGCCAGTCCAAGAAAGCTCCTGATTTCTGTGACATTGGTCGGCCTTTCCCAGTTGAGCACGGCTTCTACCTTGGAAGGGTCGACCGCGATACCATCCTTGAAAATGACATGGCCTAGGAACGACACCTCCTCGAGCCAGAATTCACACTTGCTCAATTTGGCGTAGAGTTGATTGTCTCGCAAGATTTGCAGAGCGATCCTCAGATGCTCTTCGTGCTCTTCTTTGGTCTTGGAGTATATGAGAATATCATCAATGAATACCATGACGAACTTGTCGAGGTAGGGCCGGTAGATGCTGTTCATTAATTGCATAAAAGCTGCAGGAGCATTGGTTAGTCCAAAAGGCATGACTACAAATTCATAATGACCGTACCTGCTCCTGAAAGCTGTCTTGTAAATATCTGCATCTTGAATCCTCATCTGATGATATCCTGATCTAAGGTCAATCTTAGAAAAATATTTAGCTCCTGATATCTGATCAAATAATCCATCGACACGCGGCAGGGGGTACTTGTTCTTGATAGTGAGATTGTTCAACTGCCTGTAATCGATGCATAACCTCATAGATCCGTCCTTCTTCTTGATGAACAACACATGTGCTCCCCAAAGAGAAGTACTTGGCCTAATAAAACCCTTTTCTAGAAGTTCCATTAGTTGCTCTTTCAATTCTTTCAATTCAGCAGGGGACATCCTGTAGGGTTGACGTGAGACTGGTGCAGCTTCAGGTACGAGATCAATTGAGAAATTTACATCTCTCTTGGGTGGAATGCCTAGCAGCTCGTCGGGAAACACGTCTGGATATTCTTGCACTATGTGGATGTCTGATATCTTAGTTGCTTCCTTCTCAACTACAATTGCGGCGAGAAATGCCACACAGCCCTTTCTTATCATGTTCTGTGCCTTTATAGCAGAGACGAGGGACAAGTGTCGCTTGTGCCTACGTCCTGTGAAGATTAGCTTAGGGAATTCACTAAATTTTTTTTTCCCTCTTCTACAATCCACGATAGCCCCATACGTGGATAGCCAATCGGCTCCCAAAATGACATCATAGCCCTCCATGGGCATACAGATCAAGTCAGCTCTAAGGTTAAGTTCACCAACCTTAACATCAGCTAATGGAAAATATTTATTTAATTGAGTCTTTTCTCCTAGTGGTGTTGTGACAGATAATTCAAATGTCATAGATGCAGGTTTCTTATTTAGAGTATCAACAAATGCTTGTGATATGAACGAATGCGTTGCGCCAGTATCGAACAAAACAAATGCTGATTGAGAAAAGACTGGTAGTGTACCTTCTACAACTCCACCTTCCTCGGTGGTCTCCACCTCTTGCAGGGCTTGAAGTCTGCCTGGCTTCTTTGGTCCCGCAAGACGTTTCTCATTCTCCCTCAGTAATGGGCATTCTTGAATGCGGTGATCACGACTGCCACAGCGAAGGCATGCACCTGCCTTCCTCCAGCACTCTTCCGTCGTGTGACCTAGCTAGTCACAATGCTTGCATCTTGGCTTGTTGTTTGGAGCAGTAGTGGTGGGGACTTTGGGCTTCCGCTCCTGGCTTGGCCCGTCAGTGATACTTAACGGCCTTTTCTTGCCGTTAGTAGGATTGCTCGATACTCCGGAAGTTTGCTCCTTCCTGAACATTCTACCCTTGATGCGCTCAGTGAGTTCAGTCGCATCTTCCAGGCATTGTGCTCTTCTGACCATCTCTGGGTAGGTCTGAATATCAAATGGTGCTAGCTGTGTAATATATGCGGGTCTAAGCTCGTTGAGGAATCTCTTAGCCTTCATCCTCTGGGTACCAACCAGATGATCGGCGTAGCGAGCCAATCGAGAGAACTGTGCCTCATATTCAGCAACCGTTAGGTTTCTCTGTTTCAGAGCGGCGAACTCGGCGGCTTTCCTTTCTTGAACTCTTTCTGAAAAATATTTGGAGTTGAATTGTTCCTTAAACTCATTCCACGTAAACTGAGCATCTTCCCGTGTGGCCTCAATGGACTCCCACCACGCACGGGCGTCCCTTTCAAGCTGAAATGTGGCAAGTAAAAGCTTATCTCCATCCGCGCATTGCATGACACGGAAGATACGCTCAATCTCCTTGAGCCAGTTCTCGGCCTCATCAGGGTCTGTGGTACCACTCAATCGAGGCGGGTTCAGGTTGCGGAAATTTCTATGTAGATCACCAGCTGCTCGGTTGTTGTTATTGTTGTTGTTGGCTCCAGCAGCCTGAAGTAAAGCTTGGGTCAGCTGTTGGATAGTCTGCTGCATGTCACGGAGTTGAGCACGCTCCGCTGCTATTGTTTAAGTTCCTTCAAAAAGAGAATTAAAAATGTAAGTCGTTGAGTTTGCACTAGGTTTGTGCGTGTGTGTATCCATTTTATCTCATTACCCACGGTTCTACCCATCTTACATAGGTGTGGAATTTAGACTCTAAGTCAAGTCAAGTCAAACCTAGATCATCCTATACTTAAGAATAACCTAGGCTCTGATACCACAAAACTGTAACGCCCCGATGCGGAATATCAGAGCGGGATTACAGTTATTAAATAGTACAGAGCGAGAAATAAATGCAAACCATTGCACAATGGAATAATACCAAATAAACTCCAATTTCATTAATAATCCACCAGTCATCATTACATCAATGTATCAGAGCCAGAACTAGGGCCCAGAGTACTTTATTCAAAATCAAACTATTTCATTATGACTAACTGACTCACTAACTCATAACTACACTAACTACTACTAGATAGCACTGGTGGCTGAATGGTCACTCTTGAGCATCTCCCTCAGTCCCGTCCTCATATGTGTGGTCGTCTCCATCCGACTCACCTGAACACATTAAATAAATACGCAGGATGAGCGAATAACGCCCGGTAGGACTTAATATCTCATGAACACAAGCATGCTTTAACTAGTTAATGTCTTAATGACATGTTAACTAGAGAGTAAATTCATGTAGAGCATGTCACGATCACGAGAGATCAATTGCAACTGGCACAGGGAAAATAGTACAACGAGAACGATAATAGAATGGCCATGTAACGATATAACATGTAAATTGCACAACGGTGCACTAGTAACGATCACGCTTGCACTTGTACAGATAGCACTTTGATTGCCATAGATTAATCTAGATAGTAAAATGGCGCTAGATGCATGCCGTAACACATCCTATGATCATTTTAACTCCCATGGGCACTGGCACTTTTCGGGCGCTCCTCCCAGGACCTGATCGGGCCCTATTGCGCTGGCATTAGTCATTTTTTTTATCTTAGACAATCACACGAATGGCCAATAGAGTACCAAGAAAAGATAAGAGAGTACTAGACGAGATAGATGAGAGTGTAGAGAGAACGTGAACAGATGAGAGTAAAGAGACTGTAGATGAGAGGGGTACAATCGTAAAACGACGATAAACACGATAGTAACGGTTGCACAGCACCAAGTCGGGTGCCGGCAGTCTGGTAGAAGTCACAACCGCCCCTTAGCCGTGCTGTATACACGGGTCAGGTGGTCCGGTGTGAACTCAAGACGAGAAGGAATATACTAAGGTATGGATCGTACTGATCCCTAAGGTGTAACGGGTTTTGAGGTACAACCAGCTCGTTGACTAAGGACGTGCGCCAAAGCCAAGAAGACTTACGGAGGTCTTGACAAGGAGTTCCTGGTCCAGTCGAGAGTATTCTTGGTGGAGAGGTGGTCCAAGTCAAGGGAAAGTGTGTAAAAATAGGTCCGTCGTGCCTCGAGTGCTCGAAGGCCGAGGGAAAACGATAACGGTAGATAAAATGCACGAGTAAAAACGGAAACAATTGTATAGGGTAATTTAGTCATTTATTTCGATAATTTACCAAATACATTATTGCATAATTTATCAAGGTCAAATGGCAATTTAAAATGTTATGTGTGTGCGAGTGTAAATAAATCTTGAGGATATGACAAGTCGTGCAAATGTCATTTTAAATAATTAAATGTATATCATTAATGCCAATTATTAATTTACCAAGTCGAATCAATTATAACATGGGTTAATCATGGCTAATTAAGAAGCATATAGACTAATCAGCAGGGATATAAGCACAATTATATGTTCTGGCCGAAATTTAATGAAGGCGACGAGGTGACCTGTCGCGATCAAGTCGCGACGGGGTGCTAAGTCGCGTTAAGCAACATATCGCGACGGTCTATCATGTCGCGGTGGTGCGGCCTGGCGCGACAGGCGAACCGGCCGGCCTGGCTCGGTTCGGGATTGGAAACGCGGCGGCTAGGGCCGTCGCGTTCACGACGCGGCCTCAAAGCCGACCGCGACACTCCCGTTATCGCGGCGCATCGCGCCGTCGCGATAACAGGGGCGGTCCAGTTTTTCCCCTTTTTCTCTGGGTAGACCCTTCTTGACACAGGGTCATTATAAATTCAGTATAAAATCGCACGGTGATCCAAAAAACATGAAATTAGTTCTAAACGAAAGTAGACATGTATATCTATCAACATGCACGATTAATTTGAAAATAGACAAGGTTTAGAGATGCATTGATCAGGTTACTTTTTGGTGACCTAAACCGACACAGTCAGGGTTCAACGAATTAATTAGAGAGGTATACATGACGAAAAATTATGAAACTAGGGGCGTTTAAAAGCTAACAAGGAGTAGTATTTATGGTAATTTTATCATGATCTGAAGTCAAGCATGAACAGGGTTCACAAGCAATCATGAAGGGTAGGGTGCATGTATCTGACAGGGATTCAATGAATTAATTCTCCCTCATGGGAGATCGAAATAGCACAAAACTAGAGGCGTTTGAAAGCTATTACATGGTAGTATCAATGAGAATTTTCTCATAACATGGGAACAAGTACGTGCAAGGTATTAGAGAAAACATGAGATTCGGGTTCATGGTGACAGCAGGATTTCACGAATTAAATTCGCTCAAATGGATGAACAGAACACAACGAAACGATAGGGCTTTTGAAGAGGTACATGAAGGATACCTACGGAAAATATTTCATGATTTGTGCTTGAGAGATTGCCTACCTTTTTCGTGAAGGAAGAAAACCCTAGCTTGAATGACGAAAATAAGAGAACCCTTCTTGCTCCAAGCCTTCTCCTTCCTTGCTCCTTGGTTCTCCAGCCTTCCCTTCGTCTCCTAGGTCTCCAGCCACGAACTATGGGTAGTAGGGACGAGTTTGGGGGGTGTATTGGGTTGCTATTAGAGTTTTACTCCTTCTAAAACTCCCCTTTTTTATTAATTCCGAATTTACATATTTATCTTCCCCTTTTCTCTCATTTATCCATCTAATGGGGAGGGGAGAGAGCTTAATTTTGGGGTTAAAGAGTTAGGATGGGTTAAGGACTCTTCTTTTGGATATATAAGAGTTATTTAACATTTATCTTAACCCTTTATTATTTATTTAACTAATTAAATACGAATTTTATTAATTTAACTCTCATCCTATGATGGGCTATCCCTATTTGGGCCCATTTCATTTGGTTTGGGTTATTAGAGTAACCCATTAATAATTTAGCTTAATGGGTATTGCATTAATTCCATTTTACTCCATGTATTCTCCCTTTATTATAATTAAATTGATTTATCTCATTTATTAAATAATAAATTTTTTATTTTTCTTGATTTTAAAAATCAAGGGTGCTACATTTAAGTCCTACTGGGCGTTATCGCTCACCCTGCGTTATTTGTCGTTGTGTTCTCAGGTGAGACCGATGATGAACCATACACTCAAGAGGACGGGAACGACCTGGAGTGATGTCTTGAGTACCCTAGCGTCCTATTACTATATTTAGCGTTGTAGTAGTTAGGTTTGAAGTTTAGTCTTTTACTTTCTTTCAATGTAATTGGGCCCTATAGATTGGCTCGGATATTAGTGGTTGTAACTAGGCATTGGAATGTATTAATGAAATGAATTTGCTTTAGTATTATTCATTGTGCAATGATTTGATGTCTAGCGCTCGCTCTATACCCGTTCACTTGCAACTGCCTCGTGTTCCGATATTCTGCGTCGGGGCGTGACAGAACATGTATATTTGATTGCTCATCGCTATGAAGTGCTGGATTGTTTCAAGCATTTCTTAGTTAGAGTTGAAAATCAAAAGGGGAGGAGTGTCAAAGCTCTTCAGACAGATCGTGGACTCGAATATTTGTCGGATCAGTTCCGAGCATTATGTGAAGAAAAAGGTATACAAGGCAACTCACTATTCCATATACGCTGCAACAAAATGGTGTTGCTAAACGAAGGAATAGAACAATGCTTGACATGGTTAGGTCAATGATGGCACAGGCAAATCTGCCAATCTCTTTTTGGGGAGATGCTCTATTAACAGCTGCCTACATTCGTAACCGAGTGCCCTCTCAATTAGTTCCTTCTACCCCATGTGAATTGTGGCATGGCCACAAACCGGACTTAAATTATTTACGTCCATGGGGATCAGCTAGATATGTTCATGACATGACGAGTAAGTTTGGGAAACTTGGCCCTAGAGCTCAAAAGTTTATCTTTCTCAAATATCCTGAGAGCTTAGTAGGTTATGTCATGTATGGACATCATCCAGATGGAGGAATGATAGAGCGTGAGGTCTACGATGTTGTTTTATTAGAGAATGAATTTCCTAGTCTTGGCAACAATGAGAAGAATCTTGATCTTTTTGAAACAAATGAACATTTGAACATCCTACCATCTTCCGGTGAAGGGAGGGAATGTGTTCCCATACCATTGTCCGCCGAAAATGAGAGGGATGGTCAGTCTAGTGGGAGTGCATCCAGTGGGAGTGCACCAATAGAAAGTCAAGATTCTTTACGTTGTAGCAAGCGTGGGCATGTTCCTCGTCGATTTTTTGAGATTGACAATGAGGTACTTCTTTGTGAACCCACGGATGATGAAGAGCCTAGATCTGTTCAGAGAGCTCTTTCGACATCATCTAGGAAAGAATGGGAGATTGCCATGTAGGAGGAGATTCATTCAATGGCATAGAATGAAGTCTGGGAGTTAGTGTATCTCCCTCCTGAGTGTAAGGCGAATGGAAACAAGTGGGTTTTCAAGCTTAAACGCAAGGCTGATGGGACAAGTATAAAGCAAGACTTGTGGCGAAAGGTTATACCCAAAAAGAGGGTATAGATTATGATGAGACTTTTTCACATGTGGTAAGATTCTCATCTGTTTGCCTTATTCTAGCTATTGTTGCGCATCTTGACTTGGAGTTGTTCCAAATGGATGTGAAGACTGCATCTCTTAATGGAGAACTAGACGAGCAAATATACATGGCCAACCAGAAGGTCTTGAGATTAAAGGCGAATAGCAAAAAGTTTGCCGCCTCAAGCGTTCAATATATGGATTGAAACAATCGCTTAGACAGTGGTATATAAAATTTCATAAGGCTATTATCTCATGTGGATTTGAGATGATTGAAGAAGACCACTGTGTGTATGTTAAGCGAGTGGGAAAAAGTCTCATCATTTTATCATTATATGTTGATGATATTTTAATGGCTGAAAATGATATGGAGTTGATCGCTGCCACTAAGAGGTGGTTATCTTCCGTTTTTGAGATGAAAGATATGGGTGAAGCGATCTATGTGCTCGGAGTGAAGATTGTGCAGAATCGCTCGGAAAGGTCACTGAGTTTGTCTCAAAAGACAAGACATACATTAATAAGATTATGAAGCATTTCCGAATGCACAATTCTAAGCCCATATAGACTCCACTTGATAAAGGATGTGTCCTAAGTATTTGTCAATGCCTCAAGAGTAAAGAAAAAAATAGAAAGTATATCTAGAGTGCCATATGCCGCTGTGATTGGAAATCTAATGTATGTTATGTTGTGTACTCAGCTAGACATTAGCTTCACAGTAAGTTTGGTTAGTCGTTACCAAAGTAACCCTGGTCTCGCTCATTGGAAATCCGTTAAGAGGATTTTATGGTATTTGTGAGGGACGTCAGATTATGCTTTATGTTACAAGGGTGGCAACATGAAAATCATCGGCTATAGTAAGGCAGATTGGGCTGGTGACCGAGATGAGAGGAAGTCCACTTCAGGCTTTGTGTTCCTATTGGCTGGAGGAGATATCTCGTGGAGTAGCAAGAAGCAGTCTTGCATTGCCCTATCCACAATGGAGGCTGAATATGTTGCTTGTTCTGCCGCTAGCCAAGAGGCGATTTAGTTGCAAAGTTTGTTGCAGTGTTTGGCGATTACACATCATCAGAATGAGAGTGTACTGCTATATGTAGACAGTACCTCAGCATTGGCCTTTGCCAAGATTCCAAATTTCATGGCAGAACGAAGCACATTGATATTCGTTACCACTGCATTAGGGATTTAGTGGCAAAAGAGTTAGTGGTGCTTCGACAAATTAGTTATGTTAGAATGATAGCAGATCTACTAACGAAACCTTTAGTCAGAGAGAGTTTTGTGACCCATTGTGGATCTATGGGTCTTTGTAAGATATAGTAATTTACAATATTTTGACATCATTAAAGTTTTGTTCATCATAAAATGTTATTTATGTGAACGAATGGTTGCTTTATACATTGTTAGAGTGTCACCAGGCTAGGATCAACCCTCTTACATGGGCGATCCACCTTTGGCGCTTATGGATAACGAGTAAAGATGAGGCACTTAATGTTGTAGAACTCTAGATGACTAGATGTCGAACACAATATCCCGAGTTTTGTTAGTATGCTACCTTGGCTAAGGCCGTGATGAAATCTGAATTAGTTCAGATTGACCATGTGGATTATAGATATAATCTTGGGAAGTCTGTTATATCTAGATATGTGAGTCGCAAAAAGGGCTAAATGGGAGCGACTGGTTTGCGAGACTCTGGTCGGTTGTATTTGTTACAATTGGACTTGTATTCTTGCGGTGTTATTGGACACACCCATATGAATGGAGGAACTTCGCAGCATGTGAATCATACCACATGCGTAATATACGACTGCACATGAGAATGATGAATGGTTCTCTCTTCATCATTGTGTGAGCTCATGAATCACATTTGTCTGTGATTCCCAATATATCCCTAGTGACCTACAACGTTGTGCCATGAAGAGGAAGCTTAATGTCGCTACTTTAGCATGTTACTTAGGGCGATGGTTGATACCGTCCAACGGAACATGTCTAGGAAAGCGATTAAGACAAATTGAATTGGCATGTGCAGCATAGGGAAGGTATCTTGTTATTTCACCGTGTTTAATTGCTCATATCCTGGGAGGCTTAGTTGCCTAAGTGGTGATAGAGTCATGAGTGTTATGTTTTTGGATTCGATACTGCCTTCTGAGAGATCCGGAGTATTAGAATCAGGTGAATACTAAGAGCCTGAGGAACATATTGAGATTAAGTGATCCGTTAGTAACATGACGACTTAATGGAATGATGACTAAACTTTCCCCATATAAATTACTTCACTTATTTATATACATTAATTTTGATGATTAACAAAATAGTACTAATAAATTACTTGAGCTTTGAGAACAGGAAATAAAAGAAAAATGGAAGTTCAAGACAATCAGGTAAGTCTCATTTCATGCTTTGTCCAAGTCTTTGTATCGACTTCTATTGATAAGCAGAACGATCAATCAAATCGATACCGCAACGATTTCTTAAAGATGTCGCAACGATTTTTTTAGTTCTCGTAACGATTTCTTTAGAACTCACAACGACTTTCTAGCCGTAACGATTTCGTAAGTTCTCGTAATGATTTCTTTAGAACTCACAACGACTTTCTAGCCGTAACGATTTCGTAAGTTCTCGTAACGATTTCTTTAGAACTCACAACGACTTTCTAGCCGTAACGATTTCGTAAGTTCTCGTAACGATTTCTTTAGAACTCATAACGACTTTCTAGCCGTAACGATTTCATAAGTTCTCGTAACGATTTCTTTGAAACTCGTAACGACTTGGTAGCCATAACGATTTCTTTAGTTCTCGTAACGATTTCTTTGAAACTCGTAACGACTTGGTAGCCGTAACGATTTCTTTAGTTCTCGTAACGATTTCTTTGAAACTCGTAACGACTTGGTAGCCGTAACGATTTCTTTAGTTCTCGTAACGATTTCTTTGAAACTCGTAACGACTTGGTAGCCGTAACGATTTCTTTAGTTCTCGTAACGATTTCTTTGAAACTCGTAACGACTTGGTAGCCGTAACGATTTCTTTAGTTCTCGTAACGATTTCTTTGAAACTCGTAACGACTTGATAAGTGTTCATAACGATTTGCTTTGCGCAACGATTTCTTTAGAGTTCATAACGACTTGATAAGTGTTCATAACGATTTGCTATGACTCATAACGATTTCATAAGTCATACAGTCATCGATTTCATATCTTGATATCTTATTCATCTTAAAGCATTGACCAGTCAAAGTCCACGTAGATATCTCTCTGACGCTTTTGCATTTATGAGATCTGAACATATCTCTGCATGCATGCAGACCATATCATCCTTTATCGTGCCTACTCTGATAACGTCCTTTAGACTTAAGCTATTTGACATTACTATTTTCTTGACTATTGCTACTGACGTTGACTGACATCAGATACAGCTTATCTGTCTGCTATTTAAGATTGACATCTGTGCAGATCTCTGAACTAGCTTCATGGTACAACGTTAAACAAATAGAAGCCATCGATATCTTTGAAGATCTCATCTCTTTGCGTGCTCAAGTAATCAAAAGACTGTTGACAGGAAGCTTCCAAGACTCCAGATGTCATTCAGTCTAACGACTACTCAAAAGAGAGACAACGACTCTTTAACGTCTAGATTTCAAATTGAAGATATATATACAAGTCAGAAGAACAGAAGAAGAGATAACGTTCAAGAAAACATTCAAATTCTTCTGAAGAAAGTTTAGAGCAGAAAACTTCATTCCTCTTAGCTTTTGCTCTTTTGCTCTCTACTAGCTAGTGAAAGATCATTTGAAGAGAGCTTGTGTAGTTCTGAGAGTGAGCCTAGATTTAGATTCTTTGCTCTCAGTGCTAGGTCCTTCAGATCATTGCTTGTTGCAGTTTGATCTAGGGGCTTGTCTTTCAAACCTCTCTTTGTGTTGTTCCCTTCTGGTGTGAAGGAAGACCTGGTGGTATCCAGGGTGTTGTTCCCTTCTGGTGTGAAGGAAGACCTGGTGGTATCCAGGGTGTTGTTCCCTTCGGGTATGAAGGAAGACCTGGTGGTATCCAGGGTGTTGTTCCCTTCGGGTGTGAAGGAAGACCAGCTGAGCTGGGTGTTGTTGTGTCCTTAAGGGGGACTGTACCCTTGATTAGTGAAATCCTGAGGTATTGCTCAGGGGCTAGACGTAGATCTCCTGTGGAAAGGAGTTCCGAACCAGGATAAAAATCCTACTGTCTTGTGGTTGTATTTTGTGTGATTGCTATCTCATTTCCTCTAACTCTAACCTTCATTTAAGTTGTTGTGTAATCCTTTTAGTAAACATGTTTTTTAATCGAAGATCAAATTTTTAATAACCCATTCACCCCCCCCTCTGGGCTAGCTAGCTGGGCAACAAGTGGTATCAGAGCGAGTCTCTTCGACAAAGAAGAAGATCCAATGATCTGAAGAGCAAAGATCAATGGCAGCCCAAGGCAACTTCGAAGGTCAGTCAGTCAACAGACCACCTTTGTTCGATGGTGAAGATTATCCGTATTGGAAGACCAGAATGGAATATTTTCTACAAGGCCACGACTATCAAATCTGGTCGATAGTAGAAGAAGGTGACCTGGTTGTCACAAATGAGAAAGCACAATGGACAGATGAAGACAGAAAGAAAATCTCCTTGAACTGTAAAGCCAAGAGCATTTTATGTTGTGCTCTAAGCAAGAAGGAGTTTAACAGAGTCTCAGCCTGCAAATCCTCCATGGAAATGTGGGAAAAGCTAAGGATCACATACGAAGGTACAACAAAGTAAAGGAGACAAGAATCGACATTCTTGTCACTCAGTATGAGAGATTTCAAATGCAGTCAGGTGAGTCAATCACCCAGATGTTCAGTCGATTCACTGACATCACCAATGGTTTAGCCAGTCTAGGAAAGTCCTATGAGATTGCAGATATGGTAAGAAAGATTCTCAGATCCTTGCCATCTTCATGGACACCAAAGGTTACAGCTATCGAAGAAGCTAATGACCTTAAGAGAATGTCAGTAGAAAAGCTCATCGGGTCCCTCATGGCCCATGAGATCAACATGGAAAGGCTAGGAGAATCATCTAGCAGAAAGAAGCACTCCAATGCTTTGAAAGCAGAAGAAGAGTCATCAGAAGCAAGCTCTAGCGGGAGTGAGGTAGACAGCGAAAATGAAGAAGCAATGCTCTCTAAGAGATTGCAACGCATCCTGGCCAAGAAGAAAAAATTTCAATCCGGCAGAAGGTACTTTAAGAAAAATAAAGACTTCAAAAGATCAGATGGCAAAGAAATGAAGAAAGGAGAGACCATCTGTTATGAATGCAAGAAGCCTGGACATATCAAGGCAGATTGTCCAATGCTAAAGAAAAATGATCACAAGAAGAAGGATAGCTCCAAGAAGTTCAGAAGATACAAGAAAAAGGCAATGGCAGCTGCTTGGGAGAACAGCAGTGACTCAGACAGTGAGTCAAGCTCAAGCAGTGATGAAGAAGAAGCCAACCTGGCTCTCATGGCCAACATCGAAGAAAAGGTAACCTCTGACTCTTCTTTCGATTCTTGTAATAATTCTGATTCAGATTCTGACAATTTGGAAAGCGCCTTTAATGAACTTTACGACAAATATAAAGAGGTGTCTAAATTACTTAAGATTAGTAAGAAGAATAATACATGCTTAGAAAACACTAACTCAGATTTAAAAACAGAAAATGAAGAACTAGAAAAGCAATTAATCGAACTAAAAAGAAGAAATGAATTGTTGTGTGAAGACTTAAAAGTTAAGAATAAACAAATAACAAAATTAGAAAAACAAGAAAGTGTAGATGAATTAAGTAAAGAGATTAAAAATCTGAATGAAGAAAATGAGAAATTAGCAAGCACATTAGAAAAATTTACAAATGGTAAGAATCCCTTAATATTAAAAGGAGCTAGACGCTCAGGTAAGAGAAAAGATGGTGTAGGCTACACACCACCTGAAAATGCAGAAACTATAATTCCACCTAAGGTGTATCCAACTCCAAGATTTGTTCCTGAGGAAAATACAGCCTATAAAGCTAATTTTAAGTATATTGAAAGAGTAACAAAAATATCATGTTGTAGTCACTGTAATAAGCTAGGTCATTTAAAATCCACCTGTCCAACAAGACACAAGAAGTGGATAATGAAAGTAAAAAATAATGATACTGACCCATCAGGACCCAAAAGAACTTGGGTACCTAAAGCTTGATGTCTTAATTTCAGGTTAATCCTCGAGCATCCAAATGGTATCTGGATAGTGGGTGTTCAAGGCACATGACAGGAAACCTGAAGCTGTTTTCCCATCTCCAAGCTGAAGAAGGAACAGTCACTTATGGAGATAACGGGAAAGGAACTGTAGTAGGCAGTGGATCAGTAAATAGCAAAGGAAAAACAGTCATAGAAGATGTGCTTTTAGTCAAAGGATTAAAGCACAACCTCATCAGTATAAGTCAACTATGTGATAGAGGTCATCAAATCAAGTTTCAAGAATCAAAGTGCAGCATACTAAAGGATGGAGCAGTAATCTTTGAAGCAAATAGAGAGAAGAATCTGTACGTGCTCTACCTTGAAGAACTCAAAGAGCAAAATGTGTGTCTGGCAGCCAGCAAAGACAAATCAACTGAGTTGTGGCACAGAAGACTAGGCCACTGCAGCTTGGACGGATTGAACAAGCTCAGAAAGAGGAATCTTGTGGAAGGTCTACCAAAAGTCAATGGAAAATTGGAAAGTGTTTGTAGACCCTGTGCTAAGGGAAAGCACACAAAGAGTTCCTTCAAGTCAAAGACAGTGGTGACTACCTCAAAACCCTTAGAGCTCTTACATATGGATCTATTTGGACCAATGAGGACTACCAGTCTTGGAGGAAAGAATTTTGGATTTGTCATAGTAGATGATTACTCAAGATTCACATGGGTATCATTCTTAGAGCATAAAGATGATAGTTTTGATAATTTTGTCAGTTTCAGTAAGAAGGTCCAGAAAGATCAGAAGTTCAGTATTGTGTCCATTCGATCAGACCATGGTGGTGAGTTCCAAAATGAAAAGTTTGCTAGATTCTGTGATGATCAAGGAATTCAGCACAATTTCTCAGCACCAAGGACACCACAGCAAAATGGTATAGCTGAGAGGAAGAACAGAACTCTCTTGGATATGGCAAGAACCATGCTCTCTGAATATGAGCTACCAAGATATTTTTGGGCTGAAGCAGTCAACACAGCCAGTTACATTGTCAACCGAGTAATGATCAGGCCAATACTTAAGAAGACTGCATATGAGTTGTTCAAAGGAAAGAAGCCCAAGGTAAGTCATTTCAGAATCTTTGGATGTCCTTGCTTTATTCACAACAACGGAAAAAGGGACATTGGCAAGTTGGATGCCAAGTCAGATGAAGGCATCTTTATGGGGTATACTTCTAAACCCAGAGGCTATAGAGTTTTCAATAAACGCTCACTATTAATTGAACAAACTGTGCATGTTATTTTTGATGAAACTAACCCTTCCTTGAGAAAGGAAGTAGATAGTGATAATGATGATGCAGATGAACTGTCCAAAAAGCTTAAAGATACATCAATTGAGGACAAGGATGATCCACCTCTGGAAGAATTACAACAAGAAGAAATTACTCATGAAAATCTTCCAAAGGAATGGAGATACAAGAAAGATCACCCACTTGAGAATATCATTGGTGATCCATCCATAGGGGTAAGAACAAGAGGTAATGTAATCCCCTGTGATTATTTAGCCTTTGTTTCTCAGATAGAGCCTAAGACAGTCAATGAAGCTTTAACTGATGAATCTTGGATAATAGCCATGCAAGATGAATTAAATCAATTCAAGAGAAACCAAGTATGGTCACTTGTTCCTAGACCATCAGATCATCCAGTTATTGGCACCAAATGGGTGTTCAGAAACAAATTGGATGAAACTGGTGTAATCCTAAGAAACAAGGCCAGATTGGTAGCTCAGGGCTATTCTCAAGAGGAAGGCATAGATTTCGATGAAACCTATGCACCTGTAGCTAGACTCGAGGCTATTAGAATCTTACTTGCATATGCATCAGCTCTAAACTTGACACTATTTCAAATGGATGTTAAATCAGCATTCTTAAATGGTTTTATAAAAGAGGAAGTGTATGTTGAACAACCTCCAGGTTTTGATGACACCGAATTTCCTAATCATGTTTTCAAACTCCATAAGGCATTATACGGTTTAAAACAAGCACCTAGAGCCTGGTATGAAAGGCTTAGCTCTTTTCTGTTAAATCATGGTTTCAATAGAGGCAAAGTAGATAGCACATTATTCATAAAGTCAAAGTCCAATCACATACTATTAGTTCAAATCTATGTAGATGATATTATTTTTGGTTCTACTGACAAATCTCTTTGCAAGTATTTTGAGAAGCTTATGCAGGGAGAATTTGAAATGAGTATGATGGGGGAGCTAAACTACTTCCTTGGATTGCAAGTCAAGTAAGGGAAGGAAGGCACCCACATCTGTCAAGCCAAATACACCAAGGAACTCCTGAAGAAGTTTGGATTCGATAATGCCAAACCACTGTCAACACCAATGAGCACATCAACCAGAATGGACAGTGATCAAAATGGTAAAAAGGTAGATCAAAAGAACTATAGAGGTATGATAGGGTCTTTACTTTATTTAACAGCAAGTAGACCAGACATCTTGTTTAGTGTATGCATGTGTGCTAGGTATCAAGCAGATCCTAGAGAATCACACCTAATTTCTGTAAAAAGAATATTTAGATATTTAGCTAAAACTCATGATTTAGGTCTTTGGTATCCAAAATCATGTGAAATAGATTTAGTAGGATATTCTGATGCTGACTATGCTGGATGCAAGATAGATAGAAAGAGCACCAGTGGTTGTTGTCAATTTCTTGCAGGATGTTTGATATCATGGTCTTCAAAAAACAAAACTCAGTGGCACTATCAACAGCTGAAGCTGAATATGTAGCTGCTGGAAGTTGCTGTACACAACTCCTTTGGATAAAGCAACAACTTGAAGACTTTGGATTAAATATCAAATCAATTCCATTGCTGTGTGACAACACCAGTGCCATTAATCTGACCAAGAATCCAGTTCAGCACTCAAGGACAAAACATATTGAGGTTAGATATCATTTTATTCGTGATCATGTTGCAAATGGAAATATAGAAATATCCTTTATTGATACAAATAGCCAACTAGCAGATATCTTCACAAAAGCCCTACCTGAAGAGAGATTTACATCTCTTAGAAGGGAATTAGGGATGTGCAATTTGTGAAAAGATTCCTGTATTTAAAATGGCATATAAAATTTTCAGAATAAATGAAGATTTTCTCTCTCTCACTTTAAGCAAAACTCAGTTTATTTACTCTTCCTTGACCGCTATTGTGTTAAAAGCAGTTTGACTCGTCAAACCCTTTTGTCGCCTTGTGCCGTTACCGCCTTTTGGCGCTTCCTGTTTTCGATAAAATAATCCTATTTAGTCAAATCGTTCTGGGAACGACTCATCTTCTACCTTTACCCTTTCTCCTTTATCTATTCACCCAAAGCCGATGCCCTAACGATTCCGGCATCGACTCTCTGCAAGATTTGAAGCTTTCCCCTCTTCCCGCGAAGAATCCCTCGAAAGCTTCCATCTCTTCCATCATCTCCCTTCTCCAGATCAGTTCTTCTCCTTTCTACCCATGGCCGCTCCGATGATCTCCGGAAGTGTAGGGGGCTACAGTGCTGAGTACCTGACCGCAGAACAGCAAGAAAGGTTCACCTTCGTGAAGACAAAGGTTTGCGGAAACAAGGCAGTGGATGTTCCAAATCTCGAGAAAAATGGCATGGGAAGTATTGCAGAAACTCTGAGAAGGATGCAGTGGATGGAAATTGCCACTTTCACCGAGGTAAGCTATCCCGACCTGGTGAAAGCGTTTTATGTGTGCTTAAGGTCAGAGGCAGATGGGTCCCTTGTATCATCGGTAAAGGGAATCCAAATTAAAGTCGATCATGAGCTGTTGCACATGTTGTTTGGAGTGAAGACGTCTGGATTCAGTGGGGTTCATGCAGTGAACGATGAAGCAAAAGGCCTTGGCATTATAGGTCCAGGGTTTAGGCTAAGAGACGGAAAATTGGATATTAATCAGATGAATGCATACAACCGTCTTCTTCATTTTATTATTTGTCAAATTTTGGTTCCTCGCAGTGCCACCTTCTCAACGTGCACTAGGGCAGATTCTGATATGATGTTTTGGGCGATTCAACAAAGGGAGATTAATATGGCGCAAGTCATGTTGGAAAGGATGAAATTTGCCAGAGATCAAATATGGGATACAAAAAGTAAGTTAAATGTCTCATTGCCCTATGCTCATCTACTTACAAAGATCTTCAAACACTTTGGAATAGATTTATCTGGGGCAGTTGTGGAGAAGATGGGCCAGTGTATAAGGTCTAGAAATCTCAAGAAAAGTGGTTTCTCTGTAATTGAAGGTGTATGGTCTAAGACCACTGTGGCCGAAGGAGAGGCCATAATCGGTGATGTAGAAATTCCTGATGTTCAGGAAATGGCAGTAGTAACACCACCAGCAGAGCAACAGGCAGTAGCATCAGCAGACCAGCAATCAGTAGCACCAGCAGAGCAGCAGCAAGCAGAAGAGTCAGTAGCAGAGCAGCAAGCAGCTCAATCAGCAGCAGAACAGCAGGGAGTAGCACCAGCATTTCAGCCAGAATCTTTTACAGCTTCTGTAGTTGAGGAGGAAGTGGCAGATAAAGCCAGTGATTCGCCTACCTCAATCATTGGCTCAATTCTTAGGAATTTAATTGAATCAGCTCTCTCCACTCGAATCGACTCACAGTCTGGTGAAATTGAAATGGAAGAAGCTGTGGCAGAAGGCCACATTGAAGAATCAATTCATGTGGAGCAGTCCAGTGCTCCAGTAGATCCAGTTGAAGAGGAAGCTCCTGCTCAGGGGGAGCAAATGGAAGTTGAAGAGGAAGCTCCTGCTCAGGGGGAGCAGTCTATTGAAGAACCAGCACCTCAAAGGAAAGGCAAAAGGATAGTTCACAGAAAACTCAGAAAGAGCCACAGGAAAGTCAATCTGAACCCGGTTTTGGAATTGTTGAAGGCTCAGGGAGAGATTCTGTCAGCAGTGCAGTCCAGTGTGCAAGGGATACTTGCTAGTCAAGCTTCGACTACCTCTGAGCTCTCTTCAGTCAGAAATGCAATGAAGTGGTTTAATAAAGAAATGTCTGATATGAAGTCGATGCTAGCAGGTCTTTCAAGGTCAAGTGAAGTTTCTCCTGCAGCTACTCAGAGCAGACCAGCTGCTGTTCCCCGGCCACCAGGGCCTCCAGTTCAAGAGTCTCGGCCAGCAGGGCCATCAGCTCAAGCATCAGGGCCACCAGGGCCACCAGTGCCAGCTTCAGGGTCATCAGGACCCTCTTCAGTTGTCAGAGAAGGTCAAGATAAAGGGAAAGAGCCCATGACAGCTACTAAGGCCCCTGACACTTCTACCCTTGCAACTCCAACCCTCTCTTCACCTTCATCTCCTTCTACAGCCCCTCCTGCACCACCAACTGAAAAACACCCTGTGCCTCGCACCCAACCATCTTCCTCTCTCATTTCATCTCAACCCTCCTTCTCTCCCACTCCTTCTCACACCTCAGCTCCATCATCATTCAATTCCAAACCTTCACCACCTTCTTTCTTCAATCCCAAACACCTTTTCTATCCTCCTACTCTTCCTTCCTCTGTCACTATCATTCCGGAAAAACCTTCACTACTTGGTGTCTTTGACACAAATCTGCCGGATGATTTTGAGAGAAATATCCTTATCACCATTCTCTCCACTGCCACTCATATCCACAGACTGATCCTCCCAGTCCTGCCAAGAAAAAGAGGAAACAATCATCCTCTGTCAGCATCCCCTCCTCACCATTATTTCCTCCTCTTTGGTACTCTTTTACCCTCGAGCCTCAAAGAAGATTCCTCTATAAGGAATATGTTCAAAAGTGCATCCTATCCACCATCTATGGTATTCCTTTCCTCAACCTCTCTGAGCATCTAAGCATTGTTCTCCCTTTTACCCAGCTGTCCCACCCTCAAAAATCCAAAATCTTTGAGGGCACTGAGTTCAAGACTGAAGATCAGTGGGCCAATGTCAAGGGCAACAAAGCTCAATTCAGCAAATATTTGACTGCCAGGGCAGAATCTCTTACCCATCGAGCTCACCCACTCACTCTTTCTGAGTGGTTCATTATTCAGCATAAGAACTCGTGGGGACCCTTCATCTTGAAAGAGATCAGAATTGCCAAGAACTTTCAGCTGTACAGTGATTTTTGCTATTTGAACAAGCTGCCTGAAGTACAGTTCTATCAATTTCATTCAGCCTTAGTGATGTTGAGATCAGAACGTCCAGTAAATCTTCCCCTCACAGTGGACTTTGCCAATCTCAAAGTTGACTCTCCAGTTCTTCTGCCAAAGCTACACTCTTTAGTGTTTGACTCAGATGCTGGATCCCATGCACTGGATATGTTTGCTAGGCAGATGGGCCGTTTGTCAGCCAAGTTGGGCAGATTACCCTCCTTCTTGCGGTTCATTTTCAGAGAATATCACTCTGGCCGCATCTCTTCCCAAACCTTGGCCCCACTCATTTCTGAATGTGAAAGGCTTACTCCCACCATATGGGAAACTCTCTACAAGGAACCCCATCTTCAATTACAGGCAATCAACAGTTCCTTGGTTCGTCAAGCTAAGCCCATTCTCTCAGCCGAAGCCTTCATGGATCTCAACTCCATAAACCCAATTCAAGAGATCTATGTTCAGTGGGCAGCCAGATATACAACCTTCTATGCTTTGAAGCAGGATCTGCTTGATCAGAAGATTTTCTATCCAATCTCTCTGGATAGATTTCTCCATCGTGCCAGCTTTGGAAAGAGCACCTACTTCAGATTCATCTTGGACCCACATCAGTATGAAGAATTCCTGGAAAAGCAACGACAACTTTACATTCAAAGGGCCATTCCATCCATGGGTCCTAATTTTTCAGTTGCTTCTGGAGTTTTCCAACAGACTTTTGAAGACCTTGAGATCAAGGCATGGGCTGTCATCTCACAGCATGCCTCTTTGTTGTCTCCTATGTACTATCTTCCTCCCACTTAATACAATGATTTCTCTCTTCTTTGTCTCATAGACTATCTTTTTGCTTATTGACAAAATGGGGGAGAAAACTAACTATTATGAAAAACATGTTTGTGTTGTATAATGTTTAGCATATTTTGTCATCATCAAAAAGGGGGAGATTGATGACCAAACTTTCCCCATATAAATTACTTCACTTATTTATATACATTAATTTTGATGATTAACAAAATAGTACTAATAAATTACTTGAGCTTTGAGAACATGAAATAAAAGAAAAATGGAAGTTCAAGACAATCAGGTAAGTCTCATTTCATGCTTTGTCCAAGTCTTTGTATCGACTTCTATTGATAAGCAGAACGATCAATCAAATCGATACCGCAACAATTTCTTAAAGATGTCGCAACGATTTCTTTAGTTCTCGTAACGATTTCTTTAGAACTCATAACGACTTTCTAGCCGTAACGATTTCGTAAGTTCTCGTAACGATTTCTTTAGAACTCACAACGACTTTCTAGCCGTAACGATTTCGTAAGTTCTCGTAACGATTTCTTTAGAACTCACAATGACTTTCTAGCCGTAACGATTTCGTAAGTTCTCGTAACGATTTCTTTAGAACTCACAACGACTTTCTAGCCGTAACGATTTCTTTGAAACTCATAACGACTTGGTAGCCGTAACGATTTTTTTAGTTCTCGTAACGATTTCTTTGAAACTCGTAACGACTTGGTAGCCGTAATGATTTTTTTAGTTCTCGTAACGATTTCTTTGAAACTCGTAACGACTTGGTAGCCGTAATGATTTCTTTAGTTCTCGTAACGATTTCTTTGAAACTCGTAACGACTTGGTAGCCGTAACGATTTCTTTAGTTCTCGTAACGATTTCTTTGAAACTCGTAACGACTTGGTAGCCGTAACGATTTCTTTAGTTCTCGTAACGATTTCTTTGAAACTCGTAACGACTTGATAAGTGTTCATAACGATTTGCTTTGCGCAACGATTTCTTTAGAGTTCATAACGACTTGATAAGTGTTCATAACGATTTGCTATGACTCATAACGATTTCATAAGTCATACAGTCATCGATTTCATATCTTGATATCTTATTCATCTTAAAGCATTGACCAGTCAAAGTCCACGTAGATATCACTCTGACGCTTTTGCATTTATGAGATCTGAACATATCTCTGCATGCATGCAGACCATATCATCCTTTATCGTGCCTACTCTGATAACGTCCTTTAGACTTAAGCTATTTGACATTACTATTTTCTTGACTATTGCTACTGACGTTGACTGACATCAGATACAACTTATCTGTCTGCTATTTAAGATTGACATCTGTGCAGATCTCTGAACTAGCTTCATGGTACAACGTTAAACAAATAGAAGCCATCGAATATCTTTGAAGATCTCATCTCTTTGCGTGCTCAAGTAATCAAAAGACTGTTGACAGGAAGCTTCCAAGACTCCAGATGTCATTCAGTCTAACGACTACTCAAAAGAGAGACAACGGACTCTTTAACGTCTAGATTTCAAATTGAAGATATATATACAAGTCAGAAGAACAGAAGAAGAGATAACGTTCAAGATAAACATTCAAATTCTTCTGAAGAAAGTTTAGAGCAGAAAACTTCATTCCTCTTAGCTTTTGCTCTTTTGCTCTCTACTAGCTAGTGAAAGATCATTTGAAGAGAGCTTGTGTAGTTCTGAGAGTGAGCCTAGATTTAGATTCTTTGCTCTCAGTGCTAGGTCCTTCAGATCATTGCTTGTTGCAGTTTGATCTAGGGGCTTGTCTTTCAAACCTCTCTTTGTGTTGTTCCCTTCTGGTGTGAAGGAAGACCTGGTGGTATCCAGGGTGTTGTTCCCTTCTGGTGTGAAGGAAGACCTGGTGGTATCCAGGGTGTTGTTCCCTTCGGGTGTGAAGGAAGACCAGCTGAGCTGGGTGTTGTTGTGTCCTTAAGGGGGACTGTACCCTTGATTAGTGAAATCCTGAGGTATTGCTCAGGGACTGGACGTAGGTCTCCTGTGGAAAGGAGTTTCGAACCAGGATAAAAATCCTACTGTCTTGTGGTTGTATTTTGTGTGATTGCTATCTCATTTCCTCTAACTCTAACCTTCATTTAAGTTGTTGTGTAATCCTTTTAGTGAACAGGTTTTTTAATCGAAGATCAAAATTTTAATAACCCATTCACCCCCTCTCTTGGCTAGCTAGCTGGGCAACATGGATCACTTGTTGGTGACTCGGCAAATCTCACAGAGGTTGCACGCCTTATTTTTGGTATAATTGTTGATGTCGAATGCCATAGAGAACAATGGATACGCTGTCAACCCTGAGTGGGTAAGTGGCACTCAACCCTAAATGGGCAAGTGGGAGCTTATTGGGCGGTTTGCCCATTTGGGCCCCGCGAGGGGCCCACCTCCGCACCCGCGTGGGTGGCGGAGGCGTCGCCAACCACAGGGCGCGTTGGCGACTCCCAGCCGCGCCAACGCTTAAGGCACGCTGGTGGGCGGGAACCTTGCCAGCGCGCGAGGTGCACTAGTGAGGGCGGCTGCTGCCGCGCGGCAACAGTCGCAGCCTCCGCCTTCTCCCCCCCCCTCTCCAGCCTCTCCACCATCTCCCTATAAATACCCCTTGGGGGGTGAAGGGGAGAAAGCATCCAAGGCATGCAAGTGTGTGTGAGGAGTGCAAGTGCATGTGTGCAAGTGCATGAGAGAATGCATGCAAGTGTGTCTTGTGTGTGTAGAAGGTGAGCTTGCAAGTGTGTCTTGTGAGTATAGACTTCTGCTGGAGAGAAGGTATTGGCTTAGGTGTGGGACATCAGGTGTTCTCTGACCGACGTCGAGTTATGAAGGTACGTCATCGCCAGTCCTCGGACTTAAGGCGTGAAGCTGTGTAGGCAACTCGGGTAGTTGTCTACCGTCTTCTGTGGGACCTTCTTATTATTACGTTTCCGCTGCGAGGTATGTCCTCTTACTTTTACAACAACTTTAATAACAAGATAAGTTATATTGGGGATAAATATATATCTCTGATATAATTTATCCCCTCCTTAATTACATTTTTATTTGATAATTTTATTTTTTTCATTTATTTATCTTTTACTTTTTTTACTTTCGCAATAGTAAAAATGAGAATAAAATTAGAATATATTGGTGAGGATTTTTAAATGGTAGAGAAAGTATTATTAAATACTTTCATGTGTGAATTTCCATGTGTCTTGATAAGTGGAGGCATAAATGACCTCCCCTATCCCGCACTATATCTGCTAACTGAGTGTGTGCTTTCTGTCCCTACTCATGAGCAAGGACAATGTCATCCATGGTTAACATCTTTTTATTTGAACTACATCTCTTTATTCTTTATTATAACTTATGTCAATTTTTAAAATCATTTTTTTTATTATTAGGAGCGATAAATGAAAAATAACACTCTTTATCCTATTATCAAAGCAATGCGAATAATTTAACCATGAATAGCTATCTCAGCTATTAGAATACAGGGATGTAGTTAAGAATATAAAGGCAAGATAAACTCGGATTCGCTTAGCCGAAATATCTTATCTGTTTTGGCACTATTCAGCCGGATAAGGTGGGATATCCCATTTATATTTGTTTTATTCAAGTACGCCACTTGAAAACACGAAGCATTAATTAACGGTAGTAGGTGACAACGACAATCAAAGATAGTGAAATTTGAATTTATAAATAATAATTTTAAATTAAAAATAATATCTTTTAAATTTAAAAATGTCAACTAAATTTTTAATAATAATAAATTTAGCCTAAAATGATCTTAACTTTGGACTTCGAAAAACCGACTTTTGGGCTCATAAAGTCATGCTACAAGTATCGAAACTTGACTCATTTAAGCTCATAAATAATAGTGTTAGGCTCTTAAAATCTCATTTTTGACTTAGAAATATATATATAAAAAATTGACTTAAAAGTACAGATTATTTGCTAAAAAATATAAACTTTTGGCGTCGCCAGCTTCTGCAATGTCAAACTAGCTATCATCTCGACTAATACCTTCCTTTATTTAGTGCAAGAGGGCTGTTGCATAAGGTATTATTCATCAAAGTAGGCTTGTGTGCTCACTAAATTTTTCTAAGTAAAAGTCGAATTTCTTTACCAACCACTCTTGACAAGATAAATACTGCATATATGTACTCATAGTTGACTTTAGGCTATTGTATAAGTGAATCCTTATATGATAAATTCATGTTTGCTTGAATTTTTTGTTATAGATTTCCTTTCTTTAAAATAACATAGGATTAAATTTTAGACTTCCAAAAAATGTTCCTGACTGAGATTACACTAGGTCACCTTTAATTCACGGAGAGCGATGAGATAAGTGGTGTGAGCAACAAGTGAGAAGATAGAAGGTACAACTCATATGCTATCGGTTCGTATAGGAGGCGAAAAAATTGAAAGAAGATGTCTCGATTAAGCTCACTTATTTTCTAAATAAAAATATGTCTTCTCCGTTTTATATGAATTAATTACATGAAAATATTTGTCACTTTATTATTCATTATTAAAGAGGCTCGATCTTATACCCTGTCGTAAATCATCAAATGCTGTTAAAAAAAATTGATGATCATCATGTGCCAAGTCCTTTTGGTTGGGGGCTTGTAAGAAAGGATAAAAGATCAAGAGATCTTGGGACGGAGATCTCAGAAAAAAAAAACCCTACAATACTTAAGCCAATAATGGGTCGGAGCCAAAAGCAAGAAAGGCAAGAAAGAGAGAGAGAAAGAGAGGGAGAGAGATTTAGAGGATATGGAATCGCTCTTCACCAATTTTAGATTTTAAGATTATTTACTTTTTCATGGTGGAGGTTCTCTAGGATTACATAGGTATGTGCTCCTTTATCAACTCCACAAAAGTCGGATAAATGAGAGTTTAGGCCAAAAGACGTGCCTTTAAGATTGGAGTCCTAATTGATTAGAGTCTTGGAGTGGATCTTTGTGGGAGCTTTCTATCCTTGTCTTGGGAGCAACTTTTTTTAAAAAATATTTCTATCTAAAAATTAATGTTGTTCTCTTTTAACTTTAAATTTAAAATTATGAGAATGTGATGTTATCTGTTTGGTAAAAATAATAAAATTTTTAAAATTTATTTTGAAGTGTTTGGGACAGGAGGGGCAGCCACCAGAGTGGGGCAAGGGGCGGGCGCACAGGGGAGGGGGAGCCGCCGGGGGTGGGGGGGGGAGGGAGGAGGAGGTGGGGTTGGGGGGGGGGGAGAGGAGGAGGAACTAGTGTTTCTAAAATAAAAATAGGGTCAGACTTGTTTTTTTTTTCTAGAGAGATTTACATAGGAAAAAAATTTTGCTCTAAAAAAAAAACTGCTTACCAAACGTGTCTTCATATCTGTCTTCTCTCTTTTTTAAAATTGAGAGAAAAAATAAGTAAAAAACTGCAACCAAACACCCTATAATCTCTCCTTATCTTTGTGTTTAGTCGTAATCATGTTGAGAATCTCTTAGCTTTTGGGCATAAGCCCAATAGGATGAAGTCTTCTTACTAAGGGGATTTTGAGGGTGGGATTCCCCTCTTTAGGATAAGATTGTCCTATTTGGTGTTGTTCTTGAGGGTTCCCTCGGTAGCTTTCCTTGAGTTCTCCTAGTGTGGAGTCTTCCTCTTGAGGTTGGGGATTCTTCCATGTGGGTAGTAATTTGGGGCTAGATAGCATATTTCTTAGCCTTCCTTCCTTGGGTCTTTGGTGTGTGCTTATTGAGCTTTCACCGTTTAGGCCAAATCTAGGTTGTTTGGGCTTTACGATTTTCCCTCTCTCCACTGGATCCCCTTACTCTCGAGCGTGACATTCTTTATCACATTTTTTCCCTAGAGGATGGGCAATGCCACGCTTCTCCTCCAACACTTGATGTGAAAGTTCCAATGTTCCTTTTGGGCTATGTCATGGCTCTGCTGGTTTACCCTGACAGTGGGCGTAATGATCATGGGGTTATTACTATTTCGCATGATCGCTCGAGTTATTGTGATGCTTCAAGAAGGTAAGGGATGCTTTTTGGTGGTTTTTGATGACCCCCTACAGTTATAAATGCCACTGTATTAAGTAATTTGGAGTACACTTTTGCCTTCGTCTTCAAGTTTTTTGGTTCCCACCTTTCTTCTTCCAATTTCCTTCCTCGTTTCTGGCTCTTTACTCCTCGCGATATTTCCCTCATGTCCTTGGAGAATCATCAAAGAGACACTGAGGTTGTCAGAGCATTTGTTGATATCATTGTCGCTGTTGTTGAGGTCGTCTACTCACTTCCTCCACTTGCTTCCCTTCTCCGGTTCATCATTATTTTTTTCTAGCCCCATGGCTGACCAAGAAACATCTTCTCAAAGTGGGGAGGTTGAGTAGCTTGTCGGAGCTACGACACCATCTGGCTATGAATCCTTTAGTGAGTTCACCAACAAGGATGTAGAAGAGCTCTAGGTTTAGTTCAATCTTCTTTGGGCTTTTTGTTTTTCCTCTTCAGATCTTGAAGAATGGAGAAAATATGTCCACTTTGATACTTTCTGTATTTACGCCATGGCTTGGAAACTAGGATTTCGCCTTCCTTTGCACTTCTTCATCCAAGCTTTACTTCACCATTCCAAGCTAGCACTAGTTCAACTAGTCTCAAATTTTTGCATTTTTGTATATTCTTTTCTCATTCTATGTGGGTTGAGCTAGATTCGGCCAGCCTTGACCTCTTTAATACTTTTTATGAGCTTAAGGATCACCCTACCATTGGTAAGGGCTTCTACTTTTTCCAAGATCATTGAGGGAAGAGTTGCGTTACTCTCTCTAGCTAACACTCTTCCCACAAAGATGCGTTACTTCTGGGTGTCTCACACGAAGGTAACTCCTTCTTGGCGTTTTCTAACCTAGCCCAGTTATGACATGGACATTGTATCAACTCATGGTTTCGTCCATATTTGAAAGATTCTCTTTGTTCATCAAAAGCAAAATCCAAAAGATCATCTACTCCTTTCTCGTATCTAGGATTCAAACGATCCCTAAGTTGTATCCAACTCTTATCAATTGTCGTCATTTTAGGATATTCTAAAATTGAATAAAAAAAATCCTTAGACAACAGATAAATAACATGTCGTGTGTAAACCATGTCATATATTCTAATGAATATGAATTTAATTGACAATTCAAAAATTTTTTTTGACAGCACTTGCCCTATACTGGGAGCATTTCCATATTTACATTCCACACATACATATCTTCATACATTCCTACAAAAAAGTGGGGTGCCTACATGAATTCGTACCCAGCAATAGATATTTGATTCATTTGTTGTTCTTTATTATATGTGCTTTGGGATTGTCTTAAAATTTTGGCAGCATCTCCCCACATTTTTTCCAATATACCAATAATATTTACTAATTTTAACTATGCTAAAAAAGTCACTCGTATTAAATACAAGTGACAAGAAGAGCAGTTAAATTTAGCTGGTATATTGGAGAAGAGTGAAGAGATACTACCAAAATTTTAAGACAATCTCAAAACACATATAATAAAGAACAACGGATGAATCAAATATCCATAGACTGTCCAACCTGGACAATTCAAGACTTTATGCTCGATATATGCCATTACCATCAAAAGACAGTAAAAACATATATCCTAACATAAGTCTTGCATGGGCAAAAATTAAAAAAAGGTCCACTCATCTTACTCATTGACGTCCATGCTTTCTCGGTCTTCTCATTCATACATCCTGCAAAGCTGTTAGTCTACGTTCACTGTAACGTCCTAAGATTTATAGTAAATTATATGTAACCCTACATATCTCAACAGGGCGACACTAGAAATTTGAAATTAATTAAATGTGAATGTGACTATATCATTATTACCAGAAAAATGTGTTGACTCCAAAAACAAAATTATTTCAGGGTTCAGACGCACAGATGTTGAGAACAACTTGATTTATTGATTTTTGGGGTAATTTTCACTCAACAAAAATTTAATTTGAAAAATCGACTAAAATCATCATAATTCACGTTGCCTACTAGTTAGCTTATGTTTAAAATTTTATCTCTAAAGGACATCGTTTAGATATAAAACAAGGAACCCAAAGGGGCAAAATAAATTAAAATCTATTTACTTAACAGAATTTATACGTAAAAGCCTCAAGTATTTGTGTACGTAAAGTCATGTACACATAAACGAAACCACTACGTAGGCTTACTACTTGTGAGCTTCATGCTCAAAATACCTTTTCCCTTGACTTCATGCATGGGACGAAGCAAGGGTTAAATAAACCCAACGTCGGCACTGTTGTTCGCTGCTGCTACTGCTGCCACCAATAAAGGGGGGGGGGACCATTAGTTAAAAAAAAAATGTCAGATCCTTAAAGTTGTGTAGGTTCTTCCTCCAAACTCTTAGTTTCCCTCCATACGTTAGCTCCTTATTGTAAGCATCTTTTAATTTGTTGGACATGTATTCTGGTTTGATTACTTTCGTTCATGCTCTAGATAGTGGATAATAGGTGTAACACCATACAAGAATGAAAGCCACTACAACTTACCCCTCCCCCCAAACGTAGCAGAAATCATGACAGACCCACTGAGTCTCCGTAATTGGTCGACCGACACCCCCGTCTGACAACAAACGATAGCTGACTAATGACAGAAAACTTTTTTGGGAGAATCAGACGATAGATTTCTCATTATCGGTTGACTGATACCCCTGTTGTCTTTACATACACTATTGGGAGAATTGGCCGACCGACTTTTGCCTTTCAGACGACCGAAAACCCCAAAGCAGACGATCGATTTTCATACACGCCCCAGTGTGTCGACAGACACACCCAATCTGTCGGCACACACCACCAACAGGTTGACGTACTGACCCAGTGTGTCGACACACCCAATTATGAGCATGTTGACACATGCCTTTTTTAGATCAGCTCTATCCATTTGACTGGTTCATGTCCGGATTATCGTGTTGTATGATGCGTTCTTCTGTTGATTTCTCGATCGATAAAGATTTCAAAACCCTATCAGAACTATCAAGTCTTTTGTAATAGACCCAATTTAGTCTTGAACATATTCCCATTGTACATGTTTATGTCCCACAATATATTCAAAGTTATTTAATCTTTATATCAGTCATGCAAACCTTTTTTTTGGGTTCATTGTCCTCTTGAGTTAGCATTTGTTTCAACATATGACTTTTGATTCCCAATGCATGCTTGACTAAAAATGTGTTCAAATGGAAATGAGATGATGTACTATTGAGTCTTTGGACTCCTTTAGAATTCTATGCTAGTGCAAATGGGACAGGTCTAGTCCTAGGAGGAGCACTTTGTGGACGTCTCGTTTCCGCGCCATCACCGGATCTCTCGGGTGCTCGCGGACGCCGCCGGACTCTCGTTGGTGATGAGGGGGTCGCCGATTGACCACGTTGACTGTAACGACCCAAGATCTGCATTACCGGTACCCGACCAGTAACTCGAATCCTGACCCGCTAACCCACGAGCCGAAACTCGAAAGGGTAAGAAAAGAGTGTCTGAGGAGAACATATAAGTAAATGTACACGCTACAATTTAAAACAATTATCACAAGAACAACTCAGAGTCAAAGCTAAACGCAAGAGTACAGTGGGTACAAAGAAAAGTACCACTCTCAGTAGCCAAGCAAGACCAACACCGGAGAGACAAGGCTCCACAGACACGAAAGCCGCACACGAACACCTGGGGAAAAGGGAGTGAGTCTCAGGAAAGAGACCCAGTAGGGCAACTAACCCCCACCGGTAATAGAACTACTAAGCAAGAAAGAAAGCTCAGTAAGTAAACACTCACAGCCTGTACAACACACAGGAACCGGTGGCGTAGTACGCAACTCCCTCAGGAGCGCTGTAAGGCCCTCGAATTTCCGTCGCATTATTGTATTTGTGTGTGTGTATTAATGGAACAATAAAACTCAAAAAAAAAAAAAAATCCAAAACTCCCAATCCGTCTCCCTTCCTGCTCTGCTAAAAGGAAAAGTGCAGAAAGAAATGGCACAGAAAAATATCTCCAAACTCTCTACTGGAGAAGCCCTTACAGAATCGAAGAAGAAAACCCAAAAAATTATTGAACCAAAACCCTCAACCCTCACAACTCTGCTCAAAAGAAAACTACAGAAGATAGAAAGAGCTAAAATCTGAAAAATTAGCTAACCCCCAAGAAGAGGACCTCGGGTCCTTTTATAGATGCCCGGGCGCCTCCCGGATCACCAACACACCAGGATCGCCATCACTCCACACCCGGATCGCCAACGTCGCACAACCTCCAGCTCAGCACGAGCTCTTCAACAGATCTGGCCACTGCATGCCCAACCTCCATCGCCCTGCCCAGCAGATCGCCTGGGCGCCGTGCTCTGCACAAGATGCCAGCTCAGCCGCCTTCACAGTTGCTCACACCCGCGTCAACACACCATCGTGCTCAGCCCTGGCCTCATCCATCTGAGCTCCAGCTCAGCAGGTCCAGCACACCAGCGCGCCTCAGCATCAAACCGTCATGCCATCGCACAAACCGCCTGTGTTTCCCGCCACAGCACCATGCGCCCTCCTCAGCCAGCTCAGCAGTGACCCAGCCGCCATCAGCACCAGAGCGCCATCGCTCTGCCTCCGGGCTTCAGCAGCCCGCGCCAGCCACCATCTGACCTGGTCTGGCCGCGCACCAGATCACACACCGCGCCACCTCTGCACGGTCGGCCTCCGCCATCTGCCCAATCCGCACCAGCCAGCCCGCATCGCGCCTCCTGGTCTGCAAGGGCTGCTCACAGGGAGCTCCTCCAGTTGCTGCGCACCAGGGGCTCCAGCTTCCATCTCCTGCACAGCCGCATGCGCAGCACCACCATCGCCTGCATCTGGCCCGGCCCACACCAGCAGCATCGCGCCAGCTCCCCTGCATGCACCATCCATGGCTCCGCCATCTCCAGCAGCTTCAATCGCCAAATCGCACAGCCACTGTGCTGCTCAAGCACCATCGCCGCCCAGCAGCAGATCCGGCCCGCCCTAGCCCCAGCCTTGGGACTTCCAGGAGTTTCTGATGGAAAGACAGCAATATAATAGGAAAGGTTAGGATAATATTGGATTAAAAAAAATGGGAAAGGGTTGTGGCATCACGGGGTATTAAAATGTTTTGTTTAATGAAAGTAGATGGGATATGTGTAAAAATTTATTATTTATATTTACTTATACTTATTTGTTACTAAAAATTTACAACAATCTTATTGTAAAAAAATTTATTTACAACATTTATTTACTAAGATTTCTTATGTACCTAATTTGTCAAAACAGTGTATTCTAACCCATTCTTAACTAACATGTTCAAAATTTTATTCATAGTTGAAAATTAAAGTCAATGCGCACATTATTTATGGACAACTGATGTCTAAACTTAACTAAATGTATGAAATTTAACATAAAAATTTTGTAATTATCATGTATACTTGTGCTTGTGTATGTATATACATACTTACGTACGTATTACTTAGTACAATTACGTGTACATGTGTTTATACTATATGTAAATAATGCATGTATTGAATGGTGATAGTATGGATACACTACCATATACATATTGCATGTATATAAGCATGGTATGCATGGTTTTCTGCATATTTTAGACTTCTGGCCGAAGGCCATCTTGGCGTCAACCCCTAGCCGTTGAGGTGGTGTCAGCGTCTAGACATGGACGCCAACACTAATCCTGGCGTCTAACGATATGGACGCCTATTTCTCTGGCCTGCATGCGTTGCAGAGCCAGAAATTTCGGGAACAAGGGAGCTCACCCATTGGGGAGCTGTCCCCAACGGCTCTGAGAGCTGTCTTGTCACCCTGTGAGTGGGAGAGAGGTCTCCCCATATGTCTGAACCCGGATCTGCCTCTTCCCACTCCTCTCTTCACCTTTGCAAGAGGAGAAAAGAGAGAAAGAAAACCCTAGAAGAAAAACTGAGAAACCCCACTCTTTGCACCCAAAGATCCGACTTCCTGGAGCTAGATCCGGCCATCTTCCATGACAAGAAGATAGCTGGAGCAAAGGAGGAGGCTTCCCCGACATCCCCTTGGTGTGAAGATCATCCAGGAGCCCGGAGGAAGAAGATCTAGGAGGGAGTTCTGCACCTTCTTGGGACTGCGCAAGGAGGGTTTCTCCGAGCACCTTTGATCCATTTGAGCATTTTCTAAAAGGCAAGTGACCTAACCATAATGTCCCCGTATGTGTCTAGGTCGTTTCTACTATTTTTATGAATTTTCCCTCGAGTCCTAGACCCTCACATTCACCCAAACTTGAGAGCTCGGGTCTGTGTTTCTGCACAGACCTGCATTGACGGCAAGGTCAATGGACGCTGATATCATGCTTGGCGTCCATCGACTATGCCGCTGACACTGAGTCAGCGGCCAGAGACCGCCGCCAAGTTCCTCTGGACAGAACAGTGACCTGTTCCGCCCTGCCTATACACTATTTTCGGTATGGTTTCCGTGATGAGGATATATGGTAACCCTATACACTATGTGTACTGTCAAATGTGGTGTGTGGATGAGTGTGATGTGTGGTGGTGAATGTTAGAATATTGTATCCCATGAAATTGTAAGCATGATTTGTAGATAATCTTGCCAATCTATGCTTTATGATTTGAACTAGTCTGAATGCCTCAGTTTTGTCAGATCATGAGGATTAGTGGGCCAGTGTATGTATACTCAAATTTTGATAATTTGTCCATGCTTGCATAAGTTGCTAATAAATTCGGTTCGGTAAATAAAAAGGCATGCAAGAAAGATTGTTATGATTGATCTATGGCTGTATGATTTAGGGTAATTTTGTATTCTCAAATCATGCATATAATAGTAATCTCTGTTCAGACAGTAGCTTGCTAAAATTTTGACTTGTGTGTATAAGTCCATATCAACTTAAATTATGAATGGCATGCTAAATAGGTGTTTTATTTACTGTAAATCCCAATTAGCTCAGAAAAATCTGAAAAATTGAATGTATGATCTAGAACCCGAAAATAGCATGTGGTTAAAATTTCAGGTCATTTGGACCAGTACATAAGAAGTTATGTATTTTCCATGTGAAATATAGTAATCTATGTATGTTATCGTAATGTGATTAGATATTGCTTAAACCCAACTTGATTGGTGAAATTGACTGTGTGTTAAACTCCTGAAATCTGTAGTGCCATGTCAGGAAAAACAGAGAAATGCATATGAGTGAGAAAGTGAATGAGATGAAAAGTGCTATGTGTAAAACCATGTGCAAACCGGTAAAATGTGTAAATGTGTAACTGTGCCAATGTGACACTGCTTCCGTAGAGAGCAGTGGAGCTGTATCAGGGAAAAGTCCCCCTGAGAAAGTTCAGTGTGTAAGTGACCCTAAGGGCATTAGGGGGAAATCCTGGAGGTGGACAAGTACCACTGGTTAGGGTGGAGACTTGTTCTCCCGGTCTGCGCAGTCCAAGAGTCGCCATTGGAATGCCTAGATGGCGTCTATGTGTAATGTGATGTGTATATATCCTTCTTTGGTGGTTTGGACTATGTGTCACGGCACCTAAAATGTGTAATGTGTAATGTGTAATGTGTAATGTGTATGTGTTCATGTGTAAATGTGTAAGTGAACAGTGTAAAATGTGTATGTGTAAAGTGCAACCATGCGAAATGGGAAAATTGTGTAAAGAAAATGTGAAACTAAAGATGTGAGAATATGTTGTTGAAATCTATGTGAGACAAATATGAAACCATGTGAAATCAGTAAATTCATGTCGTTATCATCATGTTTATATGTACAAAAATGTCTAGAATCCATGTTAGGGATAATTGATGAGCACGTATGCAAGTAGCATGATTGGTTGTTCACATGATTTGTTTTAAGCAATATTGTAGCTCTCATGTGTAGGGTTACAGCCATTAAACCATGTGAAACCAGCAACTTAAAGCATGCGAAAATGTCTATGTATGTGTTTAAAACATGTAAGATCCATGCTAGTCGTGTGTCCTTTCATATATGCACAATGTTCATGTTGGTAGCTCTCATGTCTTGGTCCTTTAAAGACAAAATTTCATGAGTAAATTGAATAGAGAGCATGTGATAGGTAAAGTTTTATTCTTAGAAATCTGAAAGCATGATCTATGTATCAATTTGTAAAACTTTCATGATAGGTTGAAACCTTCAAATGATTAGCATGCCATGTGTTGTAAATTTTGAATGTGCATGTAGAAACCCCTATGACTTATATGTGTATGTTATGAGTAGTGTTGCTTGCTGAGTCTTTGGACTCACTCCTTGCTTCGGCGTACAGGTGTAGTTGGTGACGTGGCACCGTTGGAGGAGACAGTGGAGACGGACTCCGAGCGCGGAGATTAGTCTTTGGAGTTTCTTTGTGACTTGTGCATTCTCATAGTATGTAATTTGAACGTTGTATTAGAGTATCATGGAAAGAATGTATAAGTGTGGACATTATGTATTTGAATTTCAGCAATTTAAATTATGTGAACTTTTAGCTCTTAATGTTAATTGCGAACTTCATGTATGTTAATGTGGATGATGAATAAATGAAGACAGTTGTCTTTTACTTCCGCTACTCTGTTGTATATTCGCGTGTATCTCAGCTGTTTGTATCGTTTGGGTAAATGTCCCACTGTGAGGACTCTTGCTATACCGACGTGGGTTGGTATAACCGTACCGGTATAATGAGGGCCGTCACAGAGATTGGTATCAGAGAAACCGGTTGAGATTGCACATGAATATACCTAAGTCATCATCCCCATTGCATGCTAAGTATGTCCACATATGTAGAAAACACTAATGAGAAGTGAAAGATAGATAAGAAAATGGTTAGAAAATTTAGTAACCTAGCTCTAATGTTGGCTGAAATTTATTACAGCCATGGCTTCGAGAGGTAGGTGTGGTGGAGCGTCGGCCCGTGAGGACGAGCCGCGACGTGATGAGCAGGCAGAGCAACAGGCCCCAGCACTACGAGGCCTTGTACTTCCCCCACCGCCGCCTGCGGATTATGGAGTATTCGTGCAAGGTCTGGTACAAGCCATGCAGACGCAGGCTCATACCCAGGCAGCACTCTAGGCCCAGTTGGAGGCCCAGGTAGAATAATGAAACAACTAAGTAGTTTGCTATCTAAATTGCATGATATTGTGTTTATCGTATATTGTTTATTGTTTAATGTAGCAGGCTCAGGCACCAGCTCAGGACCATGGTGGACCTCCATCATGGAGCGATTCAAGAGGATGACCCCACCCTCTTTTAAGGGGGAGAGTGATCCATTAATGGCAGAAAGCTGGTTAAGGGAGACAGAGAAAATCTTCCGAGCCATCAGGTGCCCTGATGAGGATAAGGTGACACTAGCCACCTACATGCTACAGGTAGACTTTTAATTTCGTGTGTTTGTATGTTCTGCTTAATTTAGAATTTGTTAGTTGGTACTTATGAAGGTGTATTGCAGAAGAGAGCGGATGTATGGTGGTCCTCCCTACTGCGTACACACTTTGAGGACGGAGCAGTAGACATGACGTGGGACGCGTTCGTGAGACTCTTTCGAGCCAAGTTCGTCCCAGAGCATATCCAGGACAAAATGGAGCAGGAATTTCTCTCCCTGACGCAAGGCTCCATGACCGTGCTGGAATACGAGGCAAGGTTTTCTGAACTTTCTAAGTATGCACCGCATATCGTAGAGGATGAGCGTAGGAAGACCAAGAAGTTCGTGATGGGACTCAAGCCATCACTGCGGACGAGACTCGTGGCGTTTGACCACCGCACGCTGGACGAGGCCCTCAGTGCTGCCTGCAGGCAGGAGGGAGAAATGGAGCAATATCTGGAGGAAAAGAAGGCTTCGCAGAAGAGGCCGGCAGCGTCATTCCAGCGGCAGGATAAGAAGAAAACGGTGTACCAGACACCGCAGAAACCAGTGGCAGTCAGCAACTCTCAGGTACCTTCTGTACGTTCCCCTGGTGTGAAGAAAGAGTGTCCCCATTGTGGGAAGACACACGGTGGTTCCGAGTGTTGGTTGGTAGCGGGTAGATGCTTGAAGTGTGGGAGCAGCGACCACAAGATCAAAGATTGCCCAAGACTTCAGCAAGGAGCTCAGCGTGGAGCGCCAGCACCAGCAGTAGCGGCAGCCGCGCCAGCTACAGGAAGACCAGGAAGGCCTCGAGCCCCAGCTCGAGTGTTTGCTTTGGCACGCGAGGACGCCGAGCAGGCGGAGCATGTCACCGAAGGTACGGTTTTGCTTTTAGGTGTGCACGCTCGGGTTTTGTTTGATACGGGTGCTACTCACTCGTTCATTTCCGAGCGGTTCGCTAGGCAGTTAGTCCTAGAGTCAGGCGTAGAGTCTGAGGAGTTAGAGGTCCCTTTGTCTGTGCACACCCCTGCGGGTACGGTATCGACTAGGAAGTGCATTCCGTCGTTACCTGTGTGCATTGAGGATAGAATCCTAGATGGGTGTTTCTTCTTGCTAAAGATGAAGGACTATGATGCTATTCTTGGTCTGGATTGGCTAGAGGAGCACTATGCGTTAGTGGATTGTCGTCGGAAGAGGATTGTTTTCCGCATTCCTGGTGAGGACGAGTTCTCTCATCCCTTGCCAAAGAACTTAGCGGGAAAGTTAGTTATCTCTGCCATGAAGGCGATGCGCATGGTGAACAAGGGTTGTGACGCATTTCTTGCCAGCGTTATGCTAGTACCCGATGCTGGTTCGTCACTGACTCTTGCAGAGATCGATGTGGTGCAGGATTTTCCAGATGTCTTTCCCGATGACTTGTCTGGATTGCCACCGGATAGGGAGATAGAGTTCACTATAGAGTTGCTTCCAGGCACCTCTCCTATCTCGAAGGCCCCATATCGGATGGCCCTGCAGAGTTAGCCGAGTTGAGGAAGCAATTGCAAGAATTGCTTGATAAGGGATTCATTCGCCCTAGTGTTTCCCCTTGGGGCGCACCTGTATTATTCGTCAAGAAGAAAGACGGGTCACTTAGGTTGTGTATTGACTATAGGAAGTTGAACCAAGTGACTGTGAAGAACAGGTACCCCTTACCTCGGATTGATGATCTGTTTGACCAGTTGCAGGATGCATCAGTCTTTTCCAAGATTGACTTGCGATCTGGTTATCATCAGCTGCGGATTAGGAGTGAGGATGTGTCCAAGACGGCATTTAGATCCCGTTATGGACATTATGAGTTCTTGGTCCTTCCTTTCGGATTGACCAACGCCCCTGCAGCGTTCATGGATCTCATGAACCGGGTGTTTAGTCCGTATTTAGATAGCTTTGTTGTTGTGTTCATTGATGACGTGTTGGTCTATTCTCCGGATGAGGCCACGCACCGTCAGCATTTGAGGTTAGTCTTAGAGGTTCTCCGTGAGCACAAGCTGTATGCGAAGTTCAGCAAGTGCGAGTTCTGGTTGCGCGAGGTTCACTTTCTCGGGCATGTGATCTCCGGCGCTGGTGTTGCAGTTGATCCAGCAAAGGTCCAAGCAGTTATGGATTGGGAGATTCCCCAGACTCCTTCGGAGATTCGTAGTTTCATTGGGTTAGCTGGTTATTATCGGCGATTCATTGAGGGTTTCTCATCCATCGCCGCCCCTTTGACAAAGCTGACCAGGAAAGGTGAGAAGTTCGTATGGTCTGAGGCATGTGAGCGTAGCTTTCAGCTATTGAAGGCTAAGCTTACTTCTGCTCCGGTATTGGTATTGCCTAGTGGTCTAGAAGGCTTTGCCATTTATACGGATGCATCTCAGATTGGTTTAGGCTGTGTACTCATGCAGCGAGAGAGGGTAGTGGCTTATGCTTCTCGTCAGTTGAAGGAGCATGAGAGGAACTATCCGACTCATGATTTGGAGCTCGCAGCTGTGGTTCATGCACTAAAGATCTGGAGGCACTATCTTTATGGTGTCAGATTTGAGGTGTTTACCGACCACAAGAGCTTGAAGTATCTTTTCTCCCAAAAGGAATTAAACCTGAGGCAGAGGAGATGGATTGAGTTCTTGAAGGACTATGACTTCGACCTTCAGTATCATCCTGGAAAGGCGAACGTCGTAGCAGATGCTCTTAGTAGAAAGAGGTCTTCGCTCCAGCAGGATTGGAAGATGTTGGAGGATGCAGCGTGCTCTATGACCGAGTTAGAGCCATCGCTGTGTCAGGCTTTTGTAGCTCAGCTATCCCTTAGATCCTCAGTCTTGGATGAGGTGATTGAGCAGCAGAAAGCCGACCCTAGATTGTTAGAGTTAGTGGGTAAGGCGGGCATTGCTCGTGATGAGGACGGTGTGATTAGATTTCAGCACCGTGTTTGTGTCCCTGATGTAGTAGATGTCCGTGAGCATGTGTTAGCGGAGGCTCATAGGTCGCGATTCTCTATTCATCCGGGTAACACTAAGATGTATCAAGACCTGAAGAGATCATTTTGGTGGTCCGGCATGAAGAAGGATGTTGCGGATTATGTGTCTAGATGTCTAGTATGTCAGCAAGTGAAAGCCGAGCGGCAGCGACCATCCGGCCTTATGCAGAGGATGGATATCCCAGTGTGGAAGTGGGAAGCTGTCACTATGGACTTCGTTTCGGGTTTGCCTCGATCTAGAAGGGGCAATGACTCGATTTGGGTAGTTGTAGATAGATTCTCGAAGACTGCTCATTTCTTGCCTATGAAGAAGAAGCAGTCAGTAGAGAGTTTGCTAGATTGTATGTTAGCGGTATCATTAGATTGCATGGTGTGCCGAAGTCGATCATTTCGGATCGAGATCCGAGATTTACTTCGAGATTGTGGAAGGGTCTTCAGGATGCGTTAGGTTCGGAGCTTAAGCTCAGTTCGGCGTTTCATCCCAGACCGATGGATAGTCCGAGAGGACTATCCAGACGCTCGAGGATATGTTGAGAGCGTGTGTTCTGGATTGGAAGGATGATTGGGAGCGTCATTTACCTCTCGTGGAGTTCGCATACAACAACAGCTTTCATGCTAGTATTGGTATGGCTCCATTCGAGGCGTTGTATGGTAGGCCCTGCAGATCTCCTTTATGTTGGGAGGAGACTGGTGATAGGCAGTTGATCGGACCGGAGTTAGTTCAGGAAACTTCGGATAAGATCCAGCTTATCAGGAAGAGGCTCGTTGCGGCACAGGATAGGCAGAAGAGTTATGCCGACAACAGAAGGAAGGATTTGGAGTTCGAGGTTGGCGATCATGTCTTCTTGAAGATATCGCCTACTCGTGGTGTCGTCAGATTTGGCAGGCATAGCAAGCTAAGCCCTAGATTCATTGGCCCATATGAGATTCTCAGACGTTTGGGCAGCGTGGCATATGAGCTAGCATTACCCCCAGCTTTGGCTAGCGTTCACCCTGTATTCCACGTATCTATGCTCAGGAAGTATGTCCGAGATCCGTCTCATGTGATTAGTCATGAGACAGTGGAGATCCAGCCAGATCTTTCGTATGTCGAGCAGCCAGTAGCCATTCTTGACCGGAAGGTTCAGCATCTCCGGAACAAGAGAATTGCGTCGGTGAAGGTCCTTTGGCGGAACTTCTCACGCGAGGAGGCTACTTGGGAGCTTGAGGATGCGATGAAGAAGAAGTATCCCCTTTTGTTTGAGTAGTGTCGTTCTAACTTCGAGGACGAAGTTTCTTTAAGGGGGAGAGGGTGTAAGGCCCTCGAATTTCCGTCGCATTATTGTATTTGTGTGTGTGTATACTTGTGCTTGTGTATGTATATACATACTTACGTACGTATTACTTAGTACAATTACGTGTACATGTGTTTATACTATATGTAAATAATGCATGTATTGAATGGTGATAGTATGGATACACTACCATATACATATTGCATGTATATAAGCATGGTATGTATGGTTTTCTGCATATTTTAGACTTCTGGCCGAAGGCCATCTTGGCGTCAACCCCTAGCCGTTGAGGTGGTGTCAGCGTCCAGACATGGACGCCAACACTAATCCTGGCGTCTAACGATATGGACGCCTATTTCTCTGGCCTGCATGCGTTGCAGAGCCAGAAATTTCGGGAACAAGGGAGCTCACCCATTGGCTCTGAGAGCTGTCTGTCACCCTGTGAGTGGGAGAGAGGTCTCCCTTATGTCTGAACCCGGATCTGCCTCTTCCCACTCCTCTCTTCACCTTTGCAAGAGGAGAAAAGAGAGAAAGAAAACCCTAGAAGAAAACTGAGAAACCCCACTCTTTGCACCCAAAGATCCGACTTCCTGGAGCTAGATCCGGCCATCTTCCACGACAAGAAGATAGCTGGAGCAAAGGAGGAGGCTTCCCCGACATCCCCTTGTGTGGAGATCATCCAGGAGCCCGGAGGAAGAAGATCTAGGAGGGAGTTCTGCACCTTCTTGGGACTGCCCAAGGAGGGCTTCTCCGAGCACCTTTGATCCATTTGAGCATTTTCTAAAAGGCAAGTGACCTAACCATAATGTCCCCGTATGTGTCTAGGTCGTTTCTACTATTTTTATGAATTTTCCCTCGAGTCCTAGACCCTCACATTCACCCAAACTTGAGAGCTCGGGTCTGTGTTTCTGCACAGACCTGCATTGACGGCAAGGTCAATGGACGCTGATATCATGCTTGGCGTCCATCGACCATGCCGCTGACACTGAGTCAGCGGCCAGAGACCGCCGCCAAGTTCCTCTGGACAGAACAGTGACCTGTTCTGCCCTTCCTATACACTATTTTCGGTATGGTTTCCGTGATGAGGATATATGGTAACCCTATACACTATGTGTACTGTCAAATGTGGTGTGTGGATGAGTGTGATGTGTGGTGGTGAATGTTAGAATATTGTATCCCATGAAATTGTAAGCATGATTTGTTGATAATCTTGCCAATCCTGCTTTATGATTAGGACTAGTCTGAATGCCTCAGTTTTGTCAGATCATGAGGATTAGTGGGTCAGTGTATGTATACTCAAATTTTGATAATTTGTCCATGCTTGCATAAGTTGCTAATAAATTCGGTTCGGTAAATAAAAGGCATGCAAGAAAGATTGTGATGATTGATCTATGGCTGTATGATTTAGGGTAATTTTGTATTCTCAAATCATGCATATAATAGTAATCTCTGTTCAGACAGTAGCTTGCTAAAATTTTGACTTGTGTGTATAAGTCCATATCAACTTAAATTGTGAATGGCATGCTAAATAGGTGTTTATTTACTGTAAATCCAATTAGCTCAAAAAATCTGAAAAATTGAATGTATGATCTAGAACCCGAAAATAGCATGTGGTTAAAATTTCAGGTCATTTGGACCAGTACATAAGAAGTTATGTATTTTCCATGTGAAATATAGTAATCTATGTATGTTATCGTAATGTGATTAGATATTGCTTAAACCCAACTTGATTGGTGAAATTGACTGTGTGTTAAACTCCTGAAATCTGTAGTGCCATGTCAGGAAAAACAGAGAAATGCATATGAGTGAGAAAGTGAATGAGATGAAAGTGATATGTGTAAAACCATGTGCAAAATCGGTAAAAATGTAAATGTGTAACTGTGCCAATGTGACACTGCTTCCGTAGAGGGCAGTGGAGCTGTATCAGGGAAAAGTCCCCCTGAGAAAGTTCAGTGTGTAAGTGACCCTAAGGGCATTAGGGGGAAATCCTGGAGGTGGACAAGTACCACTGGTTAGGGTGGAGACTTGTTCTCCCGGTCTGCGCAGTCCAAGAGTCGCCATTGGAATGCCTAGATGGCGTCTATGTGTAATGTGATGTGTATATGTCCTTCTTTGGTGGTTTGGACTATGTGTCACGGCACCTAAAATGTGTAATGTGGATGGTTCATGTGTAAATGTGTAAGTGAACAATGTGAATGTGTATGTGTAAAGTGCAACCATGTGAAAGAGGAAACTTGTGTAAAGAAAATGTGAAACTAAAAATGTGAGGAATATGTTGTTGAAATCCATGTGAGACAAATCTGAAACCATGTGAAATCAGTAAATCATGTTGTTATCATCATGTTTATATGTGCAAAAATGTCTAGAATCCATGTTAGGGATAATGGATGAGCACGTATGCAAGTAGCATGATTGGTTGTTCACATGATTTGTTTTAAGCATATTGTAGCTCTCGTGTAGGTTTACAGCCATTAAACCATGTGAAACCAGCAACTTAAAGCATGTGAAAATGTCTATGTATGTGTTTAAAAACATGTAAGATCCATGCTAGTCGTGTTTCTTTCATATATGCACAATGTTCTTGGGTAGCTCTCATGTCTTGTCTTTAAAGACAAAATCATGAGTAAATTGAATAGAGAGCATGTGATAGGTAAATTTTATTTTAGAAATCTGAAGCATGATCCATGTATCAATTTTAAAACTTTCGTGATAGGTTGAAACCTTCAAATGATTAGCATGCCATGTGCTGTAAATTTTGAATGTGCATGTAGAAACCCCTATGACTTATACGTGTATGTTATGAGTAGTGTTGCTTGCTGAGTCTTTGGACTCACTCCTTGCTTCGGCGTACTGGTGTAGTTGGTGACGTGGCACCGTTGGAGGAGACAGTGGAGACGGATCCGAGCGCGAGAGATTAGTCTTTGGAGTTTTCTTTGTGACTTGTGCATTCTCATAGTATGTAATTTTGAACGTTGTATTAGAGTATCATGGAAAGAATGTATAAGTGTGGACATATGTATTTGAATTTCAGCAATTTAAATTATGTGAACTTTTAGCTCTTAATGTTAATTGCGAACTTCATGTATGTTTAATGTGGATGATGAATAAATGAAGACAGTTGTCTTTTACTTCCGCTACTCTGTTGTATATTCGCGTGTATCTCAGCTGTTTGTATCATTTGGGTAAATGTCCCACTGTGAGGACTCTCGCTATACCGACGTGGGTTGGTATAACCGTACCGGTATAATGAGGGCCGTCATAAGCGCACTGAGAAAACTGGAACCTCGCAGCTCGACAGCACTACAAGCCACAAACACAACAAGCTCACAAGCAAGAGCTCACACACACTCTCACAAAGTAGGACTAGTAGGGTCTGGTGCTCGGCGTCCCGGCACCACAGAGTCTCTCAACCCTAACCACGTGTGCTCACTACAGACGCTCTCTCTCGCGTCTGGTCCATGACCGTTTTTCCCCTACGCCTGACCCTAGCGGTAGAGAAGGGGCTCCACGTACCGGCTCGAAACCACCACAAGGAGTATGCACAGGAAGAGTCGCACTCGGCGTCCTGGCTCACTAGCGGAGGACAACCACACGCTAGTCATCTAGACGGAGTCGCACCCACGCCTAGAAACACAACAGAAACGGGCACGCGGTAACCCCAACACAAGTACAGACGGAAACACTCTCAACGTCTGAAGTACCGCGCAACGGACAGACACCCCGTGTCAACGTCACAACCCAGCCACACAACGCGAGCACAGGCAGAGACACTCTCTACACCTGGCAGACTGTGCTAACAGGCGGACACCCGCATGTCAACACCTCAAACCCGAAAGGGAAATACACAGCATGCTGGGAACACATCTGCAGGTAGACAGTAGTATCGACCGCCGCCAACCAGGAAGTAAACGACAACATCACATGTCGCCAAGCAAACAGTAAACGGCAGCATCGACTGTCGCTAACAAAAGGTTGACGGCAACACTCCAGACGTCTAGAAAAGTAGACGGTCACAGGTTTTCCGTTTACCCAAACTCGGCGACAAAGGATCATGCCGTTTATATCCTACCTGAAGAACCTGACGGCACAGATCTCGCCGTCTAGTTCTCCCCTGAAGAGCTTAACAGCAAGGGATCATGCCGTTTACCTCTTCCCTGAAGAGATCAACGTCAACATTCCTTGACGTTGACTTCTTCAGCCTCCAGTAGCTGAACCAGTCTCCAACTGATTCCCACACGGGCAATCCAGCCCACAACACAATGGGGTGATGAACAAGGAACACTTCCTTTCATCACAACCCGCACATAATACCGGAAAAACACGATCCAACACATGGATCGGCCAAAACGTCCTGAAACCCGGCATGGAGAAAAACCCTCCCCAATGCTCGATTCCACGCAAATCACACGCACACAAGCATGGAATAGCACACAAGGAAGCTAAGGGTTTACGTCCCTACCTCAGAAACGCTTAAAAACTCCACATAAACGTCGATTCGCACCGAACCCCTGATAACTACACAAATTTTTATGTTAAATTTCAGATATTTAGTAATTTTAGACAACCATTGTCTATAAATAACGTGAACATTGATTTTAATTTCTATTTCATCTATAAATAATTTGTTGAACATGTTAGCTGATATTTGGGGTTAGAACACATGTTAGATTTTTCATTTAATAAATCATTGCTTTTAGATTAGGTTCACATTGAAAAAAAAAAAATTTTTTGTAAATAAATGTTGTAAAGTAATATGTAAATTTGTAAATAAATAAAAATTAAATATAACAAATTAACACCATCATGCCACATACCCCACTCAATTTTATTAATAATAATAATAATAATAATAATTTCTTTAACATCACACCCAATCCCATTCTCCCATCTCAACACCCTTTTAACTCTTTTAACATTGGGTTTGACTCATCTCGCAGGAGTCTGGGAGGTAGTGGAAGCTTCACGAAGAAGCTAGAAAGATCTCGCGGTTTGGGGCTTGGCATGGCGGTGCCTAGCTGTGCTGGAAGCGGATGGAGGCCATGCGCAGCAGATGCAGAGGCGGCTGGGTGGTGCGATGATGATCGTGTGAAGCGGCCATGGAGCTGGGTGCAGAGCTCGGTGTTGAACCACTCCTATATTTTACCCTTTTATTTTGGTGATAATAAAATTTATGTTTAATTAATTATTATTAAAAATATTTATATTATGTTTTTCTTAATAAATATAATTTACATGATTAATTGAATATTAAATGTATTTATTAGCATGATTTTTATAATAATAAATTAAATATCATGATTTTCTAATAAATATAATTTTATGACATTATTCTATAATGATTTGCACTAAACAGATAAATGGATTCCATTCAATATATATATGGATTTCAGTTCAAAGTGCCACATCGATTTGGTCTCATAACGATTTGATAAGTAACTCATAAGGATTCCTTTGTACTCACACAGACTCCTTTGAAACTCATAAGGATTCCTTTGTAACTCACACAGACTCCTTTGTAACTCATAAGGATTCCTTTGTACTCACACAGACTCCTTTGAAACTCATAAGGATTCCTTTGTAACTCTCACATAGATTCCTTTGTAACTCTCATAAGGATTCCTTTGTAACTCTCACATGGATTCCTTTGTAACTCTCATAAGGATTCCTTTGTAACTCTCATAAGGATTCCTTTGTAACTCTCACATGGATTCCTTTGTAACTCTCATAAGGATTCCTTTGTAACTCTCATAAGGATTTGCTCTCACATCGATTCCTTTGTAAAATATGGATTTCACTTAAACATAGATTTATTTTATATTTCAAAATATTTTTTTGGCATCTAGTGAAAAAGTCAAATATTCTTGATTTGCGTAATCCTTTTATCTTTCTGACAGAAGATCTTTTTGCTTAACTTTCTAGATCTCTTCTCTCCTGCCAACAAAAAGAGATTACTTACCACTTCTGGGTGGCAACAGGAAACATAGATGTATGAGCCTTTTTGACAGAAACACTCTTTTATCTAAACACTTTCTTCTATGCTTGCAGACCTCGTAGACCACAAATTATCAGAAGAAAGAGAAGATGAGCAACGGCTAGAACTCCAACGGATTTATTCAAATTGCTCATATAAAAGATGAGCAAGGCTGAAGAAGAACTGAGAGCTTTTCCTGAAGATCTTTTGAATGAGTGTACAACCAGTGAGGAACCTGAACTCCAAATACACTCAAAGAAAAGAGAGAAAGAGCCTGAGCCCAAGAAGAAGTGTTCAAGCATCTGAAGCACTGAAGCATTCAAGCCCTTCTCCTCTCTTCTCTCTCTCTCTCTCTCTCTGTGCATCTTGTAAATCTGGGGAGAGAGTCTTTTACTGAGAGTTCTTGTAGTTGGTTTTATTTGTTCCAACTCTCAGCTTTGTTCTTTCTTTTCTAAGAAAAACTTCTGTCCAGCTGTAGGACTGTATACAGTGTGTAACCTAGCTAGGGGTTTGTGTCTAGCAGAACCGCACTGGCGTTTGTACCAGGAGGTTGGCTTCTTTACCTGTAAGAGAAGTGGGCTGCCTTCTTGCCCGGAAAGAGAAGAAGACCAGCTGGGGGCTGGGTGTTGTAGTGTCCTTAAGGGGGACTGTACCCTTGGTTAGTGAAATCCCAAGAGGTTGCTTGGGGACTGGACGTAGGACTTCCATGTGGGAAGGGCCGAACCAGGAAAAATTCCTTGTGTCTTTGTCTGATTGTTTATTTGCTTCCGCACTACTACTCTTTATCACACTAAACTAACCAACCTTCGAGTGTTAATTTCTATGTTTAAGTTTATATTTCAGATTTCAGAAAAACCTATTCACCCCCCCTCTAGGTTAGCTTGCAGCCGTACCAAAAGGGCCAACACTCGGGAGGTGGTGCAGCTGCCGTACGCTTCAGGGGTGTGAGGCTGCTGTGATGGAAGCTGGTCGAGCGGCGCTGGCGATTGGGCTGTGGAGAGGGCCTGGCGCATCAGGGCTGACCACGGTGCGGCGCGGCTGGATCTGGGCGTACGGGAGCGGTGCGCTGTAGCAGGCGATGGCGGCCAGTTCAGGGTTGCGGTGCGGTCCGGCAGCTGAGGTGGCGGCATCCTGAGGTGGTCCTGCCAGGGCTGGACGATGAGGGTTCGTGCGCGGCGGAAGCAGATGGAGCTCTGCTGAGGTGTGCTGGCGCCAGGGGCTTTGGCGTGTGGCGAGGCAGGAGGCGCGCGGAGATGGTGTGCTGGACCTGCTGAGCTGGAGTTCAGATGTGTGAGGCCGGGCCTGCGAAGCTCTGTGCGTGGCGAGGTTGGTACAGCAGAGCAGAAGCGCCTGGAAGGGCCATGACCCCTATATAAAGCCCCAAAGTCCTCTTCTCCAGAGGGTTGGCTAGTTGGTAGGAATTTCATAGGATTTTAATTCCCATTTTACCTGTAATTCTTGTTCTTTGGTGCAGAGCAATTGAGGGCTCTGCAGTAGGAATCTCTTAGGATTTTAGTTTTTCTTCTCTGTATCTTTTGTTTTAGCAGAACCAGTAGATGAGGGGATTGGCCATTAGGGGTTCGAATTGTTGGGATTTCTAGCTTTTTAATTCTTAGTTCCTTTCTGTAATTTCTTGTTTCTTTATGTTGTTCAAGAGATGAGAGCTGAGAGAGTGTTGCTTCAGTTTGTTTGAGATTTATATTTCATAATACTGTTCCATCTGTTCTTCCAGAGTTCTTCGGGTTGGCCAGGGAGCTTTGGAGACTTTTAAATTTTATCTGCCAATTTTGTTCTGCGCTTTCTTATTCAACAATTGTTCTGAATTCAAGTAAGGGGGGACGGGTGAGATCTTGAGGCTGCTGTGAATTGGACTCCGCAGCTCAGAGGCTTCACCAATTAGCATTTGAGAATTTGTTGTTGCAATTTCATTCCTGTGTTCTTCCTTTCAGCAGTGAGGTTTGATGAATTGGAGAGTTTAGAAATTTTAGTTTTCTTCCAGCTTGATTCTGTAGTTTTCTTCTTTCCTGTTTCCTTTTCGTTGAGCAGAGCAGTGTGGGAGAGCAATTGGGGGCTCTCTTGTTAGAATTTGGTTAATTCCTGTAATTTTATTCTGTAATTTTCTTTGAGCATTTCTGCATAGCAGTGTGGATGGTGATACCAGGGGGAGACCCTTGGCCGATTGAGGTGTTCTTGAGTTGGGGTTTCTGAATTTTAGTTTTTTTGGTTTCTGTTCTTCGTTTTCTATTCTTCTTGGTGTAGAACAACAGAGGATGGCTGCTGGGTTCCATTCTCTTCCTCTGTTCTATTGTTGCATGGATCGGTGTTGTCTTCTACTATTCAATTGCAAGCAGGGGGTGATTCCAATGTGTGTTGGATTATTTCGCTTTTCTGTTCATCTGGTTTGTTCAACATTCCAAGTCCGAAAGGGGGTTTAGTTGGTTGCTTCTGGTTTGCCGAGAGGAGGATACAATGAAATTTAATTTTGCCATTTGGTTGTGTGGATATTGTTTGCCATTTCTATGGTGTTCTGTGAAGGATTTTCCATTTCTTTTCGGTTCCAGAATTCCATCCAGAGGCATTCAGTTGAGTCCATCTGAATTTTCGTTCATCTAAGGTGTGATTAGTTGACAGTTCCTTTCTTCTGCGCAATTTCTGAGATTAATAGTTCTGTGCAATTCCCTCGAGCTGTGAGGGTACATTGATAGCAAGTATCTTTCCATTTCAATTAAGCTGGTTCTTTCATTATATTTGATCTGTCAAGTGTGAGGGATTTGATCGGTATTCTTTACACATTCACTTTTAATACATCGTCGATAGAGATTTCAAGTCAAGGTAGTTAATTCGAGCTCTATTCTGCCTCTCCGTGGATATGACCTGTTCTCACCATTGTGCTAGTTCTTCTTTATGATTTTATGTTTGTGAGACAGTTTAGAGGAAGTGCGCATATTGACTCGTGCGAGGAACTCTGGACAACGAAATGCACAGTCAACAATGTCGCGCGTTCATCTTGGCGCCGTTGCCGGGGAGGCATTAGAGTTTGATTTAGATCTATTTTGATTTGATTTCATTTACTTTGAGGTTTCATTTGACTTGTTATTGGGCTTTCATTTCAGATTTGCACACTTGGAGATTGGGCTTGGAGATTTGAAGCCCATTGGAGGAGGAGAGCTTTCTGATTTTTTTTTATTGCTTTCAATTCCGAATTTTAGATAGAAAGAGTGTGAGTGACCTTTGTAGTGAGGCTTTGATGTATTCTCTGTGCATGTACAAAGATTTCTTTCACGTTGGCATGTAATAATGGGCCTCTTGGTGGTTTGATTAGTTTGACATTAGTCTATAGTACCACTTCATATTTTCTTAGTTAAATTTCATTTCATTCAGTTTAAAAACCAAATAAAAATTTAAAAAATTCTAAAATCTAAAAAATTTCCAAATCGCTCTTTCATGTTAGCCATTTGTTTATAAATAAAATTTCCATCCTCTCAAGATTAGAAACACATGTTTTAGGACATTCATCACTTTAATTGTCATTTGAATTCAATTTTGTTCTTTGCATTGAAGAGTGCGGGGGAAAGGTAAGATTTCTCTCTCTCGTTTCATGCATTAGACTTAGCATTAGAAAACCCTTGTTTCAAACTTGATCTGTTGCTTTTCATAATTGTAATTGGGACTGCTTAAGGGCTTAACCCATTAGATAAAAAGATAAGGTGAGGGATTTCATCACCCTTTCCTTTGCCCAAAAATCACAAAAATTTTCACATCTTTGCATTTGCCCAAACTTTTAATAAAAATCAGTAGACTTGGCCCTAGGGTTCATAATTAGATTTGTCCTTTCTTAAATTCAAACTTCTCTTTAAGTCTGGTGTCTAGGATTAGAGGTTAAAGAGCTTACGCTTAAGTGAGTCAGAGGTTATCTAATTGGGTCCTTGCGAAAGCAAGGGGGGCCTCCCTCTACTCCACCTCTTACCTAGCCAGTACAAGAAGAGTAGGATTGGACTTAAGCAAGCATAAATCTGATTTTGAGAAAAATAACATAAGTCCAAGGAACACTTAGTGGTAGGTTAATTTGATTTGAAAGTGTTTGTTTGTTTGTGTTTGTTTAAAAATTTATCAAAAATCAATAAAAATCTTAAAAATTCAAAAATCATAAATAGAGGGCTTTTCATCTGTGCATGCTTGGTAGACGTTCTCTGGACTTAGATTTGGCTCAACCTATAGACGAGATAGAAAGATTTTTTCATAGGATGGCCAATCAAAACCAGAACCAAGTTGTTAGAAATGTAGAAGAGGTTGCACCCAGACAAATGAAGGAATACTTCATTCCTTCTGACTATCAACCTGCCACTTGCATTAGGCCGGAAATTCCGGCAAATCATTTTGAGATCAAACCTGGAACTATTCAGATGTTACCATCCTTTTATGGCAATCCCAATGAAGATCCTTATAGGCATATAGATGAGTTCATAGAGATCTGTTCCACTGTAAGGATCCAAAACTTCACTGAAAACGCCTTAAGGTTGACCCTATTTCCATTCTCCTTAAAAGACAAGGCTAAATATTGGTTGGGAACCATAGGGAGAACCATCACAACATGGCCAGAAATGCAGCAGGAGTTTTTGAAGAAATTTACCCGATTGGCCGGACCAACACCATGAGAAGGGCAATAACTGGATTCTCCCAACACCCGGGAGAATTAATGCACGAATCATGGGAGAGATTGAAGGAGTTGCTTAGGAAATGTCCCCACCATGGTCTGTCGAGGTGGCAAATTGTTCAAGCTTTTTATGAAGGTTTAACTGAATCAAATAGGCAGATGGTTGATGCTTCGTGTGGAGGAGCATTCATGACTAAGAGTGAGGATGAGGCATATAATCTGTTTGAAACATTGAGTGAGAATTCTATCAATCATGCCTCACTCTACTCTTATGAGAGAGCATTAGGACCCATAAAGAAGGCAGGGATGTATGAAGTAAGAGGGAGAGGAGAATCAGATTCTAGGGTAGAAGATTGATAGCTAAACTTGATCAGAGGTTGGAGCAGAAGTGGGAACAAAAATTCGATCAATTGTTGTCTTTGACTGGGCAAGCCACACCCAAATTTTCTCAAACACCTGAAACTTGTGCTATGTGTGCTAGCCCAGCTCACTCCACAAATGTTGTCCCACTACTGCCCAATTACCCCCTTTCATTCAAGAACAAGTGCAAGCTGCACAAGGTTTCAAAAACCCCCTATGATCCATACCAACACATTCCGGGTTGGAGAAACAATCATGGAAAAATCAATCTGAGCAAGTTTCCCAACCTACCTTCAAGCAATCCATGTACAATCCTATCCCAATCAGAATTTGGGATTTGGCCAATCTTCTAACTCAAAACCTCCACAATTCCAAGGAAATCAAAATTCCAATCAATTTGCTCATACAAATTGCCAACAACATTCATATCAACCACCACCTCCTCAACCTAATTGGGATGATAAAATGAATCAAACTCCAGAACATGATGACGACTCTGTGCCAAACTGTGCAAGAACAACAAACTCAATATCAAACTCAAACTCAAAATTTTCAACAAAATTTGGCAAGGATAGAGTCCCAAATTGCTGATGTATGTCAAAGGAGGGAGTCCGGTCAGCTACCCAGTCAAGCTGTAGCAAACCCAAGGAATAACCCTCCCGGATTCTATCAGAACCAGCAATACCATCAAGCCCAGGGGTACAGACCACCACTTGTTAGACCAAATGTACCTCCACCACAAAACCAACAACAAGCTTTTGTCCAGAATATTCCAGCACCACAATTTCAAAATCAACATATACAAGAGGACCATCCTCCTACCCAAGCTGGGGGCTCCCAAGTAGAAAATGTGAAAGCTGTGTTAACCTTAAAAAGTGGGAAAATCAGAACAAATCCTCACACTCACATGTCAACATTGAATGAGGATAAAGAAAATGAAATTGAGATTGAGGAAGAGAGTGAAGAAAATATTGAAAAAGAAAAATCCAAGGGAAAAGAGAAAATGATTGAAGAACCTATAGACAAAATCAAAGCCAATGAGGATCCAAGCTGCTACATTCCAAGAGTTCCTTTTCCTGAAGCATTAAAGCCAAAATTCAAAAACAAACAAACTGGTAATGAAGAACTCTTGGAGCTTTTTAAGCAAGTTCACATCAACATTCCTCTACTTGATGCCATTAAGCATGTGCCTACTTATGCCAAATTCTTAAAAGAAATGTGCACTCCAAAACGTGAAATGAGAAATAAAATTGAAACAATCATTCTTCCAGAAACTGTGAGTGTCGTTATCTTGAACCAACTCCCAAAGAAGCTTAAAGATCCAGGCACTCCACTAATTCCTTGCACCATCGGTGGAGTCACTTTTAAAAGCAGTCTTGTGGATCTGGGAGCTAGTGTCAATCTCCTACCTTATGCCATTTTTGAGAAATTCAAGTTAGGAGAATTGAAACCCACTTATGTTGTCCTTCAACTGGCCGATCGTTCTGTCACCACTCCTAAAGGCTTAGTTGAGGACATTATCATAAAAATCAATGAGTGTTACTTCCCTGTCGATTTCATCATTCTGGACATGAACACTCCTCAAGATTTAACTCAGTCCACAGTCATCTTGGGTAGACCCTTTTTGGCCACAGCTAGAGCCAACATTAATTGTGCTACCGGGATGATGGATATATCATTTGGGGATGAGCGGGTTAGTATCAACATTTTTAAGGCATCTAGGCATCAGGATGAAGGAGAGAGTTGTCTAGTGGTAGACTCCTTGGAGGAAGTTTGTGAGAAAGAAGTAGTAGACCAACCCTGTGCTCTAGGGTTTAAGGGAGAAAATGAGGCCTATGAAAGTTCCAAAATCTATAAAGCCAAAACCAAAACATTCCATGATAAGCACATTCACAGAAAATTTTTCGAAGTGCATGATAAGGTCTGGCTCTTTAATTCTAGGCTTCGTGGAAAATTGAAGGCCCGATGGGATGGTCCTTACACTGTTGTCAAGGCTTATGATAATGGTGTTGTCATCATTCTTGATCCTAAAACTGGACAATCATTCACTGTTAATGGGCAGAGGTTAAAACATTTCGTCGAAAGCCCACTTTTCTTGAAATATGATTCTACCAAGCTACCTGAGCCTAATAGAGCCTAATTGCGTCTGGCTGAAGACGATAAACTTAGCGCTATTGGGAGGCAACCCAAGTGTACAAATTTCATTTATCAGGTAATTTTCTGTCTTACTTTCTGTTCCTGTGAATAAGTAGGGGGGAGAGGTAGAATAAGCATGCATTCATAGTCTCCACCCCATCTATGTTTCATTTCATTTTCTTAGCTTGTACATATGTAAATAAAAATTTCACAATGTTTCATCTTTGAATAAAAATGTGTGGCATTGCGCTACGCAGACTATGTGTCTGATCTTTAACCATTAAAATTTTGTAGTTGTCACATTCCCTTGCAAACAATCATGTTAGGTAGCCTCTAATAAAGGATTACATGTACCTCTTGTCTACCTTATGTAAGGATTTATGGCAAGAAGTTTTCATACACACACTACACAGCCACTTAGACTAGCTGAACCCGAATGTAGCAATTTTGTCAAGGCTAGTAGGAGAGAGGCGATTGGTTTTCTCCCCTCCCCTTAAGTGAACTGCAAAGGAAGTGAAGGAATGTGATCAAGGAACCTGACTGTTCATCATTCTGAAAAGAGGAAAAGAAAAGAAAAGCAAAGCAAAATGCAAAAGCAAAAGCAAAAGAAATATATATATATATATATCCATGAAAAATGCCCCGGATCTGAGTAAAGTTGGACTCGCTACTCTTGAAAAGTGATGGGTTGTGCAGCATTATGGATGAAAAGAAAAAAAATCTGAGTGCACAAAGTGCAAATAAAGGGACAAAAGTCCTCAACTTAGAGAAATAATCCTCAAGGAAGTTGGGCAGAATGAAACTGAGAGAAACAACCCAATCTGACTGAGCAAGGATCTTATTCACAATTCTTTTCTTCTCCCTCGAATTGATCTAATCTCAAATACTAGCTGAAACAAAGGAGCTTCAGAAGGGCTGATGTGAACTCTTAAGTGTGCTATCACTCGTGCACTAATTTCTCGCCATAAGCCCTTACAATTAGGAAAGACATCTCTCTACATTAATCTTTTGCATGATGGTTGGTTAGTATGAGATATTGTATCTTCTAGTCCTACATTTGGAATAATTTTCATTGCTAAGGGACTAGCAATGTTTAAGTAGGGGGGAGTGATAACTACACAAATTTTTATGTTAAATTTCAGATATTTAGTAATTTTAGACAACCATTGTCTATAAATAACGTGCACATTGATTTTAATTTCTATTTCATCTATAAATAATTTGTTGAACATGTTAGCTGATATTTGGGGTTAGAACACATGTTAGATTTTTCATTTAATAAATCATTGCTTTTAGATTAGGTTCACATTGAAAAAAATAAAGATTTTTGTAAATAAATGTTGTAAGTAATAAGTGTAAATTTGTAAATAAATAAAAATTAAATATAACAAAATTAACACCATCATGCCACTTACCCCACTCAATTTTATTAAATAATAATAATAATTTCTTTAACATCACACCCAATCCCATTCTCCCATCTCAACACCCTTTTAACTCTTTTAACATTGGGTTTGACTCATCTCGCATGAGTCTGGGAGGCAGTGGAAGCTTCACGAAGAAGCTAGAAAGAGATCTCGCGGTTTGGGGCTTGGGCATGGCGGTGCCTAGCTATGCTGGAAGCGGATGGAGGCCATGCGCAGCAGATGCAGAGGCGGCTGGGTGGTGCGATGGTGATGCGTGTGAAGCGGCCATGGAGCTGGGTGCAGAGCTCGGGAGGTGGTGCAGCTGCCGTACGCTTCAGGGGTGTGAGGCTGTTGTGATGGAAGCTAGCCGAGCGGCGCTGGCGATTGGGCTGTGGAGAGGGCCTGGCGCATCAGGGCTGACCACGGTGCGGCGCGGCTGGATCTGGGCGTACGGGAGCGGTGCGCTGTAGCAGGCGATGGCGGCCAGTTCAGGGTTGCGGTGCGGTCCGGCAGCTGAGGTGGCGGCATCCTGAGGTGGTCCTGCCAGGGTTGGACGATGAGGGTTCGTGCGCGGCGGAAGCAGATGGAGCTCTGCTGAGGTGTGCTGGCGCTAGGGGCTTTGGCGTGTGGCGAGGCAGGAGGCGCGCGGAGATGGTGTGCTGGACCTGCTGAGCTGGAGTTCAGATGTGTGAGGCCGGGCCTGCGAAGCTCTGTGCATGTTGAGGTTGGTACAGCAGAGCAGAAGCGCCTGGAAGGGCCATGACCCCTATATAAAGCCCCAAAGTCCTCTTCTCCAGAGGGTTGGCTAGTTGGTAGGAATTTCTTAGGATTTTAATTCCCATTTTACCTGTAATTCTTGTTCTTTGGTGCAGAGCAATTGGGGGCTCTGCAGTAGGAATCTCTTAGGATTTTAGTTTTTCTTCTCTGTATCTTTTGTTTTAGCAGAACCAGTAGATGAGGGGATTGGCCATTAGGGGTTCGAATTGTTGGGATTTCTAGCTTTTTAATTCTTAGTTCCTTTCTGTAATTTCTTGTTTCTTTATGTTGTTCAAGAGATGAGAGCTGAGAGAGTGTTGCTTCAGTTTGTTTGAGATTTATATTTCATAATACTGTTCCATCTGTTCTTCCAGAGTTCTTCGGGTTGGCCAGGGAGCTTTGGAGACTTTTAAATTTTTATCTGCCAATTTTGTTCTGCGCTTTCTTATTCAACAATTGTTCTGGATTCAAGTAAGGGGGGACGGGTGAGATCTTGAGGCTGCTGTGAATTGGACTCCGCAGCTTAGAGGCTTCACCAATTAGCATTTTGAGAATTTGTTGTTGCAATTTCATTCCAGTGTTCTTCCTTTCAGCAGTGAGGGTTTGATGAGTTGGAGAGTTTAGAAATTTTAGTTTTCTTCCAGCTTGATTCCTGTAGTTTTCTTCTTTCCTGTTTCCTTTTCGTTGAGCAGAGCAGTGTGGGAGAGCAATTGGGGGCTCTCTTGTTAGAATTTGGTTTAATTCCTGTAATTTTATTCTGTAATTTTCTTTGAGCATTTCTGCATAGCAGTGTGGATGGTGATACCAGGGGGAGACTCCTTGGCCGATTGAGGTGTTCTTGAGTTGGGGTTTCTGAATTTTAGTTTTTTTGGTTTCTGTTCTTCGTTTTCTATTCTTCTTGGTGTAGAACAACAGAGGATGGCTGCTGGGTTCCATTCTCTTCCTCTGTTCTATTGTTGCATGGATCGGTGTTGTCTTCTACTATTCAATTGCAAGCAGGGGGTGATTCCAATGTGTGTTGGATTATTTCGCTTTTCTGTTCATCTGGTTTGTTCAACATTCCAAGTCCGAAAGGGGGTTTAGTTGGTTTGCTTCTGGTTTTGCCGAGAGGAGGATCCAATGAAATTTAATTTTGCCATTTGGTTGTGTGGATATTGTTTGCCATTTCTATGGTGTTCTGTGAAGGATTTTTCATTTCTTTTCGGTTCCAGAATTCCATCCAGAGGCATTCAGTTGAGTCCATCTGAATTTTCGTTCATCTAAGGTGTGATTAGTTGACAGTTCCTTTCTTCTGCGCAATTTCTGAGATTAATAGTTCTGTGCAATTCCCTCGAGCTGTGAGGGTACATTGATACCAAGTATCTTTCCATTTCAATTAAGCTGGTTCTTTCATTATATTTGATCTGTCAAGTGTGAGGGATTTGATCGGTATTCTTTACACATTCACTTTTAATACATCGTCGATAGAGATTTCAAGTCAAGGTAGTTAATTCGAGCTCTATTCTGCCTCTCCGTGGATATGACCTGTTCTCACCATTGTGCTAGTTCTTCTTTATGATTTTATGTTTGTGAGACAGTTTAGAGGAAGTGCACATATTGACTCGTGCGAGGAACTCTGGACAACGAAATGCACAGTCAACAATGTCGCGCGTTCAACCCCCAGGAGCTTCTCGCAAGAACCGCCGTCCCATCCATCATTTCCCGCCCGATCCGCCACCGCCACGCGCATCACGACCTTCCCACGTGCTCCCGTCAGCAATCGGAAGTGCTGGAGAAGAACATAGATGAAAGAGGAGGGAAAAAGAGAGGAGAGGATGAGGGAGAACAGCCCTCGGGTTGCCCCTAAAAACACAGGCCGGATCAGTTGACGTCAACCCCTATTGCCGCCAACTGAACCGCCAACACTTGACGTCCACATCGCATGCCGCCAAGTTCTAGCTCCGCAAAATTCAGGAACTAACAGCTAACGGCAAGATCGATGGACGCCAAAGACCTACCGACGGCAACACCCTTGCTGCCAACACAAAGCCGACGCCAGCCACCTGAACGTCACCCCACTGTCGACGTCAGCACCTCTGAACGCCAACAAACACAGACCCGGAAGAAGACCCGATAAGGATCCGGTAAAAACCCGAGACGTTACAGCCCTCCCCCCTTAAGGAATTTCGTCCTCGAAATTCACGTAACACAAGGGGAAGCCAAAAGCAATGTAGAGGTACAAAAACTACACGTGCATCACATTCTCCCGTTACTAGGTCGACACACCACCCGAGTACCACTGCTGGACAACGCTAACCAGCCAGACTACCTTGTTCCACAACCTCGGAACTTAGCAATCCACAAGAAACGGCAGAACTCTGGTACAATCAACCCAGTGTCATCACTGACACACCACACCCGGGAGAACATGCGATGCAGCAACAAGAAAGGTACCTCCCAAAACGGCAACGCATGGAACGCACCACGGTCGACAGCCTACACTAGCGAAAACTAAAGCCTCGAACTTAGGAGCCAAAATACCCAACAACCTACTGGACTATCCTGGTCCAGTGACGACTCGCTCATCCACTTCAAAACCAACGAGAGGAAAACGACACGGTCGTCCACACAGGGCCCAATCACCTGACACACGCAAGCAGGAGTTACTAACGACTGCCAACACACGCAGTTGTACACTCCAAGCCGTAGGTCGGTAACTCTCCCTGTGGGGCTTCAACTGACGTGACGCACAAGGCATCACTCTGCCGCGCTGCATCAGAACAGAATCTCGGAACTCTCCGAACCTGATCGCAACACCAGGACTGGCGCTGACGTAAGCAGTTACTTCAACTCTACGAAGCTCTGCTCACATTGCACCAACCACGCAGAAGGCAAAAACTTATTAGATAGAAGTCACACATTGCGGTCACCAACCGACCTCGTCGTTGGGACCCACAGATTAGCAACCCACTCTGTCGTAAAACACAACCCGACAGAGGGCGCAAATGCTGATAACAACGCGAGAAAATACCTGTCAGCAACTCGCACCGTCGACAACAAAGCCCAACAAAGTGCACGGTTGCCTGACAACAACTCGGAAAAACACCTGAGGGTCAACCACCACACTCAGGGGAACAGCCTTACGCTACTAGCTACAGCTAGCACCGGTCATTAGCAAAAATTGAAAAGTCACGCGGCGATGAGAACCCAAGTCACATCGCACTCGCGGACAGTCCGCAACACATGGAACAATGTCGATTGTCGCCACTAGGTCTCACACAGACCTTCCTTGCGGTTCAACAAGGACAACAGACAAACGCGGAGAAAATCTCAATACGCAAAACGGTATCCACTATCACCACTAGGTCTCACCAGACCATCCTCGTGGTCCAACAAGGACACCAACGCACATGGAGCCACACAACTCCAGAACCACTCACTCCACGGCACAATAAGCCGCGACAAAACACAGAAGACGTTTGGAGTCAAGCCAGCACTTGGCACCTCACAATGTCAACAACACGTGGCCGAGTACTAGCAACCCAATTGACCTCACTGTCACCAAACGAATAATAGGAGACTCCGCCACTGGCTGCAAGACTCACCACGTCATGCACAAAAGAACCACAAGCCAAAAGGGCACAACTGGCCACACCGGCTCCAACCCTTAAGGCACGAAACACAGAGCATCCAAAGACGCTCAAAGTGCAGCACACACAACTGCACCCAGGGCCAACACAACACAGTGCCCACAGAAGGGGACTCTTCACCAGAGACCCACAAGAAAAGCGTACGGAAAATCGACGACATTTAGAGCACAACGACCACCACGTCGGCTCTAGAAAGGCACACAAAAACATGAAATACCAACTCTGCCGCACGGGGAGCGAAAACCACAACAACTCCATGGCGCACAAGAGTAGGATAAACCATCTTCATCGCAAACGATAAAAGAGGTCAACACCGGAAGGAATGGCATGCAAAAGACTTTCAAGGCACAAGCCGAGGCGCACACCAAATAATCCTTGCTCGGCACACCCAGCAAGAAACACACGGAGAAACCAACACCGCAACGCCACAACCTCCCACCAAGGTCGTGACACACACACACGCACGACTCCCACAAAACCAACGGAGTCGGCCACAACACGGCGGCAATCCTCGGCACACCCGCCGAGATCGCACGCAACCAGGCGAGAACAACATACCACCACAAACATGGCCACCTCAGACCTCCACAAGGTCGAGAGCCGACAACACAAATCGTTCCGGACCCCAGACACACCACGAGGTCGGGAACCCACACATGCCGGTGCGACCACAAATTGGCACCCATGCACAAAACTACGGAACCAAGAAAACACCGTAGCGGAGACCACCAGAAACTCGGGTCCACACCAAGCCAGACCAACAATACCCACAGAGACTAAACACAACAAGGACACAATCGCCATGTCAGCTCGGGCATCGAGCCGTACTTAAAAGCGTCGCGTAAGGGCGTTGTCACGACAACATCCACTAAGCCGCCGCCACTGGCCGCCTAGAACTATCACAACGACACACAGCACGAACAGGTCAGCCGACCCAAGGGTGGCACAGAAAACAACGACACGAGGAGAGCAACTAGCTCAACCTCAAAACAACTCAAGGGAAGATAACTCCGCCATAGGGTCGCCACAACGCGCACCCTAACAACACAACACCACGTGGAGTATCACAACCCTGAGCAACCACCGAAAGCGGAGGAAGGAGACACGTAACGCAACGAGTCTCTTCCAAACACAAGACAGAAAATCATAACGCAAGGCTGTCGCTTCCACAAGAAGCACAGCCAAGAACACAATCACAACACTCACCAGACCACCATCTGGGAGAAAAACGTTGGGCACAGGAAACAACACAATCCATCCGAGCCACGGGGACACATAAAGTCCCACCGGCGCAACCGAGACACTCGGAAAACAACCGCAAAGCAACCTGGCCACGCAACAGTCAGATGCACCACTAAGGGCACACACATTGACTGGGAACACCGCGGCAGACTGTAACACACACAGTCCAACCGGCAATGATAGCTCAACAACTCTACATCCTCCCGGAACCTCTTCAAGGTGCCAGAACGCCACAGCGCAGAGCAACTTACTGAGCTATCGACACAAGAAAAACATGGTCCAGTCGAAACTCTTCACTGCCCAAGGGGAACACGAAAACTACAGCGTACGTCCTGTGGTTCAGGCCGAGTCTGCTGTGGTGGCGGGGCATCTCTAGCTTCCTGCTAAGGTGCCTACACAGCCACCTCCCAAACACGACATCGCCTAGGAACAAGGGAAATGAATCCACACAGGACAAGCACACGCACAAAACGCAAAATGACTCCGGTTCGCTTGCTGCTACTGTACTCTTCACACTCTGAGTTATTCGGAACATTTCCTTATATGTCTCAATAAACCAGGCTCTGATACCAACTGTAACGACCCAAGATCCGCATTACCGGTACCCGACCAGTAACCCGAATCCTGACCCGCTAACCCACGAGCCGAAACTCGAAAGGGTAAGAAAAGAGTGTCTGAGGAGAACATATAAGTAAATGTACACGCTACAATTTAAAACAATTATCACAAGAACAACTCAGAGTCAAAGCTAAACGCAAGAGTACAGTGGGTACAAAGAAAAGTACCACTCTCAATAGCCAAGCAAGACCAGCACCGGAGAGACAAGGCTCCATAGCCACGAAAGCCGCACACGAACACCTGAGGAAAAGGGAGTGAGTCTCAGGAAAGAGACCCAGTAGGGCAACTAACCCCCACCGGTAATAGAACTACTAAGCAGGAAAGAAAGCTCAGTAAGTAAACACTCACAGCCTGTACAACACACAGGAACCGGTGGCGTAGTACGCAACTCCCTAAGGAGCGCACTGAGAAAACTGGAACCTCGCAGGCTCGACAGCACTACAAGCACAGCAAACACAACAAGCTCACAAGCAAGAGCTCACACACACTCTCACAAAGTAGGACTAGTAGGGTCTGTGTGCTCGGCGTCCCGGCACCACAGAGTCTCTCAACCCTAACCACGTGTGCACACTACAGACGCTCTCTCTCGCGTTTGGTCCACGACCGGTTTTTCCCCTACGCCTGACCCTAGCGGTAGAGAAGGGGCTCCACGGAGACCGGATCGAAACCACCACAAGGAGTACACACAGGACAGAGTCACACTCGGCGTCCTGGCTCACTAGCGGAGGACAACCACACGCTAGTCATCTAGACAGAGTCGCACCCACGCCTAGGAAACACAACAGAAACGGGCACGCGGTAACCCCCAACACAAGTACAGACGGAAACACTCTCAACGTCTGAAGTACCGCGCAACGGACAGACACCACGTGTCAACATCACAACACAGCCAAACACAACACGAGCACAGGCAGAGACACTCTCTACACCTGGCAGACTGTGCTAACAGGCAGACACCGCATGTCAACACCTCAAACCACGGAAAGGGAAATACACAACATGCTGGGAACACATCTGTAGGTAGACAGCAGCATCGACCGCCGCCAACCAGGAAGTAAACGATGACAACATCACATGTCGCCAAGCAAACAGTAAACGGCAGCATCGACTGCCGCTAACAAAAGGTAGACGGCAACACTCCAGACGTCTAGAAAAAGTAGACGGTCACAGGTTGGCCGTTTACCCAAACTCGGCGGCAAAGGATCATGCCGTTTATATCCTACCTGAAGAACCTGATGGCACAGATCTTGCCGTCTAGTTCTCCCCTGAAGAGCTTAACGGCAAGGGATCACGCCGTTTACCTCTTCCCTGAAGAGATCAACGTCAACATTCCTTGACGTTGACTTTTTCAGCCTCCAGCAGCTGAACCGGTCTCCAACTGATTCCCACACGGGCAATCCAGCCCACAACACAATGGGGTGATGAACAAGGAACACTTCCTTTCATCACAACCCGCACACAATACCGGAAAAACACGATCCAATACATGGATCGGCCAAAACGCCCTAAAACCCGGCATGCAGAAAAACCCTCCCCAAAGCTCGATTTCACGCAAATGACACGCACACAAGCATGGAATAGCACACAAGGAAGCTAAGGGTTTACGGCCCTACCTCAGAAACGCTTAAAAACTCCACATAAACCTCGATTCGCGCCGAACCCCCAGGAGCTTCTCGCAAGAACCGCCGTCTGATCCGTCGTTTCCCGCCCGATCCGCCACCGCCACGCGCATCACGACCTTCCCACGTGCTCCCGTCAGCAATCGGAAGTGCTGGAGAAGAACATAGATGAAAGAGGAGGGAAAAAGAGAGGAGAGGATAAGGGAGAACAGCCCTCGGGTTGCCCCTAAAAACACAGGCCGGATCAATTGACGTCAACCCCTATTGCCGCCAACTGAACCGCCAACACTTGACGTCCACATCGTATGCCGCCAAGTTCAAGCTCCGAAAAATTCAGGAACTAACAGCTAACGGCAAGATCGATGGACGCCAATGACCTACCGACGGCAACACCCTTGCCGCCAACACAAAGCCGATGCCAGCCACCTAAACGTCACCCCACTGTCGACGTCAGCACCTCTGAACACCAACAAACACAGACCCGGAAGAAGACCCGATAAGGATCCGGTAAAAACCCGAGACGCTACATTGACCCTCCAGTTGACTGAGTTGACTAGAAGGAGAACGAGGAAAATAAGCGAAATGAAGGGGAGTTGGTGATCGCCAGGGCCTTACCTGTGCCCAAGGAGTGATGTGGTCGCGTTGAAGTGGTCGCCTCGCGCAGCGGATGGAGACGGGACCTCGTCTTCTCCTCCTTCGGCCGGCCAAAAGAGAAGAGCTCCGTAGTCTTCTGCGGGTTGTTCCTGCCACAAAACAAAACTCTGTAAGACTAATGAAGAGTAGTAAAAGTACAAAAACGTGGGAAAACAACCCAAAAGGAGAGTCCCGTACCCGTTGCGGACTTGAGAAGAGGGGTGGCCAAATGCTATGACCACCCTTCTTCCCTCCGTTTTTGGTTGGGAAACCCCTTTCTAGGTGTGTAGGGAGAGGACCTACATGCCTAGAGTGAGTGAGAGAGTGTGTGTGATATGCAAAAGAACTAAAGAGTAAAAGGGAAAGAGAGAGGGATGGAGGTGTAGATCCTCGTTTGCAAGTGTATCAGCTCCTTGTAGGGCTCCTCCAGCTCCAAAGCAGCCCTCCTGGACGTCCCAAGTTGTGAGAGGAAGAAGAGGATGAGTGGTGGAAGGTTGGGTGCACTTTCTCTCTCTTCTCTCAAAGCTTCAACATGTGGACGTCCAGCCTCCTTCCCCTGGCTTAGAGAACCCTAGAAACTGTTATATAGACAGTGGGGTCGGAGTTCAGAGGCCTTGGATGCTCAAGTGTGAAGAAACACACTTGTACACATGGCCATCCTTGGATAAATGCTCCAACCAATGGGGAGAGGCCACATGGGATTTTTACTGGGTCAAGGGAGTGCCAAGGTGGCCCATATGCCCGTTGGGAACGGTCCCATGCGGTGCATGGGCGAGAGAAAGGCGCTAGTGGGCTATATTCTCGGGGCTGTTGCGCAGACCAGGTAAACGAGATTGACGTCCAGAGATCAGGCCACCAACCGCATGCAGATGTCCAGGGATGTGGACGTCTATTTGGGTCAGCGTCAAGGGGGCTTGCCGCCAATCAGTAGTCGGCGGCAATCGATGTGTCCGTCTACATGGAATCCGAGGCTAGTCAACAAACGGTCAAACGAGGCTTAATGGGCTAAAAGAGCCTTGCGGGAGATGAACCAAATCTCGCGTCTACAAATGCCCCTCCGAGACATCCGGTCTTGCAAGGGAGCAGAGCGGACTGAAAGGTTGGTGTCTCGGTAAACAAAGGACGCGGAGATTTGATGAAGGACCATTTTTGAGGATAGGAATTCTATCGAACCAAACGAAAGAGTCAGGCTAGAAACAGATGACGAATCGTGTGAGAGACAAATAGGGATAAGAAAAAGGGTGATCTACCCGTGTAACTACAACTGCGACCCAATGGCAGGGTCCCTGGCATGGCTGTGTCGGACTTTGACTAGTTTCTGGCGTGTCTGAGTCAAAGGAGTTGTAATATGACGGTTGAATCAGGAGTGTCTCATAACCGGAGCTCGTGGGCTCGCTGGCCTAATCAGGACGTCGGTCCCGAATTTAGGAGGTCACAGAGACAAGGAGTTGGTTGATCTCTCAAAGGATTATCAAAAGATTCTAACTGGAATCACATGCTTGGAAAGCCTGAAGTCCGGAATTAAGCTCGAGACTGGCGAAGGCTCAAATGAACTCAATAAGGCTGGTTGACTATTTGTGAAAGACACGGTGGGACAAGTGGAGAAGGGGGGGCAACAAAGACCCGATATCAACTTGGATAGTCACGAAGGGTGGACCCAGTAGGCTACCTGAGCTGGGGAGCCATGGAGCAATCATATGAATGAGGAAAATCACCATTTTTTTTTGAGTGTTAGTAAGAGAATGTTAGCAGTGAAGATGCATGCTAGTGTGGGTTTCCTATCTAAAATGCAAGTTAGCACCAGAGGAAAATTCTAAAGGCCATACAAATAACTGAGAGATCACAAATCCATCATGGTTTTTGGTGAAGGGGAACTCAGGGTTCACGGTCGCCAAGTTATTCGCCTCTGGTGGGGTCCTATGTTAGACATACCTGTAACGCTCAAGGTCGCATGAGCGTTCCGAATTTTTGAAGCGCAGCTTGTGCTTAAGATATCTGCAAAACAACTTGAAGCACAAGATAAAAAGATGATGGCCATATAAAGAATAAGACATTGAAAGTATTCGGGGAGTAAACGTCCACATCGATGGTCGCTAGTAACTATGTTAACGTCCACTGATGTTGCCGCTAACATATTACTGACGTCCACCGATATGGACGTCTACCTGACAGCGGATCAGGCCGAAAATATAGGTGATGGGAGTCCATAAGGACTCTACCATCTCCTACCTCCGTCTCTCCCTGCTTCTGCTGCGAACTAGAGAGCTGAGAGATAGAAAAACACAGCGAAATGGCCTCTTCTTCGACCGGACGATCCACAGGCGCAAACCCCGGAGTTCTAAGTGAAGTTCCGGGTCACTTGAGCACGCGTCTGGCCAAAGGTGAGGTAAGCAATGATTATTTCTGCTTCTTCCTGGGCTGAAAACGCCCCAAATAGCGTTCTTACAAAAAACCCCACCCCCATGCAGGAAATCCCTGCCTTCCCGAGCCAAGGCCAGGTACGGGCCTTTTCCTGGCTTGCGAATCTGGTAAACACTATTACTCTGGACATGCGAAGCTTCATTGGCATGTGGAACTTGAGTTTTATGGTGGTGTTGGCGAAGAACGTGAAGGACATGTGGTGGGGATTTGACGCCCTGGGGGCGTTGGTGGAGAGATGGCACCCACATACGCACACCTTTGTGTTCCAGGGCTTCGAAGCAAGCGTGTTGCTGGAGGAGGTGGAAATGTTCCTGGGATGGCGGCGGTGCCTGGAGTACGATGTGACGACTCCTCTCCTCCCGTGGGAAGAGATCCTCGCGGACATAGTACGAGACAAGAGGGAAGTGTTGCGGATGACAAACAAGAACGAGATTTTCCTAGACCGTCTAGCCTGGTGGCTGATCCAGCATGTCAGGGAGATTGGCGGAGAGAGGGCGACACGAGGACTGACACTTTGCCTGGCCGGGGTCTTTCTGTTCCCCACGAGTGGCGATTTCATCCTCTACGAGCACATTTGAGTACTTTCTCTGCTGTGGCGCGGGCAGTCACTTGCCCCTGCAGTGCTGGCCCACCTGTACAATTCGCTCACCACAATGAGCCTAGGCGGACGCACATGTGGGAGCTTGTTTCTGCTCCAGGTATGGATGGAAGCTCATTTAAAATTTGATTTTGCTGAAGCACAACCTACCCCTTCCAGAATTTAACTTTCTCTGCTGTGGCGCGGGCAGTCACTTGCCCCTGCAGTGCTGGCCCACCTGTACAATTCGCTCACCACAATGAGCCTAGGCGGACGCACATGCGGGAGCTTGTTTCTGCTCCAGGTATGGATGGAAGCTCATTTAAAATTTGATTTTGCTGAAGCACAACCTACCCCTTCCAGAATTTTCCTTCGGAGTTCGGTATACTGTAGCAGGACTTGGTATGAGCCGGAAGATGAGATCAAGTGTGTGACAGCACACTTGAAGAGCAGAGATGCCTGGAGAGATCATTTGGCATACTTAGGGATGGATGAATTCATCGTGAGGCCGCTGTTCATGAGGACCATTGAGTTCAGAGACCGGACCAGGGAGGACAAAGACTTATGGTTGATTAGAGCTGATCGGATGGTGGTGTACCAGCCACACCGGTGCCATTGTCAGCTTGGGATTCCACGGGGAATTCCCACTTCATCCAATTGCACCGACATGATAGTCACCGGAAGAAATGAGAAGCTAATGAAAAAGGCCATGAAGACTTGGGCAAGGTACATGGTGAGCAGAAAAGTGGGCTTGGCTGTGCAGGAAAATCGAGAGGAGATCTGGAAATATGAGGAGTTCAATGATGGCATTCGCCCCACTGCATGTGGTTATTTCATGGCCCGCAGGGCAAAATGATGTAATTTCCAGTTTTTGAATAAGTGTAACACAATTAGATGAATAAAGTGGATTTCATTTGTGTTAAATTGACTTGAGTTTGTTTGACTTGTGGAATGTGTTGAGTTGTGCACATGAAATGGCCTCAAAAGGTTCAAAGGAGTGTGCTGTGAGGAGTGAGTGCGGAAGTGTTGGTGTCCACATCGATGGCCGCTAAAGTAGGTAAACGTCCACAAGAATGGCCGTCTAATTCAAAGTAGACGTCCACACATAGCCGTCTACCAAACTTCGAGGTCTGACAATGAAGAGACATTGACGTCTACCAGGTGGACGCCTACAGTACGTCAGCAACCACAGGTTGACGTCGGGAAAAGTTAAACGTCCAACGCTTGACGTTAAACCAGAAAACGCCCTTTTTTTGAACCGATGCTTTCTCCCGGCGCCATTTCATCTTCCCAAGCGCCGGGAGAGGCAAAACCCGAATCCTTCACTACTTACCTTGCTCGAGATTTCGATGAGGACGAGAGAGAAACGAGGTATTCTCCGGGGCCGCCGTCAACCGGAGGAGGAAGAGGAGGAGATGGAGGCAACTATGGCGGAGGAAGAGGAAGAGGTGGCGGTGGGTGACGTTCCGGAGGGGGAAGACACGGCCGGAGAAGGGGGAGATGAAACGGAGGGGGACATGCCCCGACGACCCCGGGTAAGCACTCCAGACCCTAGAACTCCAAGTGAGTGTGGTTGTAGATTCGGTGGAAAAGGGGAAAACAGGGGAAGCTCTGTGGGTTTAGACAGGAACTTGATGTCCATATCGGTGGACGTCGAGATCTTGTCAACGGCCACCCCTTTGCCGTTAAGGTGATCTTGATGGCAAGGTGGCGGATGCCGACGGAAGAACTTAATGGCCAACCATGGACGCTGACTTTATGTAAACGGCAACCCTTGACGCCAACTTTTGGTTAACGGCAATCGATGCTGATGTCAAATATTCTGTGTTCTCTGCAGGGCAAAGGTCGCATGAGGAGCATGGTGACTTGGGATTTGTGCTGGGCGTGGTACTGGGCGTTGCCGGAGGCCCAGCAGACTAGAGTGGCCCGGATAGGATTTGGACATTTACTGTCGGTGCGTCCATTTCACGTGGACGTACCATATTTTGAGGCGCTTAGGGAGCGATGGGAGGAGGACTGCAAGGCATTCATCATGCCTTGGGGCCACATGATACCTACATTGGAGGATGTAGCGTATCTGACAGGACTGCCGGTTCAGGGAGAGCCGGTAGTGGGACAGGAGCGTGTAATACCCTCAAATTTTAAATATCATGTTTTACTTAGAAATTCTTGTTTATGCAAACCGATTAGGTTTAAATTGTGATATTTAGGATTAAGGGTATGTTTAAGACACTTTATCATACCCCAGTACTACTTTCGGTCGTGCGCACCCCGACAGGGCGACACCGGAAAACTGTAACGAAAATAAAATCTGAGAACACCATAATTCTTAGAAAATTGTGGAGATATCAAATATATAATTATCCGGAAATTTTGACGACCGGATTTTGAGATTAAGTCGACGCAACTATTTTTGGGGCGATTTTTCACCCAGTAGAAAATAAATTCTAAAAATTAAATAAAAATCATGACAATTAGTAAAACCTTCATATTAGTCTATGGTTGAAATTTCAACACAAACGGACATCATTTGAGCACCTTTACATATGGATCTTTGACCCAGCTGAATTAAGGATCAATTACGGGATGGATTTTTTGGGTAATTTACGTGTAAGGCTTAGGAGAAGCCAACACACATTAGGATAAGGCTTATCCATGGGTTGGGCTATCATTAAGGTTACATGCGTGTAACTAAAGGGTGTGTTGCATGAGATAGGTGGCCTCACATGGTTTAAGGGGCTTACACCTTGACACGTCCATGGCCAACGTGCCCAGTTTGTAAGGGAACTTGGGAACTTATATAAACCTCCCAACACCCATCGTATACATCTTTCCAACACTTTTGTTCTTCCTAGTCCTGTTGTTGCTGTGGTTACAAGCCTGGTGTTGGTGAATTGCTGTTGGGGCTGTATGCGTTGGAGCCATTTTTGTTGGAGGTGTAGCTGCTGAAGTCCCTGTTTCAGCAGTCTTTTTACGTCCTCACTTTGTTGCTGTGTTGATCTCTACGTTAAGAGGAAGAAGAATAAGAACCTTTTGATCTCTTTCAGATCAGGTAGGTGTCATACCATGAATCCTTCTCAGTTTCCTATGTACATGCTCATGGTTTCCTCATTCGTAGAAACCATGTCTCTTGTTTGTACCATGATTTGTAGAGTTCTTCTTGTTTCGGTTCACTTTTGATTATAGGTATTCAAGGATTTTGTTTACCTTGAGGAAAAGTAGATTCCTATCTTCTCCTCATACTTCTACCCACTGCTTTAGTTAGAAAGATCATAACCTTACATGAGTTGCCTTCAAGTTCATTAACCGGTCTTGGTTAAGTCTGTGTACGAGATTGTACTTTCAGAATCTTTTGTTTGATCTTCCCTATTACCTATGGAATCATATGATTATCAAGGAGTTTCTCCAGCCCCATTACAATTTAAGTAGATTTCTAACTTCTTATACCACCCATGATCCAAGTTTGTGTTATAGAGTTTTGCTAGAAATTTCGATATCCTAGAATATTGTGATTCTTTCCATTCGGATGTTTGTACTTCAAGCCTTGATTAGGAACATTTAATACCATGTGTTTTAGTGTTCATCTTGTGGTAGAATCCCAATAAACCATTGCTATCAAGACCACACTTCCAACAATATACTATGTCTAGTTTTTAGCTAGACAAGCTTGGATTGTAAACCTCTCGTTTCATCTCACTTGTTCGGTTTATAAACCACTGTGGGAACTACAATTAGACTCTTCAAATTGATATAAATCATGCCTTGATTTATAAGTTCCAATGTTAGAGTTTTTAGGATGAATACAAAGTCCCTTATGCAAGAAAAATTGGCGGCTGTCGACAGGCAGCTCATAGCTGTCGACAGGCCAGCCTTCCTGAACTCAGGAATAACTGGGACTGTGTGCATCTGTCGACAGACATCTTGCATCTGTCGACAGATACACACAGTCCAGCAAGATGATACTCTGTCTGCAGCCATCTGTCGACAGGTCTTTCTTGGCTGTCGACAGGTGCAGCCCTGATTTGAATTTCTGCACCATTTCTTGTCTAAATTCATGCTAGAACTTCATCCTAAAAGCCAAGGAAGTTACCCTCTCATTTACCTTGGTATTTATTGTCATACTACCTCAAAGTTTACCCACATTATGTACCTTAATCTCCCTTAAGTTATTCTTAAAGTTAGCAATTACGAATAGTACTCCGATTGAGTCTATTCTTCGATGTTCGGTAATGAAGGTTATAAAACTTGACCACTTGAGAGTTCATATGTTTGAACACTTTATGAGATATGAATACTTGTGATGACAACTGTGTATCCTCATTTTCTTGGGTTTTTATGTGATTTAAATCTTCTGAAGTTGTCGGCTTTGAGTCATCACCTTGTCTCAACTAATTGTCCTTCTTATTTTCTTGAACTCTGAACTACTTTGTCACCAAGATATTTGTATTAATCATAAATCAAATCTTCCTTTGGATTTCTCATTTCCGTTATGCTCATGAAAAGAAATTTATGATTTGAAGACAGTGCTCTCTTCAAAAGAGGGTTTAGGATTACTTGTAGTAGCACCCGCTACTTGTGATCAGCTGAGGGCGACAGTTTGTACGTAAGTAAATCCAAGTCAATGGACTGACGATGGTGGGTAACAAAATAATTATACCCCGTTCTTGCGCAATGAACAAGATCTAAGGTGCTGGAATCGCCTAGGCACTGAGGATGGTATATTACGTCTATATAGTAACCTCTTGAGAGCAGTGATGCCTGTCGAATTTGTTTCCAAATTAAGTTATGGTCTGAATTCTGAAAGACAAATGTGACTTTTATTCTGTGACTTGTTGGAGCTCATTATGAAATCAATTTGAGCTATATGTTTTTGCTAAGTATGAAATTCATGAGCAATTATGTTTGTTCCACATATGCACTATTTGAATAATCATTCAGTTCTGCAAATTGATACTTCTACTCTATGTTTACTTATACCTACTGAGTCCTTTCGACTCATGCCTTTGTTTCCTTCAACCCTTTCAGATTGAAGGTATGTATAATCTCAGCTACATGTGAATCCTATTTCCGCTGCGGATGACGAAGAAATGAAGAAGAATAATGTAGTTTTAGTAGTTTCTTTTAGTTGATAATGTATTAAGTTAGAAAGAGAGAAGCTTGACTTTTGTAAATAATGAGTGTTTCTACTATTGTCACCTTGTGTATTATAATGTGTTCGAAGATACCTTTGTGGAATGGTTTGCCAGTTTTGTGCATTGCGCGGATATATCTACCCATAACGAGAGTTTGTCAGCGTAACCCCTCTTCCGATCAAAGGTTACGTATGTGTTTGTGTGAAGTCGGAGGAGGGTGTTACAGAGGTGGTATCAGAGCAAAGGTTATGGGTGATAGATATCTCTGTGACCATTTTTACAAAGGAAATAAATAAAACATTTGTGTGTATTCTAGAATCTTTAAAGATCATTTTGGTTCTAACAAAATTTAAGTAGTTAGTATGAATTAATTGGATGTGTTTGATGGTGTTCCAGGAAATGGCAGACAAAGGGAAAGCTATCGACACATCCAGTGAGGATAGACATGAGGAAAGCTTTAGGGAGGAAGTTCACAATGTCCCATTGGCCGGAAATTCTCAAGAAGAAAGTACTGGGACTCCTGATTTTACTACATTTATGCAGTCATTTCAGGGGTTAGTGCAAACACTAATGAAGAACCAACAGGACATGAATGGAGGAAGGATTTCTGGAACATCTTTGCTAGAAAAATTTAAGAAGATGGGACCTCCAGCTTTTAAAGGAAATGGCCAGCCTGAGGTTGTTGAAGGATGGGTTAGAGAGATGGAAAAGATATTTAAGGCCATAAGATGCGAAGAAGAAGACAAAGTCACATTGGCGACTTACATGCTCCAGGATAGAGCAGATGAATGGTGGCAATCTGCCATGAGAAATGCATTTAGAAATAGAAGGGATAATATTAGTTGGGAAGAGTTCCTAAGGGAATTGTATGAGAAATACACTCCACCACATGTCAAGGATAGGAAAGAAGTAGAATTCTTACAGTTGGAGCAAAAAGACATGACTGTGGCAGAGTATGAAACCAAATTCACTGAACTGGAAAAGTATGCACCTCATATTTGCGACAATGAAATCAGAAGGGTAAAGAAGTTTGTGAGAGGATTGAAACCCAGTGTGAGGAGTAGGGTAGCTCCACTAGATCCCCAAAGTATGGCTATGGCACTAAAGACTGCATTTATAGTGGAATCTGAGTTTGAGGAGTATATGAAAAACAAAGAAACCAATGGGGGTAAGAAGAAAAATGTGTATAACAAGGAAACGAAAGGTCAGAAGCGAAAAGTCGATTCAACCAAGCAGCAGGGAGAACAGAAAAAGAGTTGGCCCGTGTGCACTCAATGTGGAAGAAGACACCCGGGTAATGAATGTTGGAAAGTAGCAGGGAAATGTTATGGATGTGGTCAGAAAGGGCATATGATTAAGGACTGTCCACATAAAGCAGACCAGTCAAAAGCGCAAAAACCACAACCTTACTTCCAGCAAGCCCCAAGACAACCACCCAAGGGACCAGCTAGAGTCTTCGCTCTGACAAAGGAGGAAGCCCAGGACACCCCTACAGTAGCTGAAGGTATTCTCCTAACCGAAAATATGTATGCTAGAGTGTTATTTGACCCTGGAGCTACACACTCTTTTATTTCTCGGGTATTTGTTAATTCTATGTCTCGGAAACCAGAGAAATTAGTAGGAAGCATGATACTTGACTGTCCTACTGGTCAAATAGCTACACTTACCTCTGTTATTCCAGAAATAACTCTGAAAATAGGAGAATGTGAACTTACTGCATATGTATATGTACTGGATAACATGCAAGATTTTGACATTATACTGGGAATGGATTGGTTAGCAGAAAATCATGCCGTATTAGATTGCCATAAGAAGTCTTAACATTTAAAAGGCCGGGATTAGCAGATTTCAGCTATACATGCCAAAGAATAATGGAAATAAGAAGACTATATCAGCACTTAAGGCTATGAAATGGCTGAAAAATGGTTGTCAAGGTTATTTGGCAAGTGTGATGGTTATACCAAATGAACATAAACAGGTATCAGTTCAAGATATCGATGTTGTAAAAGAATTTCCAGAAGTTTTTCCTGATGATTTATCTGGATTACCTCCAATTAGAGAAATTGACTTTACCATTGAACTTTTACCTGGAACTTTGCCTATATCCATAGCTCCTTACAGAATGGCACCAGCTGAGTTGATAGAATTAAAGAAGCAATTGCAAGACTTATTAGACAAAGGTTTTATTAGACCAAGTGTATCACCATGGGGAGCACCGGTATTGTTTGTGAGAAAGAAAGATGGATCTCTTAGATTATGTATTGATTATAGGAAATTGAATCAAGTCACAATTAAGAACAAATATCCATTACCTAGAATTGATGACTTGTTTGATCAACTCCGGTCTGCTACAGTATTCTCTAAGATCGATTTAAGGTCGGGGTACCATCAATTGAGAGTTAAGAAGATGATATTTCTAAGACTGCATTTAGAACCAGATATGGACATTATGAGTTTTTAGTACTCCCCTTTGGATTGACTAATGCACCTGCGGTATTTATGGATTTGATGAACAGGGTATTTCAGCCTTATTTGGATAACTTTGTGGTAGTATTTATAGATGATGTGTTGATATACTCATCTAGTGAAGAAGAACACAAAGAACATTTGAGAATTGTACTACAAACGTTAAGGAATCATCAATTGTATGCTAAATTAAGTAAATGTGAGTTTTGGCTCAAGGAAGTGAAATTTTTGGGTCATGTGATTTCTGGAAAAGGTGTAGCAGTAGACCCAAGTAAAATTGAAGCAGTTCTAAATTGGGAAAGACCCAAGAATCCATCAGAAATTCGAAGTTTCTTGGGATTAGCTGGCTACTATAGAAGATTTATTGAAGGCTTTTCTTCTATAGCTATGCCTTTGACTCAGTTAACCAGAAAAGAGACACCTTTTGTGTGGAATGAGAAATGTGAGGCCAGTTTTCAGGATTTAAAAGGGAAGCTTACCACAGCTCCGATTCTTACCTTACCTCAAGGATCGGGAGGATTTACAGTCTATACGGATGCATCTCAAAAAGGGATTGGATGTGTCCTTATGCAACATGGGAAAGTGGTAGCTTATGCCTCTAAACAATTAAAAGATCATGAAAGGAATTATCCGGCTCATGATTTAGAATTAGCAGCGATCATACATGCTTTGAAGATCTGGCGCCACTATTTATACGGAGAACAATTTGAAGTTTATACTGATCATAAAAGTTTAAAGTACATATTTTCTCAGAAGGAACTGAATCTGAGACAAAGAAGATGGTTAGAATTTTTAAAGGATTATGATTTTACGGTGAATTACCATCCGAGTAAAGCTAATGTGGTTGCTGATGCTTTGAGCAGAAAGAAATCAAGAGCATTACAATTACACCAACAGTGGAAAGAAATTACAGATTTGATCGAATACTCACCAAGGTGTGATGCAGAAAATCTGATATTGGCACAATTGACAGTAAGATCAGCACTGATAGATAAAATTAGTGAAACACAGAACCAAGATCAGAAACTAAAAGAGATGGTAAATAAACCAGGATTCATCAGGGATGGTCAAGGGATAATTAGATTTCAAAACAGAATATGTATACCAGAGAATGAAGAAATTAAAAGTGAGTTATTGAAGGAAGGACACAAATCTCAGTATTCGATTCATCCTGGAAGCTCTAAAATGTATCAGGATCTGAAAAAGCAATTTTGGTGGCATGGAATGAAAAAGGACATAGCAGAATTTGTGAGTAAATGTCTGACATGTCAACAAATAAAAGCTGAGCACCAGAAGCCAGCAGGGCCTATGCAACTCATTGAAATTCCAGTATGGAAATGGGAGCAGATAACCATGGACTTCGTAATGGGTTTGCCAAAGACAAGGAAGAAGCATGATGCTATTTGGGTAATTGTGGATAGATTAACTAAATCGGCTCATTTTTAGCAATTACAAAGACACAATCATTAGAAGATTTGGCCCAATTGTATATAAAGGAAATAGTGAGACTTCATGGAATTCCTTTGTCGATAATTTCAGATAGAGATCCAAGATTCACTGCTAGATTTTGGAAAAGTCTTCAAGCAGCCATGGGTACTCAATTAAAATTTAGTTCGGCTTATCATCCACAAACCGATGGCCAATCAGAAAGAACTATCCGAACACTCGAAGATATGCTAAGAGCCTGTAGTTTGGATTGGCGTGGTAGCTGGGATGATTACCTACCCTTGATTGAGTTTGCATACAATAACAGTTACCATACAAGTATTGGAATGGCACCATATGAGGCATTATATGGTAGACCTTGTAGATCACCCCTCTGTTGGGCAGAAGTGGGAGAAAAGAGTCTCATTGGGCCAGAATTAATTCAGAATTGCTCAGAGAAGATTAAGTTAATCAGGAAGAGATTACTAATAGCCCAAGATAGACAGAAGAAGTATGCTGATAGGAGAAGAAGACCACTGGAGTTTAACATAGGTGATCATGTATTTCTAAAGATCTCTCCAACCAAAGGTACCATGAGATTTGGAAAGAAAGGAAAACTCAGTCCAAGATATGTAGGACCTTTTGAGATATTACAAAGAATAGGGGAAGTAGCATACCAATTAGCTCTTCCGCCCTCTTGGTCACACATTCATAATGTATTTCACATATCTATGTTGAGGAAATACATAATGGACCCCTCTCATGTAATCAGTTATGAAGAAGTGGAAATACAACCGGATTTAACCGTTCAAGAGGAACCAGTGAAAATATTGGACAGGAAAGAACGAGTCCTCAGAAACAAAGCAGTTCCTATGGTGAAGATCTTGTGGAAAAGCGCGTTCATCGAAGAAGAAACGTGGGAATTGGAGCAAGAGATGAAAGAAAAGTATCCACAGCTATTTGGTAAGTAAAATTTTGTCAATTTCGAGGACGAAATTTATTTTAACAGGGGGAGAAATGTAATACCCTCAAATTTTAAATACCATGTTTTACTTAGAAATTCTTGTTTATGCAAACCGATTAGGTTTAAATTGTGATATTTAGGATTAAGGGTATGTTTAAGACACTTTATCATACCCCAGTACTACTTTCGGTCGTGCGCACCCCGACAGGGCGACACCGGAAAACTGTAACGAAAATAAAATCTGAGAACACCATAATTCTTAGAAAATTGTGGAGATATCAAATATATAATTATCCGGAATTTTGACGACCGGATTTTGAGATTAAGTCGACGCAACTATTTTTGGGGCGATTTTTCACCCAGTAGAAAATAAATTCTAAAAATTAAATAAAAATCATGACAATTAGTAAAACCTTCATATTAGTCTATGGTTGAAATTTCAACACAAACGGACATCATTTGAGCACCTTTACATATGGATCTTTGACCCAGCTGAATTAAGGATCAATTACGGGATGGATTTTTTGGGTAATTTACGTGTAAGGCTTAGGAGAAGCCAACACACATTAGGATAAGGCTTATCCATGGGTTGGGCTATCATTAAGGTTACATGCGTGTAACTAAAGGGTGTGTTGCATGAGATAGGTGGCCTCACATGGTTTAAGGGGCTTACACCTTGACACGTCCATGGCCAACGTGCCCAGTTTGTAAGGGAACTTGGGAACTTATATAAACCTCCCAACACCCATCGTATACATCTTTCCAACACTTTTGTTCTTCCTAGTCCTGTTGTTGCTGTGGTTACAAGCCTGGTGTTGGTGAATTGCTGTTGGGGCTGTATGCGTTGGAGCCATTTTTGTTGGAGGTGTAGCTGCTGAAGTCCCTGTTTCAGCAGTCTTTTACGTCCTCACTTTGTTGCTGTGTTGATCTCTACGTTAAGAGGAAGAAGAATAAGAACCTTTTGATCTCTTTCAGATCAGGTAGGTGTCATACCATGAATCCTTCTCAGTTTCCTATGTACATGCTCATGGTTTCCTCATTCGTAGAAACCATGTCTCTTGTTTGTACCATGATTTGTAGAGTTCTTCTTGTTTCGGTTCACTTTTGATTATAGGTATTCAAGGATTTTGTTTACCTTGAGGAAAAGTAGATTCCTATCTTCTCCTCATACTTCTACCCACTGCTTTAGTTAGAAAGATCATAACCTTACATGAGTTGCCTTCAAGTTCATTAACCGGTCTTGGTTAAGTCTGTGTACGAGATTGTACTTTCAGAATCTTTGTTTGATCTTCCCTATTACCTATGGAATCATATGATTATCAAGGAGTTTCTCCAGCCCCATTACAATTTAAGTAGATTTCTAACTTCTTATACCACCCATGATCCAAGTTTATGTTATAGAGTTTTGCTAGAAATTTCGATATCCTAGAACATTGTGATTCTTTCCATTCGGATGTTTGTACTTCAAGCCTTGATTAGGAACATTTAATACCATGTGTTTTAGTGTTCATCTTGTGGTAGAATCCCAATAAACCATTGCTATCAAGACCACACTTCCAACAATATACTATGTCTAGTTTTAGCTAGACAAGCTTGGATTGTAAACCTCTCGTTTCATCTCACTTGTTCGGTTTATAAACCACTGTGGGAACTACAATTAGACTCTTCAAATTGATATAAATCATGCCTTGATTTATAAGTTCCAATGTTAGAGTTTTTAGGATGAATACAAAGTCCCTTATGCAAGAAAAATTGGCGGCTGTCGACAGGCAGCTCATAGCTGTCGACAGGCCAGCCTTCCTGAACTCAGGAATAACTGGGACTGTGTGCATCTGTCGACAGACATCTTGCATCTGTCGACAGATACACACAGTCCAGCAAGATGATACTCTGTCTGCAGCCATCTGTCGACAGGTCTTTCTTGGCTGTCGACAGGTGCAGCCCTGATTTGAATTTCTGCACCATTTCTTGTCTAAATTCATGCTAGAACTTCATCCTAAAAGCCAAGGAAGTTACCCTCTCATTTACCTTGGTATTTATTGTCATACTACCTCAAAGTTTACCCACATTATGTACCTTAATCTCCCTTAAGTTATTCTTAAAGTTAGCAATTACGAATAGTACTCCGATTGAGTCTATTCTTCGATGTTCGGTAATGAAGGTTATAAAACTTGACCACTTGAGAGTTCATATGTTTGAACACTTATGAGATATGAATACTTGTGATGACAACTGTGTATCCTCATTTTCTTGGGTTTTTATGTGATTTAAATCTTCTGAAGTTGTCGGCTTTGAGTCATCACCTTGTCTCAACTAATTGTCCTTCTTATTTTCTTGAACTCTGAACTACTTTGTCACCAAGATATTTGTATTAATCATAAATCAAATCTTCCTTTGGATTTCTCATTTCCGTTATGCTCATGAAAAGAAATTTATGATTTGAAGACAGTGCTCTCTTCAAAAGAGGGTTTAGGATTACTTGTAGTAGCACCCGCTACTTGTGATCAGCTGAGGGCGACAGTTTGTACGTAAGTAAATCCAAGTCAATGGACTGACGATGGTGGGTAACAAAATAATTATACCCCGTTCTTGCGCAATGAACAAGATCTAAGGTGCTGGAATCGCCTAGGCACTGAGGATGGTATATTACGTCTATATAGTAACCTCTTGAGAGCAGTGATGCCTGTCGAATTTGTTTCCAAATTAAGTTATGGTCTGAATTCTGAAAGACAAATGTGACTTTTATTCTGTGACTTGTTGGAGCTCATTATGAAATCAATTTGAGCTATATGTTTTTGCTAAGTATGAAATTCATGAGCAATTATGTTTGTTCCACATATGCACTATTTGAATAATCATTCAGTTCTGCAAATTGATACTTCTACTCTATGTTTACTTATACCTACTGAGTCCTTTCGACTCATGCCTTTGTTTCCTTCAACCCTTTCAGATTGAAGGTATGTATAATCTCAGCTACATGTGAATCCTATTTCCGCTGCGGATGACGAAGAAATGAAGAAGAATAATGTAGTTTTAGTAGTTTCTTTTAGTTGATAATGTATTAAGTTAGAAAGAGAGAAGCTTGACTTTTGTAAATAATGAGTGTTGCTACTATTGTCACCTTGTGTATTATAATGTGTTCGAAGATACCTTTGTGGAATGGTTTGCCAGTTTTGTGCATTGCGCGGATATATCTACCCATAACGAGAGTTTGTCAGCGTAACCCCTCTTCCGATCAAAGGTTACGTATGTGTTTGTGTGAAGTCGGAGGAGGGTGTTACAGAGCGGAGTGATTATTATGATGATATAGTGGAGCTGTTGGGACTGGAGTTCGTCGCGGGGAGGAGGAGGACGATCCGGAGCATCCTGCTCGGATCGTTTTCGGAGGCGGTGGGCTTGAGAGGCAGGAGGAGAGGGCCTCTGGAGACTTGGACGAGTTCTACACAGGGGTGAGGGGAGCCCTAGATCTGGGAGACTGGAGCGAGGAGCGCTCGGTCAGGATCTTGTTACTTATATGTTGGGCGCCTCCTGTTCGCGATGCAGTCATCTCAGATGAACTGCAAGTTTGTACTGCTTCTACGAAACTTGGCGCAGGAGGGGAGGTACGCTTGGGGCGCCACGATGCTGGGACACCTCTTCTCACTTCTCCCCAGTAGCTCGCGGCGCTCTCAGAGCACCGGGGGCTTCACCCCCTTCCTTCAGGTACACAAATTTCTTTTAATGCTCATCATTGATTTGAATTTGATTAACTGCCTGACTGACCAATCTTTTGTTGCCTTGCAGATCTGGGGGTATACGCGCTTCCCGATGGGGCGCGGGACACTTGCAGAGGGGCACCAGACAATGGTGCCTCTCATGGCGAGGTGGGAGGTGGCCCCGGACCCCAGGGTCACAGACAGGAGGGTAGGGGATGTGTGGGTCGCACTTGACCACTACCCGCACGAGCAGGTATGAAACCCTCAACTAGCTCTTTCATTCTTTCAATTGCTGCTGCATTTAATGAATGTGACTGACCAGTGCTTTCTTGTTCTTCTCAGGTAGTGTGGACCCCCTATGCGGGGGAGGCGGACGCCTCGCATCCGGCGGCGGCGGCGGGCGGGCCCCTTTTCGACCGCCACCTCCTCTTACTGTGCCTCGGGACATGTGAGGTGCTGTATCTGGAGCTGGTGGTGCGGACCCTGGGCTAGCACCAGCCGGCCATCGAGGTGCCTTCCCTCGGGAGAGAGGGACACTCGCGCCGGCGGTTCTTTGCTGAGGACCGCGACTGGGGGGCGGATCACGGCAGCACCGTCGCCTACTGGCGCGAGGGCGGCGAGCAGGTAGTGCGGCAGACGACCTTCCTCTATAGCTCGACATACATGGAGGACTACCGGGCATGGTATGCCGGGCGACTCCGGCTCGACCGGCGAGTGGTAAGTGAACTTCTATCTCTAAGCCTTTGTTGTCTGAATTTGAATTGATTCTAACCTTGAAGTGTGAATGGCAGATGCCGGAGTACAGGCCGTCCGCCTTTTGGAGGGGCGATTGGCCGAGCAGGAGGTGGAGCTGATGAGGCTCTACACTGAGGTCAGGACACTGGTGAGTAACATCTCGACCTATCTTGAAATTGATTTGATTTGACTACTGACCAAGATATGTGACTACAGAAGGGAGAGCTAGCGAGAGTGCGGGCGAGCCGCGACGCAGGGGCGAGCTCGTCTGTACAGCCGGCGTAGGGGACTTGGCGGTCCGCCTATAGGGGGCCTTGGACCGGGCGGAGGTGAGGGTCCGGGAGTTGGAGGCTGAGGTAAGAGACTGCCACACCCTTTTTTGCACAATTTGATTTGATTTGACTTGACTTGCCCCTTTATGTGCAGCGGGAGGGGAGCGGAGTGGCGACTCTCCAGGCGCAGATGGAGACTCTGCGGTTGGAGATGGAGACAGAGGTAAGGCACCGAATTTCCTCCTTTCTGGCATGTGTACAAGACTTATACCCCTTGTATTTGATGTGCAGCGGCGGACCATGGCGGCTGCCATGGAGGAGCTGAGGGATGACCGAGCTACCATGAGGGGACGCCTGCTCGAGGCCAGGGAGAGAGAGAGAGAGAGAGGCTGAGGCGGCTCGGGCGCAGATCGCCGCGGATTATGAGATTCTAAAGGACCGGGTGCTGAAGAAGCGCCGGGAGCAGCAGCGGCAGGTCCAGCAGGCGACACCCACGAGGACCGGATCAGCGTTCACCTCCCTCGACGACATCGTGTCCCTGGGGGACCCTTCTGTGGTGCGAGGACGGTTGCAGCGGCCCGAGGTGTCGACGGCGTCGAGGCCTCCTCTCCTAGACCGGCGTCGGGAGAGGGAGGAGGAGGAGGTGAGCAACTCACGTAGGTAGAGGCCTAGTGAGGGGGAGCGGAGAGAGGAGTGAGGAGCGGGGCTCCGGTTGTACTTCCAGGGGTATGCCCCTGTCATGATATGTACATGGACCTGATCAGGATAATTGAATATTGTGGACTTTTGTGAGCCTTTGTGCACTTGAGCGTTTTGCTTCTGTTCCTGCATTCCACAACACTTAAAGAGAACAGGTTAGTGAAAATCTATTTTTAGCCCCTTGCCTACGATGTACCTTTCTTGAGATCTGGTCAAGGGGTTAATTTCTAATCAAAGATAGGAACGAAATAAAATAATCGAAAGGAAATATGCACATGCATTTTTTTTTGTTTTTTTTGAAAATAAGCAAAAATGTTAGTGTTTGGACATAGTACCACTATTTTTTTTGGATTTTTTGATTTTTCTAATTTTTTTGGCTTTTTGAAAATAAAGGAGAAAATACGGAAGAAAATATGTACAACGTGAAATATATACATCAAGGGACTCTCTTTTTGTTGTTTTTGCATTTTTGTATTTTTTTTTGGATTTTTGGACTCTAAGACACATATTCATCACATGTTGCGGTATAGGGTTTACACGATCTACTTAACCACAGAGGCCAAGAGTAAGGAGGGACGTGCATGAAATTTTTGATGTTGGAAATTGCCCCTAGCCTTCTTGATATTTTCCACTACGGAGAATCTTATACAATCAAATTGCCCCTAGAGGGAGGAATGGGAAGAAATGTATAGGAAGTCATGTAAGGTTTTGGTTCAAACTACTTTTTGTTTCCAAATCGACATTCCATACTAAAAGGACTTAGTCAACATTTGTTTTCAGGGGACTTTTTCATTTTATTTTGATTTCAGAGGTGGAGGCACGTACTTTTTGCTACCTCCTTGAGTTGGTCAGCCTTTTTCTGGGTACGTACTTTTTGCTACCATTTTTTGACTTTTTGGCTCTTCTTTTCCCCTATTGAGGCTTGGTTTAGCATTTTTCCCCTTGTTTTTCTTCTTAGTTACCCCTATTTTTATGATGACTTTTGCCCCTTTAGATGGGAGCGGATGGTCCCCTACTTGTAGTTTGTTCTACCTCTAGACGTGACTGAGTGAGAAAGAATAGGGGAAACACATTGTCCGGATCAGACTGTCCGAGTGTACTTGTGATTTTCCAGTTAGGGGTAGTATTCCAACATCGTGTGGTGTGTGAATAAACCCTTCCTTACTAATGACCAATTGGAAAAGTAGGAAAAGTAGACCCACACCTTAACAAGTGATGAATGACCGACTTGACGGACGGATTGACTAAGGGTAGAATTTCTTGAGGTAGTGCGACAACTCGACTCCTTCAGCATCTACCAACCTATAAGCGTTCCCTGAATAAACTTCTTTGACAACGAACGGACCTTCCCAATTTTCTTGCAATTTGCTCCTGGGACCTGGTGCTTTTAAGATTTTACGCTTAAGGACCATCTCACCCACTTCAAACTTTCTCTCAAGAACTTGTTTGGCATAAAAACGTGCAATTCTCTGACGATAGACTTGAGCATGGTCAGCCGCTATCATTCTCCTTTCATCTAAGAGTTCAAGTTGTGCCAACAAGGCTTCCCGACATTTATCAGGATCTAGTTCGGAATCCAATTGAACTCTAAGCGAAGGGACGAAGATCTCATATGGGAGTATCGCATCCGATCCGTATGTCAAAGCATAGGGGGTTTGCCCCGTAGGAGTGCAGACGGAGGTGCGATAAGCCCAAAGAGCATCAACTAAGCGGTCTGGCCAGTCAGCATTGTTATGAGATCTGCATGTTTTCTTTATGATTTTAATGAGAGTTTTATTAGTAGCTTTCGCTTGTCCATTACCTTGTGGATAATATGGGGATGAATGATGCAAATTAATGCCATATTTACCACACATGTCGCGAAGCTCCTGTGAAGTAAATTGCAGTCCGTTGTCGGTGACGATGTCCCGAGGCACGCCAAATCTTGCAAGGATGTTGCGCCTGATGAACTTGACGACTGTTGAAGCTTTGACCTCTATGAACGTCTCTGCTTCAGCCCACTTCATGAAGTATTCCGTGGCGGTCAAAATGAAAGACTTCTTACGGATTTCTCCGGTTCTGTCCGCAAGAGGTCCGACCACGTCAAATGCCCACATGGCGAAAGGCCATGGAGCGATAAGGGGATGAAGAGAGGAAGGAGCATGAATTTTGTCACCGTGCAATTGACATTTAGCACAGTGACGGACAAAATGGCGACAGTCCTCTTCCATGGTGGGCCAATAATAGTGTCTTAGCAATTTCTGGGCAATTGCTCTACCATTAACATGGCCACCACATTCGCTAGAGTGAGCGGCTTCAACAACATTTTGAGATTCGAATTCATCGAGGCAACGGAGATAGACCCCGCTGAGAGACTTTTTGTACAGAATGCCACCTATGATCTTGTACCGCTCGGAGACACGGCGAATAGCCCGTCTATCATCAGAGGTGGCATAATCAGGGAAGGATCCATCTTTGAGGAAGTTTTCGATGTCAAAATACCAGGGATGGCCATATTCAAGGTCAATTTCTGGCTCTTTCGAGAGCGCATGGACCCGAAGGGATGGAGAAGGACGCACGAGCCGAGAGAACCACGGATCGACATGAGAAGGGACTCTTAATCTCTGGACAGAGACGGTTTCAGACGACTTTCCCAAAGGGATGGGAATGGAAGACGCGAGGGAAGCGAGTGAATCTGCTAGGATATTTTGGGCCCGGAGTGTGAACTAAGGTGAGCTTCCTAAACTGTCGGACTACTTTTCCTACCAACTCTTGGTATGGTTTCAGCTTGGGGTCCCGGGTCTGGTACTTACTGAGGGATTGCCGGAGTATTAACTGCGAATCTCCAATTATCCTTAACACCTTGACTCTGAGCAATAAAGCCATTTTCAGCCCAACTAGAGCGCCTCGTACTCAGCCACATTGTTCGTGGCTCGGAGGTTAATTGGTAGGCGTGCGGAATGACTACCCCTTCCGGTGAGAGGAGGACTGCCCCTATCCCACACCCTTTGGAATTGAGAGCCCCGTCGAAGTAATGCACCCATGAAGGTTCACCATCAATAATGGCTCCTAACTCTTCATCGGAAAAGCTTTCATCAACGGGAGAGTATAAAGGTAAGGGGTGGTGGGCCAAATGCTCGGCTATGGCATGCCCCTTGATTGACTTTTGGTTGACATAGGTGATATCAAATTGGTTAAGGAAGATTTGCCACCTCATCAACCGCTCAATCAGGATGGGCTTCTCAAGCAAGTACCGAATAGGGTCCATACGCGCCAGAAGTTTTACTTCATGAGCCAAGAAATAGTGCTTTAACTTCTGGGCAACCTAGACGACGGCCGCGCACGTTCTTTCCATGGCGGTGTACTTCTTTTCAGCCTCATTGAACAACTTGGATAAATAGTACACCGCTCTCTCCTTCTTCTCGTCGTCGTATTGGGCCAAAACCGCTCCGGTTGAATCTTCTGTGGTGGACACATAGAGCAGTAAAGGCCGACCCGGGACCGGAGGAGCGAGAACAAGGGGATTAAAAAGATAGCTCTTCAATTCATCAAAGGCCTTCTGACATTTATCGTCCCAATCAAACTTCGCCTCTCCTCTAAGCATCTCGTAGAAGGGCTTACAGCGGATTGAATGCTGGGAGATGAATCTCCTAATGAACTGGAGTCTGCCAATTAGTCCTCTGACTTCTCTGATATTCCTAGGAGGAGGCATGTTGATTATTGCTTTGGCCTTGTTAGGATCAATTTCAATTCCCCGCTTGCTAACGATGAACCCAAGCAATTTTCCCGAAGAAACACCAAAAACACACTTCTTGGGGTTCATCTTAAGATTGTGCTCTCTAGACCTTTGGAGAACTGCCCGGAGGACCTCAGTATGGCCATGTCGGGTCTTTGATTTTATTAAGACATCGTCCACATAGACCTCCATGTGCACATGCATCATGTCATGAAAAATTGCCATCATTGCCCTTTGATAGGTTGCTCCCGCATTCTTTAATCCGAAGGGCATGACGATATAACAATAAGTTCCCCAGGGTGTTGTAAATGAAGTTTTCTTCTGGTCTTCCTCTGCCAAGCGAATCTGGTTGTACCCAGAGAAACCATCCATAAATGACAACAATTCGAAACCGACAGTATTGTCCACTAGGACATCTATGTGTGGGAGAGGGAAATCGTCCTTTGGGCAAGCACGATTAAGGTCACGGAAATCTATACAGATTCTAACCTTACCATCCTTCTTCATTACAGGGACGATATTAGCTACCCACTGTGGATATAGCACGACCCTAATAAATTTGGCTTTGTGCAACTTGTCAACCTCCTCTTTGATCTTGAGTGCAAGCTTAGGATGTAGCCTTCTCAACTTTTGCTTGATTGCTTTTGCGTCAGCTTTTAGGACCAACCGGTGCTCAACCAAAGAGGTGTCGAGTCCCGGCATGTCCTCATAAGACCAAGCAAATCCGTTGGAGAATTCTTTAAGGATGGCTACCAGAGCTTCTTCTTCTTCAACACTCACGTTGGCACTAATTAAAACTGTCTTCGGGGATTCTTCAGTGCCAAGGTTGACTTCTTTAGTGGGCTCGTCTGCAGCCATGGTTGGCTCGTCGAACCTCTTTGTACCATCCACATAAGAGCTCACTGGGTCTTCTTCTCCCGACCCAAGATCTCCCAACTTACCCTCCTCATCAAAATCTAACAAATAAACTCCTAAACCGTCATCTACGGAGTCACCTTCCTCAAAGTCAGACTCGATGAGAGCAGGATCCTCAAGAAACTCTGGGACTTGACTTAACTTAGCACATCTCTCAGCCAAGGCCATGACAAAACGGGCAGGGACTTGCCTACCCTTCTCCTTGTGCACACATGGCTGAGAGGAACTAGACTCTCCTAGACCTAGACCCGACCCTAAACTAGAATCTAGACCACTATTTACAGGACCGCTATGTACAGGGGAAGTGCCCCTAGAGGGGCAAGAGGAAGAGGAACTTAGGCTGGAAAGCGTCGGCCCCTGGCCGAGCGGAAGAGGTTCCAGGGAGGAAGGGTGCTCAATGGAGACCTCGGATTTCCAATTTTCAAAATTGGCATTTTTTTTTGGGAGTCAAGGCCAAGAACCATGATTTGCTGACTCAAGGTAGCCTTGACTGGCGAGATGAGGGATGGAGAAAAGACAGGGGGAGAAAGAGGAAAAGAGGGAGCGGTCAAGGGAGATTGTGAGGAGGACAGAGATGATGATGGTGAAGATGGGGAAGAGGGGAGATCAGACCCAAAGAGTGAGAGGAGGCCAAAATCGTCAGAAATGTCCTCTATTTCTACCACCTCATCCTCTTCTTCTTCATCCTCGCTCTCAGAGCAAGGTATTTCATCTATTAAGGGCTCCCTGGTCCCCAACTGGGTTGGCCCCTGGACAAAATGCTCCTTTAAAGTCCAGGTAAGAGGTTGATAGGGTATAAACGGGTTCGGATGGACAGGGTCTGGGAGGAAACCTAGACCGGCCTTGGCTAACAACCTTCTAATAGCCTGGACACTCTGGACCTCTCCTTGTTCGTCCGCGCCTAACCCGCGGCCATGAGCATAGCCGATATTGGCCATCACTTCCCAACCTTTTCCCGGAGGACAGGGGACATGGGGTTCTTCAGCAGGCTGGGGAGGTTGGCTAAGGTCACAGGGTAAGGGGAAGTCAAAGATTGACATGACTGGTTTCTTCCCCTTATATGGAATGAAAAGGTGCGACATCTGCTCCGAGGTAATGGCATTGAGGGTCTCCAAAATGGGAATGCTCTTAATCTTGATTACCCGCCCATTGAAAGGAAATTTGAAGCACTGGTGGGCGGTGGAAGGGACCCCTAGAGTCTGTTCTAGCCAAGGACGATCGAGAATGGCCTTGTAGGCCGGATCGACGTCAAGAACTAGGAACTCAGTGGACATAGTGATAGGTCCGATTCCTAACTTAAGAGCAATTTTACCTTTGGCAACCCTTTTGGAGTTGTCATAGGCAGCGATGGTGGAGCAGCTCTTCTCCAGATTCTCTTCCCCTAAACCCAACTGCTTAAGGGTATTCATCGGACAGACATTGATAGATGCTCCGGTGTCGATAAGAGTGGAGTCCACCGAAACCCCATTGAGGTTGATGGTGAGACAAAGAGGGAGCGAACGACACTCGGGGGTGGCGAGATCCTTGTCCGAGAAAGAGATTGAGGGTCCTTGGGTGAGGGAGAGAATGGCGCCGGTGACCCACTAGGAGGGAGATCATCATTGACCATGATTTTTGGAGGAACTGAAGGAGAGTGGATTGATGTGATGGCGACCTCCGAATCAATTCTAAAATAGACACCCTCGCGGGGTCTTATCAAGATGTTGGAGAATATCATATTCAGTGCCGGCCGGGGGTGGAGGCCCATTATCCTCCTCATCTTGGGATGTCCGCGGAGGTGGAGGAACAATTCGATTCCTAAGGGTGACATGAACGGCCTCCTAGGACTGAGGGCGGATGAGCTGGAGGGGTCTGGTAGATGGCTCACAGGTAGGGGAAGTGAGGATGGTGGGGTAGGCATCCTGTGGAGGTCGGATGAGCATTAAGGGTCTTTCCTCTAGGATGGCATCTACCGATGTGGAAGGCTCCTGAGACTCGGCAGTGGGACACAGGTACCATTCTTCGAAATCTTCTACCCCCCACTGTTGCTCTCTCCTCACAACCCGGGGTCCTGAGTATATTATGGTATGCACACTCTCATGGGTTTTAGAGGAGGGATTGTTGCTTTGGTGGTTGGGGAGAGGGTTACTGAAAATGCCAAGGTCTTTTTTGGTGTACCTAGACTTTGCTATGGCCACCTTGACGTCATCCCAGTTGATTCTACCTTGGTCATTCATATCATAGACCCAGTCACGAAAGGTAAAGCAATTGTTGATGAAGTGACCATGGGCCCTATGATATGGGCAGTACTTGGAGGTGTCCACCCTTGGATTGATGTTCTCCCTTTCTGGGGGGAGTTGAATTGCATCGCAGGACATGAGGGCGAAGAATACGTCCTCTAGAGTCTCAGAAAGAGGAGGGTAATGTGACCTTTTGGGGCCAGGTCGGGTGTAGCCAACAGGAGGAGGAACGACAGAGTAAGACTTGGAGGGATGAGATGGGAATTGGTGAGGGTTGGAAGAAGTGGATGGAGGATTGGAGGATTTGTTCGGAGGCCTCAACGACTGACTGCAAGCATTGATGGACTCGTTGACGGTCACCCCTTCGGTGGTAGGTGCCGCGGGAGCCTTACGTCCCTTGGGCTTCCCTTCGAAGAAGTGGGGCAGAGAGGAGTCCTTGATTTGGGTCTGGACCACCCTAGCTCGGTTGTATAGATGCGCGAATGAGGGGAACTCACTCAACATCAAGATGGAACGGAGAGCAGGGGTGGTGTTGGTGACCAACATGGTGATGGCTTGGGACTCCGGAATGGGAATGTCTGCCCTAGACGCCATGGATCTCCACCGATTGGCATATGTGACGAAGTCTTCGTCCGGATTCATCTTTTCTGCCACCAAGTCAGGAAGTGTAGGGACTTGGGTGGCCATATATGAAAAATGGGAGATGAATTGCTCGGAGACTATGTCGAAATTAATGAGGTCCGACGCGGGTAGAGAGGTGAACCACCTCAAAGCTTCCCCTTCTAACGATTGTTGGAAGAGGTGCACTAAAAGAACCCGATCGTATAACCATCGGTGGGAATCCATGGTGAATCCAGCAAGATGGTACTGGGGGTCAGAGGTCCCGTCGTACTTGTAGTACTTTGGGGCCTTGTAACCCAGAGGGAAGTATACATTAGGAAGCTTGCAGTAACTCTGGAGGGAATGAGGTTTTGAGAGGGATAGTGATTCAGCAAGAAGCTTCCTCACGAGTCCCTCCACCTCCGAACGGGGGACAGATTCGGATTGAACGGGGGGTGTGATTTGAACATGTGGCGATTGGGCAGGAGGAGGAGTGAGAATAGGAGTAGGGAACGGAGTGGGGGTAGGGGAAGGAGTGAAGGTAGAGACGGGCACCTGGGGTGAGGTGACCGGCCTAAGAGTGGGCCTAGATGTAGAGGCGTTGAAGGGGGACGGGGATGGAGTGGAAGGAGACGTCGCTGCCCGGATGGTATGCTTGGAAAGCATTGAAATAATTTCATCGGGCGAATAGCGAGACATGAGTTTAGAAAACTCGGGGTCCTCTTGAGCACTTTGGGCATGAGTGGGGTTAACCTCAAGCTGACTTCCTCATTGTCGGCCCGGGAGGATGATTGGACTGATTCCTCGGGCTGAATGTTAGTGTTTATCATACCGACAATTTCATTGACATTATCATCATCATACTCAAATGCCGATTTATTAAGCATGTTGACAGGGTCCAACCAGGTGTCCATTAGCACACAACCTACTGATTTTAAAATGGTTAAAATTGACTAACTTCACTGTTTTTAGCAGAAGTATGGATTTCTACCAAACAATGTTATCAACCAACGTCCTCAAGATTTTTAAAGATCAAAGTTATGTGTTTAATCTTGACTTGATTAAAAAGGCCGTCCACTCAAATTTGACTTGAATCCCAGTGAGTAGGTTGTTGGGTTGAGTGTGTTTTGGAACTTCCTAAAGTTGTAATTTAATGATATCCAATGAACATCACTCATATCTTGATTTTGATGATGACATACTGTGATATTGATGATGACATATTTGTGATTTTAATGATGAGATATTGTGACATGTTGTGATTTTGATGATGATATGTTGAACATGTTATACATCTTGTACATATCACAATAATGCTTAAACAACATGTTTTTGATGTTTAATATCTCATATTTTAATGATAATATCTTGTACTAATGGTTTATGTGTTAAATTTTCAGGTTCACACATTTTTGTCTTGGTAGTGTCGACACTAGATCAAAGCAGGTCGACACTAGTCCCAGATTCCAGAAGACCCAGTTGCCAGACTGGGACAGCAGGTCGACACTAGCTCAAAGCAGGTCGACACTAGTCCCAGATTCCAGAAGGCCAGGTCGACACTAGCTCAAAGCAGGTCGACACTAGTCCCAGATTTCAGAAGGGTAGGTCGACACTAGCTCAGGGCAGGTCGACACTAGACCCAGTTTCCAGCAGACTAGTTTGCAGAAATGGGATAGCAGGTCGACACTAGTAAGGGCAGGTCGACACACTCCGGCTGAAAGTCAAAATCGTGAATTTCTCTGTACATGTGGCTACTTGGGATTTAGGGGATTTGACCTAGGGTTCCGTGCCCATTCACCCCAAAGCACTTTATGGACATATGGGGCTATAAATACCCATGTTCCTTGTACCCCAAAGGCAAGAGAGCCCATACACTTCCAGAAGAAGCCTTTTGGCGGCCAAAGGGGGTTCTCTAGATCTGTCTCCATCTCCAGAAGCTACAAGCCATCCTTTCACGTGGAAGGACAAGGGAATCAAGGGGAATCCCTGGAGAGAAGGTTGCTGTGCAAGGCAAGGGAGCAGATCCAACTGAAGAGGCTCAGGAGAAGAAGGATTTCTGGCATTCCAGATGCCATCAAAGTAGAGCATCGCCAATTGAGGAGAATCTCCATTGATTTCCATCAAGCCTCCTCAATTGAAGTCTCTGCAAGGCCTCTTCATCGAAGAACACTCTTTCTACATCCATTTCCCTCATCTCAGAGTTTGTTCTTCTTTATTTCGTCTGTGAGATTTGTGCATGAAGTTCTGCACAAATTTTCTGTGTACGAATCTATTTTGAATCAGATCATTGCTAGAGGATCTGATCTCTTTTGTGCTTGATCTAGCTTCTGTACTCTGAGCCGTCGAGCTCTGGTTTGTGAGTCGTCGCACTCATTGTGTGGTTTGAGCCGTTGTGCTCAATTTGGAGTCGCCGTACTCCGGTTGTTGTTTGAGCCGTCGTGCTCAGTTTGGAGTCGTCGCGCTCCAAGTGTTTTTGAGTCGTCGTGCTCAAGGGTGTTTGGAGTCGTCGTGCTCCTGTGTGAGTTGTACTCAGGGTATTTGAGTAGTGTGGCCTCACTGTGTGAGGGGTGGACGTAGGAGTCACTGGAGGTGATTTCCGAACCACCTAAAAATCCTCTGTGCAATGGTTTGAATTGTGGTTTGCCTTTGTATCTCGCTAGATGCATGCATAGGGATTTCATTCACACTGCAAATTGATTTGCTTACACACTCTAATCACACTTCAGATCAGTAAATTGTTTGGGTGAATTGATCTCTGATTCGGAGTAATTTTTAATTGCTTAAGCTTCCGCGTTAATTGGCATTAGATCTATTCAACCCCCCCTTCTAGATCTGATCCATCCACCCATTCGTTCCTAACAATTGGTATCAGAGCGGGTTTACTGTTCATCAGTTGTGTTTTCGGATGATCTGTCTCTGTGTGATTAATCGCTCTGGTTCCTAACAATTGGTATCAGAGCGGGTTGATGTCTATTTCTGATCTGATTTGATTGCTTCTGTTTGATCTATGTATTAATTGCTTAAACTGTTTGCTTGATCGTTCACTGTCCTTGTGTGTTTAATCGCTCTGATTCCTACCTTTGGTACTAGAGCAGGTTAACCACTCTAATTGTTAGATCTAATTCTTTGTTACATTGATTCTCTGTGATTAGATCTAATAGTCTTTTGAGTTTTGGTGTAATGGAAAATTGTCTTAATCTACATGAATTTCCTGTTACAATTCCAGAGAAATCCCCAAGCTTATTTTCATTGGATTTCTCAAAGGACTCACAAAGACAAAGAGCAAAAGAAACCCACAAGCACTCAATGGCAAAGAAGAGCTTCAATGAATCCAGAAAATCAACAATTCAAAATACTTCGGCTCTAACAGCACATTCCACGAGATCAGAGCATTCTTCATCCTCTTCAGAACACAAGAGCTCAAATAAGTCTAAAAGGTCAGGTAAATCAACTCCAGATTCATTTGTGTATTCTAATTCTGATTCTGATGAAGATGAAGGTATGTCTTATGTTGAATTGATTGAATTCTGTAAGAAGTTACAAATCTTAATGCAAAGCTGAACACTAAGAATAAAGATTTGAAAAATACTTTAAAACATTACCATAAAGAAAGTGAAAATTTGAAAAATACACTTGAATTGCACCAGAACAATGATAAGGATCTTTCAGAAGAAAATGATAATTTGAAAAATGAAGTTGAAAAATTAAATTCTGAAAAAGAGAATTTGGAAGATGAACTCCAAATCTGTGAAAATAAACTGAATGTATTGAAAGAAAATCATGAGCTATTGAAATCAAAACTCATTGATCTGGAAAATGAAAAAGAAGAATTGATTGATCTCAATAACAACTTCAAATTTGATAATGATCAATTAAACAAACAAATCTCTAATATGGCTCATGATCATCAAATAAATGAAAGATGCAAACAACTTGTTGAAGAAAATCATCATTTAAAAAGGAAGATTGAATGCTTGTACCATGACAAATCATTGGACAATGAATGTAGCAATTTGAGTAATAAAATCGCCGATTTGGAAAAACAAATTGCTCAATTTGAAAATGAAAAGAACAAGATGAAAAATGGTTTGGATGTCATGCTAAACAAGCTTCAAATTTCAGAAAAGGAAGTAATTGCATTAAAATCTGAAAAACAAAAGATTCAAATGAATTGAAGAACACAAGTCTTGCTTCTGTTAAAAATAAGAAAAATGAAAAGAAAAGCACAATAACTTCTATTAAAACTGTTGTGAACAAGAACCTTGATATCTCTAATGAAAAACTTGTGAAAGTTCTTGTTCAGAAACAGACAGGGAAAGAGAGGAATGCTACTGTCAAGAGCACTCATCTACTTCCTCCATCAATCCAAAAAGTTCCAAGGCAAATTTCAAATTCACATCATGCCAAGAGCTACAAAAAGGCATCTCCTTCTTCTCATAGTAAGCCTCCTCACATAAAAAGGAGATTTCAGCAAATGCATATATGCCAAGGTAAGTACCAGGTAAGAAATCCTCTCATTTGATTTAATTGTAATAAACCTGGTCATCTTGCCAAACATTGTCGGAATAAAGATCAACATTTCAATAAACATGCCAAGTCAGTCTAATGCTTTTATTGTCATAAATTTGAGCATACTTCTAGGGAATGTTGGTATAGAATTGATAATCTTGTGCATGCTCCCATGTTTAATGTTAATGTACATAAGAATAAAGATCATGTTCATGCTGAAAACACTCAGAAATTCTATGTACATGAAAAAAGAACTATTGCTCAAATGATCTCATCTAAATTCCATGTTAAAAATCTCAATGATAAAAATCTGAAAAATAGAAAACAAAATGTTCAGTATGTCAGTGGTGCATTCTATACCAATAACTCTAAGATTAGAAACCAAGATTCCAGTGTTTCTAGTCTTCAGAAAAATGCACCCAATATAAAATCTTTTTGGATTCAAAAATCATTGTTGCAAATTCATGGAAGATCCTTAGGACCCAAACAAGTTTGGGTTCTAAAATGTGCTGCTTGAATGCTGGATGTAGGGATCCTTGTAGTCAATTTCACAGATGAAGGCTTCATGACAAAGGCTACAAGGAAAGTAAGTGAAGAGAATGAAAGAAAATGAAAATCTCACCAGGTAAATACTTCTGAGAGATTCCCTGCTAAATAAAAACTGAAATCAATTGGGCTCTTATGCAAAGATCAATTGGTATATCAAATGGTGAACTGTGGAAGGACAAGTCATGATTGTCTGGAAACTATCATTATGTGTGAGGAATAACCTCCGCCAAGTACCAATGATCTTCCTTGTGTAAGAGTCATTAATTAAAAAAAAAATTAAAAAAAATGGTTGTCATTGAAAAATGAGTGCTTGTTTATTTCATCTCTTCCATGATGATTTTAGCCTGAATTACTTGCAAAAATTTCACATCATTCACATGTAACTAAGAATCATGATTTTGTTGAAAATGCTCAGAAACTCCATGTGAATATAAATTGAACACTTCATGAAAACATAGATGCATTGAGCAAGGCAAAAAGAAAATTTGGAACTAATTCAGCTCATAGTTCTGTCAATGAAAGAAATGCATCTATACCAAAAATAAAATCATTTTGGATTCAAAAATCTGTATTGCACTTTAACATTGATTTTATTGCAGGACCTAAGCAAGTGTGGGTCCCAGAACCAGCTTGATCAGCAAGCTGAGGAGTCTTGCAGCCATACATTGTAAATGGATTCAAGATATTAACTGTGCAAGGCTAGAAATGATTGGAGAACACAGGTAAAATCTTTGAAAAAGAAATGAAGACTGTTCAGGTAAAATTTCTTTATCATTTCAAACTTGAATTGCTTGAATTGAGATGAATGTTTAATTTTTATCTGAATAATGAGAAATGTGTATCAATGCTACTCCCAACAATGAACTTTATGTCATAACAATTGGAATCATGTTTGTGTGCATGTCAACTGATTTGATTTTTTGGTATATCAAATAATGACATGTGGAAGAACAAGTTATGCTTGTTTGGAAACTATCATTATGCGTGAGTAAAATACTCCGCCAAGTACCAAAAGTCATGTTATGCTTAAAGCTAATTGTGCTCATAATCATGTGTGAATTGCTTGCTAACTTTTTCATTCCATGCACATATTAAAGGGGAGTAAATTTGAAAAAAGTGCAAAAATATTTTTCAATAAATGCAATGAATTTCAAGCTAAAAATAAAGTGTAATTGACCCTTTTTGCAGTGACTATGGGGTATATCAAATGGTGAAATGTGAAAGGACAAGTTAGGCTTGTCTGGAAACTATCATCATGCGTGAGAAAAATTCTCCGCCAAGTATCAATAGTCTTTTCTGCATAAAGGTCATCAAGCAAAATGAAAAATCTCAAAAACTTTATTTTCAGTCTTTGAAAAACTTTTCTCCTTCAATAAATTGTCATGTTGATGTATGCTTGATCATGTTCATACTCTTTCTGTGCAAACTGCTTGAAATGAACATATCTGAATTGCTTAAATGATCATTTCATATCATGCATATCTTATGGGGGAGTGAATTCGAAAGAATCTTTGAGTGAAATGCTGGAGAAATTTGCTGGAAAAATATTCTGTCATATCTGATTCATCATCAACTCCCTTTCAATAGTTGACAAATGTTCTTGCAACTAAATTCCTCACTCTTACATTGCATTGGCATTCTTGGTATATCAAATGGTGATTTGAAGAAAGACAAGTCAGACTTGTCTGGACACTTTCACTATGTGTGAGTATATGTCTCCACCAAGTATCAAGTGCCTTGTATGCAATTGTTGAGGGGGAGTCATTGTCTTTCAATAAAAACATTCATGTTCATTCTGCCTTCATGTCATTCCATTTCTATTCCTCCTATAATCCTCATGTTCACCTTGTGAGGGGAGTTACATGAAAAGGGGAAGTCATTGTTATATTTCTTGACCTTACTTGTCTATTTTGAACCCCAAAATCATCAGAATTTTTGAGTCCTTGTGCTATTTTCTTATGAGAGAATTAAAACATTGAAACTAAACTCATTGTGCATTTAGTTTAATTTCAAAGATTCAGTATCATTTCAAGGTTAAGCAATCATAATACTGAATGTTTTTAAAATGATTTGCAAAACACTATTATAGACACATGAGTGGCTTTAATATTTCACATGTGTATGTTTAAGCTTTATTTTTACCACATGTTAAGAATAATTTTTCTAAATTCATAGTCATGACTTTTCTGGTCAAAGCAAAAATATTCCTGTAAAATGTCAAAAGAAAAATGATCAATCTGGAAAGATACAAACAGAGCAATGCAAATGCTTGAACCACTGAGTAACTGGGCCATTTCACCTGACAAGTGATTTGTTTCGCGTCAAAAAGTGGAAATCAAAATTTTCAACTCTGTATAAGATAATGAAAGTTAAACCACTTAGTAATCAGGAGGTCTTGCATCTGATCAATGTGATTTCTTGCACTGAAAAGTGAGATTTAACTAATTTATTCTTGTATTCTTTTCCAGTTAAAATTGAAAGAAAATCAAAAAGACATGATAGAAAAGCTTAAGACCTTAATTAAGTTCATGTTTACTGAGTTTAGACCTATTATTTTACGTTGTGTTAAACTTAAAGCTCCTAACATCCTTGTTAAATATTTCTACTCATTCATATAGGTCACCTTATTTCACATGTGCATCATTATTTTAACCACATTCAGATCATTATCATTTGCTATTCTTTGTATTGAGTGTGTCTTTGTGATTAAACTTTGTTGCACAATAACAAAAACACAATAATTTCTCTCAACTGATAATATCACTTTGCCTCACTTATTTTGAATGCCTCTGACCATTTATTCCCTACATTTCATTTCTTGATCTCCTACAATCTTTATTTCTCTCTCTTGTCTATCCTTTTGATGCTGTCAAAAAGGGGGAGAAAAAGGCACATCAAAAAGGGGGAGAAAAGGGCTTTCCAAAAAGGGGGAGAAAAGGCCTTCAAAGGGGGAGAAAGTTCTTTAAAGGAGAAAGGTCAAAGTGTGTTTATGGTCAAAGGGGGAATTATTGCAGTTAAGGGAGTCAAGATATTGGGAGATTGTGCATATGTTTTGTCATCATCAAAAAGGGGGAGATTGTTGGGTTGAGTGTGTTTTGGAACTTCCTAAAGTTGTAATTTAATGATATCCAATGAACATCACTCATATCTTGATTTTGATGATGACATACTGTGATATTGATGATGACATATTGTGATTTTAATGATGAGATATTGTGACATGTTGTGATTTTGATGATGATATGTTGAACATGTTATACATCTTGTACATATCACAATAATGCTTAAACAACATGTTTTTGATGTTTAATATCTCATATTTTAATGATAATATCTTGTACTAATGGTTTATGTGTTAAATTTTCAGGTTCACACATTTTTGTCTTGGTAGTGTCGACACTAGATCAAAGCAGGTCGACACTAGTCCCAGATTCCAGAAGACCCAGTTGCCAGACTGGGACAGCAGGTCGACACTAGCTCAAAGCAGGTCGACACTAGTCCCAGATTCCAGAAGGGCAGGTCGACACTAGCTCAGGGCAGGTCGACACTAGACCCAGTTTCCAGCAGACTAGTTTGCAGAAATGGGATAGCAGGTCGACACTAGTAAGGGCAGGTCGACACACTCCGGCTGAAAGTCAAAATCGTGAATTTCTCTGTACATGTGGCTACTTGGGATTTAGGGGATTTGACCTAGGGTTCCGTGCCCATTCACCCCAAAGCACTTTATGGACATATGGGGCTATAAATACCCATGTTCCTTGTACCCCAAAGGCAAGAGAGCCCATACACTTCCAGAAGAAGCCTTTTGGCGGCCAAAGGGGGTTCTCTAGATCTGTCTCCATCTCCAGAAGCTACAAGCCATCCTTTCACGTGGAAGGACAAGGGAATCAAGGGGAATCCCTGGAGAGAAGGTTGCTGTGCAAGGCAAGGGAGCAGATCCAACTGAAGAGGCTCAGGAGAAGAAGGATTTCTGGCATTCCAGATGCCATCAAAGCAGAGCATCGCCAATTAAGGAGAATCTCCATCGATTTCCATCAAGCCTCCTCATTTGAAGTCTCTGCAAGGCCTCTTCATCGAAGAACACTTTTTCTACATCCATTTCCCTCATCTCAGAGTTTGTTCTTCTTTATTTCGTCTGTGAGATTTGTGCATGAAGTTCTACACAAATTTTCTGTGTACGAATCTGTTTTGAATCAGATCATTGCTAGAGGATCTGATCTCTTTTGTGCTTGATCTAGCTTCTGTACTCTGAGCCGTCGAGCTCTGGTTTGTGAATCGTCGCACTCACTGTGTGGTTTGAGCCGTTGTGCTCAATTTGGAGTCGCCGTACTCCGGTTGTTGTTTGAGCTGTCGTGCTCAGTTTGGAGTCGTCGCGCTCCAGGTGTTTTTGAGTCGTCGTACTCAAGGGTGTTTGGAGTCGTCGTGCTCCTGTGTGAGTTGTACTCAGGGTATTTGAGTAGTGTGGCCTCACTGTGTGAGGGGTGGACGTAGGAGTCACTGGAGGTGATTTCCGAACCACCTAAAAATCCTCTGTGCAATGGTTTGAATTGTGGTTTGCCTTTGTATCTCGCTAGATGCATGCATAGGGATTTCGTTCACACTGCAAATTGATTTGCTCACACACTCTAATCACACTTCAGATCAGTAAATTGTTTGGGTGAATTGATCTCTGATTCGAAGTAATTTTTAATTGCTTAAGCTTCCGCGTTAATTGGTATTAGATCTATTCAACCCCCCCTTCTAGATCTGATCCATCCACCCATCCGTTCCTAACATAGGTGAGCTAGACAGGGCGGGAAAAGGTCCTCCTGCCCCGTACCGTGAGGGAATCCACGGAATTTAGGGACTTACAGAGTTTTCCTTGGAGCCAACCCGATTTACCCGAGAGGGAATCCCCGAGTAAAAGGTTGTAAACCAAGGAAGGGTGATCTTAAAATGTGAGGGGAGGCTAGAAGAGGTGAGAAAAGTGACCCCCCAGTGACTGAGGACTGTTAGTAACAAACAGTAAGCAAACAGAAACAAAAATCACAACAAAACAACAAAAAAAAACAGGGAAAAGCATGCCTCTGTGAAACTAAACGTCAAGCAGGTGGACGCACAGTTCACGATCAACGGGTAAACGGCATGATCGACGGACGCTGACAGATAATAGACGACACGAGAAATGGACGTTAAAAGTAAATAAATGGCAGGAACGGTTGACGTTTACCTGAATAGGCGGCAAGCTCTCTTGCCGTCTACCTGGCCGCAGTAAGACCACAGTGGCATAAGCTGTCCCACCGTGATCGCCAGAAAAGAGCTGTGGACGTCTCGTTTCCGCGCCGTCACCGGATCTCTCCGGTGCTTGCGGACGCCGCCGGACTCTCGTTGGCGATGAGGGGGTCGCCGGTTGACCACGTTGACCCTCTGGTTGACTGAGTTGACTAGAAGGAGAACGAGAAAAACAAGCGAAATGAAGGGGAGTTGGTGATCGCTAGGGCCTTACCTGTGCCCAAGGAGTGATGTGGTCGCGTTGAAGTGGTCGCCTCGTGCAGCGGATGGAGACGGGACCTCGTCTTCTCCTCCTTTGGCCGGCCAAAAGAGAAGAGCTCCGTAGTCTTCTGCGGGTTGTTCCTTCCACAAAACAAAACTCTATAAGACTAATAAAGAGTAGTAAAAGTACAAAAACGTGGGAAAACAACCCAAACAGAGAGTCCCGTACCCGTTGCAGACTTGAGAAGAGGGGTGGCCAAATGCTATGACCACCCTTCTTCCCTCCGTTTTTGGTTGGGAAACCCCTTTCTAGGTGTGTAGGGAGAGGACCTACGTGCCTAGAGTGAGTGGGAGAGTGTGTGTGATATGCAAAAGAACTAAAGAGTAAAAGGGAAAGAGAGAGGGATGGAGGTGTAGATCTTCGTTTGCAAGTGTATCAGCTCCTTGTAGGGCTCCTCCAGCTCCAAAGCAGCCCTCCTGGACGTCCCAAGTTGTGAGAGGAAGAAGAGGATGAGTGGTGGAAGGTTGGGTGCACTTTCTCTCCCTTCTCTCAAAGCTTCAGCATGTGGACGTCCAGCCTCCTTCCCCTGACTTAGAGAACCCTAGGGACTGTTATATAGACAGTGGGGTCGGAGTTCAGAGGCCTTGGATGCTCAAGTGTGAAGAAACACACTTGTACACATGGTCATCCTTGGATAAATGCTCCAACCAATGGGGAGAGGCCACATGGGATTTTTACTGGGTCAAGGGAGTGCCAAGGTGGCCCATATGCCCGTTGGGAACGGTCCCATGCGGTGCATGGGCGAGAGAAAGGTGCTAGTGGGCTATATTCTCGGGGCTGTTGCGCAGACCAGGTATACGAGATTGACGTCCAGAGATCAGGCCGCCAACCGCATGTAGACGTCCAGGGATGTGGACGTCTGTTTGGGTCAGCGTCAAGGGGGCTTGCCGTCAATCAGTAGTCGGCGGCAATCGATGTGTCCGTCTACATGGAATCCGAGGCTGGTCAACAAACGGTCAAACGAGGCTTAACGGGCCAAAAGAGCCTTGCGGGAGATGGGCCAAATCTCGCGTCTACACACTTGAAATCGTTAAAATTGCGCATATTGATATTGGATCTTTTAGATGTTTGGCATGACACCACATAAGCTAAATTAGTTGGCATTTCCATTAATCAGTATGAGATGTGCTATATGAGGTGATATGATATGCTATGTGAATTATATTGCATTTAGTTATTAGTCATATGATTTAAGATTCAATGCAACATTTTCTGAACTATCATTTAGTATTTTCTGTTTAGTAGTTCTTGATATTTGACATTTCTGTAATATATTTCTATCCTTAATATCCATTGCTCATACATCCTATCAACTTGTATACCTTGGACCTTATGGTGAAATCTGAATTTTACCATGTAAGATCACATCCTACTGGGCACTTTTGCTCATTATCTCCTACTCCTTTCAGGTGACCAGGGAAGGTCTAGTTTAGATGGGGAAACTGAGCGCTGAGCCGACCACAAAGAATAGATTATATTTTCTTTCTTTCTGTTAGAATTACGTTCAACAGGAATAATGTGACTAGCACCTAGTTGACTCTTACTTGATGTATATAGTTATCTTTCTGCTATAGTAGTGAATATTTTAAGTTAACTGTCTTTTGATATTAGTTAATGTCATTCTCAATAAACCATTTTATTAGGACATGAAAGAGTTGGTATCAAAGCATTAGGTTTACCTTTGACCATTAGACAAGATTTGTAAGATGGGGTAGAAATCTAAGATTAGGAAATAGTAGTAGTTATATTATGCATTTAATATGTTGTGTGTAACGGAATGGAAGTTAATGCACGTGAAAGGTTGCTTTTCGCTATGGAAATACTCCTCCAAAACATAGAAACCTATGCCAATACACAACAAGAACTTCATCTGCAGATCAAAGAGCAAGTGTTGAATTTGACAGGCAGGGCGTTATCAGTAGGAAATCCCCCGGTGGCACTTAAATATATGTCTTCAATCATGGCAAATCTAGATAATTTAAAGATATGGCAAGACATGCTTCAATTCCAGTGCAGTATTGAGATGTGATATCGGATGCAGTTCAAGAGCTACATTATGATAATGAAGAAGCTCAGGAAGTGTCTGCTAGATCGATTGCCCATGTGGAATAAATTGGGACCAAGAATGTTCTATTTATTTTTTAAAGACCTCTCTTTAGAATAGAGTATTGAGTAGTAAGTTAGTGAGTACCTATGATTTTTTATACTTGACTACTTTTGTTATGAACTTGTAGATCCTGACTCTTATCTTAGAAAGACTCAAGTATCCACAAAGAAAATATGAAAAAATGGGGGAAGATGGAGCACAAGTACTCTTGAATGTGTACGTGATCGCCTAACACATGAGGGTGTCGCAGGAGTGTAAATAAATAAGAAAATGTAGCAAGTGCAAATAAGGAGATTGATCGTGAAAAATGCCTTTGGCGGGGAGATTGAGAGTATGGGATTCTTCTCTTCTTCTACGAACACGGCCGGCCGTGGTAGAAGACTTCTTTAATTTGATTATCTTGAAACACCAAAAATAAAAGAAAGACAATATGGATTAGTAAAGTGAATGTATAGTATCAAATTCTTAAAGAGAAATAAAGGAGATGAAGCATAGAGTAGAACTCACATTGTTTGGCTTCTTAAACCCAATAAAGACATATGTAAGAAACATACATGCCGTGTGTGATTAAAAAGATTGTGTGCAATGTGCAAGTGTGCACTTCAGTGGAGATATATATCAATGTGGTGAGATGTGTATGGATAAATTAAAATAAAAAAATATAAAAGATAGATTTATTGGTATGTGGACTTCACTTCATAGCATAATTTATTTATATGATTTGCATGGATAGATTTAATTATATGTGATGGCCTTTTGCACAAAGGGAGAGAAAAAACATTAAAAGAGAATAATTAAAAAAAAATATAGGTTGCGAGAAAGAGAGAGATGGTGGATAGGAAGAAATAATTAAAAGATAGATAGAAGAGAGAGAAAGGTGGAAGAGGAGAAAAATAATAATAAGATAGAGAGAATGGGAAGAGGAAGTTGTTTAAAAAAAATAAGAAAAGAAGAGAGAGATCAGTGGGAGAGGGTAGAGAGAATAGAAGAGAGAGGATGAGTGGGAAGGGGGAGAGAGATTTAAAAAGAATAAGAAAAGAAGAGAGAGATTGGTGGGAGGGGGCAGAGAGAATAGAAGAGAGAGGATGAGTGGGAGGAATTTTTAAAAGAGAAAAGGAGAATAGGGAGGACAGAACCGATATGATTAAAAAAAAATAGAATAAAGTAGAGAAAAGAGAACCGAGAGTAGAGATTCAGAAAAATAAAAATAAAATAAAAAGTAAGATGACTTATTGGATAGCGTTACTTCCTTAACGTGGCAGTAGAGTTTCTTCCTTAAGCATGCATGGCATAGAGTTGCAATAAGAGATTTTATTGCAGAGGACGTGGAGTTTTAGTATGACAACTTCAAGAGGCACAGCCGTGCAGGGACGTGAAGTATGAACTGAGAAAACTTTCACAGCAGCGATATGTCGGCGCTCTTTGTGGCTAGGGTGTTTATGGTTTGGTCTATGGAAGATTTTTAAAAAGAGAAAGATTTTGTGCACTTTCAAAAGTACATAAATAGCAATCCACATAGGTAATTAGTTATGTGACACTATTTTTTTGGGTGTCACATGGGCTACCAACCCATGTGGATGGTGCCACATGGGCTAGTTGCTCATGTGGATTGCACTTTGTGCACTTTTGAAAGTGCACAAAGTCTTTCTCTTTTAAAAAAATCAAACCAAATTAAATTTAGATACAACTCGAACCAAACTAAATCAAAGTCTCTTGAAATCAAACCAAATCAAACTGAAATAAATTTGATTTGGTTCGGTTTAACTTGAAAATAAATAGACCTTTAGATTCTCTTAATCTTAAATAAGATTTTAATCACTTGTTTATCTAATAAATCACTATCAAATAAGATTTGAAATGAAGTATTAAATAGTGATGACTATATTACCCTCCATAATATGTATTTTTACGTAAATATATTGAATAAATTTGATAGATATCACTACAGGAGGATCAATATTTATCAATGAATATATGTCCGCGGCTGAAAATTCAAGGACAAAAGAGATATAATGCAGCGGCTATAATAGACCGCTGCCATAAAAATGTTTTGTCTGCGGTTAGCGTTACTCGCTGACAAAAGGTCAGCATACGTCAGCGGCTGACATGTAACCGTGGACAAATGTGGAGTTAAGGCCGGGGCTATGTTTGACCGCGGACATATATTATTCAGCGGCTTCTGTAACCACTGACATATAGATGTTATGTCTGCGGTTTTAGAAAATCGCTGACATAGATTAAATGTCTGCGGCCATGTAAAGTCGCTGACAGTATTAGTCAGCAGCAAAAAGCCGCTGACAAATATAAAAATTTCATTTTAATCATTTTTTAAATAAAAAAACTTCAAATCAAAAATATCTAGAGCATATAATTTTTTGTTAATAATAAGTTATTTTAGTTTAGTGATTGATATATACATATGTTATTTATATTTGAAATATATATGTATATTTGTACTATATATATATATATACTTGTAATGTTCTCAAATATAAATATATTATACACAAATTTATTATACATATGTGTTTATATATATTTCTATGTGTTTATTAAACTTAAATCTAACAATTAGAATTTGAGAACAGAGTAAATTTATATCTTTGAAAAAATATACCCATGAAGCAAACTGATCAACTGATCTGATCATATTATAATAGAGAAATGCTACGCTCCCGGCAGTGCCGGGAGCGTAGCCTACGTGGAGGGGCCGTGCCCCTTCACGCACGCACCGCATGGAGGGGCGGGGCCCCCTGCATTAAATGCGGTGTTTTCTTCTTTTTTTTTTCATTTTTTTGTGCACTGATTGTGTGCACAAAATGTAAAAATAAAAATAAAAATTGGGCGCATTTAATGCGGGGGGTGGCCCGCCCATCCATGCGGCGCGCGCGCAGAGGGGCGCGGCCCCTCCACGTCCGCTGTGCTCCCGGCACTGCCGGGAGCATATCATTTCTCATTATAATATGTGTGTGTGTGTGTGTGTGTGTGTGTGCGCGTGTGTGAGAGAGAGAGATCCTGAAATGGTTTGTGGAAATGGATTTGTGATCCATCACAAAAATGTTATTGTTCTTTAGATTTTTATCATGTTCTCATGTATATGGATGCATATTGCAAATTCAAGTGTTGCCAAGTGCTACTCGAACGGCGGTGACGAGAGATGAATCGGCAGTCAGATAGCGTAGGTGTGCTAGTCTCATGAGTGAGAACATGTTCTGCCTCTGAGAGTCGACAGAATTTAAGTCTGTTTGCGCATTGTTTGACTTCGCCAAACAAAAATGAGTATGAGACTCGGGTTTTCAAGTAATTAAGTCGACGTGGGTCCTCAAGTAGGTCGATCGACCTGTGTCTTCATCCATACTGTGTTAAAATGATGAGTCCACATGGTCATATTTTAAATATGAATCAAATTCAACCGACTGGTTTTAAAGATGAATCAAATTTAATAGAGTAATTCTAATATACGTACTTATAATAACGAAGATCTTGATGAGATGTAGTGTGACGGACCGAAATATTTATGCCCAATAAGGCTCCATACCCAGATCCGCCTCCCGCGAACGGACCGAAGTCACGCAAGGGATATCTCACACACGTGTCCAGTAAGAATATAAAAGACAACCACATAGTATAAGACACAAGAAAGTACATGTGTTTATACCTGTATATAACAATTTACAACTGTCTCATTACATTATTACATGTCCAATTAAAAAGTACAACTACCTGGGGCATACCCCGAGGGAGCACAGTTCATAAAACACTACTAACTCGACTCAGCTGCTGGTGGTACAAGTCTGCCACAACACCGCTGCAAGCCAAACACACGGAAAGCCCTGAAAGAGAACTGTAGAGAAGTGAGCCTCAACAAGTCACAGGCTCAGTAGGGACTACCCAAAACAACACCGTAACCACGGACACTTCAACCCCAAAGGGTCTCACTGGCAACACCAATAGCCAAACCATTTCATGATCACATCATTTACAATAAATAACAATTAAATATACACATAACAATAAACATAAAATCCTCAGAAGAAACGTGGGACAACAGGACTAGTATAACACTACTAGTTTGCCCAACAACTGCAGTGCCTAAGTCGCAGCATCACTGGCACACTGCTACAACAACCGGTCGCCTAAGCTATAGACCACATAGGCACACCTCTGCCTAGGCCACAAGCTTCACAGGCGAATTCTAATCGCACACAAAGGGTAACAGGACTGCTAACCAGAAGCTAGTCCATTACATCTGAAATCACCAAACGTTGGAAGCCACACACAGGCAATAGATTGGCTTCAACAAGTCAAACCATTACATACTAAAATCATAAACGGAAGCTTACCCGAGAAAGGGTAGAACACAACGGGTGGAAGGTCTCACCATTCGACCTTCACGGAGCACAGCTCCATCTCAACACGTAAAAAGCCTGGTATACAATGTACCGCGAGAAACCGGTACCCCCAAAGGGTATAGGTACCTACCACCACGAGGTACCACTACATAGCATAACCACACTAGTGCCACGCAAGGCACTCCACCACAGAAAAATCTCAACACATATGCCAACGACGGGCACTCCACACAAAGTAAACCACAACCAGTGAGTCTCTACTCACTAACCACAATATATCGGAAGCCACACACCGAATGGCAGGGTTGGCTACAACGGCCAATCCTTCACACCCGAAAACCATATACAGAAGCTTTCTCGAGGAAGGTAAGGTAAAGCATATTGAGTGGAAGGTCACACCACACGACCTTCACGAAACACAATTCCATGTCGACACCAGAAAAGGCTGGTATACGACGTACCACCACAAACCATTACCCATACGGAGTACAGGTACCTATTACCATAAGGTACCAGCACGAAAACTGCAAGTAAACCAATGTTGAAGCAGGGTACACCATAGAGAGCTAAACCACATTTGATGAGTCAACACTCACCAACCATAACCAAAACTGTGCCACCACTCGGGCACACCACAAGCCACAACCGCAGTCACAACTGTGCCAACACCAGGGCACACCTCGAACGGGTCAAACCTCGACTACGAGTCACAGCCAGTGGCAAAGCACGAGTTGGAAAGGAGCGATGCCACCACATGGGAACGTACTACTGACTGACCAGGCCAGTATCCAACCCGGACAACACAACACAAGAACTACCTCTTAGTCTCGCAGTCACGGACGGAAGGTCCAACTGCCGCTCCACAAGGTAAAGACAAACAACTGTGGAGACCAACCAACACCACACCTGCAGACCACACAGCTGCAGGCCTATGCCTGGCACCTTTAGGGTCTCTGGCAGGAGCACCCTAAAGTGAGGCACTGGAAAACAGGACTAGCTGGGGACCAGTGACGTCTACTGGTGTCCGTACCCCCAACTACGAGCGCGCTACAAGCGACTAAAAACAAGCTCTGGGAAGTCGTTGTCCCACTTCCGTCTTTCCCTCAGCCGGACGTACAACTCAAACTCAGGAGTGAGGGTGTCCAAGAAGACGACACAGACCTCAACGGTACCACACTGTACTGGGACAAACCCCGAGCACAACAAACACAACGTGCCTGGCTCACAAAGAACTTGGGGTACCCGACTAGAGAGGCATTCCGAAATAGGCGCCGGACCACCAAACTCGGCTAACACACAAACCACGATACTTAATGTATAATCTCTATTGGAAACCACGGTGCAAATATGAGGAATAGCTTGACCTGGTCACTCCGTGACCCACAAGCTAACCTACATAAATACTCATGCATAATTCACCTTAACCATTCATACATGGCCTATCATTGGTCATTTCATGACCACCATAGCCTCAATAAACTCAACATCCAACCATCATAAACTAGTTACACACTTCACTATCTAAATCACCTTAATAACTGATTAGCGATGTTATAAACCCAAGGCTAGGTTCACACTGGAACCTCACTGCCCAACTACCACGACGCACTACAAAAGTCACACCACAATCGAGTGTGCATGGTGCACACTCCCATGCTACGCCACGTATTGCCACCACAACCAAGTAAACCACATGCTAATAACACGGTGACACGCTCAAAGAGCGCTATAGGTGCCAATGCACCACTTACTAAAGTCATACACTTCAAATATCAATAATCGAATAATCAAATCATTAAAAATATACATAATCAAACCTCACTGCTGAGGTCGCGGCATGGGGCTATGTCGCCTTCATAATGCGACGCCCCGACCTGTCGCAATAAGAAACCCTTATCGCGACGGGTCGGCCTGTCGCGACCATGTCGCGATAGCAGGGTCTGTCTCCTTCACAGGCGCAACCCTGATCCGGGAGAAACTCCACGGATCACCCTTTCAAAACCATTCGAAACATGATTAATTCACATTTTACATGTTTTAATGGATACCCTAGCATGGTATCTAATGTTCTTTAAGTTTTAAACGAATCAAATCCACACCACGACCAATCCACACAATCAAACAAGGTAGAAACACCCTACTTTCGCGAAGAACGTGAAAACCAGAGTTCCCTCGGCGTTTCCCCCGCTCCACACGATGATCTCGCGGTGAGAACACGCCCCACGCAACTCCAGAACCTTAAATCGCCCAGAGAAACCCCGCAGCAGCTCCCCCTGGTCGAGCAGAGCCTGTGGAAACTCTGTTCGGCCGGGGTTCCTAAAAACAACATAGCGGTTAAGATCGTGACATGCACCTACATCGCAACCTGATCGCGACTTAGGTGACTGTCGCCTTCTCGAGCCCGACGTCAGCAGGCCACCCAGCGCACGACACTTGGCGCGCATGCAGACGTCGCCGCTCAACAGCGGTAACAAGAATGCGACCCCTAGGGCTGTCGCGTTCAGAACGTGACGCATGCCTCTGTCGTGTTCATAGGCAGAAAACCTGTGAGCGCTTTGGGCCCAACCTGGCAGCCCACCAAGCCTCACAACGCGCGCAAACACCTGAAACACGTACTAATGGGCCACACATTGGCCACCAAACTCGCTAAGCAGGGATCCGCAAAGATCCAAAAAATGCGCGATGTTACATTATTATCACCTAAAAAGAAATGTCGTCCTCGGCATATAAAACAAATCACAACAAACCAGATTATCACCTAAAAAGAAACAAAACCATATATAGAGCAAGTAGGATACATTTCTTTTGTATCTTTCTCTTTAATCATCTGTAATAGCTGATCCATCTGTTCATTCCCATGTTTGTTCTGTCTTTCATTTCTTTTCAATTCATTCCACAACTGCCTTATTTTATAATTTCAATCTGCTATTTCCTTTCCTTTTATCCGTAGGCGATTCTGCCTCGCTGGTGGCACTTTATCTTCTTGGATTGAACCTACTTTCATATTTTTTCGGCTGTGTTTGCAAAATTTTCTTCGAGGACCGCTTTATCTTTCTCAAATATTTTGCACTGTAATACTTTATCATGCCATAATCTTTCCAAATTCTTGAATTTTCCGGTGCCATTTTCTTTTTCTATTTATCATTGCTCGCTGTTATCCTGCCTCATCGATATTTGCATTCACAACTGCCACCTCTTCAAAGAAAACCAATTACCATCTTTAAATTTTCTGCCTTTTTCATATTATTTTACTCATACTGTTTTAAGTTATCTCTGATTAAAAACCATAATAATCTTTGTTCCTTTATTCCGCTGCACAAAATTTTACACTTTCTCCTTATTCAAGCAAACTTTGAACAATCTGTGAATATTAAATCTTTCTTGCTTTTGCTTCCGCTGCGCTACTCTGATCACACTGAACACTTTTGCAAAATTTCACAATTTATGTTCTCATTATTACTTTCAATTACTTTCTTCTGGCTTCAACTGTATTCATTTCTAACTTTACATGTTTCTCAAATCATATTATCTAATTAATCCGGGCTGAAGATATTATTGCAATTTTTGATCTGCTAAACCATTATTGACATATTATGCTTTTCATATACCTTTCTTGCTTTAATAATGTCACGTCCCGTCATTTAATATGCCCATAAATGCCGGAACGTGAACGAACGGGAAATCAAGAGTACAATTTGAACTAATTGAACAAGAAATTTGCTCTGAGGCTTCACTAAATATAATATATTATTCACCCTTCAATAGGTGTTACATGGTTCCTGATTTATAATCTCAAAAATAAAATGACGCCACGGTTGATCTCTCCACACACAAATCCCGAAGTTCCCGCCTTCTAGAATTGTAGATACCTGAAATAGTAGGATTTAATGAGCTAACTAGCCCAGTAGAATTCAATTCCTTGAATTAAAAAGGATTCACAGGTATGATCTCAAGATAAGAACATGAACATTATTAACAATGAGTGTTCAAAGCTATGAACGAATGAGTCAATTCAATAACACATGAAGAACCAAGGTATTATAGGAGCATGATCAATAACTCAGGATATCACTTAAGTTTAGAATCAAGCACTTATTCACACACACATGTGTATTATGATGACTAATCAAACCACTTAATGATGCATGCCAACATCCACTGTCCTCATCGCCCCCGCGCGGCCACTGACGAATTCGGGCGCTCCCCCCAGGACTGAACCAGCCCTTTATTTGCCAGGCATATTACTCAAATGAGTCCCAAAGACTCGCAACTCGTCATCATAACACACTCATTATTGTAATGAGTCAAGGATACAAGGAGTTTACTCATAGTTACTCAAGATTTGCACACAAGAACGAAGGAACTTTGGTTCCTTCACTGATTTCAGAAATTGATAGTTTCACAAGAACAATTTTGTTCGGAACTTGAAGAAATAATTCAAGGAAAAAGGAAAGATCACATGACTGGTTTTAGTAGAGGTTTAGATAGTAAAAACCACAAACTATAGGTAGATTATTAGTTAGAGCAATTGGGTAGGATTTACAATGAAGAACGGAGTCAAAATAAGGCTAGAAACAAGGTTCAGTCAAGACCTGTCGACAGGCCTTGGTCTGCTGTCGACAGAGGCAGCACTGCCAGAGCTGGGTTTTCAGTTCTGAGTGCATCTGTCGACAGCAAGCTAGGGCCTGTCGACAGGTACACTCAGTCTGAAGTTTCTGGGTTCTGGCCAGAGGTTCCTGTCGACAGGCAGACCTTCGTCTGTCGACAGGGGCTGTGTAAACTGTCTGAAAGCTAGTCCATTCAACTTCTAATGGTTCTATAAAGTTTCTCTAACATTCCTAACATGATTAGGACTTTGGACAAGTATGATTTCAGTTCTATAGCTCAACGTAACATAACAAGAAAATGAAAGAAAGAACAGGGGATATGATGCACATAGATGCTCAACACGAAGACAAATTCGAGAGGAAATTACTGAAAGAGTAATTCCCTTAAAACTCTCTTTCCTACTTTCATCATTCATTTATCAAGGCACACTCACTAGAGACTTTCATAGTTTCTCAAAGGTTCAACTTCTAAGAAGAACAAGAACTATCATAGTTCACTCTACACTACACAACAGAATCAATATGATTTCAGATTTTAAACAAGTTGAGGTGAAGAAGGGATAATAGGAACTTCTCATGGCTTGAGGACTAACTATAATATGATGAAAGATTCAGTTTCTACCATGAACATATTTTCTGAACTGACGAATGACAGACACATGATAAGAATCACTTCAAGCAATTAATCTAGAAGTGGAAAGAAAGAGGATTAGGAAATGAATCCTACACTTATACATGGATCTCTTAACATAAATGAATTATAAGAACAAGAAGAAAGAGGATTAGGGAATGATGTGTTGCCTCTCATGACCAAACACTAAATTAAACATGATGAAGGCTCAATTCTTGTCATGGAGCTACTTCCTGAATCTGGAAAATAGCTTGCACATGGTGAAGGATCACCTCAAACTATTGAACTAAGTTGAGGTGTAGGAAGAAGAATGGGATGGAAGTGAATCCTACAGACACACAACTAAAACATGATTATAAGGGATGGATACACAGTTTCAAAGGAGAATTCAAAAGTTTTAAGCATGTAAGTAGGTGATCATGACCTCTTTAACAAGTGTGGGAGTCAAGAATTTAGAGAAGAGTGGGAAAGGAAGAGAATTCTACCTTGCTTTTAGAGAGATGAAGACTCACACCTCCCCCTTAACAGAGAAACCCACAACTAGTAGGTGGAAGAGATGGTAAGCTTGGAAACACAGCTGCAACAAGGGTGGAAGCAACAGCAGCAGCCACGGCTGCAGCACCTCCAACAGGAACAACAGAAATAGCAGCTCCAGTAGAAAACGATGACTTCCTCCACAATTCACCCACTACAAGGGACTGGAAAACATAGCAGCAATAGGAGCAGATCTAAACGGTTCGCAAGCTGGGTATTGGGGGGTTTTTATAGCCCTCAACGCAGGCCATGCATGATGGCACGATAGCCATCAAGGTGTCAAAGTTGTAATCTCCTTAAACCATGTCTGGACACGTTTGCCATGCAAGTTACAAGGTTTACACCTAAGGGGTGTACGTGTTGATCCCATTACCATGTGTGCTGGCCTTCCCAGGGTCACCCACGTAAGCCTCCTGAAAATTCCAGAAAATCCAAACCGTAATTGGACCATAATTCGGCTGGCCCAAAGATCTTTCTATAAACATGTCCAAATGATGTCTATTTGTCTTGAAATTTCTACCATAAGCTAATGTGATGGTTTTACAAATTATGGTTATTTTTATTCAATTTTTAGATTTTATTTTACACTAGGTGAAAAATCACCCGAAAAATGGTCGCGTCGACTGTACCTTGAAATCCATACGTCGAAAAATTCAGATAATTACATATTTAATTTCTCCACATTTTTCTGGAAATTATGATGTTCTCAGATTTTTATTTCGTTGTCGTTTTCTGGTATCGCCCTGTGGAGGCACGCACTTCGAGGTACGATACTGGGATAACGTTCATTACTACTAATTAAGTCTATCATCTAATTATCACAATTTAATAACAACCCTAAGGTATTTTAACCAAATTATTTCTATTTTCTTAACATTTTAAATTTTGGGGCGTTACAACTCTCTCCCACTAAAAAGAGTTTGGTCCTCCAAACTTCTTGACTTAGTTTTGATGGATCACAAAGATGTAAGTTTTCAGTTTTTTTTTTTTTTTTTTTTTTGGAATCTTTATCTATTTCAGATTAGTTTCACTAATCTTATTATGATTACCATACTATACATTTTCTATAACACGACATCATTAGTTGATGAAAATCTGAATATTAGTTAGCATTTTTAAATCTTATGAAGGCATGTGATGAATATTAGTTCATTGGTACATGCTGCTACATTTCTTATTTTGGTAGTAGTATATTACTCCTAAGATTTCTTTTATCAAAGAATAACTATAACCCTCATAGATTTATATGAGTACATATTCCCTTGAAAAGGTAATAAGGTTTGATGAGTAAAGATAGACAACGAGAATTTTATTTATCACATAAGATTTCTAGTACAGAACTCCATAATCAGCCTTGTAAAATTACATTGATTGGCAAAACTTACCGACAAAACTTACCAAGTTTTATCCTGCTACAACAACTAAATTCAAGCACTTCTTACTATACTCTAATCCTATTAACTTATACATAAAAGTACTTCTAATAACTTCAATCACTTTTCTTCGTGGCTTCAAGTTTTCCTGAACTCTTGTCTTTGCTCTGAGAGAGTACAGGACATTCTGAGATCCGATGCTCTAGACTTCCGCATCTTAAACATGCTCCTAGTCTCCGCCAACAGTTCTCTTTGATGTGGCCTGATTTGTGACAAGATGCACAAGCTTCATTTGCTTGCTTTTTGGCCTTCTTACTCTTTTTGTTCTCATTGCTCCGCTTCATCTTCTGTTTGCCAGCTATTTCTCTATTATTGGGGAGTACTGTCTTCTTCCGTATAGACACTGTAATACTCACTGTTTCTTGAGAGTTTGGATTATGAATGCTCTTATGCAGTTTCATTTTTCCTTGGTTATCAATGGGAACTACCCGCTCTAAGGATTGAGCAAGGTTGTCCATTGCATGTTGAACCTCTTTCCATTGTGCTTCTTCTCCCATTACGCTGGTTGAGCAAACAAATTAAATTTAGTTAGTTAATCATGTGATTTAAAACTCAGCTTTTCTGATTCATACAATTGTTACAGTATGTATCTGGTTAGTTGACACATTAATTGCCATGATTAACTGGTGCCTTCTTCTTGTAGGATCTCAAGATATGACAGATGATTAATGTTGTATTCATGGTTTTCATATATCTATCAAAATAAAACAAATATTTAACACAAGTCTTCTATAGCATATGAAAATTCATAAAATCAAAAGGTCTATTAGTTGTGTTGACAATGATTACCTCTTAGGTTGACACTACATGGAGATCGGGTTAACACTAGTTAAGTTTCTAATTAATACTTAGAGAAAGATACGGCTTGAGGTTAACTCCAAGTGGGGTTAAGTTGACTCTACTCATATGTGAGGTTGATATTAAGAAATTACAAGATCAACTCTACGTGATAGATAGTTAATCAAAACTGCAATCACTTGATTGAGGTTGACTCTTAGAAGACATGAAGTTATCTCTACTGATACCTTTCCTACTGATCCCAAGTCCAATTGTTCATGTGCATTGACATGCCATGCTGTTTATTAATTAAAGTAAAACTTTAGGATTTAACTCAACCATGAGACAATTGATTCTTATGTTATAGTTAGAAGGAAAATTTTGATGAGTTTAAGTCTATAGAGGATGTACTTGATCAAGGGGTGATTTCACTAAGTCCAAATTCTTATGCAATGTATTTACATATCCTTGCATTTTCCCAAAATTCTTCCTAATTGGATATTTTTCCTACTTCTTTTCTTTACTATTTTGTTTGGTTGTCTATTCCAATAGACATACGCCTATTCAATCTTACACTGTGCGTATATGGTTTGTGAGATTTAAAATGATCTTAAACTTTGAGTCATCAATTGTGTGAGTGTTCCACACATTCAAGTTATTAAAGAGTTTCACTTGATTTAGTGAGGGATGGAGATAAATGAGGAATAACTGATTCATTTCAATGGTATAATAATTTAGAATCCAAGAACATGGGAAAGTCAACGGAAGAATATATCACGAAGATGGTCATGAAATCTATATGATCGGTTAAACCATTCATTTACTAATTATTATTTAGAATCGGAGATAATAACATATCAATGTACAAGTCATATTAAGGTAAATTAAGAAATTAGCAGGTTTGACTTTTCCTTCAGTAGGAGAGGGCTCCCTTGGAGAAGTCATATGTGTGTTTATCATTTTTCACCGGACCTTGAATTTTTATCATTCTACTAGGTTTACTTGAATTATGAAATTTTTAGGTAGGCCAAATTGTGAGAAATTAGAAAGACGCTATTTTGATAGAATCGCAAAAATTACGTTTTTCTTCTTCGGTGGGAGAGTTGACTTTTTATTGGTAAGAGATATGATTTTTCTGATATTTTTATTGGATTCAAATGGGGGGTACTTCCTTATTTACATGTAATATCTTAAGTAAATGAAACATCAAATTATAACATTTACTTAAATGATATGGAATGTAAATAAGGTATGAGTTTCAGTTCTACAGAGTGCCTGATGACTCTTCTGACTGACTGAAGAAGGACCAGTTCATCACAGACTGGTGTCTGTCGACAGCTTGGAAGTGGCTGTCGACAGATAGCAACAGACAGAGCAAGGTTTTTCTGGTTCTGAGGGTATCTGTCGACAGACCAGAGTCGGCTGTCGACAGGTGAAGGACATCTGTCGACAGATCAAGGCTATCTGTCGACAGTTACTGACAGTTTTGTATTTCTGGGTTCTGGAAGCATGTTACCTGTCGACAGGTAAATGCTGGCTGTCGACAGGTGTGATCTAAACTTCCAGGAATCTTGAAAAACTATCATAGGAAATTCTACCAAGTGTTCCTATGAATCTTTACATGATTGACAACATTTTCTTACTTCTAATAGGATGAGTTTCATAGTATGCTTGAGTCATAATATAAACTTTAACTAAAGCATGGTTACAAGAAATAGAACAACACATCTATGGTTGTTTCAAGTGTGTATACATGGTAAACACTTTAATTATGAAGTTCTTGTGTAGGAATAAGAAGCAAGAATAAAAGAAAGAAGGAATCCTCTAAATTTTCATTTCATACTCAATACAATCTATATCCAACTATACTTATCTAGCTTAACCTCAGGCTTTCTACCCATCCTCACAGGTTATCCCTAGGTTTATCGACCTAAGGCTCTGATACCATTCTGTCACGTCCGACATTTAATATGCCCATAAATGCCGGAACGTGAACGAACGGGAAATCAAGAGTACAATTTGAACTAATTGAACAAGAAATTTGCTCTGAGGCTTCACTAAATATAATATATTATTCACCCTTCAATAGGTGTTACATGGTTCCTGATTTATAATCTCAAAAATAAAATGACGCCACGGTTGATCTCTCCACACACAAATCCCGAAGTTCCCGCCTTCTAGAATTGTAGATACCTGAAATAGTAGGATTTAATGAGCTAACTAGCCCAGTAGAATTCAATTCCTTGAATTAAAAAGGATTCACAGGTATGATCTCAAGATAAGAACATGAACATTATTAACAATGAGTGTTCAAAGCTATGAACGAATGAGTCAATTCAATAACACATGAAGAACCAAGGTATTATAGGAGCATGATCAATAACTCAGGATATCACTTAAGTTTAGAATCAAGCACTTATTCACACACACATGTGTATTATGATGACTAATCAAACCACTTAATGATGCATGCCAACATCCACTGTCCTCATCGCCCCCGCGCGGCCACTGACGAATTCGGGCGCTCCCCCCAGGACTGAACCAGCCCTTTATTTGCCAGGCATATTACTCAAATGAGTCCCAAAGACTCGCAACTCGTCATCATAACACACTCATTATTGTAATGAGTCAAGGATACAAGGAGTTTACTCATAGTTACTCAAGATTTGCACACAAGAACGAAGGAACTTTGGTTCCTTCACTGATTTCAGAAATTGATAGTTTCACAAGAACAATTTTGTTCGGAACTTGAAGAAATAATTCAAGGAAAAAGGAAAGATCACATGACTGGTTTTAGTAGAGGTTTAGATAGTAAAAACCACAAACTATAGGTAGATTATTAGTTAGAGCAATTGGGTAGGATTTACAATGAAGAACGGAGTCAAAATAAGGCTAGAAACAAGGTTCAGTCAAGACCTGTCGACAGGCCTTGGTCTGCTGTCGACAGAGGCAGCACTGCCAGAGCTGGGTTTTCAGTTCTGAGTGCATCTGTCGACAGCAAGCTAGGGCCTGTCGACAGGTACACTCAGTCTGAAGTTTCTGGGTTCTGGCCAGAGGTTCCTGTCGACAGGCAGACCTTCGTCTGTCGACAGGGGCTGTGTAAACTGTCTGAAAGCTAGTCCATTCAACTTCTAATGGTTCTATAAAGTTTCTCTAACATTCCTAACATGATTAGGACTTTGGACAAGTATGATTTCAGTTCTATAGCTCAACGTAACATAACAAGAAAATGAAAGAAAGAACAGGGGATATGATGCACATAGATGCTCAACACGAAGACAAATTCGAGAGGAAATTACTGAAAGAGTAATTCCCTTAAAACTCTCTTTCCTACTTTCATCATTCATTTATCAAGGCACACTCACTAGAGACTTTCATAGTTTCTCAAAGGTTCAACTTCTAAGAAGAACAAGAACTATCATAGTTCACTCTACACTACACAACAGAATCAATATGATTTCAGATTTTAAACAAGTTGAGGTGAAGAAGGGATAATAGAACTTCTCATGGCTTGAGGACTAACTATAATATGATGAAAGATTCAGTTTCTACCATGAACATATTTTCTGAACTGACGAATGACAGACACATGATAAGAATCACTTCAAGCAATTAATCTAGAAGTGGAAAGAAAGAGGATTAGGAAATGAATCCTACACTTATACATGGATCTCTTAACATAAATGAATTATAAGAACAAGAAGAAAGAGGATTAGGGAATGATGTGTTGCCTCTCATGACCAAACACTAAATTAAACATGATGAAGGCTCAATTCTTGTCATGGAGCTACTTCCTGAATCTGGAAAATAGCTTGCACATGGTGAAGGATCACCTCAAACTATTGAACTAAGTTGAGGTGTAGGAAGAAGAATGGGATGGAAGTGAATCCTACAGACACACAACTAAAACATGATTATAAGGGATGGATACACAGTTTCAAAGGAGAATTCAAAAGTTTTAAGCATGTAAGTAGGTGATCATGACCTCTTTAACAAGTGTGGGAGTCAAGAATTTAGAGAAGAGTGGGAAAGGAAGAGAATTCTACCTTGCTTTTAGAGAGATGAAGACTCACACCTCCCCCTTAACAGAGAAACCCACAACTAGTAGGTGGAAGAGATGGTAAGCTTGGAAACACAGCTGCAACAAGGGTGGAAGCAACAGCAGCAGCCACGGCTGCAGCACCTCCAACAGGAACAACAGAAATAGCAGCTCCAGTAGAAAACGATGACTTCCTCCACAATTCACCCACTACAAGGGACTGGAAAACATAGCAGCAATAGGAGCAGATCTAAACGGTTCGCAAGCTGGGTATTGGGGGGTTTTTATAGCCCTCAACGCAGGCCATGCATGATGGCACGATAGCCATCAAGGTGTCAAAGTTGTAATCTCCTTAAACCATGTCTGGACACGTTTGCCATGCAAGTTACAAGGTTTACACCTAAGGGGTGTACGTGTTGATCCCATTACCATGTGTGCTGGCCTTCCCAGGGTCACCCACGTAAGCCTCCTGAAAATTCCAGAAAATCCAAACCGTAATTGGACCATAATTCGGCTGGCCCAAAGATCTTTCTATAAACATGTCCAAATGATGTCTATTTGTCTTGAAATTTCTACCATAAGCTAATGTGATGGTTTTACAAATTATGGTTATTTTTATTCAATTTTTAGATTTTATTTTACACTAGGTGAAAAATCACCCGAAAAATGGTCGCGTCGACTGTACCTTGAAATCCATACGTCGAAAAATTCAGATAATTACATATTTAATTTCTCCACATTTTTCTGGAAATTATGATGTTCTCAGATTTTTATTTCGTTGTCGTTTTCTGGTATCGCCCTGTGGAGGCACGCACTTCGAGGTACGATACTGGGATAACGTTCATTACTACTAATTAAGTCTATCATCTAATTATCACAATTTAATAACAACCCTAAGGTATTTTAACCAAATTATTTCTATTTTCTTAACATTTTAAATTTTTGGGGCGTTACAACTCTCTCCCACTAAAAAGAGTTTGGTCCTCCAAACTTCTTGACTTAGTTTTGATGGATCACAAAGATGTAAGTTTTCAGTTTTTTTTTTTTTTTTTTTTTTTTTGGAATCTTTATCTATTTCAGATTAGTTTCACTAATCTTATTATGATTACCATACTATACATTTTCTATAACACGACATCATTAGTTGATGAAAATCTGAATATTAGTTAGCATTTTTAAATCTTATGAAGGCATGTGATGAATATTAGTTCATTGGTACATGCTGCTACATTTCTTATTTTTGGTAGTAGTATATTACTCCTAAGATTTCTTTTATCAAAGAATAACTATAACCCTCATAGATTTATATGAGTACATATTCCCTTGAAAAGGTAATAAGGTTTGATGAGTAAAGATAGACAACGAGAATTTTATTTATCACATAAGATTTCTAGTACAGAACTCCATAATCAGCCTTGTAAAATTACATTGATTGGCAAAACTTACCGACAAAACTTACCAAGTTTTATCCTGCTACAACAACTAAATTCAAGCACTTCTTACTATACTCTAATCCTATTAACTTATACATAAAAGTACTTCTAATAACTTCAATCACTTTTCTTCGTGGCTTCAAGTTTTCCTGAACTCTTGTCTTTGCTCTGAGAGAGTACAGGACATTCTGAGATCCGATGCTCTAGACTTCCGCATCTTAAACATGCTCCTAGTCTCCGCCAACAGTTCTCTTTGATGTGGCCTGATTTGTGACAAGATGCACAAGCTTCATTTGCTTGCTTTTTGGCCTTCTTACTCTTTTTGTTCTCATTGCTCCGCTTCATCTTCTGTTTGCCAGCTATTTCTCTATTATTGGGGAGTACTGTCTTCTTCCGTATAGACACTGTAATACTCACTGTTTCTTGAGAGTTTGGATTATGAATGCTCTTATGCAGTTTCATTTTTCCTTGGTTATCAATGGGAACTACCCGCTCTAAGGATTGAGCAAGGTTGTTTATTGCATGTTGAACCTCTTTCCATTGTGCTTCTTCTCCCATTACGCTGGTTGAGCAAACAAATTAAATTTAGTTAGTTAATCATGTGATTTAAAACTCAGCTTTTCTGATTCATACAATTGTTACAGTATGTATCTGGTTAGTTGACACATTAATTGCCATGATTAACTGGTGCCTTCTTCTTGTAGGATCTCAAGATATGACAGATGATTAATGTTGTATTCATGGTTTTCATATATCTATCAAAATAAAACAAATATTTAACACAAGTCTTCTATAGCATATGAAAATTCATAAAATCAAAAGGTCTATTAGTTGTGTTGACAATGATTACCTCTTAGGTTGACACTACATGGAGATCGGGTTAACACTAGTTAAGTTTCTAATTAATACTTAGAGAAAGATACGGCTTGAGGTTAACTCCAAGTGGGGTTAAGTTGACTCTACTCATATGTGAGGTTGATATTAAGAAATTACAAGATCAACTCTACGTGATAGATAGTTAATCAAAACTGCAATCACTTGATTGAGGTTGACTCTTAGAAGACATGAAGTTATCTCTACTGATACCTTTCCTACTGATCCCAAGTCCAATTGTTCATGTGCATTGACATGCCATGCTGTTTATTAATTAAAGTAAAACTTTAGGATTTAACTCAACCATGAGACAATTGATTCTTATGTTATAGTTAGAAGGAAAATTTTGATGAGTTTAAGTCTATAGAGGATGTACTTGATCAAGGGGTGATTTCACTAAGTCCAAATTCTTATGCAATGTATTTACATATCCTTGCATTTTCCCAAAATTCTTCCTAATTGGATATTTTTCCTACTTCTTTTCTTTACTATTTTGTTTGGTTGTCTATTCCAATAGACATACGCCTATTCAATCTTACACTGTGCGTATATGGTTTGTGAGATTTAAAATGATCTTAAACTTTGAGTCATCAATTGTGTGAGTGTTCCACACATTCAAGTTATTAAAGAGTTTCACTTGATTTAGTGAGGGATGGAGATAAATGAGGAATAACTGATTCATTTCAATGGTATAATAATTTAGAATCCAAGAACATGGGAAAGTCAACGGAAGAATATATCACGAAGATGGTCATGAAATCTATATGATCGGTTAAACCATTCATTTACTAATTATTATTTAGAATCGGAGATAATAACATATCAATGTACAAGTCATATTAAGGTAAATTAAGAAATTAGCAGGTTTGACTTTTCCTTCAGTAGGAGAGGGCTCCCTTGGAGAAGTCATATGTGTGTTTATCATTTTTCACCGGACCTTGAATTTTTATCATTCTACTAGGTTTACTTGAATTATGAAATTTTTAGGTAGGCCAAATTGTGAGAAATTAGAAAGACGCTATTTTGATAGAATCGCAAAAATTACGTTTTTCTTCTTCGGTGGGAGAGTTGACTTTTTATTGGTAAGAGATATGATTTTTCTGATATTTTTATTGGATTCAAATGGGGGGTACTTCCTTATTTACATGTAATATCTTAAGTAAATGAAACATCAAATTATAACATTTACTTAAATGATATGGAATGTAAATAAGGTATGAGTTTCAGTTCTACAGAGTGCCTGATGACTCTTCTGACTGACTGAAGAAGGACCAGTTCATAACAGACTGGTGTCTGTCGACAGCTTGGAAGTGGCTGTCGACAGATAGCAACAGACAGAGCAAGGTTTTTCTGGTTCTGAGGGTATCTGTCGACAGACCAGAGTCGGCTGTCGACAGGTGAAGGACATCTGTCGACAGATCAAGGCTATCTGTCGACAGTTACTGACAGTTTTGTATTTCTGGGTTCTGGAAGCATGTTACCTGTCGACAGGTAAATGCTGGCTGTCGACAGGTGTGATCTAAACTTCCAGGAATCTTGAAAAACTATCATAGGAAATTCTACCAAGTGTTCCTATGAATCTTTACATGATTGACAACATTTTCTTACTTCTAATAGGATGAGTTTCATAGTATGCTTGAGTCATAATATAAACTTTAACTAAAGCATGGTTACAAGAAATAGAACAACACATCTATGGTTGTTTCAAGTGTGTATACATGGTAAACACTTTAATTATGAAGTTCTTGTGTAGGAATAAGAAGCAAGAATAAAAGAAAGAAGGAATCCTCTAAATTTTCATTTCATACTCAATACAATCTATATCCAACTATACTTATCTAGCTTAACCTCAGGCTTTCTACCCATCCTCACAGGTTATCCCTAGGTTTATCGACCTAAGGCTCTGATACCATTCTGTCACGTCCCGTCATTTAATATGCCCATAAATGCCGGAACGTGAACGAACGGGAAATCAAGAGTACAATTTGAACTAATTGAACAAGAAATTTGCTCTGAGGCTTCACTAAATATAATATATTATTCACCCTTCAATAGGTGTTACATGGTTCCTGATTTATAATCTCAAAAATAAAATGACGCCACGGTTGATCTCTCCACACACAAATCCCGAAGTTCCCGCCTTCTAGAATTGTAGATACCTGAAATAGTAGGATTTAATGAGCTAACTAGCCCAGTAGAATTCAATTCCTTGAATTAAAAAGGATTCACAGGTATGATCTCAAGATAAGAACATGAACATTATTAACAATGAGTGTTCAAAGCTATGAACGAATGAGTCAATTCAATAACACATGAAGAACCAAGGTATTATAGGAGCATGATCAATAACTCAGGATATCACTTAAGTTTAGAATCAAGCACTTATTCACACACACATGTGTATTATGATGACTAATCAAACCACTTAATGATGCATGCCAACATCCACTGTCCTCATCGCCCCCGCGCGGCCACTGACGAATTCGGGCGCTCCCCCCAGGACTGAACCAGCCCTTTATTTGCCAGGCATATTACTCAAATGAGTCCCAAAGACTCGCAACTCGTCATCATAACACACTCATTATTGTAATGAGTCAAGGATACAAGGAGTTTACTCATAGTTACTCAAGATTTGCACACAAGAACGAAGGAACTTTGGTTCCTTCACTGATTTCAGAAATTGATAGTTTCACAAGAACAATTTTGTTCGGAACTTGAAGAAATAATTCAAGGAAAAAGGAAAGATCACATGACCACAAACTATAGGTAGATTATTAGTTAGAGCAATTGGGTAGGATTTACAATGTCAAAATAAGGCTAGAAACAAGGTTCAGTCAAGACACAGGCCTTGGTCTGCTGTCGACAGAGGCAGCACTGGAGTGGGTTTTCAGTTCTGAGTGCATCTGTCGACAGCAAGCTAGGGCCTGTCGACAGGTACACTCAGTCTGAAGTTTCTGGGTTCTGGCCAGAGGTTCCTGTCGACAGGCAGACCTTCGTCTGTCGACAGGGGCTGTGTAAACTGTCTGAAAGCTAGTCCATTCAACTTCTAATGGTTCTATAAAGTTTCTCTAACATTCCTAACATGATTAGGACTTTGGACAAGTATGATTTCAGTTCTATAGCTCAACGTAACATAACAAGAAAATGAAAGAAAGAACAGGGGATATGATGCACATAGATGCTCAACACGAAGACAAATTCGAGAGGAAATTACTGAAAGAGTAATTCCCTTAAAACTCTCTTTCCTACTTTCATCATTCATTTATCAAGGCACACTCACTAGAGACTTTCATAGTTTCTCAAAGGTTCAACTTCTAAGAAGAACAAGAACTATCATAGTTCACTCTACACTACACAACAGAATCAATATGATTTCAGATTTTAAACAAGTTGAGGTGAAGAAGGGATAATAGAAACTTCTCATGGCTTGAGGACTAACTATAATATGATGAAAGATTCAGTTTCTACCATGAACATATTTTCTGAACTGACGAATGACAGACACATGATAAGAATCACTTCAAGCAATTAATCTAGAAGTGGAAAGAAAGAGGATTAGGAAATGAATCCTACACTTATACATGGATCTCTTAACATAAATGAATTATAAGAACAAGAAGAAAGAGGATTAGGGAATAATGTGTTGCCTCTCATGACCAAACACTAAATTAAACATGATGAAGGCTCAATTCTTGTCATGGAGCTACTTCCTGAATCTGGAAAATAGCTTGCACATGGTGAAGGATCACCTCAAACTATTGAACTAAGTTGAGGTGTAGGAAGAAGAATGGGATGGAAGTGAATCCTACAGACACACAACTAAAACATGATTATAAGGGATGGATACACAGTTTCAAAGGAGAATTCAAAAGTTTTAAGCATGTAAGTAGGTGATCATGACCTCTTTAACAAGTGTGGGAGTCAAGAATTTAGAGAAGAGTGGGAAAGGAAGAGAATTCTACCTTGCTTTTAGAGAGATGAAGACTCACACCTCCCCCTTAACAGAGAAACCCACAACTAGTAGGTGGAAGAGATGGTAAGCTTGGAAACACAGCTGCAACAAGGGTGGAAGCAACAGCAGCAGCCACGGCTGCAGCACCTCCAACAGGAACAACAGAAATAGCAGCTCCAGTAGAAAACGATGACTTCCTCCACAATTCACCCACTACAAGGGACTGGAAAACATAGCAGCAATAGGAGCAGATCTAAACGGTTCGCAAGCTGGGTATTGGGGGGTTTTTATAGCCCTCAACGCAGGCCATGCATGATGGCACGATAGCCATCAAGGTGTCAAAGTTGTAATCTCCTTAAACCATGTCTGGACACGTTTGCCATGCAAGTTACAAGGTTTACACCTAAGGGGTGTACGTGTTGATCCCATTACCATGTGTGCTGGCCTTCCCAGGGTCACCCACGTAAGCCTCCTGAAAATTCCAGAAAATCCAAACCGTAATTGGACCATAATTCGGCTGGCCCAAAGATCTTTCTATAAACATGTCCAAATGATGTCTATTTGTCTTGAAATTTCTACCATAAGCTAATGTGATGGTTTTACAAATTATGGTTATTTTTATTCAATTTTTAGATTTTATTTTACACTAGGTGAAAAATCACCCGAAAAATGGTCGCGTCGACTGTACCTTGAAATCCATACGTCGAAAAATTCAGATAATTACATATTTAATTTCTCCACATTTTTCTGGAAATTATGATGTTCTCAGATTTTTATTTCGTTGTCGTTTTCTGGTATCGCCCTGTGGAGGCACGCACTTCGAGGTACGATACTGGGATAACGTTCATTACTACTAATTAAGTCTATCATCTAATTATCACAATTTAATAACAACCCTAAGGTATTTTAACCAAATTATTTCTATTTTCTTAACATTTTAAATTTTTGGGGCGTTACAAATAACATTCTCTGGCTAATCTCATAATTTTGTTGCATAACTTTTCCAAATATTCTTTAATTAGTCTATTCCTGCATCAAACTATGGAATATTTTAATAACAGTCCATCTCTGCTCAATTGCATCATTTCTTTGCACTAATATGCAAACTTTAACTAACATTTCTGACTCATCTGATTTTATTCACTTCATCATTTGCTAAATTCTTCCTTTCTCTTATCCATATCTTTTCTTTATCTAAACTGCCAATCATTTTAAATCATAACATCTTTGCTGTAAAATATTTCTCTTATTCCATTAAATACTCTTTTCTCAAATAATATAATATCATGATCTGTCTTGCTATTTCACTTAACTCAATATCTCTTAACTGCTTCTCCATTCTATTTCATTTGACTTAAACTCATTCCAATATACTTAACTTTAACTTTAATCTTCTTCAAATTGCTCATAGTTACTAACTTTCACTGCTCTTATCTTTAACACAACAATCTTTACTAACTCTTTCTGAAGAATTCCTCATAACCTGCCATTCATCAACTAAATATTTTTCTTATGCGATTCTTAGAAAATCTTTTTGCACACTGATTCTTCTTTTCTCTCTTTCTTTATTCAATTGATCATTTCTATACTTATTTATACAAATCCCCATATCACACTTCCTGTTACCATCATTATTCATAACAACACTTTTCTCAAATTTCTGATTTCATGCATACTTAATCTATCTGCCATAAATCACTGCTCTTCTTTGTACCAGTGCCTATTTTGAAAACTAATCCGCCTTACTTAATCATGCCACAACTTTTCATAACACTAATCACATTATCATTTATACTATTTCCTGATAGCATCTGACTCAAATTTCTAATGCCACAATACCTCTGTTGAGGTTCTCAACTATATTTTGTACATTTAATCATTCCTGACACACACACTAACATGTTCCTCATTACCTTGTTACCATATACTTATCTCTGCTAACTCTGTATCTCATTATAATTTACTTACTGAATTCCATATCCAAACTTATTAGTCTCTTCAATTTCTTTAACTGCAAATCTTTAACAACTAAACCGTTCTATCACAAACCAGCATGCTGGTATAATCACACAAATTATACCACCTCTAATCACATTAACTTTCAACAACTGCTAACAACTGCCAAATTCTCAACACATAAATATATTCTATAGAACAAAACTCAATTAAATATCATTTAACCAACACAAAACCGCATACTTACTACCAACAGTGGACATTAATCCATGTATTGGGACATTGTAACTTTAATGTCTTTTCATATTCTAACTGGACCATGCTCTGATACCAACTGTGACGGACCGAAATATTTATGCCCAATAAGGCTCCATAACCAGATCCGCCTCCCGCGAACGGACCGAAGTCTCGCAAGGGATATCTCACACACGTGTCCAGTAAGAATATAAAAGACAGCCACATAGTATAAGGCACAAGAAAGTACATGTGTTTATACATGTATATAACAATTTACAACTGTCCCATTACATTATTACATGTCTAATTAAAAAGTACAACTACCTGGGGCATACCCCGAGGGAGCACAGCTCATAAAACACTACTAACTCGACTCAGCTGCTGGTGGTACAAGTCTGCCACAACACCGCTGTAAGCCAAACACACGGAAAGCCCTGAAAGAGAACTATAGGGAAGTGCCTCAACAAGTCACAGGCTCAGTAGGGGCTACCCAAAACAACACCATAACCACGGACACCTCAACCCCAAAGGGTCTCACTGGAAACACCAATAGCCAAACCATTTCATGCTCACATCATTTACAATAAATAACAATTAAATATACACATAACAATAAACATAAAATCCTCAGAAGAAACATGGGACAACAGGACTAGTATAGCACTACTAGTCTGCCCAACAACTGCAGTGCCTAAGTCGCAGCATCACTGGCACACTGCTACAACAACCGGTCGCCAAAGCTATAGACCACACAGGCACACCTTTGCCTAGGCCACAAGCTTCACAGGAGAATTCTAATCGCACACAAAGGGTAACAGGACTGCTAACCATAAGCTAGTCCATTACATCCGAAATCACCAAACGTTGGAAGCCACACACAGGCAATAGATTGGCTTCAGCAAGCCAAACCATTACATACTAAAATCATAAACGGAAGCTTACCCGAGAAAGGGTAGAACACAACGGGTGGAAGGTCTCACCATTCGACCTTCACGGAGCACAGCTCCATCTCAACACATAAAAAGGCTGGTACACAATGTACCACGAGAAACTGGTACCCCCAAAGGGTACAGGTACCTACCACCATGAGGTACCACATGCACTCCACCACAGCAAAACCTCAACACATATGCCAACGATGGGCACTCCACACAAAGTAAACCACAACCAGTGAGTCTCTGCTCACTAACCACAATATATCGGAAGCCACACACCGAATGGCAGGGTTGGCTACAACGGCCAATCCTTCACACCCGAAAACCATATATGGAAGCTTTCTCGAGGAAGGTAAGGTAAAGCATATTGAGTGGAAGGTCACACCACACGACCTTCATGAAACACAGTTCCATGTCGACACCAGAAAAGGCTGGTATAGGACGTACCACCACAAACCATTACCCATACAGAGTACATGTACCTATTACCACAAGGTACCAGCACAGAAACTGCAAGTAAACTAGTGTTGAAGTAGGGTACACCATAGCGAGCTAAACCACATTTGGTGAGTCAACACTCACCAACCATAACCAAAACTGTGCATTAATTTGATCATGTTATTGTGCATTAATTGTTCATTGTCTAAAATTCTCGTCTGATCCTCTAATTTACTGTTGACACATGCTCTTTAATTAGGTGTCGATACACAATTCCTTGGTATCATCACAAGATAATACATTAATAGATATAGTAATATTTATAAGAGTAAATTAATTAGTGGACCCTGATTGTAATATATATGGAGGACCTTACTGTAACAGAACTTATTTAACATACGTATTGTAACATGGGATAACATTGTAACGAGTTACAACTCTGTCATGAACTAAAAAATAAGTAAAATATCTGATAAGGATTCTTAATCAATTTATCATATTTATAATTATAAAATATTAAACTCCGCCGTAGCCGGTCCCAAGCCCGGGTGAGAAAGGAGGAGGGTTTGTGTTAGGTTGGCAGCCAACAGTAAAATAACGTCAAATCCTTACATGAATTCTGATCTAAATAAATTATGTGATAATGCTAGGGCGTCCCCCGGAAGCGACGCATTTCATCGGAACCCCGATGGAATGATAAGTGAGCTAGGGCCAGCTAGGGCATTCCCCATAAGCGACGCGCTGCAATGGCGCCCGATTATGGGGTCAAATAGGCAAGGGTTCCCGTGTGGGGTTAGACGAACACGGGTAAAGAAGTTAGTAAAAAAACATAAGATTCGTCTAGCTACTTGGAATATAGTAACTTTGACGGGTAAGGGTTTAGAGTTGGTCAAGTTAATGAGGGATAGAAGGGTTAGCATAGCTTACCTATAAGAAACTAGGTGGAAAGGATCTAAAGCTAAAGATATTGATGGTTATAAAATTGGTATACAGGAACTAGTAACTCTAGAAATGGTGTGGCCATAATAATAGATAAAGACTTAAAAGAGAAAGTTGTAGAAGTAAATAGATTGGGGGATAGACTTATCTTAATAAAACTTATTGTAGGTGAGGTTGCTTTGAATGTAGTTAGTGCATATGCACCACAAGTGGTTTAGAAGAGAGCATTAAAAAGCATTTTTGGGAGGCTATTGATAGATTGATCCAAAATATCCCTAGTGAAAAGAAATTTTTATTGGTGGGGATCTGAATGGTCATGTGGGTGAAAGTAATAGAGGATATGAGAGGATTCATGGAGGATTTGGTTTTGGCGAGAGAAATGACATGGGTACTAGTATTCTTGAGTTTGATATGGCTTATGATCTAGTAATTGCTAACACTTTCTTCAAGAAGAAAGACGAACACCTAATAACATACAAGAGTGGAACACATAGGAGCCAAATTGATTATTTTCTTATTAGAAAGACTGATAGAGTGTTGGCTAAAGATTGTAAAGTTATTCCTGGAGAAAGTTTAGCCTCACAACATAGGTTACTAGTAATAGATATTCGTATTCCAAAATTTAAAAGAAAAACTATCATAAATAATTGTGCTAAGATTAAGTGGTGGAATTTGAAAAGTAAAAATTTGGAAACATTTTAAAAATCATCTAGTAAAAGAAACTATTTAGAATTTAGATCAAGAAGTTAATGTAATGTGGAATAATGTCACAAATTGTATAAAAAATGTAGCAAATCAACTCTTAGGTAAATCTAAAGGTAAAAGGAATATAGAAAGAGAGACTTGGTGGTGGAGTGAGGAAATTCAAAATACCATTAGAGCTAAAAGAGATTGTTTTAAAGTTTGGCAAACAAACAAGAATAATCAAACTTTAGATGCCTATAAAATAGCTAAAAAGATGGCTAAAAGAATAGTTAGTGAAGCTAAGAGCAAGGCGTTTGAAGAATTATATAATAAATTAGGAACTCGAGAGGGAGAAAAAGACATATTAAACTTGCTAAATTAAGAGAAAGGAAGAGTAGAGATCTAGATCATGTTCGTTGCATTAAGGATGAAGATCAAAAGGTTTTAGTTAAGGATCTAGAGGTTAAAGAGAGATGGTATGACTATTTTCAAAAATTACTTAATGAAAACTGTTTTAAGGATGTCTCTTTAGAAGAGAATCAAGAGTCAACAAAATTCAATAATTATCAGTATTTCAGGCGTATTAAGATGTCAGAAGTGGGTGATGCTTTAAGAAAAATAAAATTGGGTAAGGCCTTAGGACCAGATGGCATACCTATTGAAGTGTGGAAAGGCTTATGAGACATTGGTATTAAATGGTTAACTAAACTTTTCAATAAAATTTTGAAGGAACGGAGAATGCCAGAAGAATGGAGAAAAGTGTTGTAGTTCCTTTCTATAAAACAAAGAGGATATTCAAAGTTGTAATAATTATCGCGGAATTAAGCTTATGAGTCACACTATGAAACTTTGGGAAAGAGTAATCGAGAGTCGAGTGCGATACATGACTAGTATATCAGAAAATCAATTTGGTTTTATGCCAAGTAGATCTACTACGGAAGCTATTTTCTTATTACGACAGTTAATAGAGAAGTATAGAGAAATGAGAAGAGATTTATATATGGTTTTTCTTGATTTGGAGAAAGCATATGATCGAGTACTAAGAGACTTGATTTGGTGGGCATTAACAAAGAAGGGAGTCTCTCAAGGATATGTTGACTTGATTCAGGATATATACGAGGGTGCTACTACTAGTGTGAGAACTATTGCTGGAGAGACTCGTGAATTTCCGGTCACTATAGGTTTGCATCAAGGTTCTGCCCTAAGTCCACATCTCTTTGCTCTGGTTATAGATGAGGTGACAAAACATTTGCTCTGCCCTAAGTCCATATTTTATTTCTTTATTAAAATTACTTATTTTGTTGAGCCTGGGTGGTGGCTCATATTTATGCAGACATGTATGTGTGTGTGGAATGTATGTGTGTGTGGAATGTAAATGTGAAAATGCACCCGGTATAGGGGAGGTGCTGTCGAAATTTTCTTTGAATTTTTGGTTAATTCATATTTATTCGATACAACTTAGAGATCGTTTGGGTACAACTGAGGCTGATGGGTTATTGTCAATGCAGAACTATTGCATCCTAAAATGACGAGACTCGATAAGAGTTGGATACAACTTAGAGATCGTTTGGATCCTAGATATGAGAAAGGAGTAGATGATTTTTTGGATTTTGCTTTTGATGAACAAAGACAATCTTTTAGACATGGCCGGAATCATGAGTTCATACAATGTCCGTGTCATAACTGTGTTAACGGATTGAAGTTGTCCCGGATGGATGTTGAAATTCATCTTAAAGTAGATGGATTTTGGACACGGTATAGCAATTGGGTATGTCATGGAGAGGCACCATTAGTTGATGTTCAGCAAGTTAGCCCGTCTGCTAATGAAGCACAAATAGAAGAGCAGATTGATACGACAATTGAAATGTTATATGAGTTAAAAGAGGCTGAAATAGAGAGGACAGAAGAGGAACATGAACCAAATGAGAAAGCAAGAGATTTTTATCAATTATTAGAAGATGCTGAAACACCATTATATCTTGATTGTGTCAAATTTTCAAAATTGACATTTCTATTGAAACTATTGCACATTAAGACCATGAACAAAGTGACAGCTTCTTATATGAGAATGTTTCTTGAGTTTCTTAGAGAAGTATTACCAGAAGGAGTTCATTTACCTCGAACATGGTATGAATTGAAGAAGACTGAAAGATTTGCGGTTAGGTCATGAGAAGATAGTTGCTTGTCAGAATGACTGTGTCTTGTTTCGAAATGAACATGAACATAGGGATCGATGTCCAGCATGTAATGCTCCCAGGTACAAAGAAAATACGCAACAAGGTAGCCTGAAGAAGAGACGTCACAAACAGGTGCCATATAAAATATTGCGTTATTTTCCAGTGAAAGATAGATTGCAAAGAATGTTCATGTCTTCTAAGATAGCCAAGTGGATGACATGGCACAAAGATGGCCGAAGTCTCTCGAAAAATGGAACTATGCGACATCCTGCTGACTCTGAAGCATGGCGACATTTCGATGATCAATATCCAGATTTTTCTGCAGAGGTTCGCGATGTGAGACTCGGCTTAGCGACTGATGAGTTCAATCCATTTGGGATGATGAGTAGCAGATACAGTGTATGGCATGTGATGATAGTAGTTTATAATTTGCCGCCATGGATGTGCATGAAGCAGACGTTTATGATGATGTCATTATTTATTCCAGGTCCTAAAAGTCTTGGAAATGATATCGATGTCTATTTACAACCGTTGATCGAAGAATTAAAAGATTTGTGGGACAACGATGTTGAAACATATGTTGCTTCAAAGAAACAGAATTTTCAAATGAGACCTGCCCTTCTGTGGACGATCAATGATTTTCTTGCATATGCCAATTTATCAGGATGGAGTACCAAAGGAAAACATGCATGTCCATCCTGTCATTATGATACAAATTCAAAATGGTTGCACAATTGTCGAAAATTCTGTTTTCTAGGGCACCGACGATTTTTGCCAATCAGTCATAAATGGAGAAGGTGTATCAACACAAATTTGATGGCGTGGCTGAACGTCGTAAGCGTCCAGAAGTGTTAACAGGTGTTGCAGTGTAGAATCAACAACTTCAACTTCCTCATATCAGATTTGGAAAGAACTTTAAGAAGGATATCCAGAATTTAGACAGATGGAAGAAACAAAGTATTTTTTTTAGAGAGCTGTTGTATTGGTCAAATCTACTCATTCGGCACAACCTGGATGTAATGCACATTGAGAAGAATGTGTGTGACAATTTGTTGGGAACTTTGAATCTTCTTGGTGGGGAAAAGAGCAAAGACGGCCTGAATGCACGGTTAGATATGGCACAGTGGGGAATAAGACCAGAATTCCATCCACAGATAGACAGTCAAAATAAGGCCAGGTTACCAGCGGCATAATATACATTGAATAGAGTGCAGACAATGGCTGTGTGTAACTTTCTACGTAATATAAAAGTTCCAGATGGATATTCCTCCAATTTGATCAATTGTGTAGATATTGCAAGTCGAAAATTGGTAGGGCTGAAGAGTCATGATTGCCATATATACATGAAAGTATTATTGCCTTTGGCAATTCGTGGTATTGTCAATCAAGATGTGACAAACCCAATTACAGAGTTAAGTATATATTTTAGAGATGTCTGTTCCAAAGTTCTTCAATCTGATCGTTTTCTTACATTGGAAGGTGATATTGCAGTAACATTATGTAAGTTGGAACAAAATTTTCCACCGTCTTTTTTGATGCCATGATTCATTTGATTGTACATCTTGCATATGAGCGAGAATTGCCGGATCAGTTCAATACCGATGGATGTATCCTATAGAGAGATTTTTGAAGAATTTGAAAGACTATGTTTTAAATAGGGCACATCCAGAAGGTTCAATTGTTGAAGGCTATCTTATGGAGGAAACAATCTCATTTTGTTCTATGTATATGGAGGGTATTAACACTCGCTTTAATCGAAGGGAAAGAAACTATGACGGCCCCTCTAAAGACAATAATGGAGGAGGTTGTTCAATATTCAAGTCTTCAGGACGTTTCTTAGCAGGAGTAGATAATAGTCGTATATTGTCTAAAGAAGAAGTTGAGAAGGCAGATCTGTACATTCTTAAACAGATTGAAGATATCGATGAATATTTTTTGAACACAAGAGATGTGTTGAGAGTTCAAGCCATACAGAAAGGAATTTCTTGAAGTGGTTCCAAAGTTATGTGAAAGATTTGTACGATGCAAACGATCCTCGGTGTACAACTGATATATACTGTCTGGCACGAACACCTTCAAGGTTTGCACGTTCACACTCAGGCTATATTGTCAATGGATTCAGGTTTCGTACATCATCTATTGATGCAACAAAGGTCACTCAGTTGCCTGGAGTTATTGTGAATGCAGAACTTGAATCCGGATGTGATGGATATTATGGACGTCTAAATGATGTATTGGAAATATATTTTGATAATCAAATACATGTTGTTTTATTTGAGTGTGACTGGTGGGATGTTTATAGAAAAGATAGATGATTTAAAATAGATAAATATGGAACTATCAGTCTGAACACTCGTCAAAGACTTAATACAGATGAACCATTTGCCCTAGCAAGTCAAGTGGAACAGGTGTTCTATGTCAATGATAACACAACACAAGGATGGATCATTCCTGTCAAAGCACATTTGCATGATTAATGCGAGTTGCAAGATAATGCTCCTGAGAATGATATAGAACTAAGTGACGAAGCATTTCAGGACAATCTGATTGATGTTCCGATTAGAGGAGAAATTCAAGATGTGGATCTATGTCAAGAAAGTAGCGTAAGAGTGGACGATTATATTGATATTTAGGTGATTTATTTACGTTAGTATTTATATTTCATTTTTAACATAAATTTACATAGATGTTCAAGATTGAAAATTTTTAACTTGTTATATTTACATATTTACTAACAAATTTTTTTTAACAGATGGCTTCTGCTAGTGAGCGCTCTTCTCGTGATGGCTCACGCCTATGGAGGCATCGGACTCTGTCGATCCCTCTCCCTCCCACCTCTCAGGCGATCTGTCCCCCTCCCACATCTCAGGGGCTCCCTCCTGCGCCCACCTTGCAGGTGCTTCCTCCCCCTCCCACTCTTCAGTATATAGCTCCCTCTTCCAGCCCTCAGGCATCTACATCTTCTGTACCAGGTTCATATTTTAATTTGGTGTAACTTTTATATTCATTGTTTAATAGATATTCTCTGATGATGTTTAATGTTTATATTTCAACAGGACCATCTGCACCATCTTGGGGGAGGGGCACTGGCCGTCGAGGGCCGACTAGGGGAGTTACAGAGAGGAGGCTACTTGATGGAGAACAATGGAATGTCTACCTCGTCCGAGGATATGGCATGGGCCCTACTGCAGATCACTTTACGAGTCGCATTGGTGTTGTATCAAAAATGTATTGTAATATTTGGCAAAAAGATTTTGCGAAGCTGCCTGTTGCGACTAAGGAGTTGATATTCAGAGATCTTCAGGTAATTATTGTTTAAATTGAATAGTATATATGTGTCTATTTTTCTTATAATTGAGTGACTTTATTTTGAAGTTGACGTACCAGTGGGAGCGAACAGAAAAAACAGATAGGGAGATGCTTGCTCACATGAGCGCCATTCATCGCAGTTGGCGTAGCAAGCAAAAAAAAAAGAGTAAGTTAATATACTATTTCATTTTCATATGTACTTTATTTTTTTAACTTGTTTGTATATTGACAAAAATTTTGTATTTCATGTCAGCATTTTAATGGCAAGTCTTTAGATGATGCGATTGCCTCCGTCCCAGCAGGTGTTGACTCCTCAGATTGCAAACAATGTGCGAGATGTGGACTACTGCAGATGAGCGGGTAATATTTAAAATGCTTATAATATAATTTTTTATGATTATTTTGTTTCTATAAATGGAATCATAACTGTCTATTCTTGTCTTTTTAGAGGGTTGTTGACCGAAATAAGCAAAACCGTGCCACTCAGTCTATGCCATATAGACGGGGCAGGACTAGTCATTATCAGTTGATGAATGATTTTGTGAGTTATGTTTTATGAATTATGTTATCCCTTTCATTTAGTTACTTATATGTCTTTCTTATTTTGTCTTAATTTAAACAGTCTCATATGCATGGATGTACTCCGCATCGACTTGAGGTTTTCAAGATGGGTCGATGCAAAGACTTACTTGACGACAACGAGAGCTGGGTAGATGAGGAGAGCAGGAGACGATATGTAAGCAACTTTGTTTCTATTTCTTTTATGTGAATATGTTTTCATTACAATAGTTGTATCATTAATATTTTTTTCTCTACCTTTTGTTGTAGGAGGCTATGACTCAGATGATTGCTCCTTCCTCAGACATTGATGCCGAGAGCCACACCCCAGCGACTCCCGAGGACGCCTTCATTTCGGTCATGGGAAAAGATCGACCTAGCCGTGTTCGTTGTGTGGGTATTGGAGAGACGTTGGGCACATGGTATAGATCTATAGGAACGTCTGTCAGTTCAGAGCGAGAAAGGATAATGCAAGAACAATTAAAAGCTCAAGAAGAAAAGTTGAAAGCACAGGAAGAGGAGATGACTCAAATGCGAGAAAAGATTTCTCGATTGGAGAATGTAGCGATGAAGGTGGACGAGATGAGCGTACTCCTCTCCCAGATACAGGCATCACAGGCACGTACCCAGCATGTACCTCCTGCAGTTCAGAGCGGGAGCGATAGTGAGACAGATGAGGTAGTAGATGATTATTCTGATCATGAAGATCATGTCTCTTGATTTCTCTTTTATTTTAGTACACTTTCACGTACATTTTCTACTTTTCTGGATATTTGTATAATAATATTTATGCATTATATTCTATGTGTGTGATTAAATGATCCAGCGAGCCTGGGTGGTGGCTCAATAGTGTGTGATTGAATGATCCAGCGGGCCTGGGTGGTGACTCAATAGTGTGTGATTGAATGATCCAGCGAGCCTGGGTGGTGGCTCAATGATAATATATGTGATTGAATGATCCAGGTGGTTCATATATGAATAGAGTGTGGTATTAAATAAATATATATTTTTTTTATTTCTGACAACGTGTTAGCGGCTAGCCAGCCGCTGCCAAAGGAACATATGTCCGCGGCTAGTACATGCTGACAAAAAGACAACATATGGCTGCGGCGCTTATGACTACTGACAAACAATATTTATGGCAGCGGCTTCAGCCGCTGACAAAATCCACATATATCCGCGGCTACAAGCCGCGGCCATAATATACTAATGGCCGCGGCTGACAGCCGTTGCTGTAAAGTATATGACATCGGCTGTTCTGATCGCTGCCAATTATACTTTATGTCCGCGGCTTTAATAGTCGCGGACAAATGATATATATGTCAGCGGGGACAGTAAACCGCTGACATAAGGTATGTCCACGGACTTTTTGGCAACGACATTGGTAGCGCTTGTGTAGCCGCAGACATAACCATATGTCAGCGGTTGCTTTGTATTTGTCAGTGACTTTCAACCGCTGACAAATGTTCGTTTTTTTGAGTGTATATACAAATTAAAACTTATTATTATAATTTGATTTAATCCGTTTGATTTGGTTTATGGAGCTTAGAAACCGAACCAAATCGAATTTTCTTTTTCGGTTTGGTTTAGAACTAAACCAAAAACTTTTCATGTTCAAACCGAACCAAACCAAACCGAATTGCTTGATTCGGTTTGGTTTTTCGGTTTGAACCGAATAGTAAACACCCCTATTTGTGGCACAGGCTCCCCCTTGGGTCGGCCCTCTCCTCACAGACTCTCGAGAGAAATAAACATGAAGGATTAGAAGAGAAAGAGAGAGTTGTTGAGTATTAGAACATTCGGGCTAGCAAACAGGGCGAGAGATAGTGTTTTATAAGGTTGGCACGCATCTCGAGATGTCAAAACGCAGTATGATTGAGAGATATGATCGAAAATTTGAGATTCAGTACGACTGTTAAATCGAGACGTGTCCAGTTGTCGCAATTCAAAAAACACGACCGGATGACTAGACACACATTAAATAATCATTTTAAGAAATATTTTGTTGTAAAAAATTCACCCCAAAATTGCGACGTATCAAACAGTCGCGTATTAAAATTGCCAAAAAAAATTAAAAACTTTTAAAATAGCAACCACCTAAGTGGTCACAATTTACAAGGATTTTTTTTAACCTTTTCTATGCGCTGCACCATCTGACATCAAAGTGGTGACCAATTTCATGGTCGCCATTTGATTCCCCCTTTTTATTATTTACTTACCTTTTCTGTCTGCCGTTGATATTTTTTATTTTTTTTCTTTTAAAAAATATCTTGAAAATGTCATAAAAATCCCAAAAAATCTAAAAAATAAAAAAAGTGAGAAAATGATAAAAATAAGGAAAATCACTCGAATATTATAATTTGGATGTCCATTTGGCATATTTCAATGTAATATGAGATTTACTCATTATAGTGTCATTTTTGGTGTATCTACAATTGCCACGCCTTGACGTCTACTTTGCAAGGGAGTGAGACATAGTGAAACGAAATGGAGCGTAGTGGAATGAAATGTAGTGTAATGAAATGAAATGTAGTGAAACACAATGAAGTGGTGTGAAGTGGAGAGGACTGATAAGTTGACGCCAAGGTGAAAAATAGACACGCGCTCAACAGTTGGTGACACCACCTGATGAGAATTTTTCACCAACACCCAATAAGACCATCTCCGGAAAGAAGTCCAAGAAAGTATCAAGTTTGGATGGAAGAGGTGTGAACGAAGGGCACAATGGATGTGTGTACGAGGTACACGAAAGATGTGTACCACGTGGGGCACGAAGGAAAGACCAACTTCTAGTGTGGTGGAAGTACCTAAGGAGACAATTCATTATGTTTCACCATTAGGGGGTGTTTACCAGCTTGTGGAGATGCCGCAACCAAGGTGGATCTATTGGAGATAATAGATAAATGGTAGAAGGATAAATCCAAACAAAGAATTTCAAAGAAATCAACCCAGAGGCAGCAACAAAGGAAGTTGGGTACTTGACTCGGAACAGAATATCTCAAGTTACTTGGGAGTTGAAGATCAATGGTCCTCCAAAATATAATTTTTTAGTGATTATCCACAATGAATTCAAAACCTATGTGAATGCATACTGGACTAAAGGAAAAATAAGTGTTAAATCAAATCAAAACAGATAATAATCAAGGATAATATTGTTACGATGTTGAGTTGAGTTAGGACACCTGGTTTTTCAGGCATGGGTCCGTCCTCCCCATAATGCAAATGCAACGGCCTGTCCGTGCCGCTAAGCATCCTCTATGATATTCATTGTTTTTTATGAAGGGGAACTCAAATCCCAAATTCCTCAGAGCCACAAGATCCTTGACCTGCTCTAAGTGTACATATATAGTAAGATGCAGGATAACTGGATGGTAAGGCCGACAATTGCATCCTGGTTGCTTGTGGGTAGTGCCAAATGAGGTAACTTAAACCTACATTCAAAATTCATTAGCCAAGAGAAACATATATCATGTAGTAACATCATTCACCGCATGGAGCATGGATAAAACATTCAATAGCAGACATAGCTCATTCAGTTATTTATTTTAGACCATGAAGATAAATGGACTTGGCCAAATTAGGAGATTGGAGTTCAAGATAGGAGGAATCAACTAATTGGAAATATTGGGTTGATTTGACCCAAAAAGAGGTGCAATGTGCTTGCCCTGTGCAATACCATCAGTTTTTTATGGAGTTTTAAAAATATTTAATTTTTGTTGAGTTTTGAAAATTTTTAAATTTTTATGGAGTTTTGATTTATTTTTTATTTTTTATGGAGTTTGAAAGTTTTTTGAATTTTTGTGGAGTTTGAAAATGTTCATATATTTTTTGTTGGTTTTGAAAAATATTCAATCTTTTTTTGGGATTTTTTTGAAATATTGTCATGTTATGGTGGCACCAAGGGGTCCTCGTTACCTCTTCTTTCATTAAGGAGTCCCCAGAGTAAGACGTGTATTTAAAGTGGTGCTCAAAGGCTGACTACTCATGGTTAATTGTGTCACTATCAGAGCCATACATGAAAAGGCAACTTGATTTGGTAGGGAGAAGGGAAGAAAATTTGGAGATAAGCTTGTTATGGATTTTGAAGAGTTGAGTTTAACTTTCTTCTTCGGCACAACCATCAGAAGATTCAATCTCATTAAATATTTGGGGCTTTTGAAATTGATTGATGAACCATTTGTTTATAGGGACATGCATACGACCAGGTTCATTTTACATTCTGCGGAGACTTTGCCACTCTTTGTCATGCCTTATTATATTGATTGATGATTTTTTTTTTATTTTGATTTGCATGCATACGACCAGGGTTCATTTTGAATCCTGTGGGGACTGTCGCTCTTGACAAGCATTTGACTTTGATGTTCATTGGTCATTTGATTGATTGCCCTTTTTGAGACATCTTCTCACCAAGGAGTGCTTCAGGTTAGTTGTCTTGCCCATACTACCTCTACTTCCCATATTTTGGCCAAATGAGAAAAGAAATAGACTTTCGTGCCCTCAGGCATGGTCGTGATAGCGACAATGTCTTCCAAAGTAATTGGTTTAGGGTGTCGTGGAGTGTGTGAAGGTGCCAATGCTAAGGGCAAACTTTATTGAAAATGGAGGGAGCTTTGGACTTCTGGCGCGGAGCTCCCATAACATGAGTGCTGCGGTGGCACGACAATATTGAATATTAATCTTTTTATGGATTTTTGACACTGATAAACAATATAATAGCTTTTTAAATAAGAATGCAGAGGGTAAGAGAGGACGAATGCCCTATGTTGGGGAGATACTCGGAGGATTTGAAGAATGTGCGAAATTACATAAAATTAAAAGATATGTGGGGACTAAAACCTCAAAATAGTAGGAAAAAGGGCAGATGTCTTGATCGAGTATGGAAAGGTGAGAAGGATGGAAAAATTTGAAGACTCCGAAGGGACCGGAGGGAGTAAAAGAGGAGGGGCGCGGGGCTTGGTAAAAGGAAACGAATTTGGAGTGTCCGGAGGAGAGGAAGGTAAAAATGGACCGTGAGGGGCCGAAAGGGAGGGTGTGAAAAAGGCGTTGTGTGGGGCACGAGAGGGAAACATGCTACATGGGGCACATGAAGGAGATGTTCCAGTCGAGACACTACAAGAAGGTGTGCCATGAAGGGCACGGTAAGGAGGGTTGAAACAATGCGGTGTGTCATGTGGGGCATGGAGAGGAAAATGGCGTGAACATGACAATGTGCCACAAGGAGCACGAGGCGGAGAACATAGATTACAAAAAAGGGGTGAGATTCCCAGTACAAGATTGTGGATCATAAAAAAGTGAAAATAAAATGCCTCCCATGGGGAGGGAACATAGAGAACCCACAAGAAGGTGATGATGAGCACAAAAGATGATTGAAAATGATGAGATGAGGGAGGCAAAGGTCCCCTATTTCTTAGCCTTGCCCTACATTTGAGTATCCACTTGGGAATTGGCTTTTGAACCCTCATATACTTCCTCACATATTTTTCCTAGTGGGCAGATCATCTAGCTCTTCTCACATAGATTGAATGGCTCTCATAGAATAACAGACTGTTGACTTCCGTCAGAGTTTCAAACAACAATGACAACTCCCTGAGAATGTAGTTAAAGGAAAGAGTGGGGAATTCCATTGGTAGTGTTGGAAGCAACAATGGAGTCTTTGTGCCCAAGGATTGTAAAATATTTGATAGGGAAAGGGGCACGTGCCATTGGGTAATTGAATTCACCAATGATTTGGTAGTGGAATGTGTGAAAACAATATTTGTGGTTGACCTCTTCACTGGAGTGGGAAGGTTCACAACAAATGTGTGAGGGGTCATGAGTATTTTGAGATGAACATAGTTGGCAACTGGTATAACTTTAGAAGGGGGCCTCTTGACGGCCAAGAACGGAGGTGAGGAATTTCTCTCTGTGAATACGCTCGGTATGCTGATGATGACTGACATGCATGGGATATAATCTTGAATTTTGTAAAGCATGTCCGATCTCGGGTCTTCTTCTTTTTGCCGACTCTGCTTGATACTCTTCAAATAAGTGCACCCGCTCCGTTGGATGGCAGTGGATATAATGGGTTGAGTGGAAGACCGTATGGTTGGTAGAGGTGTAATGGGTGTGGAAGGGAGTACTTGCTTAGGTTGAATTGCCAATGGTGTTGGTGTAATGGGAGGTGTAATGATTGGTTTAATGGTGGGAGTAATGGTTGATGGAGGCTTAATAATGTAGGGTTCGGTGATAATGGATGGCAATGAGAGAGTGGTAGGTAAATGGCGTACGAACATGACCTCAGAAGGTTCATTGTCATAACACCAAGTTGTTTGATGGATGGGTTGTACATTGACAAGGTCAGCCTAAGCAATCGGCTGAGGTGGAGGTTGAGGCTGTTGTGGAGGTTGTTGTTGTTGTGGTGGAGGTATGGCAGCAAGTGTCGGAGCAGGTGCAACATTTATAATAGGAGCTTATTCAATTGTAGGGGCATTGATTGGCCTAGTTGAAGGTTGAACTATCTGAGGAGGACAGATCTGTGGACGCCTGGGTGGAGGCATGTTGTAATAGGGAGGTGTGTATGGAGGAATACATGGAATGGATGTAGTACGGTGATAAGGTGGATGGCGTCCATTGATCTGTTGAACCTCGGATCTTGTTGATCAAATAAACCCATGATTGGGGAGTCCATTAGATGTGTTTGAATGTAATGTCCCCGCTCATAGAGCTCTTCTATTGTATCAAGTTTATTCATGGCCAATATGTGCTTGAACCTCGTAGTAGAGTTGGAAATACTAATTTTGATTTGCCTTGCCTCCGAGAGCACATGTTGCAATCTTGTGGCCATTGACCTCCAACGGTCAGCAAATTGGATGAATTCCTCGTCAGGCCTCATCTTCTTAGATGCTAGATCCGTGATGGAGAGAGATGGACTGATGCGGTCCTTGTACTTTTGAAGAAATTTCTTATGGAGAATGTGGAAATCCCCTGCCTCTCTTGGATCTAGCGAGTAGAACCATTCAAGTGCAAAGTCGTCAAGAGATTTTCTGAATAAGTATGCCAATGTTATGGGATCATGTTGCCATTGTGAAGACTCATAGAGAAATTCTTTTACATGAATGAAGGGGTTGCTCGTGCCATTGTACAATCGGTGCATTGGCATCTCCGAGGGATGAATATGAATTTTAGGGAGAGCCGACATGGAGGCAACGGGGTCACTTGTGGAATTAGAGAGTTTGCTGATTTGTTTCTCTATATTGTTCAATTTCGTAAGAAGAGCTTGTTGGAGTGAAGTATCTTTCCACTGGGCATGTGAGGATGTACATGAGGGAAGTCATGAATTAATGGGCCTTCCCAAAGATTGGTCCGTATGAACTGAAGCTCGGGAGCTAAAGTGGCCAGGGAGTCGAGATGAAGGATGTACAGGAAGAAGTATGTGCCAAACAATTCAGAGATTAAACATCAAGTATTGGAAGAAGTGCATCGTTCTCAATACACCATTCATCCTAGAGTTGTTAAAATGTACCAAGATTTGAAGAAGAATTTTGGGTTGTGTAATATGAAAAAAGGAAATCGTAGATTTCATAGCAAGATGTTTAACTTGTCAAAGAATTAAGGCTGAACATAAAAAATCAGTAGGAAAAATGAGGCCCTTGGAAGTACCAGAATGGAAATGGCACAGTATAGGTATGAATTTTATTATGGGACTACCCAGAACCCGTGGTGGATATGATGCTATATGGGTGATAATTGATAGACTTACGAAATCTGCTCATTTCTTGCCTATCAAAAGTAAGTGGTCAGTTAATGTTCTAGCAGCTATATATACGAAGGAAATAGTTTGATTGTATGGAATTCTTATGAACATTATCTCTGATCGAGACGCAAGGTTTACTTCGCATTGTTTGAGAAAGTTACAAGAGGCCCTGGGTACGAAATTGAAATTTAGTACGACCTTTCATCCTCAGACAGATGGACAAACAGAAAGAGTAAATCAAATTATTGAAGATATGTGTCGAGCTTGTATACTGGAATTTGGCGGTGACTAGAGCAGTCATTTACCAGTTATGGAATTTGCTTACAACAACAGTTACCAATCTACAATTCAGTTTGCACCTTTTGAAGCTTTATATGGTCGACAATATAGATCTCCGATTTGTTGGATTGAATTGAGTGAAACCCAAATATTAGGAACTAAAATGATACCAGAAACAACTAGGATCATCAAAATAGTACGCTAAAAGATGAAAGCTGCATAAGATCGATAGAAAAGTTATGCTGATCACCGAAGAAGGGAATTAGAATTCCAACAGGGAGACCATGTGTTCTTAAAAATATCACCCAAGCGAGGAATCAGAAGATTTGGAATTAGAGGAAAATTAAGTCCACGGTACATTGAACCATTTGAAATTCTAAAAAGGATTGGGGACTCAACATATGAGTTGGCCTTACCTTCCCAACTTTCCAATGTACACAACAATTTTCATATATCATTATTACAGAATCATGTGTATGACCCAGCTGATGTTATCACATATCAATATCTAGCTATACAGGATAATTTGTCATGTGAGGAGAAGCCAATACAAATTCTCGATCGAAAAATCAAGCAACTTCGGAGAAAGGAAATTCCCATAGTGAAAATCTAATGGAGTTGACGAGGTGCAAAAGAAGTAACATGGAAACCAGAGGAAGCCATGAAAAGTCAGTATGCTGAATTGTTTACAGATTAGTACCCCAACACTTAGCTATGTACTAATTAAATTTGGAGGACCAAATTATGTTAGTAGGGGAGAATATGTAACGTCCTAAGATTTATAGTATATTATGATCAATGTAACCCTGCATACCTCAATAGGGTGACACTAGTGATACCGGTCGTCGTCAACCGACGAGTCAGCCCGGCGAGAGCAACGGTCGGCTACGCCAACGAACCGACGACTAGGTTGTCGGATCTCGTCGTCGTGGGCAAGTCAATCATTGCCGAGAACCAATTTAGCCAAGCACTATATCCGGGCGCTCCTGGCTGGCGCCAGGTCATACTTGCTCGAGGGACGGATGAGTCCCGTAAATCACGATCCCCCAGCTGGCCCGTGTCCGCTTTCGACAGGTGGCTGTCAAGGCGAGATTCTCGGAGCCCAGCTGGCAGGGATTCCCTGATTGGCGCCCTTGCCTCACGGAGACTCGTCCGCCACCATCTTTTTCTATCTTAAGGACCAAGCCCTTATAAAAGGCACAGAGACCCTCAGGAAAAAGGTACGCTATTCATAGCACAAAAACTCTCTCTCTCTCTCTCTACAACCCTTACTGACTTGATCGTCGAAGTGTTCGACCACCGAGGGGGCTCGGTGGTTCTTTGCAGGTCGGATTCTCTTCGCCGACGACAGCGCGACGCGGCCAATCCCTTGGGGCCCACTCAGCTCGTCTCCGGCCGACCACCCTTGCTGTTTTTTCAGTAACATTTGGCGCCGTATGTGGGAATTCGATACGAAAAGCTTCTCCCAATGGCACCCAAGGGAAAGGCGGTAGCTCGCCTGTCGGAGGAGGAAGTCAACCTCATTAATGTCACAAAAGAAGTAGCTGGGGGAGCATCCGGGGTGGGGGAACAAGATTCGACAACCTTGTCGCGGCTCGACCGTGTCGAGCAAACATTGGCCAACCTCCAACAAATCCTGATGAGGATGGAGCAAGACCAACAGGCGCGCCCTGCATGAGGCTAAGGCTCGGTCCGCCAGGTAAGACAAATCCAAGGTGATCAGGATGATGCAGAGGCCCCCAACCGGCATCGTGCGCCTCCTACAATGTCGGCAAGTCATGTCGACGCGCCGCCGACGATAGTTGGGACTCCCGCGCCAGCAGTAAACCAAGCTGACAACATTCTCCTCGTCATGCCGGTGGCGGCCGTGGGAAATGCGGCAAGGGCCAACCTTGCCGACCACTTCACGGCGGAATCCTCCCCGGTCACCGTCAGCGAGTCTCCGTTCGACCCGCGGTGGAAGGACGACCTGCGAGAGATGAACAGAAAAATAGAGGCTCTGCAGCTCGGCACCCGTGCCCCATCCGTGGCGACGCTCCTCACCTCCTCGCCATTCACAGAAGAAATCGCGTCGGCCCCGGTTCCACCGAAGTTCCAACTACCAAAGTTCCGACGCTACAATGGGACGACCAATCCAGTCCACCACCTCGACCATTTTCAAGGACAGGTGGAAATGATGAATGTAACTGATGCTCTGAAATACAGGGCTTTCATGTCCACTCTAGATGATGCAGCACTACAGTGGTTCAAGGCGCTCCCCGCACGATCGATCTCTTGCTTCTCCGACCTGGCTCAGAGGTTCCTCGACCACTTCTACAACACGATGCAGCATTCATTGTGCACCGACGACCTGTGGCTGGTATCCCAGAAAGAGAACAAGATGTTTCGAGACTACGCAAAATGCTTCCAGGTCGAGGCAATGAAAGTGGTGGACCTGGACTTAAGAACAGCAGTCAACATTCTCACAAGGGTGTGCACTGACGTGGCGTTTGTTGCATCAATCGCCAAAAAACCACCGGTAAGCCTCTCCGACCTCCTCTCTTGGATACAGAAGTACGTCAGGCTGGAATCAACCCTTGGAGCTGCTGGGCGACTTAAGCGACCACTAGAAAAGGGGAACACGAGCTCAGGGTCAAGCGAAAAGAGGCTGAGGAGGGAGGAGACGCACGGAGATAGGCGCCGAGACTCGGAGGGTCGGCGGACGTCTGACCAACGACCCGACGAATATCGTCGCGTCAGGGACCTCCCCCGGTTCGGGAGGCTACCATCAGAAATCCTCCCCGTCATTAAGAAGCTGCCAGAGTTCAGGCGACCAGAACCCATCGCGAGGCCTCCATCAGGGCGAGGGGCTGACCTATACTGTGAGTACCATAAAGGTTTCGGTCACCTAACAGACCAGTGCAGGAGCTTGAAGATGGAGATAGTAGAGATGTTGCGCCGAGGGATAATTGGGAAGGACGTCATCGATGGTAAACCAAAGGATCGCGAACCAGAAGGGGATCGCGAGTGCGAGGGGAAAGGTGCCGCGTCCTAGTCCTCGCCGGCGGATCGGCGGGTGGCGGTGACAGCGGCAGGAAGAGAAAAGCATATGCATCGGCCGTCGTCCTCAGTGTGAGCCAGCCGACGCCAAACACGGAGATGCTCACCTTTTCCACCGAAGACGCAGTTGGGCTAAGCTTTCCCCACGACAATGCACTTGTCATCCACGCCGACATCGACGGATACACCGTGCATCGCATCCTCGTCGACAACAGAGCGGCGCCCGACGTCCTTTTTTATGACTGCTTCCTGAAGATGACGAACCTAAGCACGGAGCTCAAGCCGGTCGCCACACCTCTATTCGGGTTCAGCGGAACACCTGTCACCGCCGAGGGGTCCATCAGGCTCAAGGTGACGCTGGGTACCCGTCCTCGGCATGTAACGGTTGAGGTCGACTTCCTGATTGTGAAAGTGAAGTCGGCCTACAACGCGATTTTTGGACGCGGGTTGCTCGGGAAGCTCGGGGGGGGGGGGGGGGTGCCGTCAACATACCACCAGAAATTAAAGTTTCCAACTCCTAGCGGGGTGGGGGAAGTGGTCGGAAGACAGGCCGAGGCACGCCTGTGTTATGTCAACTCAATCAAAGCAAAGGAACCAGCTGTTTCTGAGTACGTGCCAACTGTCGATGATGTCCCGAAACACGAGCCAGCAGAACTAACTAAACAAATAAAAATCAAGAACGGACTTCTAATTATCGGGACCGAACTCAAAGAGTTGGAAAATGACGTCGCCACATTCCTCGGCCAAAGTGGCGACGTGTTCGCTTGGTCCGACGACGACCTTCTAGGAATAGATCCAAGCATCATTTAGCATCACTTAAACGTGAATCCCTCGGGGCCCACTCAGCTTGGCTCCGGCCGACCACCCCTGCTGTTTTTTCAGTAACATTTGGCGCCGTCTGTGGGAAAAGAAGAGACTATTGTCGGCCGAACGACAAGAAGTAGTGGAAACCCACTTAACAAAATATTTGCATGCAGGTACCGTTAGAAATTCATTCTACCCGAACTGGGTCACCAACGTCGTCCTGGTGCGAAAGGCGAATGGCAAGTGGCGAATGTGTGTCGACTTCACCGACCTAAACAAGGCCTGTCCGAAGGACAGCTTCCCATTACCTCGGATCGACCAATTAGTTGACTCAACTGCCGGACACAAGCTCTTAAGCTTCCTTGACGCCTATTCAGGCTATCACCAAATAAGAATGGCCCCAGAGGACGAGGACAAGACATCTTTCACCACTGAGAGAGGTTTGTATTTTTTTACTCGTATGCCATTCGGACTAAAAAATGCAGGAGCAACATACCAAAGGCTAGTCAACAAAATGTTCGAGAAACAGATCGGCAAGACCATGGAAATATGCATCGATGACATGTTGGTGAAAAGCCGACGAGCCGAGGACCATGTCAAGAACTTAGCCAAGGCTTTCCAAGTGTTGAGACTCTAAGGGATGAAGCTGAACCCAGAGAAGTGCATCTTTGGCGTCCGAGCGGGAAAATTCTTAGGGTATCTCGTCTCCCAACGGGGCATTGACGTCAACCCAGACAAAGTTCAGGCTATCCTCGGCATGACGGCTCCGAGAATAGTTAAAGAGGTACAAAGACTTAATGGCAGGATAATAGCTCTAAGCAGGTTTATGTCCAGGTCGGCGGAACGATGCAGACCATTCTTCGAGGTGTTAAGGAAGGGCCGCTTCGAGTGGACCGAGGATTGCCAAAAAGCTTTCGACGAGCTAAAGGAGCACCTGGCGAGCGTGCCGACGTTGAGCAAGCCAAAGGGAGGGGAAGAGCTGCTATTGTATTTGTCCACGACAAGTTATTCCATCAGCTCGGTGCTCGTCCGAGAGGAAGACCGAGCCCACCTCCCGGTGTACTACACGAGCAAGGCACTGCGAGGAGCCGAGCAACGCTACACTAACCTTGAGAAGGTCGGGTACGCTCTCGTCATGGCGCGACGATTGCGTCCGTATTTTCAATCACATAAGATCGTCGTCCTCACCGACACACCGATCCGACAAGTTTTCGAGCGACCCGAGTCCTCGGGGAGGTTGGCCAAGTGGGCCGTAGAGCTCGGGGAATTCGACATTGAGTACAGGCCCCGGGTCGCTATCAAAGCCCAAGATCTCATGGATTTCATTTCCGAAGGGACCGCCCGAGCAGCAACGGAAGAAGAATCCGACGGAAGATGGGAAGTTTTCGTCGACGGAGCCTCAAACTCCCAAGGCAGCGGAGCAGGGGTGGTCATGCGCTCACCCGAAGGCATCGACTTAAGGTACGCGGTTCGTTTCGGTTTTGAAGCATCTAACAACGTAGCAGAGTACGAAGCGGTGGTGTCAGGGCTGAAGATGGCGAGGTCTCTAGGGGCCAAAAGGGTGCGCATTTACAGCGACTCCCAACTGGTCGTCAGTCAAGTCTCAGGAGAGTTTGAGGTGAAAGAAGCCAAACTAGCGTCTTACAAGATCGAGGTCCAAAAGCTTATGGCTAATTTCGAGTTCGTCGAGCTCATCAAAATACCGAGGACTGAGAATGATCAAGCAGACGCACTATCCAAGGTCGCGTTGACGTTAGTCGAACCGCTGCCCGCCATGTTGGTAGAAGAACTCCGTGAACCGTCTATCGCAACGACCGAATTAATGGTCGTCGACACCAGAACGACATGGATGACCCCACTGATTGATTTTATCAAAAATGGAACACTCCCAGAAGATAAAGAAGAAGCCGAGAAGACAAGGCGACAAGCGCAAAAATTCTTCATCATCGGCGACGAGCTATATCGAAAGGGATTCAGCTACCCAAGCCTCCGTTGCGTAGAGCCCAACCAAGCTGAGGTAATCGTCGGCGAGGTACATGAAGGTACGTGCGAGTGTCATGCAGGTCCTCGCTCTTTAGTGCGAAGAATAACTCGACAAGGTTACTGGTGGCCTACTATGCTCAGAGACGCCGAAAACTACGTGAAGAGCTGCCGCCAGTGCCAACTCTTCAGTAAAATTGATTGGCGACCCCCTTCGGAGCTTACGAACATAACGTCGCCGTGGCCGTTCGCGCAATGGGGAATGGACATCCTCGTGCCTTTCCCCCCGGCGTCTGGCCAGAGAAAGTTCGTCATCGTTGGTGTCGACTATTTCACCAAGTGGGTTGAAGCCGAGCCACTGGAAAAGATCACCGACGCCAACGCCTGGAACTTTGTTTGGAAGAACATCGTTTGCAGGTTTGGCCTACCTCGGACAATCATCACCGACAACGGGCGTCAGTTAGACAACGTCAAGTTTCGGCAGAACTGCGACGCCCTCGGCATCGATCATAGATTTTCCTCAGTCGCTCATCCCCAGTCAAACGGGATGGCCGAGGTCACCAACAGGATGATTCTGGATGGGTTGAAGAAAAGACTCCAGAGCCATAAAGGCGCTTGGGCCGACCAGCTCCTACATGTCCTCTGGGCCTACAGGAGTACGCCGAGAGAAGCAACGCGAGAGTCACCTTTTGCACTGGCCTTCGGCATGGAGGCGGTGTCGCCCGTGGAGTTCCTCGTCCCATCGTCAAGGATCATTGGATTCGATGAGCGAGTCAACGACCTCGCCTTATGCGCAGAGTTGGATCTGATCGAGGAAAGACGAGAAAACGCGTCATCAAAAATGGAGATCTACCAACGGAAGATCAAGAAGAGCTTTGACAGGAAGGTCAAACCGAGGCACTTCGTTGTTGGAAGCCTCGTCCTCAGAAAACTCTTGGTCTCGGATCCGAGGTCAGCCATTGGCAAGTTGTCGGACAACTGGGAGGGACCTTATCGCATCATAGAGATCCTCGGCCATGGTGCATACCGATTAGCAGAGCTGAATGGAACGGTTGTACCGAGAACTTGGAACGCCTAGCACCTTCGAGGGTACTTCCCCTAGATCGCTTCGGCAGTCATTTACAAGGTCGCTTAGGCACTCTTACCAACGAGGTCGCTTAGGCATTCTCCTACCGACGAGGTCGCTTAGGCACTCCCCTACCGACGAGGACGCTTAGGCACTCTCTTACCAACGAGGTCGCTTCGGCACTCTCTTACCAACGAGGTCGCTTAGGCACTCTCATACCGAAGAGGTCGCTTAGGCACTCTCCTAACGACGAGGTCGCTTAGGCACTCTCTTAGCAACGAGGTCGCTTCGGCACTCTCTTACCAACGAGGTCGCTTAGGCACTCTCTTACCGACGAGATCGCTTCGGCACTCTCTTACCAAAGAGATCGCTCCGGCACTCTCTTACCGACGAGATCGCTTCGGCACTCTCTTACCGAAGAGATCGCTTCGGCACTCTCTTAGCGACGAGGTCGCCTTGGCACTCTCCTATCGAAGAGGTCGTTTCAGCGCTTATAAACAATAAAGGGGCAACAATCGTCGGCCAAAGAAAAAATGTGTCAGAAAATATTTTCATCAAGAGAGGAATATAGGGTACATGGACGAGGTCAACTACGCTTCGTTCGCCACGTCGGCGGCAGCCTGGTCAAGGGAGCGATCAATAGCCATGCCTATGGCCTCGTCCACCACCACGACAACCTCTTCGTCTCGGCCTCTGACGACCCGCTCCCCCTCGCCGCCTTCGCCAGGAAGGGCCGCTCCCGACAAATCAAGGTCGGGATACAGCCCCTTCACCTTTGAAAGGCAATCATTGTATCCCTCCTTGAAGAGGTCGGCGATCTCATCCTGAAGTTCATCGGAGTCGCGATATTCTTCTATCGCCTTGTCCCTTTCCTTAGCGACGAGGCGCGAGAAGCTCTTCTTCGTTTCTTCATGTGCAGCTATCTCGTCGTACTGAGCCCTCTTCACGACCTCGAGCACTTTTTGCGCCTCCTTCTCGGATGCCAGGGCTGCCTGGAGTTCGCTTTCCCTCTTCTTCGCCTCCTCCTCTAACTGGAGACAGCAGGCCTTCTCGGAAGCCACGAGCTCCTCAGCCTCTGCGACGCGTTTGTCGCAAGACAACCTCTTCACCTCGGTCCGGTGCACGAACGCGTCAAACGCTGCCAACTGGCTCAGCATACCGTGGTGAAAATCGTGCATAAGAAGACGTGTAGGTCGGCCAAGCGTTTCGTCCCTAACTTCGGGTGGCAGGGCTTGTCGCCCCCACTCAACCGGGTCCATTGAGAAGCGAGTCTGGGTCGGGGCCGGGATGACAGGTGCCGCGGACAACGACGGCTGGACAGGGTGCTTCGCTGGCCTATCCTCAGCCGACGGGACGGGGGCCGAGCTCTGACTAGGCGCCAAGGCCGATGGTGGCGCAGTTTCGGCCTCGCGCTGACGCTTCTCAGGACGAGAAGCCACCTTCTTCTCCCTTGAGTGAACTCGGCTCTTAGCCTTCTCAGCAAGCGACGGCCCCCTACGCGTCGGGGGTACGGAGTCGTTCTTGTCGGCCATGGCTGCAAGTACATGCACTCGTTAGATGGGAAAATCATAGATAGATCGAGGATACAGATACGGGGTTGGCAGCCTTTTGTGCCCTCGTCGATCAGCCGAAATAACTCCTCGGAGATATCGATTAGGTTGGGGGGCTCCACCTCCTTCAAACATTTGAGTTCGACGAGCTTGGATGCAGTAAGCCTTGGCGATCCAAAAGCTTTGCACCGGACATCGATGGCCGACCACTTGGTCGGGAACGGCCAACCCAAAGGATTATAGACAAAGATGAAGTTCCTCTTCCAGCCGTGGAGTGAGGAAGGCAGTCTGCTGAGGATTTGCTGACCATTCCTCGCCGCAAAGTAGAACCAGTCCCCGAACGGTTTAATGGAAAAAAGGTAGAGGAAAAGGCACAAGGTCGGAGGGACCCCCGCCGAATAACACATGGACAGAAAACCGACGATTACACGCCAGGAGTTTGGTGCCAATTGGGAAGGAGCCACCCGAAGCTCCAGAAGAAGGAAAATAACAAAGGGGTGGAAAGGGAAACAAAGGCCTGCCCGAACCGCCTCGGAGTAAACCGAGAACCCCCCGCACATAACATAGTGAGCCCTAAAGTCTCTATCAGCAAACATGACAGCGTCGGCCGGAAGAACAAACCTAGAATGCTTCTGCAACCACTTGAAGGTACCGGGAGAGGTCTCACAACGGGCTTCGGCCACATTGTCAGCTCGACGACGAGCACCGAAAGTATGGGCCGAAGGTTCTTTAGGAACGTAGGTTCCCTGGGTTAGTTCGAGGACGAAGGAATCATCAAAGGGTCCCCAAACCTGGGTTTCCACGGCTACCGACCCTACCCCAAGGTCTTCAGAAACGGAGTCGGGAATATTAGCCGAGGCAGGGGGGTCCCTAGACTTCGTGGAGGAAGACGACGAGGAAGCCTCAGAAGAGGTGGAGGAAGAAGAATGACTCATCGCTTACCTCGGAAGGAAGCAAGCGAAAATCGTCGAAAGACCTCGGGCCGGCGAGCACAATCGTCGGGTCGTCGGGAGACGTCGGGTCAGCAATCTGTAAGGCTCGCGCACGAAGTAAAGGAACGTCGATTTCGCACCGAACCCTGGCTATTTATAAAGCCTTGACACCAAGGCGATCGGACGGACCAAAAATCCTGCACAACTAGGATTCCGCCACATGTCGGAAGCCCGACAGTCGAAAGACGTTCACCCGGATCCGCAACGCGCCTCGAAATCGAGCAGCGTCATCATGGGCGCATGATTCAGGGCAAGTACCTGACAAACCGTCACCAGTGGTACCATCATTATGACAAGACCGCGGCTCTCATAATGACAGAGGCAGAATGCCCCCGACTTAGGCGCGCGGAATGCGAGGTGGCGGCGTACACCCGTACAAATTCCTGAGGGCAATAAATGGCTTCCTCCGAGCCGAGAACTCGTCTCGAAGAAAACCCGGGGGGCTAGTGATACCGGTCGTCGTCAACCGACGAGTCAGCCTGGCGAGAGCAACGGTCAGCTACGCTAACGAACCGACGACTAGGTTGTCGGATCTCGTCGTCGTGGGCAAGTCAATCATTGCCGAGAACCAATTTAGCCAAGCACTATATCCGGGCGCTCCTGGATGGCGCCAGGTCATACTTGCCCAAGGGACGGATGAGTCCCGTAAATCACGATCCCCCAGCTGGCCCGTGTCCGCTTTGGGCAGGTGGCTGTCAAGGCGAGATTCTCAGAGCCCAGCTGGCAGGGATTCCCTGATTGGCTCCCTTGCCTCACGGAGGCTCGTCCGCCATCATCTTTTTCTATCCAAAGGACCAAGCCCTTATAATAGGCACGGAGACCCTCAGGAAAAAGGTATGCTATTCATAGCACAAAAACTCTCTCTCTCTCTCTCTCTCTCTCTCTCTCTCTCTCTAGAACCCTCACTGACTTGATCGTCGGAGTGTTAGACCACCGAGGGGGCTCGGTGGTTGTTTGTAGGTCGGATTCTCTTCGCCGATGACAGCGCGACGCGGCCAATCCCTCGGGGCCCACTCAGCTCGGCTCCGGCCGACCACCCTTACTGTTTTTTCAGTAAAAACTAGAATTCTGAAATTAAATAGGAATCTAACTATATCATTATTACCAGAAAAATGTGTTGACTCCAAAAACAAAATTATTTCAGGGTTCAGACGCACAAATGTTGAGAACAACTTGATTTATTGATTTTTGAGTAATTTTCACCCAACAAAAATTTAATTTGAAACATTCAACTAAAATCATCATAATTCACGTTGTCTACTAGTTAGCTTATGTTTGAAATTTTATCTCTAAAGGACATCATTTAGATATAAAACGAAAGACCCAAAGGGGCAAAATGAATTAAAATCTTTTTACGTAACAAAATTTATACGTACAAGTCTTGAGTATTTGTGTACGTAAGGTTACGTACACATAAAGGAAACCACCACGTAGGCTTACTATGTGTTACCTGGGCAGTAAAAACTTGAGCTTCACGATCAAGATACCTTTTCTCTCGACTTCATGCATGGGATGAAGCAAGGGTTATATACGCTAGAACTATTGTTCGCTACTGCTATAGTTGTTGCCAATAAAGGGGGCGCAAACCATTAGGAAAAAGAAAAGACGTCAGATCCTTAAAGTCGTGTAGGTTCTTCCAAACTATTTGTTTCCCTCCATACATTAGCTCCTTGTCCGAAGCATCTTTTAATTTGTTGGACATGTATTCTGGTTTGATTACTTTCGTTCATCCTCTAGATAGTAGATAATAGGTGTAACACCATACAAGAATGAAAGCCATTGCAACTAACCCCCCTCCAAACGTAGAAGAAATCAGGATAGACCCATTGTGTCGCTTTAATCGGTCGACCAACACCCTTGACTGACAACAAACGATAGCCGACTGATGACATAATTTTTTTTGGGAGAATCAGACAATCAATTTCCCATTATCGGTTGACCGATTACCCTGTTGTCTTTACATACGCTATTGAGAGAACTGGTCTGTCACGTCCAGCCATTTAATATTTCTATAAATTCCGAGACACAACCGAATAGGAAATCGAGAACAAGTTTAAAAATTTCTTCGAGCAAGAATTGCTCGGGGGACATGGCCTAAAATAAAATATAAATGAACAGCTGTTCCTTAAAGTGGAGGTAATTACATGATCCTCACAAACTTTAATTCAAAGGTCAGACAGAACAAGTGTTGATCTCTTAGCATACAATTCCCGTTGCTCCGCCTTCTAGAATTGATCCATACCTAGAAAAAGAGTAGGTATGAGCAGTCTTACCCAGTAGGATTTATCCTCTAATAACAAGAAATAGATATTGGAATCAAGGAAATTTGCTGCACAGGAGGATAACAAATAACAGTGTTCAAGAAAGGAAGAATAATACAAATCAAGATGTACAGTATTAAACCATGCAAGATTAAATCGATACAATAATGAACTAAATCAAAACAATGAGTGTCAGACACATAATGACATGAGATCATTATCAAATGTGTAATCAGTATCTAATAGTCCATTGAACATGTACTGTCAGTAAGTGCAACTCAGTTATGTCATGCTGATGGGAAACAATAACATATAATTCATCAATCAAGCAGTAGGTAGTGTCTGATGCTGAGACACTCAGTATGTCCAGTCTTGGCAAGTACATATTCGAATAGACCGATTCAGGGGCCGAGTTTGGAAGATCCATTCACGACGGGTATATTCGAATAGACCGATTCAGGGGCCGAGTTTGGAAGATCCATTCACGACGGGTATATTCGAATAGACCGATTTAGGGGCCGAGTTTGGAAGATCCACTCTCGACGGGTATATTCGAATAGACCGATTCAGAGGCTGAGTCTGGAAGATCCATTCACGACGGGTGTATTAGAATCATGTCTGATTCAGAGACTGAGTTCGTGTGTTCTTCCCAAGGACTTGGACTTTCCCTTATAGGCATCTTGATCCAGTAGAGTTCAAAGACTCAAACAGTAAATGCATATTCAGTATTGTTATGTTCCTGGACAGTTATTCAACACTTTGGAGTTTCAAGGATAAGGCACATGTAAGAGAATATATATAAGAATCTCAATAGAGTTGGAATGATTGGAATTTCAAGGGATAACACATTTATGCAATATGAGAGGTTTATGATAGTAAACCAAATTCAAGGTGTAATTCTTTTAGAAGTAAATCGGGAGTTGATGTATCAAGTTGATTTGCGAATCAAATGCCAAACAAAATTTCCAAACAATATTACTATGTCAAAACACTGGTCATAGTTACAAGACGGTCTTACAAGTTCAGGAGATATCATGTAACATTTCCTACTCCTTTTTAGGCTGTAGAGAATAACTTTGTGATATAATACTTAAACTTAACATATTAAGTCTTAAACCTTTCATCGAAAAATCAACGGAAGAATACATCACGAAGATAGTCATGAAATCAATATGGTTGATAGAATCATTCAATTACTAACTTTATTTAGAATTGGAGATTGATAACATATCAATGTAAAAGTCATATTAAGGTAAAATAAGGAATGAGCAGGTTTGACTTTTTTTTTTTCAGTAGGAGAGGGCTCCCTTGGAGAAGTCATATGTGTGTTTATCATTTTCCACCGGACCTTGGATTTTTAGCATTCTACTAGGTTTACTTGAATTATGAGACTTTCAGGTAGACTAAATTATGAGAGATTAGAAAGACGCTATTTTGATGGAATCGTCAAAATCACGTTTTTCTTCTTCGGTGGGAGAGTTGACTTTTTATTGGTAAGAGATATAATTTTTTGATATTTTTATTGGATTCAAATGGTGGGTACTTCTTTATTTACATATAATATCTTAAGTAAATGAATTTTCATTTACTTAAATGATATGGAATGTAAATAAGGTATGAGTTTGCAGTCTCGCAAAGGTTCTGTTGACACTTCTAGAAGAAACAGTCCTGACAGAAACACAAAAATTTGGTTAACTCCACTACATGGGAGTCGAAGTCTGGGAGTCGAAGTTGACAGTCGAAGTTGGCAGTCGAAGTTGGCAGTCGAATTATGCAATCGAATTATGAAGTCGAATTATGCAGTCGAATTTTGAAGTCGAATTATGCAGTCGAATTATGAAGTCGAATTATGAAGTCGAATTATGCAGTCGAATTATGGAAGTTGAATTATGAAGTCGAAGTTTGGAACTCTGATTCCTTAACAGAAAACCAGAATCATAAAACTTGCTTTACACGATCTAATCATGCATTGGAACAGAGATGTACAATCAAGAATGATAGAGAGGGCATGGCCGTCGGGTGGAGATGAACTTCCTAAGCTTCTTATCTCTCTTCTTTATCTCTCCTCCACGCACTATAACCTCCTTCTCTCTCTCTTCCTTACCTCTACACCTGCTGCTCTCTCTCTTTTCTCTCTTTCTACTCCATGGTGGTGGTGGCAGGAAGAAGGGGCGGTAAAGAAGAAGAAAGGGTTTGAAGAAGATGAAGAAGAAGAGGAAGTAGCAGAAGAAGCAGAAGAAGAAGAGAAAGTGGAAGAAGCAGAAGAAGACGTTGGAAGAGGAAGAAGAAGAGGAGGAAGAAGAGAACGCAGGAAGAAGAAGATGGAGAAGATGACAACAGGGGGGGGGGGGGGGGGGGGGGGGAGGGGGTTTATAAAAGGAGGGGGAGACTTATCCCTTACGGCCCTCCCAGGATAAGGATCACCTAACACCGACACGCAGCCACCCCACACACGCCATCACACCTACGTCACCCATTTTACGTAAATAGTTACGTAAATCCAACTTAATTTATTTAGATTCTTTGGGTCACTGGTTTTATACTTAAATGACATCCAATTGATATGAAATTTAAAACATAAGCTAATTGTGATATAACCTAAATTATGGTGATTTTTATTTATTTTTTCGGATTAATTTTTCGTCAGGTGGAAATTACCTCCAAAAATTATTATGTCGGCTTAATCTGGGTATCTGTGCATCAATAATCCAGAATAACTATATTTTGATATCAGTACATTTTTCTGATAATTATGATGTTGTTATATTTTACTTTTGTTACCGAAGTTCGATGTCGCCCTGTCGGGGTGCGCACATTTGAAGACAGTACCGGAATCACATAAATTATGTGAAAGGACTCTAGATTCAACTGTAATCATGTTCTTGTATCTTTTATGGTAATTTAAAATCAATACCTTCTCTAATGTTTGATATTTTATTATTTTTTAAATTCCGGGTGTTACATGGTCGACCGACTTTTGCCTTTTGGATGATCGAAAACCCCAAAGCGGACCATCGATTTTCATATACACTCTAGTTTGTCGACAGACACACCCAATTTGTCGACACATACCACCAACAGGTCGACGTACTAACCCAGTGTGTTGACACACCCAGTGAACATGTCGACACATGCCTTTTTTAGATCAACTCTATCCATTTGACTAGTTCATGCCCAAATAATCGTGTTTTATGATGCATTCTTCTGTTGATTTCTCGATAAAGATTTCAAAACCCTATCAGAACTGTCAAGTCTTATGTAATAGACCCAATTCGGTTTTGAATATATTCCAATTGTACACGCTTATGTCCCACAACATATTCAAAGTTATTTAATCTTTATATGAGTCGTGCAAACCTTTCTTTTGGGTTCATTGTCCCCTCGAGTTAGCATTTGTTTAAACAAATGACTTTTGATTCCCAATGCATGGTTGACTAAAAATGTGTTCAAATGAAAATGAGATGACGTACTATTGAGTTTTTGGACTTCTTTCGAATTTTATGCCAGTGAAAATGTGGCAAGTCTAGTCTTGGGAGGAGCATCCGAAATTGTTAAAATTACGTAGAGCAATATTGGATCTTTTAGGTGTTTGGCATGACACCACATAAGCTAAATTAGTCGGCATTTCCATTAATCAGTATGAGATATGCTATATGAGGTGATATGATATGCTATGTGAATTGCATTCAGTTATTAGTCATATGATTCAGATTCAAGGCAACATTTTTTAAACCATCATTTAGTAATTTCTGTTTAGAAATTCATGATATTTGACATCTCCGTAATATGTTTCTGTCCTTAATTTCCATTGCTCATACATCCTATATATCAACTTGTATACCTTGGACCTTATGGTGAAATTTGAACTTTATCGTCTAAGTTCCATTCAAGAGTTCTTATGTGTTTCCACGCTCCCGATCCCAAGTTGACATGATTGCCACAAGTAACCGTGATTAGTCTTTCAACCGTTGATTTTTTCAAATGCTCAAGGTGGAAGCCTTTGATTAGTAGGGGAGTAGGCGCCTTACCAAGCGCACGTCCGGATTCGAGGTTTTCACAACCAAGCAAGCCACTTCTCCAAGTCCTTTCCGAATGAGAATCACTATCCACGGAACACCACCTTCTACTTCTATATCAATCATAGCAATCACCAAGTCAAAACTTGAAAATCAGCCTGATTCAGAGCGCGAATACAGAAAGGATGGAACCCTATTATATAACCGGTAACATCACGCTACCAAGATGAAGGCCTAAACGGAACCAAGACGAGCAAGCAGACCAGCGACTAGAGGAGACGACCTGATGCCCGTCCTCACTGTCAGACAGCCCTGTGAGAACCCAGCTTGACTGCACCAAACTGAAACGCGAGGCGACGATCCGGGGAACCATGACCGGCACAGGATCTTTGCAACCGCAGGGAGACGCTTTTGTCACTCGCTAGGAGGTCAGAAAAGAGGCGCTGTACGGGAAGCTTTTTATAGCAGGCGGGTCATAAGTCCAGCTGGTGAAGGCAGGGGAACCGGACAAGCGGGTGAACATTCAGGCAAGAAGAGGGCTTTGAATGTAGGGGCTTATAAGTGTAAAGAGGCTACACAAAGGGCCAAAGCTTCAGTAATACCGGGAAAGCGGAAAGCATGGATAGGGCAAGGGGCTATGAACGACGTGACGCACCCGTTAGCACCGGATGAATGACGCAAACTTGAGCGCCTGAAGTCACGAGAGAAGGACGCGAGTTCCTTCAGGGCAATGGGCATAGCAGAAATTTAGGTCATGCGCGAATGCAGGAACGGGACAAGGAGAAGCTTGACGCTAGTCCACTAAAAACTTAACCCATCAAGCGAACGAGTCGCTAAGGCTTCCACAGAACGAAGCTTATAGAAAAAGGAAAGACGATTATATCCGCCTCGCCAAGTCTCTAATCAGGGGCTCCATCACGTTAGCCAATACATCTTACTGGGCACTTTCGCTCATTATCTCTTACTCCTTTTAGGTGACTAGGGAAGGTCCAGTTCAGATGGGGAAACTGAGCGCTGAAACTTGACACTAGTCTTTCTGCTGCAGTAGTGAAAATTTTAAGTTAAATGTCTTTTGTTATTAGTTAATGTCATTCTCGATAAACCATTTTATCGGGACATGACATTCACATTCACACATACAATCAGATCCTACAAAAAAGATGAGCCACACCACCCAAATTCGCTGGATTAAATAAATATAGACTACCATCTAAACTCGCTGGTTCCATGATTATAAATAGAGGGGATGGAAGGATTACCTGAGCAGAAAGTGTGAACGCTTGTTTCCACGCCGTCCCCGGCCGACCGCTGGATCTTTCAGGAGTTCACGAACGTCGCTGGATCTCTCGTTGGCGATGATGGGGTCACCGGTTGACCTCGTTGACTCTCCGGTTGACTTGGTTCACTAGAGAGAAAACAAAGCAAACTAGAAAAAGGAAAGGGAGTTTGTGATCGCCAGGGCCTTACCTGTGCCCAAGGAGTGATGGAATCGCGTCGGTGCAGTGGCCTCGCACAGCGGATGGAGACGGGGCTTCAACTTCTCCTTCTTCGGCCGGCCAAAGAAGAAGAGCTCCGCGGTCTTCTACGAGTCGTTCCTGCCACAAAAAGACACTCTATTAGCCTAAGAAAAGTGTGGTAAATGTTCAGAAACGGAGTGAGACAACCCAAAAGGTGAGTCCCGTACCAGTTGCGGACTTGAGAAGAGGGGTGGCCAAGTGCTATGACCACCCTTCTTCCCTCCGTTTTTGGTTGGGAAACCCCTTTCTAGGTGTGTAGGGAAGTGACCTACGTGCTTAGAGTGAGTGGGAAGGTGTGTGTGACATGCAAATAACTAAAGAGAGAATAAGGAAAGAGAGAGGGATGGAGGTGTAGATCCTCGTTCGTTGGCATTGTAGCTCCTCACAGGGCTCCTCCAGCTCGGGAAGAAGCCTCCTGAACGTCCCGAAGTGTGAGAGGAAGAAGGGGAAGAGTTGATGAAGCTTGGGTGCAAATTCACTCTCTTCTCTCAAAGCAATAGCATGTGGACGTCCAGCCTCCCCCTCCCCTAGCTTAGAGGGCTCAGGGAGTGTTATATAGACAGTGGGGGTTGAGCTCAGCAGCCTTGGATGCTCAAGTGTGAAGAAACACACTTGTACACTTGGCAATCCAAGTATGAAAGCTCCAACCAATAGGGAGAGGCCAAATAAGATTTTTACTAGGTCAAGGGAGTGCCAAGGTGGCCCATATGCCCGTTGGGAACGGCCCCATGCGGTGCATGGGCGAGAGAATGGCGCAAGTGGGCTAGATTCTCGGGGTAGTTGTGCAGACCAGGTAAACCCGGTTGACGTCCAGCGATCCGGCCGCCAACCTCATGCAGACGTCCATAGATGTGGACGCCAATATGGGTTAACGTCTAGGGCCTATGCCGTCAACCAGTAGTCGGCGGCAATCGATGCTGCCGTCTACATGGTATTCGAGGCAAGTCAACAAACGGTCAAACGAGGCTTAATGGGCCAAAAGAGCCTTGCGGGAGATGGGCCAAATCTAGTGTCTACAAATGCCCCTCCGAGACGTCTGGTCTTGCAAGGGAGCAGAGCGGACTGAAAGGTTGGTGTCTCGGTAAACAAAGGACGCAGAGATTTAATGGAGGGCCATCTCCGAGGATAGAAATTCTAGCGAGCCAAACAAATGAGTTAGGCTAGAAGCAAGTGACAGATCGTCTGAGAGACAAATGTGGGTAAGAAGAAGAGTGATCTACCCGTGTAACTACAACCGCAACCCAACGGTAGGGTCCCTGGCATGGCCGTGTCGGACTTTGACTAGTTTCCAGCGTGTCTGAGTCAAAGGAGTTGTAATATGACGGTTGAATCAGGAGGGTCTCATAACCGGAGCTCATGGGCTCGCTGGCCTAATTAGGACGTCTATCCCGAATTTAGGAGGTCGTGGAGACAAGGAGTTGGTTGATCTCTCAAAGGATTATCAAAAGATTCTAACTGGAATCAATGTTCGGAAAGCCTGAAGTCCGAAATTAAGCTCGTGACTGGCGAAGGTTCAAATGACCTCAACAAGGCTGGAATGATTATTTGTGATATGCACGGTGGGACAAGTGGAGAAGGGGGGGCAACAAAAGACCCGATATTCAGCTCGGATATTCAAGAAGGGCGGACCCAGTAGGCTACCTAAGTTGGGGGAGCCATGGAGCAATCAGATGATCGAGGAAAATCACCATTTTTTTTTTAGTGTTAGTAAGAGAATGTTAGCAGTGAAGACCTAAATACATGCTGGTGTGGGTTGCCTATCTAAAATGCAAGTTAGCACCAGAGGAAAATTCTAAAGGCCATACGAATAACTGAGAGATCGCAAACCCATCATGGTTTTGGTAAAAGGGAACTCAGGGTTCACGGTCGCCAAATTATTTGCCTCTGGTGGGGTCCTACATTAGACATACATGTAACGCTCAAGGTTGCATGAGAGTTCCGAACTTTGAAGCGCAACTTGTGCTTGGATATCTGCAAAACAACTTGAAGCACAAAATAAAATATAATGGCCATATGAATAATAGAATTTTGAAAATTTCCAGGGGAATAAACATCCAGATCGATGGCCGCCAGCTCTCCGTTAACGGCAACAGAGATTGCCGCTAACCACTACTGACGTCAACCGATTTGGACGCCTACTGGCCAGTGGATCAGGCCAAAAATATAGGTGATGGGAGTCCATGATGACTCTCTAATCTTCCACCTCCGTCTCTCCCTGCTCCTGCTGCGGACCAGAGAGCTGGGAGACGAAGAAAAACATCGAGATGGCCTCCTCTTCGACCGGACGATCCACATGCATGAACCCAGGAATTCTGAGCGAAGTTCCGGGGCACTTGAGCACCAGATTGGCCAACGGGGAGGTAATCTTTGATCATTCTGCTTCTACCTGGGTTAAAAACACCCAAAATACTTTTCTCACAACACCCCTCCCTCATGCAGGAAGTACCTGCCTTCCCGAGCCAAGGCCAGGTGCGGGCCTTTTCTTGGCTCGTGAACTTGATGAATGCCATCACGTTGGACATGCGAGGCTTCATCGGAATGTGGAATTTGAATTTCATGGTGGTGCTGGCGAAGAATATGAAGGACATGTGGTGGGGGTTTGATGCATTGGGGGCGCTGGTGGAGAGATGGCACCCGCACACGCACACTTTTGTGTTCCAAGCGTTTGAGGCGAGTGTGCTGCTGGAGGAGGTGGAGCTTTTCCTGGGATGGAGGCGATGCCTGGAGTACGATGCAGCGACTCCTCTCCTCCCGTGGGAAGAGATTTTAGTAGACATCGTACAGGACAAGAAGGAAGTTTTGAGGATGACGAACAAGCACGGGATCTTCCTGGACCAACTGGCCTGGTGGCTGATCCAGCATGCAAGGGAGATTGGCGGAGAGAGGGCGACCCGAGGACTGACGCTCTGCCTGGATGGGGTCTTCCTGTTCCCTACGAGCAGCGACTTCATCCTTTATGAGCATGTGGGAATCTTGTCTCTGCTGTGGTGCGGGCAGTCACTTGCCCCTGTAGTGCTGGCACACCTGTACAGTTCGCTCACCACAATGAGCCTAGGCGGACGCACATGCGGGAGATTGTTTCTGCTTCAGGTATGGATGGAGACTCACTTGAAATTTGATTTTACTAACCAGCAACCTTCCCCCTCCAGAATCTTCCTTCGGAGCTCGGTGTACTGCAGCAGGGCGTGGTATGAGCCAGAGAATGAGATCAAGTGCGTGACAGCGCACTTGAAGGGCAGAGATGCTTGGCGCGATCACTTAGCCTACCTGGTAATGGATGACTTCATTGTGAGGCCACTTTTCATGAGGAGTATTGAATTCAGAGCTCAGACCAGGGAGGACAGAGATCTGTGGCTGATCGGGGCTGATCTGATGGTGGTATACCAGCCACACCGGTGCCATTGTCAGCTTGGGATTCCACGGGGAATTCCCACTTCATCCAACTGCACCGACATGATAGTCACCGGGAGGAATGAGAAGCTAATGAAGAAGGCCATGAATACTTGGGCAAGATACACAATGAACAAGAAGGTGGGATTGGCGGTTCAGGAAAAACGGGAAGGCATATGGAAATATGAAGAATTCAACGACACTATTCGTCCCATTTCTTGTGATTTTTATATGGTCCGCAGGGAAAAGTGATGTATTTTCCTGATTTCCAATAAGTGTAACACAAAGCTTAGATGAATAAAAGTGATGATTTGCATTGTGTTTTATGGCTTGAATTGCGTGGAATTGAGCAATGGAGTGTCAAATGGGCTTCAAATGTGTTCAATTGAGTGTGCTGTGAGGGCTGAGTGCGGAAGTGTTGGCGTCCACATCGATGGCCACCAACCACTGGTAGATGTCCAGCCGTTGGTCTCCAACCAGGAGACAGAGGTGTAGACGTCCATAACGAGAGCTGTTTAATTCAAACCTGGCGTCCAGACCTGGTCGTTTACCAAACTTCGAGGTCTGACACTGATGAGACATTGGCATCCCAAACCGGGACGTTTACAGTACGTCAACGGCCACCATCTTGACGTTAGGAAAAGTGAGGACGGCCAGGCATTGACGTCAACTTTGAAAAACAGCTTTTACCAAACCGAGTGTGGCCGGCGCCATTTTGCCTTCTCCCAAAAGACGGAGAACCCTTCATCTTCCTTTTCTATCATCTTCGTCCTACATTCTCAAGCTTCATTCTTCTTCTACCTTCTTCTTTGTTTTAAGCCCTTAAACCCCTTGACACTGCTTCCGATGAGGACGAGGGGGAAACGTACTGTCCTCCGGTCTCGCCGCCAACCGGAGGAGGAGGAGGAGGTTGTGGTGGCAATGGACACGACGGAGGAGGAAGAGGAAGAGTATGGGGCAGCGGCGGGAGGAGACGCACCGGAGGGGGAGGACACTGCCGAAGACGACGGAGGAGGGGACGAGACGGAGGCAGAAGGGGCTCACCGTCACCCACGGCCCAAGGTAGGTTTCCCCTTACTTCAAAAACCCTGTGGAATGCATGGTTGTAACATGTGAAAAGAGGGGGAAACAGAGGAAACCCTGTCGGGTTTGACAGGAACTTGACGTCCACATCAGTGGACGTTGAGTTCCTATCAACGTCCACCCTCTTGTCGTCTAAGTAAACTTGACGGCAAGGTGGTGGACGCCGACAGAGGAATTTAACAGCAGACCCCTGGACGTTGATTCTGAGTAAACGACAATCGATACTGACGCCAAATTTTCTGTGCTTTCTACAGGGTAAAGGCCGAATGAGGAGCAGAGTCACCTGGGACTTGTGCTAGGCGTGGTACAGAGCGCTACCGAAGGCTCAGCAGACCAGGATAGCGAGGATGGGGTTTGGGCACCTCTTGTTGGTACGTCCATTCCACGTGGACGTACCGTATCTAGAGGTTTTGAGGGAGAAATGGGAGGAGGGCTGCAAGGCATTCATCATGCCTTGGGGGCACATGATACCTACGTTGGAGGACGTAGCGTATCTGATGGGATTGCCGGTTCAGGGAGAGCCGGTAGTCGGACAGGAGATGAGTGACTACCACGATGACATTGTGGAGTTGCTGGGGCCAGAGTTCGTGGCCGGGAGGAGGAGACCGATCTGGAGCATACTGCTCGGATCATTGTTGGAGGCGGTGGGATTGAGAGGCAGGAGGAGAGGGCCTCTGGAGACACTAGAGGAGTTCTACACCGGAGTACAGGGAGCCCTCGACGTTGGCGACCGGAGCGAGGAGAGATCAGTGAGGATCTTTGTTTCTTACCTGTTCGGGCGCCTCTTGTTCACGATGCAGTCATCCCAGATGAACTGCAAGTTTGTGTTGCTGCTTCGAGACTTGGCGCAGGTGAGCAGATATGCATGGGGCGCCGCGATGCTAGGACATCTATTCTCTCTTCTTCCTAGCAGTTCACGGCGCTCTCAGAGCACCGGGGGTTTCACCCCCTTTCTACAGGTACGCCTTTTCTTTAATGCTCATCATTGAATTTTAAATTTGATTAGCTGCCTGACTGACGTTCTTTTTGTTGCCTTGCAGATCTGGGGATACACCCGCTTTTCCATGGGGTGCGGGACAGAGAGAGAGGGGAGCCAGGCCTTGGTGCCCCTCATGGCCCGATGGGATGTGGCGCCAACCCGCGGGTAGCTGACCGGAGAGCCGAGGACGTGCGGGTGGCGCTGGACCACTACCCTCACGACCAGGTATGAAACTCTCAACTAGCTCTTCCATTCATTTAATTATTTTCAATTTTTACTTGGGATGTGACTGATCAGTGTTCTCTGCTTGCAGGTGGTGTGGACCCCATACGCGGGGGAGGTGGATGTCGCCCACCCAGCGGTGGCAGCAGGTCAACCTTTGTTTGACCGCCACCTCCTCCTGCTGTGCCTGGGGACCTGCGAGGTCCTGTACACGGAGTTGGTCATGAGGATGCTAGGCTGGCACCAACCAGCCATTGAGGTACCCTCACTGGGTAGGGAGGGGCACTCGCGCCGCCGGTTCTTTGCCGAGGACCGAGACTGGGGAGCAGAGCATGGCAGCACCGTCGCTTACTGGCGTGAGGGCGGCGAGCAGGTCCTCAAACAGGCAGACCTCCAGGACAGCTCAGCCTACCTGGAGGGACGGCTGGCGACTCCGGCTAGACCGGCGAGTGGTAAGTGAATTTCTATCTCTAAGCCTCTGTTACTTGCCTTAATTTGATTCTAACCTTGAAGTGCGAACGGCAGATGCCGGAGTCACAGGCCATACGCCTCCTGGAGGGACGGCTGGCGGAGCAAGAGGTCGAGCTTGAGAGGCTCCGCGCCGAGGTGCAGACACTGGTAAGTACAATTCTGAGCCTATCTTGAAATTGATTTGACACTGATTTGATTTGATGACTGACCAAGATGTATGAATGCAGAAGAGAGAGCTATCGAGAGTGCGGGCGAGCCGAGACACTGGCGCGAGCTCGTCCGCACAGCCTGCGGGAGGGGACCTGGCGGTCCGCCTATAGGAGGCCCTAGACCGGGCACAGGCGAGGGTCCAGGAGCTAGAGACGAGGACACGAGAATTGGAGGCAGAGGTAAGACACTGAAACTCATACTCTTCTGTATGTGATTTGATTGATTTGATTTGATTAGTTGCTTATTTGTGCGCAGAGGCAGGGAGGAGGAGCGGCGACCCTCCAGACGCAGATGGAGAGTCTGCGGCTGGAGCTGTCGAGAGTGGAGGGCCGCCTGCTCGAGTCGCGGGAGCGGGAGAGAGAGGCAAGGGAGAGAGAGAGAGAGAGACCGGCCGAGCCCGGACTGAGATCGCGAAGAACTATGAGATCCTGAAGGATCAGGTGCTGAGGAAGCGTCGGGAGCAGCAGCGGGCGGCTCAGCACTAGGCACCGGGGAGGACGGGATCTGCCTTCGCCTCCCTAGACGACATCGTGTCTCTAGGGGACCCCTCCGTGGTGCGAGGAGGACTACCGCGACCCGAGGCATCGACAGCGTCGAGGCCTCCTCTCCCAGACCGGCGTCGGGAGAGAGAGGAGGAGGAGGAGGTGAGTAGCTCGCGTAGGCAGAGGCCTAGCGAGGGAGAGAGGAGAGAGGAGTGATACTTTGTACCACCAGGGGTATGCCCCTGTTATGATATGTACAGAACTTTATCCTTATAGTGGATTTTTGTGTGTTTTTGTCATTTGTGCACTTGAATGGTTTGCTTGTGTACTTTGGTTCCTGCATCCAAAACACTTAAAGAGAAAAGTTAGTGTAGATCTGTCTTTAGCCCCTTGCCTAAGTGATGTACCTTTCTTGAGATCTGGTCAAGGGGCTAATGTCTAATCAAAGATAAAACACAAGAAAATAACTGAAGGGAAATATGCACATACATTTTTTTTGGCTTTTTGAAAATAAGAGTAAAAATACGTACATGGTGAAAATATATACATCGAGAGACTCTCTTTTTTTTGTTCTTTTTGTCATTTTTTTGGATTTTTTTTTTGGACTCTAAAATATATATTCGTCACATGTACTTAACCACGGAGGTCATGAATAAGGAGGATCATGCATGAATTCCTTGATGTTGGAAATTGCCCCTAGCTTTCTTGATATTTTCCACCACGGAAGGTCTTATACAGTCAAATTTGCCCCTAGAGGGAGGAATTTGGAGGAAATAAGTAGGAAGCCATGCAAGGATTTGGTTCAGACTACTTTCTGTTTCCAAACCAACACCTCATACTAAAGACTTGGTCAACAATTATTTGCAGGGGAATTCTTCTTATTATTTGATTTTAGGGGTGGAGGTACGTACTTTTTGCTACCTCCTGGATTTGGTCAGCCTTTTCCTGGGTACGTACTTTTTGCTATCCTTTTTTTGACCTTTTTGGCTTTTCTTTTCTCCTTTTAGGCTTGATTTAGCATTCTGTCCCTTGCTTTTTCTTGATTGCCCCTGTTTATGGTGACCTTGTCTTTTAGATAGGAGTGGATGGTCCCCTACTCGTAGTTTGCTCCGCTTCCAGACGTGACCGAGCGGGAGAAGAATAGGGAAACATATTGACCGGATTAGACTATCTGAGTGTACTTGTGATTTTCAAGCTAGAGGGCAATATCTTAACATCGTGTGGTGCGAATAAACCCTACCTCACTAATGACCAAGTGGAAAAGTAGAGAATTAAACCTACACCGTTAACAAGTGATGAATAACCGACTTGACGGACGGACTGACTAAGGATAGAATTTCTTGAGGTAGACTGCGTTCCATGGATATGACAACTCTACTCCTTCGGCATCTGCCAACCTATAAGCGTTCCCTGAATATACTTCTTTGACAACCAACGGTCCTTCCCAATTTTCTTGCAATTTTCTCATGGGACCTGGTGCCTTTATGATCTTGCGCTTTACGACCATCTCACCCACTTCAAATTTTCTCTCAAGAACTCTTTTAGCGTAAAAACGTGCAATCCTTTAAGGGTAGACTTGAGCATGGTCAGCCGCTATCATTCACCTTTCATCTAAAAGTTCAAGTTGTGCCAACAAGGCCTCCCGACGTTGATCGGGGTCAAGTTCGGCATTCAATTGAACTCTAAGGGAAGGGACGAAGACCTCATATGGGAGTATCGCATCTGATCCGTATGTCAAAGCATAGGGAGTTTGCCCCGTAGGAGTCCGGACCGAGGTGCGATAAGCCCAAAGAGCTTCAACCAGGCGATCTGGCCAGTCAGCGTTGTTGTGAGATTTGCATGTTTTCTTTATGATTTTGATGAGAGTTTTATTAGTAGCTTCCGCTTGTCCATTACCTTGTGGATAATATGGGGATGAGTGATGCAAGTTAATGCCATATTTACCACACATGTCGCGAAGCTCCTGTGAAGTGAATTGAGGTCCATTGTCGGTGACGATGTCCCGAGGCACGCCGAACCTTGCAAGGATGTTGTGCTTGATGAATTTGACCACTGTTGAAGCTTTGACCTCAATGAATGCTTCTGTTTCAGCCCACTTTGTGAAATATTCCGTGGCGGTCAGGATGAAGGACTTCTTACGGATTTCTCCGGTTCTGTCCGCGAGAGGACCGACCACGTCGAATGCCCACATGGCGAAAGGCCATGGAGAGATGAGAGGGTGAAGAGAAGAGGAAGGAGCATGGATTTTGTCACCGTGCAATTGGCATTTAGCACAGTGACGGATAAAATGGCGACAGTCTTCTTTCATGGTAGGCCAATAATAGTATCTTAGCAACTTTTGGGCAATTGCTCTACCATTAACATGGCCACCACATTCACTAGAGTGAGCGGCTTCAACAACATCTTGAGACTCGAATTCATCGAGGCAATGGAGATAGACCCTACTGAGAGATTTCTTGTATAGAATGCCACCTATGATCTTGTAACGCTCTGAGACGCGGCGAATGGCCCGTCTATCGGCAGAGGTGGCATAATCGGGGAAGGATCCATCTTTGAGAAAGTTCTCGATGTCAAAATACCAAGGATGGCCATCTTCGAGGTCGATTTCTGGCTCTTTTGAGAGCGCGTGGACCCAAAGGGATGGAGAAGGAGACGTGAGTTGAGAAAACCAAGGATCGACATAGGAGGGGTCTCTTAATCTCTGGACAGAGACGGTTTTAGAATATTTTCCCAAAGGAATGGGGATGGAAGATGCTAGGGAAGCGAGTGAATCTGCTAGGATATTCTGAGCCCTAGGAGTGTGAATTAGGGTGAGCTTCCTAAACTGCCGGATGACCTTTCCTACCAACTCTTGGTATGGTTTCAACTTGGGGTCCTTGGTCTGATACTTGCTAAGAGATTGCCGGAGTATCAACTACGAATCACCAATTATCCTTAACTCCTTGACTCCGAGCAATAATGCCATTTTCAGCCCCACTAAGAGCGCCTCATACTCGGCCACATTGTTCGTGGCTCGGAAGGTTAACTGGTAGACGTGCGGAATGACTACCCCTTCCAGTAAGAGGAGGACTGCCCCTATTCCACACCCTTTGGAATTGAGGGCCCCGTCGAAATAAAGCACCCATGAAGGTTCACCATCGATAATGGCTCCTAACTCTTCATCGGGAAAGCTTTCATCAACGGGAGAGCATGAAGGTAAGGGGTGGTGGGCCAAATGCTCTGCAATAGTGTAACGACCCATGATCCGCATTACCGATACCCGACCAGTAACCTGAATCCTGACCCACTAACCCACGAGACGAATCTCGGAAGGGTAGAAGAAAAGCGTCTGAGGAGATCATATAAGCAAATGTACACGCCACAACTAACTCAATTAACACATATAACTCAGAGACAACAGAGAAGTAAGAGTACAGTGAGTACAAGAGCAGGGTACTACTCACAGCAGCCAAGCAGAGCCAGCACGGAGTAACGAAGCTCCACGACACACGCAAGCTGCCCACGGACCCACCTGAAGGGAAGGGAGTGAGTCTCACAGAAAAGAGACCCAGTAGGGCAACTAACCCCCACCGGTAACAGAGCTACTAAACAGTGCTAAACAAAAAGCGACTGTAAGTAAACACGCACACTCTGTCAACACACAGGAACCGGTGTTGTAGTGCGCAGCTCCCTCAGGAGCGCACTGAGAAAACTGGAACCTCGCAGGCTCGACAGCACACAAGCACTACACACACACAAGCTCACAAGCAAGAGCTCACACATCATTCACAAAGTACGACTTAGCCAGGGTCTGCGGTTCGGCATCCCGTCACCACAGAGTCTCTCAACCCTAGCCACGTGTGCACACTACAGACGCTCTCTCTCACGTCTGGTCCACGACTGGTTTTTCCCCCTACTCCAGACCTAGCGGTAGAGAAGGGGCTCCACGGAGACCGGCTCGAAACCACCACAAGGAGTACGCACAGAACGGAGACGCTCTCTACGTCCCGGCTCACGGGCGAAGAACCCCCACACGCCAGTCCTCTAGATGGAGCGTCGCTCCACGTCCAGGTAACACAACAGAAAATAATAGCACGGTAAAACTCCACGCGAGTGCAGACGAAAACACTCTCAACATCTGGAACACCGTACTGCGGACGGACACCACGTGTCACCATCTCAACACAGTCAAACACAACGCGAGCACAGGCAGAGACACTCTCTACGCCTGGCAAACTGTGCTAACAGGCGGACACCGCATATCAACACTTTAAATCACGGAAAGGGAAACACAGCTTGCTGGGAAACTCACCTGTGGGTAGATGGCAGCATCGATCGCCGCTAACCAGGAAGTAAACGACAGCATCACATGTCGCCAAGCACAAAGTCAACGACAGCATCGACTGTCGCTAACTATAGGTCAACGACAACGCCCTGGACGTCTAAAAGAAGTAGACGGTCACATGTTGGCCGTTTACCTAATCTCAGCGGCACACGATCTTGCCGTTTATATCCTACCTGAAGATCCTGATGGTAATAACCTTGCCGTCCAGATCTTCCCTGAAGAGTTTAACGGCAAGAGATCACACCGTTTATCTCTTCCCTGAAGAGCTCAACGTCAACATCCCTTGACGTTGACTTCTTCAGTATCCAGCAGCTGAAGCAGCCACATGCCAAATCCCCTGAGAGCAATCCAGCCCTCAAAATAGCAGAGTGATGAAGGAGAAATTCTTCCTCACATCACACTACACTACTACAAAGTTGGAAACACACGATCTAACGCTCAGATCGGTGAAACCACCCCAAAACCCAACATGGAGAAACCCTCCCCAAAACCTCGAATTCCACGCAAATCACACACAATAGGCATGGAATAACACACAAGGGAGCTAAGGGTTTACGTCCCTACCTCAGAAACGCATATAAATCCCAAAAGAACCTCGATTCGCGCCGAACCCCCAGAAGCTTCCCGTGAACACCACCAACCAATCCGTCATTTCCCATCCAATCTGTCACCGCCACGTGCACCGCGGCCTTTCCACGTACTCCCATCGGCCGCCGGAAGATGAAGAAATGCAAGGGTGAAAGTGGGGGAAAAAGAAGAGGAGAGAAAGTGAGGAAGGAAAAGGGCTCGGGTTGCCCCTAAAAAATAGAACCCTGATCAGTTGAAGTCTAGGCCCCTCGCCGTCAACTGAACCGCCAACACTCAACGTCCACATCACTTGCCGCCAAGTTCCATCTCCGGAAGAGACAGGAACACAAGGTCAACGGCAACAACGATGGACACCAAACACCAGTTACCGGAAACCACCTTGCCGCCAACCCACAGTCGACGTCACACACCTGGACGCCAACCCACTGTCGAAGTCCAACTCACTGGACATCAACAGGCACAGATCCACAACCAAACCCGGTAAAGATCCGATAAGAATCCAATAAGACCCGAGACGTTACAAATAGCGTGCCCCTTGATCGACTTTTGGTTGACGTAGGTGATATCAAATTGATTAAGGAAACTCTGCCACCTCATCAACCGGTCAGTCAGGACAGGCTTCTTGAGCAAGTACCGAATTGGGTCCATATGCGCCAGAAGTTTCACTTCATGAGCCAGGAAATAATGCTTTAACTTCTGTGCAACCCAGACGACGGCCGCACACGTTCTTTCCATAGAGGTGTACCTCTTTTCAGCTTCATTGAACAACTTGGATAAATAATACACCGCTCTCTCCTTCTTCTCGTCTTCATATTGTGCCAAAACTGCTCCAGTTGAATCTTCAGTGGTTGACACATAGAGCAGTAAAGGCCAACCCGGGACCGGAGGAGCGAGAACAGGGGGATTGAACAGATAACTCTTCAACTCATCAAAGGCCTTTTGACATTTCTCATTCCAATCAAACTTAGCCTCTCATTTAAGCATCTCATAGAAGGGCTTACAACGAATTGAATGCTGGGAGATAAATCTCCTAATGAACTGAAGTCTACCAATTAGCCCTCTAACTTCTCTGATATTCCTAGGAGGAGGCATGTCGATTATTGCTTTGGCCTTATTGGGATCAATCTCAATTCCCCGCTTGCTTACTATGAACCCCAGTAATTTCCCTGAAGTGACACCAAAGACATACTTTTTGGGGTTCATCTTAAGATTGTGTTCTCTAGGCCGCTGGAGAACTGCCCGAAGGACCTCAGCATGGCCATGTCGAGTCTTTGATTTAACCAAGACATCATCTACATAGACCTCCATGCGTACATGCATCATGTCATGAAAAATCATCATCATTGCCCTTTGATAGGTGGCTCCCGCATTCTTCAATCCGAAGGGCATGACGACATAACAATAAGTCCCCCAGGGCGTTGTAAAAGAGGTTTTCTCCTGGTCTTCCTCCGCCAGATGGATCTAGTTATACCCAGAGAAACCATCCATAAAAGACAACATCTCGAAGCCGGCAGTGTTGTCCACTAGGACATCTATGTGTGGGAGAGGGAAATCATCCTTTGGGCAGGCACGATTAAGGTCACGAAAATCTATACAGATTCTAACCTTACCGTCCTTCTTCATCACATGGATGATATTAGCTACCCATTGTGGATAAAGCACAACCCTAATGAATTTGTCCTTGTGCAACTTGTCAACCTCCTCTTTGATCTTGAGTGCAAGCTTGGGATGTAGCCTTCTCAGCTTTTGTTTGAGGGCTTTGGCGTCGGCTTTTAGGACCAACTGGTGCTCGACCAAAGAGGTGTCAAGTCCTGGCATGTCCTCGTAGGACCAAGCAAAACCATCGAAGAATTCTTTGAGAATAGCTACCAGAGCTTCTTCTTCTTCAACACTCAAGTTGGCACTAATCAAAACTATCTTCGGGGATTCTTTAGTGCCAAGGTTGACCTCTTTAGTGAGCTCGTCGCAGCCATGGTTGGCTCGTCGAACCTCTTTGTGCCATCCACATAGGAGCTTACTGGGTCCTCTTCTTCCAACCCAGGATCTCCCAGCTCATCTTTCTCAATAAAATCTAGCAGATAAACTCCTAAACTGTCATCTAAAGAGTCGCCTTCTTCAAAATCTGATTCAATAAGGGCAGGCTCCTCAAGAAACTCTGGGACTTGACTTAACTTGGCACACCTCTCAGCCAAAGCCATGACATAACGGGCAGGAACTTGCCTACCCTTCTCTTTGTGCACACATGGCTGAGAGGATCTAGACTCTTCTAATCCTAAACCCGACTCTAGACTAGACCCTAGACCCGACTCTAAGCTAAAATCTAGACTACTATGCACAGGACTGCTATGTACAAAACTATGCACAGAGGAAGTGCCCTCAGAGGGGCGAGGAAAGGAGTCTAAGCTGGAGAGCGTCGGCCCTTGGCCGAGAGGAAGAGACTCCAAAGCAGAAGGGTGTTCGATGGAGACCTCGCATTTCCAATTTTCAAAATTGGCATTTTTTTTTGGGAATCAAGGCCTAGAACCATAAGTTGCTGACTTAAGGCAGCCTCGACTGGCCATGCGAGGGATGGAGAAAAAAGGGAGGAAGAAGAAGTTGAGGGAGGGGGAGGAGAGTTAGGTGCCGGGCACACCTCAGCTTGGGGAGAAGGAGATGGAGAGGGAGATGGACAGTCGGAACCGAAGAGCGAGAGAAGGCCGAAATCTTCGGAGACTTCCTCTATTTGAGTGTCCTCTTCTTCATCGCTTTTCGAGTCGGACAACTCCTCTATCACGGGTTCCCGAGTTCCCGGTTGGAGGGGCCCCTGTACGAAATGTTCCTTCAGGGTCCAGGTAAGAGGTTGATAGGGAATAAATGGGTCTGGATGAATGGGGTCCAGGCGAAAACCTAGACCAGCCCTATCTAGCGGCCTCTTGACTTGGGTGTGGTGGACATGACCCTGCTGGTTCTTTCCCAACCCTCGGCCATGTATATAGCCGATCCTAGAAATTACCTCCCAACCTTTCCCTTGGAGGCATGGGACATGGGGTTCTTTAGCTGATTGGGGAGATTGGCTGAGATCACAGGGCAAGGGGAAGTCAAAGATTGACATGACCGGCTTCTTCCCCTTGTCTGGAACGAACAAATGCGGCATCTGCTCCGAGGTGATGGAATTAAGAGTTTCCAGGGTAGGAATGCTCTTGATTTTGATAATCCGCCCATTGAAAGGAAACTTGAAACATTGATGGGCGGTGGAAGGGACTCCTAAGGTTTGTTCTAGCCAGGGACGACCGAGAATGGCCTTGTAGGCCGGATCGTCGTCGAGGACTAAAAACTCAGAAGGCATAGTAACGGGCCCGATTTCAAGCTGAAGAGCAATCTTACCTTTGGCAACCCTTTTGGAGTTGTCATAGGCAGCGATGGTGGAGCAGATTTTCTCTAGATTATCTTCCCCAAACCCAATTTCTTGAGGGTCTTCATCGGACATACATTGATAGATGCCCCGGTGTCGATCAGAGTGGAGTCTACCGAAACCCCATTGAGGTTGATGGTGAGACAGAGAGGAAGCGAACGGCACTCGGGGGCAGCAAGATCTTTGTCCGAAAAAGAGATTGAGGGTCCTTGGGTAAGGGAGAGAATGGCATTGGTGACCCCACTAGGAGGGAGGTCATCACTGACCATGATCTTCTGGAGAAATTGGAGGAGGGTGGACTGGTGAGACGGCGACCTCCGAATCAATTCCAAAATAGACACCCTCACGGGCGTCTTATCTAGGTGTTGGAGAGTGTCATATTCGGTGCCGGCGGGTGGTGGAGGTCCATTATCCTCCTCATCTTGCAAAGGCCACGGGGGTGGAGGAACGATCCGGTTCCTGAGCGTGACATGAACATCTTCCTGAGACCCGGGGAGGATTAGCTGGAGAGGTCTGGTCTCGGGGGTAGACGACTCACGGGCAGGGAAGGTAGGAGGGTAGGCCTCTTGACGGATTGGTCGGATGAGGACTAAAGGCCGCTCCTCTAAAATGGCGTCTACTGTAGTGGAAGGTTCCTCAGACTCTATGGAAGGACACGGGTACCATTCTTCAAAGCCCTCTACCCCCAACTTTTGTTCTCTCCTCACAACCCGGGGTTCTGCATGCGTCATGGTGTGGACGTTCTCCTAGGCCCTAGAGGAGGAGGGGTTGTTGCTTTGGTAGTTGGGGAGGGGGTTTTGGAAGATACCTAGCTCTTTCTTGGTATACCTAGACTTCGCTATGGCTACCTTGACATCCTCCCAGTTAATCCTTCCTTGATCGTTCATGTCATACACCCAGTCACAGAAGGTAAAGCAGTTGTGTAGCTGATGACCATGGGCCCTATGGTAAGGACAATATTTGGAGGTGTCCACCCTCGGGTTAATGTTCTCCCTTTGTGGGGGGAGTTGGATAGCATCGCAGGACATAAGGGCGAAGAATACGTCCTCAAGGGTCTCAGGTAGAGGAGGGTAATGAGACCTCTTAGGGCCAGGCCGGGTGTAGCTAGCAGGAGGAGGAACTGCCGAGTAAGGCTTGGAGGGGTGTGACAGGAACTGGTGAGGGTTGGAAAGATTAGATGGAGGATTCGAAGGCTTGTTTGGAGGCCTCAATGGCTGACTGCAAGCATTGATGGACTCATTGACGGTCACCCCCTCGGTGGTAGGTGCCGTGGGAGCCTTACGTCCCTTGGGCTTCCCTTCGAAAAAGTGTGGCAGAGAGGAGTCCTTAATTTGGTTCTGGACCACCCTGGCTCGGTTGTAAAGGTGTGCGAATGAGGGGAACTCACTCAGCATCAGGACAGAGCGAAGCACGGGGGTGGTGTTGGTAACCAACATGGTTATAGCTTGGGACTCCGGAATGGGTATATCCGCCCTTGATGCCATGGATCTCCATCGATTGGCAAACGTGACAAAGTCTTCGTTCGGCTTCATCTTTTCTACCACCAAGTCAGGAAGTGTAGGGACTTGGGGGGCCATATACGAGAAGTGGGAGATGAATCGCTTGGAGATGATGTCGAAGTTAACGAGGTTTGATGCGGGTAGGGAGGTGAACCACCTCAAAGCCTCCCCTTCTAACGATTGTTGGAAGAGGTGAACTAAAAGAACCCGGTCGTACAGCCATCGGTGGGAATCCATGGTGAATCCGGCAAGATGGAACTGGGGATCAGAGGTCCCGTCATACTTGCGGTACTTCGGGGCCTTGAAACCCGAAGGGAAATAGGCGTTGGGAAGCTTGCAGTAGTTCTGGAGGGAATGAGGCTTTGAAAGGGACAGGGATTCAGCCAAAAGCTTCCTAATAAGCCCCTCCATCTCCGAGCGGGAGACGGATTTGGATTGAGTGGGGGTGCGTGCTGAGCATCAGGTGGATAGGAGAAGGGAGGAGTTGGGACAGGAGTAGGTAGAGGAGTGGAGGGAATTGGAGTGGAGAAGGGGACAGGAGAGACGGGAACCCGTGAAGGGGTCGCATGCCTAGGAATGGGCCTAGATGAGGAAGCTTGGAAAGGGGAAGGGGATGAAGAGGAAGGGGAGACTGCTGCCCGAACAGTATGCTTGGAGAGCATCGAAATGATGTCCTCGGGCGAGTACCGGGAAAGGAGCTTGGAGAATTTAGGGTCTTCTTGGGTGTCTTGTGCATAAGTGGGATTGACCCTCGAACTCACGCTCCCCTCAAAATCAGCTTGAGAGGAAGAGGATGAGCGGACTGACTCTTCGGGTTGGTTGTTGGTGTCAACCATCCCGACAAACTCATGAACATTATCTTCATATTCAAATGCCGGATTATCAGCCATGTTTAATGAGTTTAACCAAGCGTCCATTATAGCACACAACCTACTGATTTTAGAATGGTTTAAGTTGAAGTGATTGCACTATTTTAGAAGAAATATGGGTTTCAACCAAACAATGTTATCAAACAACATCCCCAAAATTTTAAAGATCAAAGTTATGTGTTATGTTGACTTGTAAAGGCCATTCTCTCAATTCTGACTCAGACCCGTGTAAATAGGCAAGCTAGACTGGGAGGGTAAAAGGTCCTCCTGCCCCGTACCATGAGGGAATCCACGAAATGTACGGACTTACAGAGTTTTCTTCGGAACCAACCCGATTTACCCGAGAGGGAATCCCCGAGTAAAAGGTTGTAAACTGAAGAAGGGTGATCCTAGAATGTGAGGGGAGGCTAGAAAAGGTGAGAAGAGTGACCCCCCAGTGACTGAGGACCGTCAGTGGCAAACAGTAAGCAGACAGAAAACAAAATCAAAGCAAAACAATAAAAAAACAGTCAAAAACAGGCTTCTGTGAAACTAAACGGCATACATGTTGACGCACAGTTCATCAGAAACACGTAAACGACATGATCGACTGACGCTAATAGCAAGTAGACGACAACCTAGATGGATGCTAACAAAAACTAAACGGCAGGACAGATGGACGTCTACCTGCGTAAACGGCAAGATCGCTTGCCATCTATCTAGGCGCAGACAGACCACAGTGGCAGAAGCTGTCCCACCGTGATCGCCAGAAGAGAACTGTGGACGCTCGTTTCTGCGCCATCCCCGGCCGACTGTTGGATCTTCCGGGAGTTTGCGAACGTCGTTGGATCTCTCGTTGGCGATGATGGGGTCGCCGGTTGACCTCGTTGACTCTCCGGTTGACTTGGTTGACTAGAGAGAAAACAAAGCAAATTAGCAAAAGGAAAGGGAGTTTGTGAACGCCAGGGCCTTACTTGTGCCCAAGGAGTGATGGAATCGCGTCGGTGCAGTGGCCTCGCGCAGCGGATGGAGACGGAGCTTCAACTTCTCCTTCTTCGGCCGACCAAAGAAGAAGAGCTCCGCTGTAACGACCCAGAATCCGCATTATTAGTAACAACCAGTAACCCGAATTCTGACCCGCTAACCCACGAGACAAGTTCGGAAGGGTAGGAAGTGAAAGTCCGAGGAGACTATATGTAAGAAGATACACACCATGCAAAGCTGTAAAATTCCACTATATGAACATATCATATACAACTCAGAGTCTGAGCAAAGTACAGAGTACAGAAGTACAACAAAAAGGTACTACTCACTGCAGCTAAGGAGCACCAACACCGGAGTGGCTAGATTCGCCTGGAACGGGAGTCGACGAAGACCCACCTGAAAGGGAAGGGAGTGAGTCTCAAGAAAAGAGACCCAGTAGGGAAAAGTAACCCCACCGGTAACAGAACTAAAGTGCGGAAAGTAAAAACTGAAAGTAAGTACACGTCGCACCACAACACACAAAACTATAAACCACGCGGCTCAGTACACACACTCACACACACACACAGTAAGTAGGACTCAGCTAGGGTCTGTGGCTCGGCGTCCCGTCACCACAGAGGCTCTCAACCCCAGCCATGTGTGCACACTACAGACGCTCTCTCTCGCGTCTGGTCCACGACCGTTTTTTCCCCTACGCTTGACCCTAGCGGTAGAGAAGGGGCTCCACGGAGACCGGCTCAAAACCACCACAAGGAGTACGCACAGGACAGAGTCACACTCGACGTCCTGGCTCACTAGCGGAGGATAACCACACACTAGTCGTCTAGACGGAGTTGCACCCACGCCTAGGAAACACAACAGAAACGGGTACACGGTAACGCAACGCGCGTACAACAGACGGAACACACTCAACGTCTGAAACCCCGTACAGTAAGTAAACACCTCGAGTCACAATTAACTACTTAAATGCACAGGCGGAGTCACACTCAAAGCCTGGCCCACATGTGCTATTAGGGCGGACATCACATGTCAATCGCCTCTAAACACACAACTCAAGTCTGCTGGGACACAGGAGATTAACAGCCACATCGATTGTCGCCAACATGAGGTAAACGGCACTCACCATGTTGTTTATCCTGATTAAACGGCAATCGACCTTGTCGTTTAAATCACCCCTGAAGATCTCAACGTCAACAGATGTGGACGTTGATATCTTCAGTCCCCTAAACCTAGAACTGAACCAAATCAGTTCCAATGGGCAGAACCACCCAACAGAACCTCGACTGATGGAGGGAAACACTTCCTCTCATCAATGTACACTACCAGAATATTATAAATAAACATTCTAACACCTAGATTGTCCAATTCACCCTCAATTTCGGCATGATACAACCCAAACCCTAAACCATGATTTGCACACCAATTCACTTAATTGGGCTTGCTGGTTTGCTGGGGAAGGTTATAGGGGTTAAGTCCCTACCTCAGAAAGCTTAAACAATCCCCAAACAGCCACTAATCGCGCCGGATTTCCCCCGAAGACTCCGTGCGAATCGCACCAAAACCACGCGTTTCCCGCCCGATCAAGCAACGCCACACGATCCAGGGCCTTCCCACGAGCTCAAATCACCCAACAGAAGTTGTGGAAATCGAGAAAAGCAAAGGTGGAAGAAAGGAGAGGAAAGGAGAAGAAGGAACTCTGCTCTCGGGCTGCCCTATTTCAACAGGACTGGCTAGTCGACGTCAACAACACTGGTCGCCTACTGAACCGCCTATAGACTGACGTCCAGATCCCCTGTCGCTGAGTTCAACATCAGACGTCCACATCGCTGGACGCTGACTCTGACTCAACGGCAAGCCTTGGCCGTCAACTACACAGAACCTCTAATAGACCCAATAAGGATCCACTAAAGACCCGAGACCTTACAGCCCTCCCCCCTTAAAGAATTTTGCCCTCAAAATTCAAACAACACAAGGAAAGAAGACTCACCAAAGAGGTACGGAAACTGCTCGCGCATTTCGTCCTCCCGCTCCCATGTCGACTCACCACCGGAGTGCCGCTGCCACGCAACACGAACTAAAGGAATAGCCTTGTTCCTCAACCTCTGAACTCGGCGATCCTCAATGTGCAACGGAAACTCTGGTACAATCAACACTGGAGTCACCTCAGACCACTCTGCACTCTGCAGAACGTGAGACTCGTCAGAAAGGTACCTCTGAAGCATCGACACGTGAAACACGTCGTGTACTACTGCGAACTCTGACGGAAGCTCAAGTCTATACGCCAAACCTCCGACACGCTCAGTAATGGTAAAAGGCCCAATAAAGCGAGGACTCAACTTTCCACGCTTACAGAACCTCACCACTCCCTTCATAGGAGACACACGAACAAACACCTGGTCTCCTACCTGAAACTCGAGCGGTCGCCTGCGCTGATCTGCATAACTCTTCTGCCAACTCTGAGCTGACTGAAGCCTTTGTCTCACAAGCTGAACTACCTCAACTGACTGCTGAACCAACTCCGGCCCCGTGACAACTCGCTCGCCAACCTCGAACCAGTCAAGAGGAGTGCAACACGGTCGTCCGTACAAAGCCTCATATGGTGCCAAACCGATACTGGAGTGATAGCTATTATTATATGCAAACTTGACCAACGACAAGTGAGCTATCCACGACCCCTGCCACTCCAGACAGCAAGCTCTAAGCATGTCTTCCAAAGTCTGGATAGTCCGCTCTGACTGACCGTCTGACTGAGGGTGGTAGGCGGAACTAAAAGCCAACTCTGTCCCCAAAGCTCTCTGGAAACTGCGCCAGAACCCAGAAGTGAAGCGAGGATCCCTGTCTGACACAATAGAGATCGGCACTCCATGCAAAGGAACAATCCGCTCTACGTACAACGCAGCCAACCTACTCACACCCCAACTAGTCCTGACAGGCAAGAATCTGGCAGTCTTCGTCAATCTGTCCACAAGAACCCAAATGCTGTCAAAACCTCCAGCTGTCCTCGGCAAACCACAAACAAAGTCAGTCGTCACGTGGTCCCACTTCCACATCGGAATCTCTAACGGCTGCACAAGTCCTCCTGGACGCTGATGTTCGGCCTTCATCTGCTGACAGACCAAACACCTAGCAACAAAAGCCACTATATCTCTCTTCATCCCAGGCCACCAAAACTGACGTCTCAACCTGTGGTACATCTTGGTCGCCTCTGGATGGAACCATGTGCCTCCTGCAACACAACTCTCCTGATAGACTCCTCAACAGGAACATAGAGTCTATCACAGAACCTAACAGTCCAGTCCTCACAAAGCTCAACCTCTGGGAGAAGCAACACACTGTGCAACTCGGGATCTGCCTGCTTAGCCTCAGCAACCTGTCTCACAACTACGGGAGCTGCTAACAAACTGCCCAACACACACTGACGACGACTGGATGAAACTCTGAAAGATCCCTCTGTCGCAGACTGCCACAACTGCCACTCTCTAAGCATCAGATGACTCATCTGTGCTTTCCTACTCAAGGCATCTGCAACTACATTCGCCTTTCCAGGTTTATACTCAATGCTGAAATCATAGTCTTTCAGATATTCCATCCATCGACGCTGCCTCATATTCAGATCCCTCTGAGAAAACACATATCTCAAGCTCTGGTGGTCGGTACGGACTACAAAACTCACTCCGTACAGGTAAAGACGCCAAATCCGCAAAGCAAACACCACAGCTGCAAACTCTAGGTCGGTGGGGCGGGTAACTCTCCTCATGGGGCTTAAGCTGGCGAGACGCATAAGCCACCACCGGCCTTGCTGCATCAAAACCGCACCCAAACCAACACCTGAAGCATCTATGCAAACCTCAAAACCCTCCTCACCTGAAGGTAAGGCAAGAAATGGCGCCGACGTAAGCAGTCGCTTCAACTCTATGAAGCTCTGCTCACACTGCTCCGACCACGCAAACGGAACTCCCTTTCTCGTCAACCGAGTCAAGGGTTGCAGCAACTGAGAAAATCTTGAACAAACCTGCAGTAGTAACCTGCCAAACCCAGAAAACTACGAATCTCAGACACAGATCTGGGACTCTCCCACTGCAAAACTGCCTCAACCTTCGCTGGATCTACAGAAACTCCCTCACCTGAGATCACGTGCCCCAAAAAGTGAACTGTTGTAGCCAAAACTCACACTTACTAAGTTTGGCATACAACTGGTGCTCTCGCAAGGTCTGCAACACGATCCTCAGGTGCTCGGCGTGCTCCTCCTCCGAAGCGGAGTACACCAGAATGTCGTCAACAAACACTACGACAAACCGGTCTAAGAACTGGTGGAACACCCGGTGCATCAGATCCATGAAGGCTGCTGGAGCATTGGTGAGCCCAAACGGCATCACCAAAAACTCAAAGTGTCCATATCTGGTCCGAAAAGCAGTCCTCTCAATGTCCGAATCTCTAATCCGTAACTGATAGTAGCCTGACCTCAAGTCAATCTTCGAGAAGACACGAGCAGACTGAAGCTGATCAAAGAGATCATCAATCCTAGGCAAAGGATACCTATTCTTGATGGTCACTTGGTTTAGCTTCCTATAATCAATACACAACCTCAGGCTACCATCCTTCTTCGGACAAACAAAACAGGTGACCCCCACGGAGAAAAGCTAGGACGAATATAGCCCTTCTCCAACAATCCTCAAGCTGCCTCTTCAACTCCCTCAACTCTGCTGGTGCCATACGGTATGGTGCCTGAGCAAAAGGTAAAGTGCCAGGAACCACTCTACAGTAAACTCTATCTCTCTCTCTGGTGGAACCAGGCAACTCTTCCGGAAAAACATCCGACTCTTCCGGAAAAACATGTCCGAAAACCACTCACACACTACGGAAATCAAGAGTTACTTCTGAGGCAATCTGGTCAAGAGTTACTGCAGAAACTAGAAAACCCTGACAACCAGAAGCAAGCAATCTCCCTGCCCTCAAAGCAGAAACTAAAAAGCGAGAAGTAAGAGGTACGATACCCTGGAAGTAGAACGCCGCTGCACCAGGTATCCGCAAGTGCACCCTCTTCTTCTGGCAATCCATCACTGCACCATACCTGTGACGGACCGAGGTATTTATGCCCATTAAGGCTCAATATCCAGATTCGCCTCCGCGAACGGACCGAAGTCTCGCAAGGGATATCTCACACACGTGTCCTGTAAGAGTATAAAAGACAACACAAGATACATAAATGTGCTCATATCTGTCACACTATTTGTACAAAGTTCCATACATTAATACATGTCCAATTAAAAGAGTAAACTACCTGGGGCATATCCCGAGGGAGCACAGCTAACAGAACGCTAACTACTACTCAACTGCTGGTGGTACAAGTCTGTCACAACACCGCTGCAAGCCCAAACACACAGCAAGCCCTGAAAAGAACTGTAGGGGAGTGAGCCTCAACAAGTCACTGGCTCAGGGGGCTACCCAAAACAACACTGTAGCCACAGACACCTCGACCCCAATGGGTCTCACTGGAAACAACAATAGCCAAACCTTTTCATGCTCACATCATTACAATAAATAACAATTAAATATGCTTATGATAATAAACATAACGTCCTCAGAAGAAAAGTATGACTACAGGACTAACATAAAATCATTAGTTAGCCCAACTACTAAAGTGCCTAAACCACAGTCTCACTGGCACACTGCCACGACAACTGGTTGCCTAAGCTAAAAGCCATATAGACAAAGTACTGCCCCAGACTACAAGCTTTATAGGCAAACCTCAAACACTTGAGTAACAGGACCGCTAACAAAGAGTTGGTCCTTTATACTCCAAACCACACTACATCGGAAACTACACACAAGGTAACAGAACTGGCTACCACGAAGCCAATCATAACACACTAAAACTATAATTGGAATCATATCCAAGAAGAGTAAAACTCAACAAGTGGAAGGTCTCACACGGCCTCCACGGAACATAGCTTAACTAAACCACAATATGCCTAGGCCATAAGCCTCATGGCAAATTACCCACAAGGTTACATAATAATAATCACAAACTAATCCACAATAAATTATAAACAAAGATCTACCTAAAACAGTTAGGATACAACAAGTGGCAGGTCAAACCACAAGACCTCCTCAACACACAAGTACTCGGAAAGGTTGGTACACAATGTACCACCACAAAACTACAAAGTAACCCATGAAGGGAACATGTACCTACTACTCTGAGGTACCACAACACAAACACCCGAACAAAGGGTACAGGAAGGTGGTAAACACCACATTGAACCACAATTATATTATACTATCATTTAGGCACAACATTACAGGTAAAACCTCAACCGGCAAGTCACACAAACCACAACTCAGTCACAACTGTGCCACACCAGGGCACACCTCAAACGAGTCAAACCTCGACCACGAGTCACAAACACACGAACCATGACAAGTAGCAAAGCACGAGTCGGAAGGGAACGACGTCACCACAACTACAACTGGAGCTAACTAAGCACAAGTCAGAAAGAACGACGCCACCACACGGGAACGGACTACTGGCTGATCAGGCCAATATCCAACCCGGACAACACAACACAAGAACAACCTCTCTGAACCACAATTATATTATACTATCATTTAGGCACAACATTACAGGTAAAACCTCAACCGACAAGTCACACAAACCACAACTCAGTCACAACTGTGCCAACACCAGGGCACACCTCAAACGAGACAAACCTCGACCACGAGTCACAAACACACGAACCATGACAAGTAGCAAAGCACGAGTCGGAAGGGAACGACGTCACCAAAACTACAACTGGAGCTAACTAAGCACAAGTCAGAAAGACGACGCCACCATACGGGAACGGACTACTGGCTGATCAGGCCAATATCCAACCCGGACAACACAACACAAGAACAATCTCTCAGCCTCACAGTCACGGACGAAAGGTCCAACTGCTGCTCCACAAGGAAGAAGTCAAACAACTGTGGAGACCAACCAACACCACACCTGCAGACACACAGCTACAGGCCCATGCCTGGCACCTCTAGAGTCTCTGGCCGGAGCACTCTAAAGTGAGGCACTGGAAAACAGGACTAGCTGGGGACCAGTGACGTCTACTGGTGTCCATACCCCCAACTACGAGCGCGCTACAAGCGACTAAAGAACAAACTCTGGGAAGTCGCTGCCCCACTGCCGTCTTTCCCTCAGCCGGACGTACAACTCAAACTCAGGAGTGAGGGTGTCCAGGAATACGACACAGACCTCAACGGTACAACACAAGTACCGGGACAAAACCCCGAGACAACAAACACACGTGCCTGGCTCACAAAGAACCTGGGGTACCCGACTAGAGAAGCATTCCGGAATAGGCGCCGGACCACCACACTCGGCTAGCACAAACCACGATACTTACACATATAGCCTTTACTTATAATTCACAATTTACAAGTGTTAGGATTAGCTTAACATCGGTCACCGTGTGACCCCAAAGCTATCCCACACCAACACATACCTAAACCACAAACTTGCCTATCATTGGTCATCTCATGACCACCAAGGCAACACACACCACTTACTTCATAAATCCATATAATACTATTCAAAAGTCAACAACGGACCAGGGCTAGGTCGGTATGGACCTTCACTGCCCAAACACCACAAAGTCATGGCTAGGCTCACACAGGAACCTCACTGCCCAGTTACTACGATAAATCATAAGAGTTACATTACAACAAAGTGTGTAGTAAACACACACTCAAACCACGTAGACAATACGTGTATATTACACCCTGGATGGTGTACCACACGTCTTCCACGTAAACCACATGTCCAACACGTGGACAACGCACTCCAAGAGTGCCACGGGTGCCAACGCACCACACATATCATGTAAAGAGATTACGTACATCACACATCATTCATGTAAAACTTGCCCATTACATGAGCAGTATGCTCCAAGAGCATATCAAGTGCACTGGCTCACACCGGTCATCGCCATGCACACACACACACACACAATATTCATAACCAGAAAAGCTACGTAAACCACACTGCATGAATACATGCACAAGTTGGCGGCAACATCGACTGCCGCTTGAAGGAAGTAAACGGCAAGCGATCTAGCCGTCTATATCCCGGCTAGTGAGCTTGGCGACAAGAGATTTTAACGCCAAGTTCTCCGGCCTAAAACCCTGCAGAAACCCTAATCCAGCTCTACAGGTTTTCCAACCGTTTAAACTACAGAAAAACATATAAAAGCAGTATAAAAGCAGTTCCTTTAACATACCAGAACCCGAAACAACCCATTACAACATGCTTCATTCGCTAAATTACTCAAACCACCCATTAACCCCACATGGTGCAACTTAATCCGAAAATACAATAAGAATGCTGGTTCAAGTGATTAAGTGGTGTTTTAATGTTTCTAACAAACTAACAGGGCTCGACCCCTACCTCAGAAACGCAATTAAACTCTCGAAGAACCTCGAATCACGCCGAAACTTGAGAAACGTCCCACGAACACCGCGCTCCAATCCGTCATTCCCCGCCCGATCTGCCGCTACCACGCGCACCACGGCCTTCCCACGAGCTCCCGCCGACCGTCAGAACTCGCGAAGAAGCTCAAGGGTGAAGGTGGGGGAAGAGGAAGGGAGAAGGAGGAGAAAGAACAGAGCTCGGGTCTACCATAAAAACACAGGCATGTCAGGTTAACGTCAACCCCTAGGCCGTTTAACCAGACCGCCACAACTAGACGTCCACAAAGCTTGACGCCAAGTTCAACAGTCGACGTCCTCATCGATGGACGCCAACACACTGTGTCCAGCAAGCTGAACACCAACACGGACCCAAACCAAACCCGGTAAGGATCTAGTAAGAAACACACAACACTAATGGGCCTCACATTGGCCACCAAACCCACTAAACCTGGATCCACGGGGATCCGAAAAACGCGCGACGTTATAATACCGCTCTAACCAATCCATACCCAAAATCACATTATAATCATGTAACTGCAAGGCAAACAGACGGGCTGACAACCACTGATCCTGCAACTACACAGGTACCTCCTCAAGACAGTAGGACGTAAGGACAAAGTCCCCTGTCGGCAACTCTACTGCCAACTCAACAGACTCTCCCGAACTCAACTCTCCAAGAGAGTCTAAAAAGTCCTCAGAAAAAAAAGAGTGAGAGGCACCGGAATCAAACAAGACTCTAGCTACACAACCAAAAACTGAAACAGTACCTTCCACCAGGTGAGCTGCCTCCGCGTCTGCACGGGTCAAGTGAGTAACACGACCTCTACCTCTCGACCCACCAGAACCTCCGGTCTGCTGACGCTGCTGCACAGGTGCCTGCTGCTGCTGCTGCACTCGGGGCTGTGACTGGGTCTGCTGCTGCGGCACACGAGGTAGCAAAGGACAATCTCGCGCCATGTGACCCATCTGGTCACACCGGTAACACTGCCCAGCAAAAGTACGTTGTACCTGCTGCGAAGGCTGACCTGACGGCTGCTGAACACTCCCAACCGACTGCTGCCTCTGCTCTGCCTGCCTCCTATCACGCCGAAACTTCCTCTGAGATCCTGACTTCGACGTCGTCCCAGTAGAAGTGGACGCGTAGGAAGTCGCAGTCCTCGGGGTCGTCTGCACACTACTCTGCTGCTGTCGAGGCTGAGAAGGAACTACCTGCGTCTGAACCTCTGCGCTCTGAGCACGAGTCCGCAAAGTGTCTGCCTCCAACGCTGCCGCTGTCTGATAGGCCGCATCCAAGTCTGTGACACGAGCAACTATCAGCGCCTGCCTGATGAGTCCTCAGACCCTCATCTCCCATAATCTGCGGAGCATAACGCCCTAGCTCCACAAATCTAGCCCTGTACTGCACCACAGTAAAGTCTCTCTGCTGCAGGTCCAGAAACTGGTATAACCTCTCCATCCGGATGTAAGTAGGACAGAAGGCTCTCTCAAAAGAAACGACAAACTCCTGCCACGGAATCTGCCTAAGTGGGCGAGACTGAAAAGTAGTCTCCCACTCAGCAGACCACCAAGTTAATGCCTGTGCCTACAACTGGTAACTGGCTAGCAGCACTCGCTCCTCTGGAACACACTCCATGGAACGAAAAGTCCGCTCCACTGCATCTAACCATGCCCGTGCTGCATCTGGATCAGGCTGGCCCAAAAACTGAGGAGGCTGAAACTGCAAGAACTCCCTCAACACCTTCCCAGTACCACCCTGGGGTACCGGTGCGTCACGGTGCTGAGCAACAAACTGAGCCATCCCCTCAAGAAATCGAGTCATGTCTAATCCCTGAGCTACCTGAGGTGGAGGTGGCGGCGGAGCAATACCACTATGCGCATCCTGTGTCAAAGGCTGTGTCTGCTGAGGTGGCGGAGCATCTCCAACCTCCTGACGAGTCGCCTGTTCGGCTACTCCCTCTCTAGGACGTCGCCTAGGCGCCATAGAACTACACACAAAACAAAAATACACACATAAATACACTAACTAACTCCGGGCTACATAGCTGCAACTGTACTCTTTATACTCTGAGTCTACATGATAAGTATTTTTTTATATATATCTCATCAGACCAGGCTCTGATACCAAGCTGTAACGACCCAGAATCCGCATTACCAGTAACAACCAGTAACCCGAATTCTGACCCGCTAACCCACTAGACAAGCTCGGAAGGGTAGGAAGTGAAAGTCCGAGGAGACTATATGTAAGAAGATACACACCATGCAAAGCTGTAAAATTCCACTATATGAACATATCATATACAACTCAGAGTCTGAGCAAAGTACAGAGTACAGAAGTACAACAAAAAGGTACTACTCACTGCAGCTAAGGAGCACCAACACCGGAGTGGCTAGACTCGCCTGGAACGGGAGTCGACGAAGACCCACCTGAAAGGGAAGGGAGTGAGTCTCAAGAAAAGAGACCCAGTAGGGAAAAATAACCCCACCAGTAACAGAACTAAAGTGCGGAAAGTAAAAACTGAAAGTAAGTACACGTCACACCACAACACACAAAACTGTAAACCACACGGCTCAGTACACACACTCACACACACACACAGTAATAAGTAGGACTCAGCTAGGGTCTGTGGCTCTGCGTCCTGTCACCACAGAGGCTCTCAACCCCAGCCATGTGTGCACACTACAGACGCTCTCTCTCGCGTCTGGTCCACGACCGGTTTTTCCCCTACGCTTGACCCTAGCGGTAGAGAAGGGGCTCCACGGAGACCGGCTCAAAACCACCACAAGGAGTACGCACAGGACAGAGTCACACTCGACGTCCTGGCTCACTAGCGGAGGATAACCACACACTAGTCGTCTAGACGGAGTCGCACCCACGCCTAGGTAACACAACAGAAACGGGTACACGGTAACGCAACGCGCGTACAACAGACGGAACACACTCAACGTCTGAAACCCCGTACAGTAAGTAAACACCTCGAGTCACAATTAACTACTTAAATGCACAGGCGGAGTCACACTCAAAGCCTGGCCCACATGTGCTATTAGGGCGGACATCACATGTCAATCGCCTCTAAACACACAACTCAAGTCTGCTGGGACACAGGAGATTAACGGCCACATCGATTGCCGTCAACATGAGGTAAACGACACTCACCATGTCGTTTATCCTGATTAAACGGCAATCGACCTTGTCGTTTAAATCACCCCTGAATATCTCAATGTCAATAGATGTGGACATTGATATCTTCAGTCCCCTGAACCCAGAACTGAACCAAATCAGTTCCAATGGGCAGAACCACCCAACAGAACCTCGACTGATGGAGGGAAACACTTCCTCTCATCAATGTACACTACCAGAATATTATAAATAAACATTCTAACACCTAGATTGTCCAATTCACCCTCAATTCCGGCATGATACAACCCAAACCCTAAACCATGATTTGCACACCAATTCACTTAATTGGGCATGCTGGTTTGCTGGGGAAGGTTATAGGGGTTAAGTCCCTACCTCAGAAAGCTTAAACAATCCCCAAACAGCCACTAATCGCGCCGGATTTCCCCCGAAGACTCCGCGCGAATCGCACCAAAACCACGCGTTTCCCGCCCGATCAAGCAACGCCACACGATCCAGGGCCTTCCCACGAGCTCAAATCACCCAATAGAAGTTGTGGAAATCGAGAAAAGCAAAGGTGGAAGAAAGGAGAGGAAAGGAGAAGAAGGAACTCTGCTCTCGGGCTGCCCTATTTCAACAGGACTGGCTAGTCGACGTCAACAACACTGGTCGCCTACTGAACCGCCTATAGACTGACGTCCAGATCCCCTGTCGCTGAGTTCAACATCAGACGTCCACATCGCTGGACGCTGACTCTGACTCAACGACAAGCCTTGGCCGTCAACTACACAGGACCTCTAACAGACCCAATAAGGATCCACTAAAAACCCGAGACCTTACATCCGCGGTCTTCTACGAGTCGTTCCTGCCACAAAAAGACACTCTATTAGCCTAAGAAAAGCATGGTAAATGTTCAGAAACGGAGTGAGACAGCCCAAAAGGTGAGTCCCGTACCGGTTGCGGACTTGAGAAGAGAGGTGGTCAAGTGCTATGACCACCCTTCTTCCCTCCGTTTTTGGTTGGGAAACCCCTTTCTAGGTGTGTAGGGAAGTGACCTACGTGCCTAGAGTGAGTGGGAAGGTCTGTGTGACATGCAAATAACTAAAGAGGGAATAAGGAAAGAGAGAGGGATGGAGGTGTAGATCCTCGTTCGTTGGCGTTGCAGCTCCTCACAGGGCTCCTCCAGCTTGGGAAGAAGCCTCCTGAACGTCCCGAAGTGTGAGAGGAAGAAGGGAAAGAGTTGATGAAGCTTGGGTGCAAATTCTCTCTCTTCTCTCAAAGCTGCGGCATGTGGACGTCCAGCCTCTCCCTCCCCTGGCTTAGAGGGCTCAGGGAGTGTTATATAGACAGTGGGGGTCGAGCTCAGTAGCCTTGGATGCTCAAGTGTGAAGAAACACACTTGTACACTTGGCAATCCAAGTATGAAAGCTCCAACCAATGGGGAGAGGCCAAATAGGATTTTTACTGGGTCAAGGGAGTGCCAAGGTGGCCCATATGCCCGTTGGGAACGGCCCCATGTGGTGCATGGGCGAGAGAATGGCGCAAGTGGGCTAGATTCTCGGGGTAGTTGCGCAGACCAGGTAAACCCGGTTGACGTCCAGCGATCCGGCCGCCAACCTCATGCAGACGTCCATAGATGTGGACGCCAATATAGGTTAACGTCCAGGGCCTATGCCGTCAACCAGTAGTTGGCGGCAATCGATGCTGCCGTCTACATGGTATCCGAGGCAAGTCAACAAATGGTCAAACGAGGCTTAATGGGTCAAAAGAGCCTTGCGGGAGATGGGCCAAATCTCGCGTCTACAGAAAGGAAGACCAAAACCTGATCAAATTGTGCAAATGAATACCTACATTAAACAAGATAACTTGCATAAGTAATTAAATACTTGTAACCTTATTAATCAGGTAAAATATGAAATCCAATTAATATGGAGTTTATATGGTTAGACATAGTTTAAAATGGCAATTAGCACTTGACATGCAAATATTTTTAGTTCTAGGGGCTGTTCAAGCTATTTGTCAATTACCACACCGCTTAGCATAAAGAGTAGAAGTTTTAGGATCGATTAAGTGCATTTCTACTACCCATCTTAATTTCCTTTCAAGCCATTTCACATTTTACAGAACAAAATAAATGATGCTTTACTGAGAAAGAGATGCAACTGTTTACCAAGGGATTCAAGCTGAGTTGGAAAGTCCCTCCAAAGGACACCCATCTCTACTAAGAAGTTGGATAAGGAGCTGAAACTTGAAGTTGGTATGGAAGACTAGTGTAAGGTAGAATCTATGTATGGGCAACAATAGGCCAAGGCAAAATGGTTTCAAGAAGGAGACAGATGCTCCCAGTTTTTTTCACATTAATGCCACAAATCGCAGAAGCTATAACACCATCTCCTGGATCAAGCTACCTAACGGGGATTGGACTAGAAATATGGATGCCATGAAAGCCCATTTTATCCAATACTTCACTGAACTATATTCATCCAAACACCCCCCAATCATACTTTGATGTGTGTGTGTGTTGTGTGTGTGTGTGTGTGTCAGGGAGGGGGGGTTGGGGGTGGGGGCCACCGAAGGGGAGGGGGTCGGCCCCCTCCCTCTTGTGTGTGTGTGCCAAGGAGGGAGGGAGAGAGAGAGAGAGTGTCACGTCCAGATAAAATGTTTTATCTATAATGACATTAACTAATATAAAAAATATTTAACTTAAAATATTCACTATTGTAACAAAAAGAAAACTATATACATCAAGTAAGAGTCAACCAGGCGCTAGGCGCATTATTACAACTAAACGTAATTCTAATGAAAATAAAGAAAATCTAATCTATTCTTCGTGGTCGGCTCAACGCCCAATTTTCTCATTTGAACTGGTCCTTCCCTGGTCACCTGAAAGGAGTAGGAGATAATGAGCAAAAGTGTCCAGTAAGATGTGATCTTACATGGAAAAGGACAGATTTCATCATAATGTCCAAAGCATATAAGTTGACAAGATGAATGAGCAACAGATATTAAGGACAAAAATATATTACAGAGATGTCAAATATCATGAACTGCTAAACATAAAATACTAAATGAAGAAAAGTTCAGAAAATGTTGCCTCGACTCTGAAATCATATGACTACTAACTAAACGTAATTCACATAGCATATCATATCACCTCATATAGTACATCTCATATTGATTAATGGAAATGCTGAATAAATTAGTTTATGTGGTGCCATACCAAACACCTAAAAAATCCAATATCGCTCTGTGCAACAATCCACAAAAATCTCATACTCCAACTATGAACCGTACTAGCACGTCCTCAAGTGGGAACACCTAGTTTCATAATCAGTGAATTTTTGACTCAGATATTTCGGGTGCTCCTCCCAGAACCGGACTTGGCCCATTTGCACTGACATAATATTCAAAAGGAGTCCAAAGACTCAATAGTATGTCATCTCATTTCCATTTGAACACAGTTTTAGTCAACCATGCATTGGGAATAAAAACCATATCTTGAAACAAATGCTAACTCAAGGGGACAATGAACCCAAAAAAAAAGGTTTACATGGTAGATATAAAGATTAAATAAATTTGAATATGTTGTGGGACATAAGCTTGTACAATTGGAATATGTTCAAGACTGAATTGTGTCTATTACAGAAGACTTGACAGTTCTAACAGGGTTTTGAAATCTTTATTGAGAAATCAACAGAAGAACACATCATAAAATATGATAATCTGGACATGAACCTGTCAAATGGATAGAGTTGATATGGAAAAGGCATGTGTCGACATGCTCACTGGGTGTGTCGACACATTGGGTCAATACTTTGACTTGCTGGCGGCGTGTGTCGATAGTTTAGGTGTGTCTGTCGAGAGACTGGGGTGTGTATGAAAATCATTCGTCCGAAAAGAAGAAATCGGTCAACCGAAATCATGAAACCGACCATTTAATTTGGGGTTTTCGATCGTTCGAAAGGCAAAAGTCTGTCGACCTGTTCTCCCAGTAGCATATGTAAGGACAACAGAGGTAATCAATCTAGGGCTGTTCACGGTTCGGTTCGGTTTGGTTTGGACCTCTTTTTTTTAGGAAACCGAACCGAACCAAACCGAAATTTTATTCAAACCGAACCGAACCGGTTCGGTTCGGTTTGAACCGAAAACAAAGAAAAAACCTTCTAATACACAGGCGCGCGGCGGTCCTGGGTTTCGAACCCAAGACCGCCCCAATAGAAATCAGCGCGCTAGCCCACTAGGCTAGGCGCTCTTTATGTTATATTTATTATTTCAATATATTTATTATATATTTCGGTTCATTCGGTTTCACTGTGCAAAACTGAACTGAACTATGGGACTTCTCAACCTGAACCGAACCGAACCGAATTGGCCGGTTCGGTTCGATTTTTCGGTTTGAATCGAATTATGAATAGCCCTAAATCAGTCGACCGATAATGGGAAATCAGTCATTTGAATCTTTGGGAAAAGTTTTCTGTCATTAGTCGGCTATTGCGTCGGTCGAATGATTGGCAGATGTCGGTCGACCGATTACGACGAGTCTAGTCGGTCGCTATGTACAAAGACCGATTAGCGACTGGAATTAGTGGTCACTAATCACAACGATCGCATAAAGTTAGTTGCTAATCGGTCGTTGATTTTAGTGACAACATTTACGACTGATTGTAATCGATCGCAATTTGCGATGGATTTTGTGACTGATTATCATCGGTCGTAATATAACGACTAGAATATTGCGACCAAACCAATTGGTCTCTGGTCGATTGCAATTCGGTTGCTGTATTTTGTTGCGACTAAATTGCGAACGATTAGCGACCGATATGGTTGATCGCTATCGTCGATTTTTCTTGTAGTGTCTCTTGTCTGACGTGGGTTGGTGGGATCACATTAGGTAGGAGTGGGGCGTTACAAAAAGAATAGTTTATGTAGAGAGAGAAAGAGAGAGAGAGAGCTATGAGGGCTTGATGACGACAGCTGGTCAAACTCTTATTTACATGTGACCTTTGAGTTTCTCTTCAAATCTCTCCTAAGTGGAGGTAAATCTTATATTCTAATATGAGATTTATCTTTCTCATAGGAATACTCCAATGCATAACGGAGAGATGTCCAACGGCCGTGCTGGGTCAATATGAATTTATGAATTTTTTTTCCGTGCAATTAGATATTCTAAAAATATATATATATGAAAAGACCCTATTTATATTATGATTAGATGTATGAGACTATATTTGTCGGTTTGGTATGCCTGATTAATAATTGCAGTCCCAAGCACAGTTGGTCTGGTTCAATTTTTTGTTTTTTGTTATTAATATTTTATTTGTAATATAAACTAGATCAAACCAAAGCATATATACCATAAATTGGGATGCTACCAACCTTGTTATACATATTATTTTGTTCTCATTATAAAAAAAAACAAGTTGGGGGATGGTGGGGTCGACTATGCGCGCGGCCGCGTGGGGGTGGGGGTGGACTGGTGGTGAAGACTTGGAAGTCCATTGACGCAAGGGGGAAACAGCAGCTGCCACGGTCCTCTCCGCTCTCAGTGCGAGAGGGGATCCGGATAACACTTCTGTTGGGGTCTTCGCCTGTCGCCTCCATGGCTTCGAGCTCGTCTGCTCAGGTGGTGGTCACCATAGCACTGTTCCTCGGCGTTGTAATGGAAAACCCACAACCAGGTCCTCTCTCTCTCTCTCTCTCTCGTCATGTCTCTATAGGCCTCCTCCCTGCAGCTCCGACTGGTCTGGGATATGTTTAGCTCCTGGATTGATTTCTTTCTTTTTCTTCGTTACCTTCCTCGAGCATGCAGATGCCACCCAGGTGGTGGGTGTGTGCTACGGAAAGCTGGGCGATAACCTGCCGCCCCCGGCCGAGGTGGTGGCCCTCTACCGCCAGCACAACATCGGACGGATGAGGGTCTACTCCCCCGACGCCGCCACCCTGCAGGCCCTCCGCCGCTCCAACATCGGTCTCATCCTCGACGTCCCCAATGAGCACCTACAGGGGCTGGCCTCCAACGCCTCCGCCGCCGCCGACTGGGTCCGGCGCAACGTGGTGGCTTACTGGCCGGACGTCAGGTTCCGCTACATCGCCGTCGGCAACGAGCTCATCCCGGACACCCGCTTGGCCCAGTTCATCCTCCCCGCCATGCGCAACGTCTACGCTGCCCTCTCCTCCGTCGGCCTCCGGAACGACATCAAGGTGTCCACGGCCGTGGACGCCGGGGTTCTGGGATCTTCCTTTCCGCCGTCGGCCGGAAACTTCAGCGCTGCAGCGCTGGTGTACATGATTCCCATCGTGCAGTTCCTGACCAGCACCGGGGCGCCGCTGCTGGCCAACATCTACCCCTACTTTTCCTACGCCAGCAGCCCGTCGAACGTCGCCCTTTCCTACGCCCTGTTCGAGGCCAGGGGGGCCGTCGTCCTCGATCCACCCTACTCGTATCAGAACCTGTTCGACGCCATGCTGGACGCCCTGTACGCTGCCCTGGTGTACGCGGGAGGGCCCGACGTGGCGCTCGTGGTGTCGGAGAGCGGATGGCCGTCCGCGGGGGGCTCCGCGGCCACCGTGGGCAACGCCAAGACCTACGTCCAGAACCTCATCCGGCACGCCCCCCGGGGGACGCCGAGGAATCCCGGGAGGGCCATCGAGACGTACGTCTTCGCCATGTTCAACGAGAACCAGAAGGCGGGAGCGGAGACCGAGAAGCACTTCGGTCTGTTCTACCCAAACAAGCAGCCTGTGTACACAATCCAGTTTCTGTAGCTAGTCTCGCGCCCATCTTCCCCCCCGCCCCCTTCTAAATCTAGCTAGCGATCAGTCTGATTCACCTGGAGCACACTACGTTTAAAATTTAAAAAAATTCACTTTTTTCCCCCGCCGCCCTTCCCCTTCTCCGCCGTGGATATATGCCTTCCTGGACGTCCGGTATCCGGGGAGACTACGGAGGAATCTGTGCTGAGGCTGACGACGAGAAGAGGTTCGACGGAACTGCCGCCGAATTCCTGGTTGCCGAGGGCGGCGCTGAGAGACGACCAGAGGTCGAAATCCTGGTGGCCAGCGCCGACGACGTCACCACCTTGCTGTTGCGCCGGCAGCTTCGGTGATGGAGGAGGGGGGCGGAGTAGGGAGCGAGAATCCACAGGAGCTCGTTGGAGGAGAGTGAGAGGAGGTGGACGCAGTCGTGGACGGCGGAGAGGAGTCTGCGCGTTCACCGCCGAAGATTGGGGACGGCCGGGGACCGTGGTGAGAGCCGTGGCGGCGGTGTCAGAACGCCGAAAGCAACGTTTTATTTTTTTGAGGGGAAATTAAAATCATATAAACTCCTTTTATTAAGAGTCCGTATTATTAAAATTTGAAGAGTAGTATTTGTGCATTAATTATAGTGTAGCAAAAATAAGACGAAATATTACTTCATCTCATTGTCACTAATTTAAATTTATACTAATATTATAATTCTCAGTCTTGGTGCTGCCACGTGTCAGCACCAAGATCAATTTTTTCCTGCCAAAATAAAACACAGCAAAATCTATATCTATATCTATACTATCTATATTATTATAATAAATTTCAGTTTTAAAAGTATGGTATGTCTTTTCTCCTCCATTTGAGTTCTCCCTCCCGCGATGCTCTTCCCTCAAAACCTTTACACCCAGCGCGTCAAATTCCAAGCTCCCGTCTACCCAAAAGACCTTCCTTATGTTCTATCCAAGACCTTCCAGATTTTTGATGTTCCTTTTTTTTTGTGAAACCTGTTTCCATACTTGATTTTTCCTTCCTTACAGCGTACCCAAGATCTTCCTTAATTTTTGATGTTCCTTTTTTAAACGAAACCAGTTCCCATACCCTGCATACAACATTCCCTGCACTACGCCAGTCCACCTCACACCCTCGCCCTCGCATCATCCCCATCCAGGCAGCCTCGACGATGTCCGTTCTGTTGAATGGCGGGTTTTAGATGCTCTGCTGCTTCCGTTCTGCTCGTCCTATTGCTGGTCTACTCCGACGATGTCCTCCGATGTGCCTCCTAGCAGGTGAGGTCCTCGCAGGCTTGGTCGCTGCTGCGACTGCAGTGCCTCCTCGGCGATCCCCTTGCTCTCACCAGCTGGAACAACTACACTGATCCCTACTACAGCGACGCTCCCTCCCCCACCGTCGTCTGCTACGGCGACAGCGACACCCAGCTCCGCATCTCCGACGCCCTTGGCATCCCGCCTCTCCCCAGGGCCTTCTCACTCGACTCCTTCTTCACCACCCTCACACCCTCCCCGACCTCCGCATCCTCTCCCTCTCCTCGCTTGGCCTCTGGGGCTCCCTCCCCAGCCCCAAGCTCGCCCGCCTCCGCTCGCTCGAGATCATCGACCTCAGCTCCAACTTCCTCTACGGCCCCCTTCCCGACGAGCTTGCCTCCCTCACCCAGCTCCAGACCGTGGTCCTCGACCACAACATGTTCACCGGCCGGGTGCCCCCCTGGCTAGGCGGCTTCCCCCATCTTGCCGTGTTCAGCGCCCGCAATAACTCCCTCAGCGGCCCCCTGTCGGAGTCCCTCGGCGACCTGGTGGACCTCCGCGTGCTCGCCCTCTCCTCCAACAGCCTCACCGGCCCACTGCCGGACCTCGCCGCCCTCACCAACCTGCAGGTGGTCGACGTGGGGAACAACTACCTGGGCCCTCAGTTCCCCGCCCTGGGAAACAAGGTGTCCACGGTGGTGCTCCGGAACAACCTGTTCACCGGCTGCCGGGCTCCCCGCCCACGTCAGCTCCTACCACCTTCTCCAGCGCCTGGACATCGCCCACAACCAGTTCGTTGGGCCCCTGCCGCCGTCATTGCTGTCGCTGCCCTCCATATGCTACCTGGACGTCGCCGGTAACCGCTTCACCGGGATGCTCTTCTACAACACCTCCTGCAACAACGGCCTGGACTTCGTGGACCTGTCCTCCAACCTGCTCACCCAGAACGTGTCCTACGCCATGAACTGCCTGTCGAATAGGTCGCAGAGGCAGTATCCGTACGCATTCTGCAGGAACGAGGCGCTGGCGGTGGGCGTGCTGCCGCGGAAGCACAAGAGTAGGCCGTCACGGAAGGCGGTCGTGGCCGGGAGCGTCGTGGCGGGTGTCATTGCGGCCCCGATGGTCGCGGCCTTCTTGGTTGTCTTCGCTCTTAGGAGGGCTGACAGGAGGAATGCGCTGAAGAGGCCGCCGAGGAGGCTGGTCGAGCACGCCTCCAATGGTTATCCTTCAAAGCTGCTGTCTGATGCAAGTAAGGTCTCCTGTCTGAACTACATGTCCTTCCCATGCACACACCAAGAAACCATGTAAGAATTTTTGGCAGTCTGCATGCACTTCTTGTCTGCATTTCCAGTATTTTTTTAATCAATATGTAGTAAGCACTTTTTTGTTAATTTCGGCTGCTTTCTCTTCGTCAGATGCCTCCGTCGCCGCTTCTTCGCTCATGTCTCCGTCGTCTGCTACCTCCGCTCACGTCTCTTCCTCTTCCCCCTCCCTCCTACTCCTTCTCTTCCTCCTCTGACGAGCAGTAGCATAAGCAGCCGGCGGTGCCACCGCGTCTGCCATCGCTGCCACCCGGCTGCTCCCCCGCCCACGTCTGTAAGGTTATGGTGGCTCAGCTCGATCCCCTCCTCGCCATGGACATCTTCAACCTTGCCGCCTCCCTCTGCCCCGCCATGTGCTCCCCCTTCTCCACTGTCCTCTTCTTCCCTTCTCTCTCACCAGCGAGGACTGTAGCGCGCTACAGTTAATAACAGTAGATTTAAACTTTTTTCCATTTTTTCTATCTTTGTTTAAATTTGTTTTTTAAAATCTGATTAGATAACATTTGCTTTTTTATTTTATAATTTTTAATATAAAAAAGATAATATAAAAATTGTAATTTATCACTATTAAATTACAAGGAGTATGGACATCTGGTTGTTTAATTTTATTTTGACTGGATTCCTATAACTTGATCCTATAAACAAAGAGTATGCACATTTGTTTATTTTGTTTACAAATTGTGTTAAATGCTTATGAATTCTAGAATCTTAAGGTGGGTATATAATCATGGTGTTTGTGTTTTCTAACAGATTTATGTTGCATTTCGGCCCAGTAAATCTTGTCACAATTTGTATTTTCTAACAGATTATTTTACTGAATGTTTACATCTTAAAGGTATCAATTTTACTAATCATATTCACTTTTGGATTTTACAGTTGAATACCTTGATAATCTATGTTGAAATGATAGTTGGGTTGTCATACTCATACGTGATCCCCAAATAACTTTTTGAACGGTAACATGTCTATCTTATGTGAAAATAGGAGCAAATAAACTGTTGTTTGGTGCTTCAAAGAACAAAAGTCTTTTCGGACACTTAGAGTGGTCTTTCAAAATATCAATTTACAATATCATTGTAAGTTTACCTCTCTCTATAAGTAGAATATTGCTAGTTACTCATCTAAGCCCACGTCACTTAGGTGATTATTCTTTTTTTAGCCTTTAACCCGAATATTTTTTATTATTTAGTCTAGATAACTGACATGTATTCAAACATGTTTATAAACAGTCAGAAGTAGCAACTCATTTTAACTGACATGTATTCATACATGTGCTCACACTTGACGATGAATAACTACTGTATTTTATTTTAATGCTTCCATGTATAACCCGAATAGTTACTTTTAGCATCATTTGTTTATGAGATATGAAGATTTGTTTCACTTTTACTTTTTTGTTCTATTTTCATTTGCCTTGATTACTTCAAAATTTAACTGTATATGACTTTTGCATTTATTCTTCTCAGTAGATCAACACTTTTGAAGGTCTTCTTTATCTTTTTATCCTCTCCCATAATTTTATATTATTTTCATACCTATAAATTACTACTTTTGCACGAATAAAAAGTTTTCATTGTACATTCTTATTTTCTCATACTATTCAATCTTCTTTAGATATTCTATTCATCTTTATATTTTTTACTATATTTTATAAACAACTGTCGTGCATCGCACGAGTTTTCAACTAGTATATATGTATATGTGTGTGTGTGTGCGCGCCCGCGATCAACAATCAATTGTTAGTGATCAATGATCGATGGCAACAAAAAGATGATCTATGATAAATTTATCACATATTTATGAGAAAGAGATGAAATAATTTACCTCACTCTTATTTTACTCTTAAAAATGTGAAAAATATTACTCATTTTGGAAACAGTAAAGGACGCGAGGAGGCTAATTGTTGTGACATCACATAAAAAGGGCATTTGGGGAGGGAACGGATCCCCACAGTACCGGACAGAAGGGGAGCCGATTAGTAAAAGAGAGAAATTTAGAATTTTATGTTTCGTTCTCTATATAAAGTATAAAAAAATTTACACAGTATAAATTTAAATGTAAAACTCTAATTTTTATTTCTACTGACCGGACTCCCCTCCTACAAGGGATCCGGATTTCTCTGGGGACCGAAATCTTCGCTACCCCCATAAATAACGGGTCAAAGACGGGTCACACTCGTCCATCTACTTCATGGTCTTTTGCGCGTTCGGACCAAGGACGTTCGTCACGAATGGAAAGGAGAAGTTTTGTGGGTAATGTATGGTATGGTGCCATATTGTTATGATATTTTAATTCGTTATTTGTAAAAGATAGATGTTAGATATATTCGTTATGTGTAAAAGATCTTAGCTATGTTGTTTACCCTAGAGACCTTGGCTATGTTGTTTACCCCCGCCGCACTGTAGTTCGGTGCCGTTAGATCTTGATCCGTTGACACAAATTAAAAAAAAAATTTGTGTGCCCACCTGTTTTGGGTCGGGGTGGAGGCCGTCAGATTTCAATCCAACAACTCCTGTTATGCTGGCCGTACCAAGAGATCCGACCATAACAAATATATATATATATATATATATATATATATAGAAAGAGAAAGAGAGAGAGAGAAAGAGAGAGAGAGAGAAGTGTGGGCGTGTGTTGTGTGGACGTTGTGGGTCTTAGCTCTCAACCCATTTAGTCCACAGGTTCACTGGTTGTGAACGCGATGGGGCATGATGCGACAGCTTACTACGTCGCAATTCACAGAACCGTCTTTGTGACACGTGGCACTTTGGGTTCCGATTGGCGACGGGTATGGTGGTCGTGTTTAACTCTGAAGCGCAACGTCTGCCTACGTAGTGATTTTGACCGAGCTTATGTTGTTCTATTTCGGCTAGACAGAGCAGAGGAGCTCTGTCCGGCGAAAGGGAGAGGCTGTTGTGGAGTTTTTCTGGCGATCCAGCTTCCTGGTGGCTCGTACGGCGTGAGTTCCACGCGAGGATGGCGTCCAGAGCGTGGACATGCCGGCGACGTGGACTTTCTAGTGTTCTTCGAGCTCGTTTGAGTGGTAGGGAGACTTCCCCCTTGTTTAATTCATTTTAAATGGTTTAAGGGGTGGAAATCATGTTTGGGTGGTGTGCTTTAGTATAGATGTCATGTTTACTGGTTTAGATTGCTATTTGTATCGGATGTGTATGAGTTTCTTGGTGGAGAAGGTGGGCTTGGCTTTTGAGCTGAGTTCACTATCGCGTTTGAAATGTGACGGGGTTCACCATCGCGTTCATGGCATGAACGTGACACTGTGAGTCGTCGCGTTTCAGATTTCTGTTTGGTGTGCTGTACCTCTTGGTGTAAATGCGACGGGTATGACTGTCGCGGTTTACACTCCGACTGTCGATTTGGCTTGAATGCGACGTATCGGGCCGTCGCGATTCTATCGTGACACTGGGCCCTGTCGCATTTTGGTTAAGGTCGCGTCCGGATAGGTTGTCGCGATTTGAAAGGCGATGCCTGTGTCCGTCGCGTTTTAGCTTCCTAGGTCTGCTTGTGGTGACTGGGCAGTGAGGTTCTAGTATGAACCTAGTCCTAGTTATTTGATGTTATTTAAAGAGGTTTAAGTTGTTTGCTGTTAGTAAAAGCATGTGTAGGGTTAATGAAAGGGTTTATGGTTATTTGGTGTTTTACGTTAATTATGTTACTCATGTTAAGTGTGTAGTGGTATTATGTTAAGTATTTAACATGTAAGGTGTTGTGCGTTGCTATGGAGGTCGTGAGACGACCAATGACAGGCAAGGTTATTATGTGTTGTTGTGGTTCATGTATGTATAGGTATATGTTAGCTTGGAGGTCATATGGTGATCGATGATGAGCTAATTATGATGTATGTGTATCATGGTTTATAAATAGAGGTTGTATAAGTATATATCGTGGTTTGTGTGTTTGCCGAGTTTGGTGGTCCGACGTCTATTCCTGAATACATCTTCAGTCGAGTACCCCAAGTTCTTTGTGAGTCAGGCACATTATGCTCGGGGCGTGTCTCGGTACGGTGTGTGCCATAGAGGTCTTTGTTGTCTTCCTGGACACCCTCACTCCTGTGTTTGAGTTGTACGTCCGACTAAGGGAAAGACGACAGTGGGCGGCGACTTGTGTTTGTGGGTGTGCGATCGCTTGTAGTGCGCTCGTGGTTGGGGGTATGGACACCAGTAGACGTACTGGGCCCCAACCAGTCCTGTTTTCTAGTACCTTACTTTAGGGAGCTTAGGCCAGAGTCCCTAAAGGTGTTAGGCATGGGCTTGCAGTTGTGTGTAGTCTGCAGGTGTGGTTGGTTGGTCTCCATTGTTCTTTGGCTTACTGTCTAGTTGTGGAGCGGCAATTGGACCTTTCGTCCATGACTGCGAGACTGAGAGGTAGTTCTTGTGCTGTGCTGTTCGGGTTGGATACTGACGTCATGAACTAGTAGTCCGTTCTCGTGTGGTGGCGTCATTCCTTTCCGACTCGTACTTTGCCACTGGTTGTAGTTAGAGTTCATGAGTAGTGACTTGCTGGTTGAGGTTTTACTGTTGTGATGTGCTGTGGTTGTGGCACAGTTGTGGTTGTGGTTCCGTGGTGGTACCTTGTGGTAGTAGGTACCTGTACCGCTCGTGGGTAGCCGTTTTGTTGTAGTATGTCGTGTACTAGCCTCCTCAGGTGTTGAGGTGGACTTGTGTTGCCGTGGAGGTCGTGTGGGCGATCTTCCACTTGTGATGTTTTACCCTTCTATGGGTAAACTTTCGATTGTGGTTTAATGTGTGGTGGATTGGCATGCTGATGCCTACGTGGGTAGTCTGCCTGTGAGGCTTATAGCTTAGGTAGTGGTTTGTCTGTGAGGTTAGTAGCCTAGACAGTGGTTTGCCTATGAGGCTTATGACCTAGGCATTTAAGATGTTGGCGAACTAGTGGTGTTGTACTGGTCCTATTATTTCCTCTTATTTTCCATGGATTGTGTTAGTTGGTGTGTTGATATTTAATTGTTGCTTATTTATATTTAATGTGTGACCCTTTGAGGTTGAGGTTTCTTAAGTTTTCGGATTTTGTTTTTGGGAGGTTCTTATTGAGCCAGTGACATTTGAGGCTCACCCCATTACAGTTCTTTTCAGGTATTAGCTGTTTGTGTGACTTGTAGAGGCGTTGTGCAGACTTGTACCACCAGCAATAGAGTTAGTTGTGTTTGTGTGATCTTTGCTCCCTCGGAGTATGTCCCAGATAGTTGTACTCTTTTCTTGGACATGTAATAATATATTGGGACAATTGTAATTTGTTGTATACATGTATGAGCACATATACTTTTTTGTATCTTATATAGTTGTGGTTGTCTTTTATATTCTTACTGGACACTTGTGCAAGTTATCCCTTGCGAGACTTCGGTCTGTTCGCAGGAGGCGGGTTTGGATATAGAACCCTATTAGGCATAAATATCTAGGGGTGTTACACGACAGTTGGCAACCCGCCGCCCGGCGCTGCCCGACATCCGATGTTTGACGTAGGGCGTCTGACATCCGACATTTGGCGGGCAGTGGCTTATGCTAGGCGACTGGGTTCCGACATCCAGCGCTCGAGGCTCAGCGTCGGCGGCTGGCGTCGGCGTCCGGCGGTCCAACTTTGAGGGTCCGACGGCAGGAGTCCGATGTCCGGTGGATGGCGTCCAGCGCCCGACGTTTGGCGCCGGCGTCTGGCGTCCGGCGCCCGATGCCGGTGTCTGGTATACGGTGGATTGACATCTGGAGCCAGGCGGCTGACGGCTGGCATTTGGCATTCGCTGCCCGACGTCCGACACCTGTGTGTCTGGCGCTCAGCATCCGACGTCCGGAGGCCAATGCCCCACGTTCGACGTCTGATGCTCGATAGTCGGCGCCCGACATTCGGTGCACCCGACGTCGAGCGATCGGATGGTTGACATACAAAAAATATATATATTATCTTTTAGACTTTTATTTATTTTTAAAAATTATTTTTATAAATATTTTACTGATAAACAAATATCAAAAAAAATTTCAGAAAAAATTTACGTGAATACCAAATAGATAATTGTATTTTTATTTTTCTATAAAATTTAATCCTTTGAAAAAAATTCTCATATAAATTTATTTTACAAACAATCAAACGGACCTAACTTTCTGCTGATCTTTATATATATAAACAACCTCCCAGGTGTTGTGCATGAATCTAATTGTTCTCCGATTCCATTATCTCTGATATATTATTTGTTGGAGCTTGATTCTGGAAGTCTATTAGTAGTTTAATTTAGCTAAAATTTTATTTTGCACATTTGTATGTCGGCAAGTTTTTAGTTTGGACGTTGTGGACAGGCATACATGGGAGACAGCTGCAACGCATTACGGTTGCATCACCTCGGCTCATTGGTAAAACATAGATCTAAAAAATTAAACCATCCGTGCATCCCTCTTTAGATTCAAACATGTCCTAATGATTTAACTGTGGTAATTTTTAAAGAAAATAATTTATAACATATATTCATTGTAAAAATAAGTTATAAGAGAAAAAATCCTTGCACAAAAAGAAGATATATATAATATATTTGTACTGGTCATCGTATCATTAACGAATTGAATGGTTTCTCCCATGAATACCAAATATCAACTTTTATTCATCATAAATATATATATATATGATTGATAAAAACTTAATTTATTTAAATGAAGATTCTAATTGGTTTTCTTATATATATTAGGGCCTCTCGGCCGTGAAGAGAACGGTATCCATGGAGGACTCTGCGCGGACTTTGTTCAGCTTTCCGTCAAGAAAAGATGACCAACTAGCTAGCTTAGCTGGCGGCATTAGCCATTGACCATTGACCATTGACCATTGACCTCCGGCGGTGTGATGACCACAATGCCTGCGTGAATGGCGGCCCGCGGGTTGCATCTATACAATGGACTCAGTTGCGTGTGTAAATCAATACTATGTTAATAAAATATAGTTCTCAATAATATCAAGTGATAGTACCATGATGTTTTTTTTTTCTCACAAAAAAAATCTCATAAAAATATACAGCCGCTTCTTCGCGTGTTTAAAAAATAAAAAATTTATCTTTTCTGATACATTAAAAATGTGAGATATCTTTACATAAAGTTAAGAGGTAATTAAAGTGAGTCAAGACACACGTATACACCTTCCTCTAAAGAAAAAATATTTTATTCTTTTTCCTTCCCCCTTACCTCCACCTAAATACTATCATCTCTTATCCCTACTAAAATCAAACATATAAACTTTACATACATCGCACCGGTATAAAACTAATGTGTATATATATATACTACAAGAATACTGTAGATTAGCTACGGACACAATCTGTAGCTAATCTGTATGATTATGTTTGCAGCTAAATCTTGGCCGCTAAATAGCTACAAAATTATTCCATAGTTAATCCGTAGCTAATTAGCTACGGATTAGTTAAGACTAATTTCGTAGCTACTCTATAGCTCATTAGCTATAGATATTTCCATAGCAACTTTGTAGCTAAATTTAGCGATAGAGTTTAGCTACGGAAATACCTATAGCTAATCCGTAGCTAAAGTTAGCTACGGATTAGCGACAGATATTTCTTTAGTGAATCCGTAGCCAATTAGTTACGGATTAGCTACGCATATTTCCGTAGCACATCCGTAGCTAAATCAGAAATAAAAAAAAACAATTTAAAAATAGTTTTCTTATGATTTTTTTACATGTACCTATAAACATGCTCATTCATTCAATGAAAACATACAACCACGCATATACATATATTACACATCATACAAATCTAAACATAATTAATCCATAATTACAATTAATGTCTCATTAGAATGTTCACAACAAATGTAAGATTGCTTACTAAAATATAAAAAGATAATGATGACGTGCTCCTAGTCGTTGTGAAAATTAATATTCCACATTAATTCAAATATTTATTAAACATTTACCACCAAAGTCACAATAGTGTTTACATCAATGAAGAAGATAGAAATGGAAAAAATCAAATGACGAAACTCCTAATGTCTGCAAGATAAGTCTCAATGTCGTCACCAACCTGCAAACAAAAAATAAATATCAAACATATGAAACAGAAAAAGAAGAGATCAATTTACATTAACTATAAACTTAAATGTAAATATCCCTGTCAAATCAAAATTAAGAGTCCGATTTAGACTCCGTCAGATCCCACGAGTCCTATTTAACTCTCCAACTATGTTGGAACCTAAATCTAAATACCACCGCCAAATCCTAATCAGAGTATACTTGGAGGATGTTTTGCTACATTTTGTTTGGGATAGGGTGAAGGAGTGGACAATCACTCTTTCCAATGTCAATTCATCTATATCTCATCTTTTGGTTGTTTGGAGGATTAGACTAAAATCAATAAAATTCAACTAAAATCACCATAATTTTTAGTACCCCTTAATTAAATTATGTTTGAAGTTTCATCTCAATCAGATACTATTTATATATAAAATTAGTGTCCTGAAGAAGTCTAAATGAATTAATTTAATTTTCTTAACATATATACATAACCAATCTTATAAAAAAGTATAGAAGTACATACCATGTATTTGAGATATGTATATATATGTATTTTATATCTATTACATATGTATATATATCATTTAGAGATGTATTTTATAAATGTATAGAAGTACATACTTATTTAAATGTACATATAAGTACATACTTATGTATATTTATACATTTAATATTACTAAAAATATTTTTATTTATATTTGTTGTTAGTTATATTCAAATTAGTAAGTTTCATTAGTGCAAAAAATATTAATGGCTAATATTTATTAGGCAAATATCAATTTAAAAATATTAATAAATATGTATTTTATACATGTTTAGAAGTACATAATTATTTAAATATACATATTGTTGGATCGCAGATGTAGTGAAATGGCAAATATAGAAGGGGGGGGGGCTGAATAGATTTGTAGTGGAAACTTTATACAATTAAAAATATGTCAGATTAAAAATCTCTATTCAAATAGTGCCCACTGATTTGATTAACTCATAGGAATCTGAAGCACATTAGATCATCTATCTATAAGTGTGTGAGTGCTTAGAAGGTGATCAAAATCTTATGCAAGCATTCTAGTGGAAAATCAATACATCAAACCACTGCACATGATATTTTTAAGGTGGTTCGGCTCCCAGACGGAGACCTACGTCCACCCCTCACTCAAACGAAGTGAGGCTTCACTAAACTGCTGATTCACAGCTTCAAACACCTGCTGACTCACAGCTTGCCAACATCTGATTACACAGCTTATCCGCTAATTCATAGCTTCAAGGTCAGATAGACCTTCTCAATCCACACACACACAGTATGGGATCAACACTCCTATCACCAGTAGGAGCACTGAATAAGTTCTGAGTAAAGTTTAAAAGTGAAAAACAAATTCACATGAAGATCAGAGTTAAGAAAGACAAATCTTCAAACACCAGTCCTTCGACTTTGCCCAATTTCCTTTAGACTGATGAATTTGAACTCTAAATCTTCAGATATTGAGGGTTGAAGTTCTGCTTCAGATCATATTGCACAAACGCATCATATGGTTGTGCTTCTCAACCAATTTGATCTGAACTCCTTCAAATCAGCTTCAATTCACTATACTTTGTTTCGGATCTGATTTACAGAGAATTCAGATCTGAGTTGCTGCTCTTGAGTTCTTCCACAGATGCTGAGCTTCGTGCTTATGATCTTGCACAATCTTTCTCTTCCACCTTCCTTCAGATCTGCTTGATCTTCTTAGCTCTGATGCTTCTCTTTTGCACGATCCACGATGCTCTATTTTCAGATCTGCTACTTGCACGATTCCTTCTTCTTCCTCTCCTATTTTTCTTCTTGATCTGCTCCTCTTTCAGCACTCCTGAGCTTTCTCTTACTGCTTGGCCTTGATCCCCACGTCCTCTTGGATGGAATCGATGAATCTTGGGGATTGTTGCTCTAAATTAGATAAGATTGCCTTTATAGCCTCTGTGTAGTCCATATACGTGAGAGAGATGTGCACAGAAACCTAGAGTTCACCCTTGGTTGCCACGTGTCCAAAGATGCTTCTCCTCATTGCCACTTGGATGAAAGGGTATTTTGATAATTATAGAAACTCCCATAAAGATCTCAAAAAGAAATCACAGCCATTGGATATCATCCTCTGCACAATTCTGGGTTTGCAGTACTAAAAGAGAGTCGACCTCATTTTTCAAGAGAGTGACCTACTGACCAAATAAACAGTTTCAACTTATTGGCAGAACATTAGAGTTGACCTGACAGATAACTAGTGTCGACTTGATCAACAGGTAGAGTCGACCTGATCAACAGACAGAGTCGACCTCCTGAGAATATCTCCAAAACTGGTTCACTGGATGGAAACTAGTGTCGACCTTACTCTCAGCTAGAGCTTGTTCTTCAGGAACTTGCTGGGCAGACTGGTAGAGTCGACCTGTCTATTAGATAGAGTCGACCTGACTGTGACTTTTTCTTCAGGAGCTTGCTGGGCAATCTGATAGAGTCGACCTGACTGTCAAGTAGAGTCAACCTACTTTTGTAAAAACTCTGTAAACTTGTACAAATGAAGAGTGGACCATCAAAACATGTCATTATCAGTAAGATATGAAATATTAAGTATCAAAAACATGTTTTAGTCATTATTGTTATATACAATATGTCATCATTAAAATCAAGTATGAGTGTTTGGACATCATTCACAACCAAATGTTAGTCATCATTAAAATCAAAGTATGAGAGTGTAGATATCATCAATATGTCATCATCAAAACACACAAACTCAACACATATAAGTGTATACAATACTTTTACATCATATATACTTATAAGTACATACTTATGTATATTTATATTTAATATTACAAAAAAGTATTCTTTATTTATATTGTTTATCAATTATATTCAATTTAGAAAGTTCTATTAGTGCTAAAAAATAGTATATTATTGCCTAATATTTATTAATCCAATATCAATTTATAAATATTAATAAATATGTATGGAAGTACATACTTATTTAAATGTACATAAGTACATACTTATGTATATTTTACATTTAATATTACTAAAATATATTTTTTATTTATATAGGTTAACAATTATATTCAAATTAGAAAGTTTCATTAGTGTAAAAAATATTATTAGCTAAATTTATTAGGATAAATTAATTAACAGTCCTTAACTGTAATAAGGAAAGTCCTTGATGTAATAAAGTTTAACATATGTTGTAACAAGAGATAACACTTACTGTAATAAGTTACAGCTCTGTCAGATCCTGAAAATAAGTCAAATATCTAATAGAGACTTCTAATTAATTTGTCCAATTTATTAAGTCAATACAAATTTATAAATATCAATAAATCTGTATTTTATACATGTATAAAAGTACAAACATATTTAAATGTACATATAAGTATACACAATACTTATACATTATATATACTTATAAGTAGATACTTATGTATATATTTATATATTTATTCATACTAATATACTTATATGTATATACTTTTATATACGTATAATATAAATATATACTCTTATAAATACTTCTGTAGAAATATATATAGTTATATAAATATATTTACTTATATACTTCCTAATATGTAGCTTCTATACAAATATACACTTATACATTTTATATACTTATAAGTATATATTTATGTACTTATATACTTACACATATAAGTATAAAGTTTTTTTTTTTTGATAAAAGGCAGAAGGATATGTATCGAGTCCAGAAAATCAACAGAATAAAACCAATCTAAAATTCCAAGGAAGACCTATCCCATGAATGAGTTCGCCGAAGAACTGCCCGAGGACGTAAGCCTGGTCGACGTGAACACCGCTCCATATTGTCATCATCCGATTCCATCTCAGACATCTCTTGATCAAATCGATATCTAGGCATGAATATATTCTCTACTTTAGCAAGGTCAGCAACGGCCATAGCCTTCATACGCATATCCAAAGTTGGAGAGTGAACTGGCATATTGATATCGTCTATCGGGTGTAAAGGGCTCGGAGAGCGATCTCGGACGTTCGGGAGACAAATTCTAACACCCCCTTTGCGAGATGGACGTGATATTCGTTGACCAAAAGATGACCCAATGGAAGTGGAAATTGAAGAAACCTTCCCCTGAGTAACTGAGGACTGACGCACCACTTGCGCAAACGTCATGGGAGTATTTGACTGACCAGTATTAAGATCCTCAACATCGATCATCGTGGAAGAAATATTTTCCATTAGCATTTATTCCACATGCACCTGTGTAGATACAGGAAGAGTAACCGCCTCAAAGGTAGTTGCTTCCTCTTGGACCGCAGGAAAATCACCCTTAAGGTTTAACAAAGACGCAGACGTAGAAGCATGAATGTTGCCGATAATGGGCTATCCTTCTTCCTAGGCGGCCTTGTTAAGAGAGCCCACCTTAGTGTTCAAAAAACCCTGCGTAACTGGCCTCCCATGTTCAGAACATCAGCAGTAATAGGTGGCATGGAGTCTTCCAGAGAATGGGAGATTTGGGCATCCTCCTCATGGCCATCGCCAGCTGGCCTCCCTTCTGCAGAGCCAAAGACTGTTGCAGCATTAGGAGGATGCGCCTTTGAGCTGGATTTTGTGGATTTTCCTCCCACTTCTGCAGCATTGGCTGGGCCCAAGGAAGAAAGCCCCACGTCAACAGCTAAACTTGGCAGCCGCACGGCCAGCGAGGCACTGCCAGCGTTGAGCCCTCCCACATCCTCAGCGGAGATCCTGCGGTTCACCGATGATGGCGGCAGCGAGGATTCGTCACCAACCTGATTTGCATCGGATATGGCGGGGGAAGCATGCGACGTAGACATCTCCGCCTCCAGGACCCCGCCGACGTCCCGAGCACAGCCTCCGGGAAAGATAGCAGCACCGGTCACCACCGTAGCTTCGACATTCTGCACCTGAAGGTTCGGAGCATTGGAGACCAGAGCAGCATCAAAGGCATCCCCATGACCACCATTGCTCAAACCCTGAAACTCTGGAGGAGCACTGGTTTTCTCAACAACAACTTCTTTGCCTTTATTGACAGGAATCCAACCCTTATTCTTTTCATTCGTAACAACCATACTCTTAGAAGGGATAGGAGCCCGACCTGTAGTCGTCAAAGAAGGAACCTTTGAACCACACACCTCTTGATCATGACCTAGCCGCTTGCAGGTAGAACAGTAGTGGGGAAGATTAATATACTATTATATGTTTAAATATATATAAGTATATACTTATACATACACTTAAAATACTATTATGTATATATATATATATAATTAAACATATTTATACAAGTATATAAGTATGTATAAATATATACAACAATATATGTTTAAATATATATCTAATTAGCTACAAAAACTTTCCATAGATAAATGTGTAGCTCATTAGCTACAAATTAGCGACAAAATAATTTTATTCCTAATCCATAGCTAATTAGCTACGGATTTGGTTATGGAATAATCGCGTAGCTGATCTGTAGCTAATTAGCTACGGATTAGCGACAGATTATTTCCATCGCAAATCTGTAGCTAAATTATAAATTTTGCGACGACGATATATCTGTCGCTAATCCATAGCAAATTAGCTACAGATTAACTACAAATATTTCTGTAGCTAAATTCCGTAGCTAAACTGTATTATTCTTGTAGTGTAAGTTGTAATTATTCGAGGAGATCATCTGCCCTGTACAGTAGTCCTAGTGGACCCCTTCTAAAAGTTACTACACTAAAGTTACTCTCTTTAATAACCGTCGTAATCACACTTTTGAACTACATTACCTACTACAAGAAAAAGTGCTTTAGCGACCGACAATTTTGGTCCCTATTTGGTCACGAAAATAATTAGTGATCAAATAGGGACCGAAATTATCGGTGAAGAATTTTTGATCACAATATTGTGACCGAAAATTTCGGTCGCTATTCAGTTACTGATAGTGACCGAATTATTTCAGTAACTGTCGGCGACCGATATATTCAGTCACTACTTCGGTCATTATATAGTGACCGAAATAGTGATGACAAATTTCGGTCGCTTTCAGTGACCGATTACTTCAATCACTATTTCGGTCATAATATAGTGACCGAAAATAGTGACTGAATTATTCGGTCGCTATTAGTGACTAAAAATGACCAGCCACTATAATTCAAAATATCGACCGATAATTTCGATCGCTAATAGGTAACTATTTTTTAATTTTTTTTTAAGATACATTTTTTAAAAATAACTTGTGCAAATAAAATAAAAATTATACTATGACAAATGTCAACAATAATAAAATGTCCATAAAATGTCCACAATATAATACATAAAATGTCCACAATAATACATAAAATGTCTATAACAATGAAAAGAAAATAATGAATCCTCGTCCTCCTCGTTCTCATCTCCTCCGACTCCACTCGATGAAGAAACCTACAATAGATATTGATGCTGGTCGTTACCTGCCGACCTGACGACGACCGACCGGTTGCCTCGTCATAGGCCAGAGCGCTCGACAACCCGACGAGGCCCTGAGTTCGTGAACTACGTCCCTCCCCGAGGAGAACCCCTTCATCTTCGGGGTGGCTCTAGCAATCAAGCAAAAGATCAAGGTAAGCCAGACCGCGCCCTCTCGTACGGGAAATGCCTGGTTGAACTTACTATATGAGACCCCGTAGGCGCGGAACCCTGAGATCCTCGGCCACATAAACGCCAATAACTACGCGCGCCTAAAGAGGGAATTCCCACTAACGGTAAGGTCCGAAATCGTGGCCACTTGCCACCCACTGCTTCGAATCACAAGATTTAGGGGGGAAAGATCGCGGGCATGACTATAAGTGACCCCTCTAGACCCGTCACTGAGATCCCCTATAAAAAGGGGAGAAGCAGCTCACACAAGGAGGTAGGTTATTCTATCGACTTAAATCCTCTAATTTCGTGTTTCTGGTCTGACTTGATCGTCAGAGTTTCTATCCACCGAGGACTCTCGGTGGTTATTTCAGGTCGGCACTTGTAGGCTTGACGTCGGCGTATCACCCTCCATCCCTTGGGCCATCACCTATTCGTCCTGGACCGGATCACTCGCTCCAACATCAACATTTGGTGCCGTCTGTGGGAACCCTCGAGCAAAAGGCCTCTCTCCATGGCACTCAAGGGAAAGGTGATCGCCCGATTGTCTGGCGATGAGGTCGCCCCCACCAACGTGATCGAGAAGGTTGCCGGAGGTGTCTCCGGTGCAGGCGACCAAGATTCGGCGACATCCTCGCGCCTCGATCGTGTCGAGCGGATGCTCGCAAGTCTCCAACAAGTGCTGGAAAGGATGGAGCAGAACCAGCAAACACTCACAACTCAGGACGACGCCCTAGTTCACCCGGTGGGTCAAAATCCTGGTACCCAGGAAGATGCGGGGATGCCTGGTCAACAAACAACCCAGCCGGCTCTATCAGTAAGCCATGCCGACGTCCAGAGAGCGGTGCCTATGATTTCCTCACTGGCTCCTCCGCAAGCCGCCGCCCGCCCGGTTACACCCGCTGAAGCCGCAGATTACTGGGCAGCGAGAACCGATGTAGCTGAACACTTCTCGGCGGAATCAACCCCAGCCTCGGCAAGCTTGCTACCCGTCGATCCTCGGTGGAAGGACGACCTGCAAGAGATGAACAGGAAGATAGAAGCATTACAGTGCGGCAACCGCGCCCCCTCCGTGGCGACGATCCTGACCTCCTCGCCCTTTGTCGAGGAAATCACCTCGGCACCAGTGCCAGCAAAATTTCAGCTGCCGAAGTTCAGGCGCTATAACAGAACAACCAACCCTGTTCATCACCTGGATCATTTTCAGGGGCAAATAGAAATGGTAAATGTGACTGACGCCTTAAAATGCCATGCGTATATGTCTACTTTGGACGATGCAGCGCTGCAGTGGTTCGAGGCACTCCCCAACCGGTCGGTCGTCAGCTTTTTCGACCTGGCCCAGCGGTTTGTGGATCACTTCTACAACAAGGTGCAGCACTCCCTGTGCACCGATTATTTGTGGCTCGTCGCTCAGAAGGAGGGCGAGATGTTCCGGGATTACGCCAAGCGATTCCAGATCGAAATAATGAAGGTGGTTGATCTGGACCTGAGGACGGTGGTCAACTTCTTGACGAGAGTATGCTCCGATGTAGCGTTCGTGGCTTCCATTGCGAAGAAACCACATGTGAGTCTCTCCGACCTCCTTTCTAGAATGCAGAAATATGTGAGGCTGGAGTCAACCCTTGGCGCCACGGGAAGGCTTAGGCGACCGTCCGAGCAAGGGGCGACGGAACGGAGGCGACAAAGAAGCCGAGGAGAGAGGAATCGTCACAAGGGGAGAGATGAAGGGAATCGGAATGCCGACGAGAATCAGACTGTGATCGTCGTCCTGATGAGCCTCAGAGGGTGAGGAATCTCCCCCACTTCGGGTGACTCCCTTCCGAGATCCTCCCCATCATCAAGAAGCTGCCGGAGTTCCGGAGGCCGGAACCAATGATGAGACCTGCATCTGGCCGAGGAGCCAACCTTTATTGCGAGTACCATAAAGAGTACGGCCACCTCACCGACCAGTGCCGAAGCCTAAAGATGGAGATCGCGGAAATGCTGCGCCGGGGAATCATTGGCAAGGACGTCGTCGACGGGCGGACCAAAACGCGCACCCCCGAGATTGATCGCGAGGCTGTGGAAGGGAAAAGGGGTCGTCCTAGTCCTTGCGGGCGGCTCGGAAAGCGGTGGCGATAGTGGGAGGAAGCGAAAGGCCTATGTGTCGTCCGTGACGACGAATGGGGGGCCAAGCAGACAGGTGCCAAGGATAGGGGACATCATCACTTTTTCAGATGAGGATGTTGTCGGGCTTAGTCTCCCCCATGACGACGCGTTAGTCATCCACACAGACGTCGATGGGTATGATGTACATCGTATCCTTGTTGATAATGGAGCAACACCCGACGTCCTTTTTTATGACTGTTTCCTTAAGATGACCAATTTGAGCACGAAGCTCAAACCGGTCGTTACTCCACTGTTCGGTTTTAACAGGACGCCCGTGAATGCTGAGGGGTCGATTAGGCTAAAAGTGACTCTGGGCACCCGACCACGTTATGTAATAGTTGAGGTCGACTTCCTCGTCGTGAAGGTAAAGTCGGCCTACAACGCGATCTTTGGCCGGGGCCTATTGGGGAAGTTAGGGGGGTGCCTTCAACCTACCACCAGAAATTAAAATTCCCGACCCCCGGGCGAATTGGGGAGGTCGTTGGAAGTCAGGCCGAGACCCGCCAGTGCTATGTAAACTCCATTAAAGAAAAAGAACCAGTAGTTCCGAAGTATGCGCCTAATTTCGATGGTGATGACAAAAGGCATGAGCCGGCGGAACAAACTAAATCGGTAGAGGTGGAGAAAGGAACCCTCATCGTGGGGGCCGAGCTCAATGATTTGGAAGGGGAGATTGTTGCATTCCTCAAACAAAGTGGCGACATGTTCGCATGGTCGGATGACGACCTGCCAGGGATCGACCCGAAGATTATCCAACACCACCTAAATGTGAATCCCGACGCCCGACCAGTATGCCAGAAGAAAAGGCCGTTATCAGCTGATCGGCAGAAGGTGGTCGACAGCAGCTTAGCAAAATATTTGCACGCAGGGACGGTTCGAAATTCATTCTATCCAGAGTGGGTCGCGAACGTCGTCCTGGTTTGAAAGGCGAACGGGAAGTGGCGGATGTGTGTGGACTCATCAACCTAAACAAAGCATGCCCAAAGGACAGCTTCCCGCTCCCCCGCATCGACCAGCTCGTCGACTCAACGGCTGGGCATGAGCTGCTAAGCTTCCTTGACGCATACTCGTGGTATCACCAGATCAGAATGGCTCCTGAAGACGAAGTGAAGACGTCCTTCACTACGGAGAAAGGTCTGTATTGCTTCACTCGCATGCTGTTTGGATTGAAGAATGTAGGGGCGACGTACCAAAGAGTCGTCAACATGATGTTTGAGGAGCAGATCGGGAAGACGATGGAGATATATATCGAAGACATGTTGGTGAAGAGCCAATGAGCGAAAGAGAACGTTCGTGACTTGGCCGAGGCATTTAGCATAATACGGGCGTATGGAATGAAGCTAAATCCCGAGAAGTGCGTCTTCGGCGTTCGAGCGGGGAAGTTCCTCAGATACCTCGTATCGAGCCAAGGAATCGACGTCAATCCCGACAAAGTCCAAGCGATCATCAACATGACGGCCCCTAGGATGGTGAAAGAGGTACAGAGGCTTAACGGCAGGGTTACGGCTCTTAGCAGGTTTATGTCCAGGTCGGCAGATGCTGCAGGCCCTTCTTCGAGGGCTAAGAAAGGGTCCCTTCGAGTGGACCGAGGAGTGCCAGAAGGCGTTCGACGAGTTAAAAGCACACCTAGCACACGTACCCCGTTGAGCAAGCCGGTGACCGGAGAGGCCTCTGCTACTGTACCTCTCTACGACAACCTATTCCATCAGCTCAGTGCTCGTACGGGAATGAAACAGGAACCACCTCCCAGTATATTATACAAGAAAAGCATTGCGAGAAGTCGAACAGCGGTACTCTGACCTTGAGAAGGTCAAATACGCGTTGGTCATAGCCGCCAGAAGATTGCGTCCGTATTTTCAGGGTAACAAAGTCTTTGTCCTCACCGACGCTCCAATCCGACAAATCCTCAGCCGACCCGAGGCCTCGGGTAGGTTGGCGAAGTGGGCTATAGAGCTCGGAGAGTTTGACATTGAATACAGGCCTCGGATCGCTATCAAAGCTCAGGTTCTCTCTGACTTCATCTCTGAAGGAATGACCAGAGCGCCACAAGTAGAAGATACCGAAGGACGATGGGAGGTTTTCGTCGACGGCGCATCCAACTCTCAAGGCAGCAGCGCAGGGGTCGTCCTCCACTCGCCTGATGGTCTCATTTTAAGGTATGCGATTCGTTTCGGCTTTAATGCTTCTAACAATGTGGCCGAGTACGAAGCCGTAATATCAGGATTGAAGATGGTGAAGTCTCTCGGAGCATTGAAGGTCTTGGTCTACAGTGATTCCCAGTTAGTCATCTGCCAGGTTTCACAAAAATTCGAAGCGAAGGAAGCCAAGCTAGCGTCCTACATGACTGAAGTACGGAGGCTGCTGGGCGAGTTCGAGGCCGCCGAGCTGATGAAGATTCCTAGAATTGAGAATTCACAAGCCGACACATTGTCCAAGTTCGCATCATCGGCGGCGGAAATAGAATCGACAGTTCTAGTGGAGGAGCTCCAAGAACCGTCAATATCAATAGCCGAGGTGATGTGTGCCAACGTGGGAACGACATGGATGACCCCACTGGTGGAATTCCTTAAAAGCATCACACTGCCGAAAGATAAAGAAGAGGGAGACAAGACAAGGAAGCGAGCGGCAAGGTTTTTCCTTATCGGCGACGACCTGTACCGGCGAGGATTCAGTTATCCTTACCTCCGATGCGTAAGCCCGATACAAGCTGAGGAGATCATCGACGAGGTACACGAGGGAGCATGTGCTTGCCATGCAGGTCCTCATTCCCTCGTTCGAAGAATAACCCGATAGGGTTACTGGTGGCCGACCATGTTGAAGGACGCCGAGAAGTATGTGAGGAGCTGCCATCAATGCCAACTCTTCGGTAGGACAAATTGGAAGCCACCATCTGAGCTCACGACCATAACTTCACCATGGCCGTTCGCTCAGTGGAGAATGGACATCCTCGGGCCTTTTCCCCCATCTTCGGGGCAGCGGAAGTTCGTCATCGTCGGAGTCGACTACTTCACCAAGTGGGTCAAGGCCGAGCCGTTAGAAAAAATCATAGACGCTAATGCTTGGGGTTTGTTTGGAAGAATATTATATGCAGGTTCGGCCTCCCCTGGGCAATCGTCACCGACAACGGCAAGCAATTCGACAATGCCAACTTCCGGCGCAATTGCACAATGCTTGGAGTAGACCACCGATTCTCCTCGGTCTCCCACCCTCAGTCTAATGGGCTCACCGAGGTGATGAGTCGAACAATCTTGAACGGGCTAAAGAAGAGCCTGCAGAGTCACAAACGGAGATGGGCCGACGAACTTCTACACATGCTGTGGGCATATTGTACAACGCCTAGGGAGGCAACCGGTGAATCACCTTTTGCGATGGCGTTCAGCGTGGAGGCCGTTACACCTGTAGAGATGCTCGTTCCTTCCGGAAGGGTCCTCGGGTTTAACCCGGAGAGCAATGAACTCTCTCTTCGCGCCGAGCTGGATGTGATCGAGGAGAAACGAGGGAAGGCGTCGGCCAAAATGGAAGTTTACCAACGGAGGGTAAAGAGGAGTTTTGACAAAAGCAGGCCGAGGCGCTTTGCCGTGGGGAGCCTTGTTCTCAGAAAGCTCTCCGTCTCGGATCCTAGAACAGCTCAAGGCAAGCTGTCGGCTAGCTGGGAGGGCCCGTACCAAGTCGTGAAAGTCCTCGGCCACGGCGCATACCGTCTGGCCAACCTTAGTGGAGCGGCTATACCGAGGACGTGGAACGCCGAGCATCTCCGAGGATATTATCCATAAAAATTATTGTAAACAAGGTCACTGCGGCACTCTTGCCATTACAAGGTCGTTTCGGCACTCTAATTATAAAACAAGGTCGCTGAGGCACTCTCACCATTGACGAGGTCGCTTTGGCACTCTAATTGGAAAACAAGGTCGCTGCGACACTCTCACCATTAACGAGGTCGCTTCGGCACTCTAATTGTAAAACAGAGTCGCTGCGGCACTCTCGCCATTGACGAGGTCGCTTCGAAAATCTTGTTAACGAGGTCGCTTCGGCACTCTAATCGTAAACAAGATCTCCTCGGCGCTCTATAAGCCTGGTCATCTTTATAGCCTAATGAGGTCGCTCAAGCACTCCTTTTTTTTACACCGCACGTAGTGCGTCATAAAATCATTAAACATTTTTTGATGCTGCTGCCTCGGAACATGATAGACGACGAAAAGATAAGTGGACAAACAAAGTTACTGTGTTAATATAATACATCTCCTCGGCGAGGAGAGCAGGGGGGAGTCTATACAGCAGGGGAAGAGGTATCCTCGGCTAAGACCTTCGGCAGCTTCTGCATAAAGCTTTTCGGTGGCTATTCGACAGCCTCATCAACAACTGCCTCCGCCTCCCGGTTCTCACCTCCGTTGTCGTTATCAGAGGGGAGAGGTGCACCCGATAGGTCGAGGCTCGGATACAGTCCCTTCACCTTCTCGAAGCATGCGGTATAGCCTTCGCGGAAAAGGCCCGCGACCTCTTCCCCAAGTTCATCGGACTCACGGTACTCTATGACCGCATTCTCCTTCTCGTCGGCTACGAGCTGCGAGACCTGGTCCTTCGTCTTTTTGTGGGCCTCGGCCTCATCGGCGTGTGCCTTCTTCTCAGCCTCGAGCACCTGTTTCTCGGCTTGAAGAGCGTCCTTCGCAGATGAGAGGGAAGCCCTAAGCTCGTCTTCTCTCTTCTGCGCCGCCTCCGCCTCCTTTGAGCGAAGGGCCTTCTTAGAGGCGGTCCGCTCCTCGGCCTCGGTGACTCGCTTGTCGCAGATCGCCCTCTTCACCTCAGCTCGGTGCACATAAGCCTCAAACACGGCCAACTGGCTCAGAAGCGACGAATGGAAGTTGAAAAGCAGCCGGCGAGGGGACTTGTTCAGGGCATCTGCCTTTAGCTCCGCTGGGAGAGCCTGACGACCCCACTCGACCGGGTCCAGCTAGATACGGGTCTTCGGCGGTGACGAGGGGACAGTGGTCGGAGACGACGGCTGGGGCTGTGAACGTTTCGTCGGCCTCTCCTCCTCCCGTTGAGGGACGGCAGCCGAGCCATGGTCATGTGCAGCACCCGATAAGTCTTCCGGAGGAGCATCTTCGACGACCCGAGGATGCTTCTCTGAGCGCATCGTAGCCTTCGTGCCCCTCGCAAGCACCTTTTCACGTGCCTTTTCTACAAGATATTGTCCTCTACGGGCCTTGGAGGCATCCCTGTCGGCCATAACTGTAAAAGGAAAAAGGAGAGACAACGTAAGAATCATGGTAATGCGAGTAAACCGAGAAGGCTGACGAAATAGACGACGACCTTTGGTGCCCTCGACAATCAGCTCAAGCAGCTTCTCAGAAGGTTCATACAGGTCAAGGGCCTTCACCGTCTTTAAATCCTCAAAGTCCGAGAGCTCGGGTGCGGTAAGTTTAGGCGACCCGAATGCTTTGCTCCGAAGATCGATTTCCGACCATTGGGTCGGAAAAGGCCATCCAGATGGGCAATAGATGAAAACGAAGCTCCTCTTCCAGTCATGAACGAAGGTAGGAAGTTTGCCAAAGATTTGCCGACCTGATCTGGACGAGAAATAAAGCCAGTCTCCAAATGGATTTACGGAGAAGCAGTAAAAGAAGAGGCGCAAGGTCAGGGGGACCCCAGCGGCGACGCAAACTGAGAGGAAGCTGGTAACCGTTTGCCAAGAATTTGGTGTCAACTGAGATGGAGCGATCCCGAGCTCCAGGAGTAAGAAAATGATAAAAGGATTGAGTGGAAACCGAAGACCAGCCCGGATCACCTCGGAATACACGCACACTCCCTTCTCCATTACGTGGTATGCTCGGAATTGCCGATTGGCAAAAAACACAGTGTCGGCAGGAAGGGAAATCCCCGGATGCTTTCTCACTCATCGGAAGGTCTCATGGGTGATCTCGCATACAGCGTCGGCCACGCTATCTGCTAGGCGACGAGCACCAGACGTATGTGCCGAAGGCTCCCTAGGGATATACTCACAGGTGCTAACCTCAAGGACGAATTGCTTCTCTACAGGACCCGACAATAGCGTACTAGGAAAGTCACTAGAAGATTGGGGGCTCTCGTTGGGAGTCCTATCATTATCGGGAGACGACGAGGAAGACGAGGAAGAACCCCCGGACGAAGAATGAGTAGGTGGAAGACTCATCGCTTACCTATGAAGGAAGCAAGCTGGAGCAAGCCAACGACGTCACTAAAGACGATGAATAGGAGTCGTCGGGCTGTCGGCTATCGTCGAGATGTCGCTCTAAAAATTGCTCACGCGAGTTAAAGGCGCTCCTTCCGCAGCGACCCCCACTATTTATAGGCCGGGGTGCTAATCCGATCCGACGGTTCTAAACATGACGAAGGCCGCGAACTGCGTTGATCACACCACGTGTCGAGATACGATCGGTCGCCAGTTTACCACTCGGATCCGTAACGTGCGCGACCACCGAGGAGATGCCATCATAAGGATCGTGTTGATTCAAGTACGCGACACTCAGCTTCCTGACACTGACAATACGGAAGATTGATGCGGGATGTGAGAAGATTACGAACGTTATCATGACGAAGGCGCCAACCGAAGGCAGCTCAGCCATTATGGGATACATTCAGACCTGACAAGGTGACGACAATAAATGTGCGCCTCTTGATGGTACGCCGGCGGATGACCAGCCAAAAAACCGTCCGATGGCTATGGCTTCTCCTCGACCCAAGTGCTCACCTCGAGAAGAACTCGGGGGGCCACTGATGCTGGTCGTTACCTGCCGACCTGACGACGACCGACCGGTTGCCTCGTCGTAAGCCAGAGCGCTCGATGACCCGAAGAGGCCCTGAGTTCGTGAACTATGTCCCTCCCCGAGGAGAACCCCTTCATCTTCGGGGAGGCTCTAGCGATCAAGCAAAAGATCAAGGTAAGCCAGACCGCGCCCTCCCGTACGGGAAATGCCTGGTTGGACTTACTATATGAGCCCCCGTAGGCGCGGAACCCCGAGATCCTTGGCTACATAAGTGCCAATAACTGCGCGCGCCTAAAGAGGGAATTCCCACTAACGGTAAGGTCTGAAATCGTGGCCACTTGCCACCCACTGCTCCGAATCACAAGATTTTTGGGGAAAGATCACGGGCATGTCTATAAGTGACCCCTCTAGACCCGTCACTGAGATCCCCTATAAAATGGGGAGAAGTAGCTCACGCAAGGAGTAGGTTATTCTATTGACTTGAATCCTCTAATTCCGTGTTTCTGGTCTGACTTGATTGTCGGAGTTTCTATCCACCGAGGACTCTCGGTGGTTATTTCAGGTCGGCGCTTGTAGGCTTGACGTCGGCGTATCACCCTCCATCCCTTGGGCCATCACCTATTCGGCCTGGACCGGATCACTCGCTCTAGCAGCAACAGATATATAACAATAATAAATTAAAATTAAACACTACTTTGTAAGGCCCTCAAATTTTGCCCTTTTATTTCGGTCATGTATTGTTTAGATGCCTTGTGTATATTGCCATGTATGTGTATGTATGTAATTATTGCTGTACATATTTATTTGAATAATGTTGTACATATGCATATATGTGTTTATTTCATAAATGTTGTTTTATTTATATTGTATAGATAGTATTTAAGTTGTATATTATACACTGCATGTATGTACATAGTGTAAGCTTGGTTTATTGCATTTCTGAGTTCTGGCCGAAGTGCATGTTAACGTCAACATGCATAGACGTTAGAAGGTAGTCGACGTCCATATCGATGGACGCCAACTTCTGGTAGGCAGCTAGGTATGTGGACAACTATCTCCCAGATTTATTGCGGTTTCAGATCCGGAAACGCCCGCGATTTCTTCGGCCCCTATTTAGGAAACCGTCTCCCAACGATCGGGCACCCTAACTACACATACCCCAAAACCCCTTAGTGTATAAAAACTCTCTCTTGCGGCTGGATTCGGTCTTTTTGGCTCTTTGTAAAAAACCATAGTTTTATGTGCGAAACCCGACTTTTGCAAGCTTCGATCTGGTGATTGTGGGCATCTTCTGGCGATCCTCTTCGATTGGAAGGGGCTCTGAACTTAGAAGAAGACTTCCCCGACTCCGGTGTGCAGCCAACATCATCATCAAAACCGGTTCGGGAGAGGATTTGAGGAGCCTCTTGGCTTGGCCGAGGAGAGCTTCTCCGACTAAATTGATCCAACCCAGAATTTCTCTGAGGCAAGTAACCATTGGACATCGTCCATACCCATGTCTAGTAGGTCCTAAGAATTTTTGAAGATTTTTCTTGTGTCCTGGAACCCCCATTCACTGATCTTTGTACGTTCTGTATGCACTTCTGCAGAGAGGAACTTAACGACAACATGTGCTGCCGTTAAGGTCCAAGGTTAGTGGCAACTGATGGTGCCGTTAACCCTGTTGGCGGCCATCTATATGTCACCAAGTTCGTCTGGGTTTCACAGAACCCTAGTTTTCGCACTTATGTGATTGTATTCGGATTTATGATGATATGTTCATACTGTAAATTTTGTATGTGGTCAAGTACAGAGAGTAGGTCATATCATGAAGAGGTACCAAATTTCTGGTAATTGTGTGAATTATTAAAATTTCTGTAAATAAACTGTGAGCATCAAATGACCCTGTTTACTCTTGTAAAAATAGTTTTGTGGTGAGTTAGGGTTTCATAATTTTTATATGGTAGCATGATGATTGTACATAGGTGTTGACACTGTTAGAAATGACTGATTTACTATGGAACCTGTTCAAATGAAATTAGTGAAAAAAACATGCCTGTGAACTATTTTAATTATTATAATTAGTGCATTCATCCGAAAATTTTGGAAAATTGAGCATGTGTTGTATCTACTATTTGGAACTTAATTACTATAAAAAGTTCGTACTATATGGGTAACACTAGGTACTGTTATGTATTTAAAATGGGAAAATGACCATGTTAATCAAGGTAGTTTAAATTGTATGTGATTCAGTTAGTAGCTACATGATCAGAACTGTATTAGAAGTTGGTCATCATTGTAAAACAGTAAAAAGTATGTCATGTAAACTGATCCATGTCTATGTGTTAAAAATGTATATGTGTGTGTGCAAGTGCATGTAAATAATGTAAGTAAATAATTAATATGTAAATTGTGCCATGTGTGACACTACTACCATAGAGGGCTATGGAACTATACCGTAGTAAAGTCTCTACGGGAAAGTTAAATGTGAGTGATATCCTAAGGGCATTAGAATGAAATCCTGGAGGTGGACAAGTACCACTGGTTAGGGTGGAGAGTGCTTCTCTCGGTTCTGCGCAGTTAACCAAGATCCATTACTATGTTGCCTATGTGATGGATAAGTGTATATGTATATGTGTGTCCTTCTAGTGGTGGTTTGGACTATGTGTCACGACAACTAAGTGTAAATTGTGAAAATGTGTAAGTGAATATGTGAACTATGTAATTGTGTAAAATGAGCATGTGAATTTGTGAAGTGTGTTAACATGTGATTAAGTGTAAACCATGTGATTATGTTTAAATTAAGTCAAAACAACAAGTAAAAGGTATGTATAATTGTAATACGTGCATGAGAATAATTAGAATTCATGTTAGATTACTATTTATTTTGTGCTAAACTCTATGCTCTAGATTTGGTAAAATGGTATCATGATATGAATAATGTTTGATTATAAATCACGTTACATGTTATACATAGAAAGCATGTGTAGGTGATTATATTATATTGTTTAATGTCTTAAGCATGATCCATGTGCTTCAGTTGCTATATAATTCTATGTATAAAACTTGAATTGTATAAAGCATGAAACATGTGTATAAGATATGTGTAAGGATGTTGTGCATGGATTGCTTGTTGGGTCTATTTAGACTCATACTTGCTTCGACGTACATGTGTCTCCACTTCTTCCGAGGAGATAGTTAGGAGCGACTCTGAGCGAGAGGAGTAGCATTGTTGTGAAGATCCCTTCATTATACTTTTCTTTTCATAGTATGTAAAGAATGAACTTTGTAATTCATTTGAGCAATGTGATTTATTTCGGAATTGAAATTGTGGACATATGTACTTCTTTTAAAACACTATGGACTGTGGATAGAATGTGGATGAGGAATAAGAATACTTAGTTATTTCCATGTTCTCTTTAATATTCATGTATATCTCAATCAAATTAATGTTGGGTAAATGTCCCACTGTAGCGACGTTCATTTATACTGACGTGGATTGGTATAATGTATCGGTATAAGGAGGGTCGTTACACTACTATAAGTAATAATTACTTAAATTTTTAGAATTTATTTTTCTATATAATTCACTCACTTTTAGACTAAAGTAACAAGCTTAATGTGAATTAGAGCGCCGAGCTCAAACGAGAGTCCGATTTGAATTCCGTCAGTTTCACAAGCCACACTCATCGCCCTGGCCGTGTTGGAACAAATCAGAGGCCAATCAGATTAGTATTTATAATTTTAGACTCTCAAACTTAAGTTCTTCATTTTTAAACTAAACTAACTTGTTTAATTTGAATTTGAGTGCCAAGCTCAAATTGGGAGTCCAATTTGAACTCCGTAAATTTTCACAAGTCACACTCATTGCCCCGGCCATGCTGAAACAAATTAGAGCTCAATCGAATTAATATTTTAATTTTAAACCCCCAAACCTAGCTAAGTTCTTCCTTTCTAAACTAAACTAAATTAAACTAAACTTACTTACTTAATGTGAATTTGAGTCCCGAGCTCAAACCGGGAGTCTGATTTGAACTCCGTAAGTTTTCACAAGTCACACTCATTGCCCTGACTGTGCTGGAATAAACTGGAGGCCAATCGGAATAATATTTCTAATTTTAGACCCCCATACCTAAGTTCTTCATTTTTAAACTAAACTAACTTATTTAATGTGAATTTGAGTGCCGAACTCAAATCGAGAGTCCGATTTGAACTCCGTAACTTTCCACAAGTCACACTCATCGCCCTGGCCGTGCTATAATAAATCGGAGGCCAATCGGATTAGTATTTCTAATTTTGGACCCATAAACCTAAGTTCTTCATTTTTAAACTAAACTAATTTGCTTAATGTGAATTGAGTGCCGAGCTCAAACTGGGAGTCTGATTTAAACTCTGTAAGTTTCCACAAGTCACACTCATCACCTCGGCCGTGCTGGAACAAACCGGAGGCCAATCGGATTAGTATTTCTAATTTTAGACTCCTAAGCCGAGAGTTCTTCATTTTAAAACTAAACTAACTTGTTAATGTGAATTTGAGTGCCGAGCTCAAATCGAGAGTCCGATTTGAACTTCGTAAGTTTGCACAAGTTACACTCATCACCTCGGCGGTGCTGGAACAATTGGAGGTCAATCAGATTAGTATTTGTAGTTTTGGACTCTCAAAACCAACTAAATTCTTCCTTTTTTAACTAAATAGTACTAACTAACTTGCTAATGTGAATTTGAGTGCCGAGCTGAAATCGGGAGTCTGATTTGAACTCCGTAAGTTTCCACAAGTCGCACTCATCGCCTGGCCGTCACTGGAACAAATATAGTTCTCACTGATATCAAAGTGATAGCAGTATGATGTTTTTTTTTTCTCGTAAAAAAAAAAGTTTTTTTTTTTATTTCTCCTTTCCGACCTAAATATTATCATCCCTTATTTCTACTAAAATCAAACATATCAGCTTTCCATGCATCGCACCAATATAAAACTAGTGTGTGTATATATATTATATACCAAGTTGCAATTATTCGAGGAGATCACCAACCCTGTACATCAGTCCTGGTGGACTCCGTCTAATAGCTATAACACTAAAGTTATTCTCTTAATTAATAACCGATGTAATCATACTTCTATATTATAATAATATAACTCACTTTGATGCTACCAGTAGTGGCTGCATCAGGACATCAATTCTCTCCATAAAATCTTCCTCCCTAAAAATAGAAATGCTAGTAGTTTAAATGAACGTTAAATAAATGACTATTTTGTATTGTGCACAAAAAATAACTAAGAAATTATTACCACCGTAACATCTCCCTCCCAAAAATAGAATACAAAGTAGTTTAAATGAACTAAATAATATGACTATTTTTGTACCACTAAAAAATAATTTGATTAGTTGGATATGAAATATGCTTAATTAGCCAAATTACAATCTTATTATAGTACAAGAACATGTAATTGCAAAATGAGCACATTAGAAGACAAATATTCTATGGTTTCACATATTGATGACATATATATCTATATTTATTATTATAATAAAACAGAATTATAAATATTACCACATTGACAGCACCATGATGATTTTTTCCTGCCAAAAAAAATTATCTTCTTACTCTCTCTCTCTCTCCAACTTTCTCTCTATTAAACTTTCTCAAAATATATCTAAACGTTCAAAAAATTCTCAAACTCACTCTCACCCTTTTTAAACTAATAAAAAATGTTAATATAATTTCCTCTCTTTCTTTTCCATAAAAATCTCTCCATTCTTAAAAAACTCACGTCTTTATCAAAATCTACTTTCATAAATAATCAAAAATATTACCCTCATGTACTACTACTTATAAAATTTATTAATTCAAACCTAACAAATTTCCGTGCAATGCATGGGCATAGAACTAGTTTGAACTAAAAATGGGAGGGATACAATCTCTCCATGCACGGCGCATTCCCGTGTGTTTTGGTTTTTGCATATTGATTCCCCACATGATCTAAGATCTTTGTCATGCAATTGGTGTCCAGCACCCGGTGCCCTAGCGTCCGGCATCTCCGGGCGTCCAACGCCCCGACGTCTGGTGTCCGGCGTCCGAGCCTGACGGCATCCGGCAGCCGGCGCCCGACGTTCGACAATCGACACTTGGTGTCTGGCGCCCGACATCTGGCGCTCGACGTCTGGCGTCTAGCACTCGTCGTGTGGCGCATGACATCTGGCGCCCGACGCCCTAGCGCCCGGTGTCCCCTGGCACCGAATGCCACGACGTCTAGCGCCACGACGTCCTGCGCTCGGCGTCGCCGGCCCGGTGCCCTAGCTCTCGGCGTCCGACACCCGACTCAAGGCTCCCGACGTCCAGCGTCTAGTGCTCGACAGTCGGCGCCCCAGTGACAAGTGGCTAGAGACAGACGGCCGGCGCCCCGAACGCCAGGCGCCGGTCCCTGGACATATCCTTCACTTTTTTTAAGATGAAAATTAAAAGAATAAACATTCATTTAAACATAAGTTTAGACGTTTTATCAAATAATCTGAATAATTATCTTATAAATATTTAGAACTTTTAAGTTTCAAGTTTAGAGATAGATGAAAAAGGAGTTTTAGACTTTAGACTTAAGTGTTATCAAACGCCACCTATCTCGACTTATTAAGGTCATTTACTTCTGAATTTCACGATTTTTTATGAAGGCGTCTCCCGGTATGACATTTTTATTAGGTTAGACTTGTTAACGCTTCAGTCTCCATTGATGTGTGTAGGGTTGTTGAGCCATGCAGTTCTATGTTTTGTCTGTTGCAATGGTTTGACTATTCATTTGATGTTCTTTGTTATTCTAAATCAGTTTTACTTGATTATCTAGCTAGTTAGTTGGTTGTTTTATTAGCTTTATTGTTTATATTGTTATTTTAAAAATAATTGAAAAAATCTTTAAAAAAATCATATCGGTTATTGATTGTGATGGATGTCTTTTGTTTTATTAGCTTTATTGTTTATTATTGTTCATATTTTAAAAATAATTTGAAAAAATCTTTAAAAAAATCATATCGGTTATTGATTGTGATGGATGTCTTTTTCTTGATACCCATTTCTTAACTCACTTTGCTTCATCTCCGGTTCATGTCTAGTCCACTCCATCTCTGCTTTGATCACTGGATATGAAAGTGAGACAATATATACACAGACATTTATTTTTGACATTTAAGTTGAGTCGCTTTTCTTATACACTTTAATTATGTTTCAAATTAGTCATTGTTTGTCGAGCCCAATTTTAATCCATTATACTCTAATCTTAAGTCCAATCTTGCTCTTGCACTCTAAAATCCATGATTATTAATTTGAAGTACTCTAGAACTCATGATAACCTCAACACGCATCATGACCCATTGATGTATTCACATTCTCTCTCCTCAAAACATTAGTGGATATGACACGCGCGTTCTTGCTGATTTTTTAGAAAATTCATAAATTCACTTAAAATTTCGAAACTTGTCAATCGATAGACATGTTATATTTTTTTCATGTAGATTTTACGTAGTCAGACTCTTATCACAATTATCAGTCATTATCTCTTAGGAATCCGAGTTTTAAGTGGATTTGAAAGTTACGGATCAGATTCAAACGTCTCTTAATCATGATTATCTTGAAGTCATTTGGACTCTATTTTCCTGAGCTTAATTCGTCCTTAAAATTTTGAGTTTTGCAGTCCATTATTCCTCCAAACGAGATTAGGGCTTCTGCCCCTATAATTAGTCCCAAGAGGACTTATGTGCCCAAGAGGACTTATGTGCTCAAGAGAACACCGTCTTAAAGTCGTGTTCACGTCACATAGCATTTTAAAGCCTTTCTTTGTCCTCCCTAGCTACATCTAGGAAGTAACCCTCTTTGGGCAAATTCTAATCTTTTCTATCTATTTTCTTTGTTTTTATGCAAGGCAGCTCTTCATATGTAGCCATTAGTTCATCATAAGCAGAAAGGCATCAAGGGTGATTGACGGATTGTAAATCACGTACGTGTTCTCAAATTGGCACGCTTTCAATTTCTAGGATAATTAGCATCAATTTCATCTTCCTTACCCATTTTCGTAATACTGATAGTGATCACAGTCTTTCTTATTTTGAAAATTTTCTTTGGGCGTACGTATTTCCTATATATATATATATATAGGTAGAATGACTTTTATATATATATATATATATTTTTTTTTTTTTGATAAAAGGCCAGGAAGGCCGAAATTTATTAAAAGAGGAGATTGTAACAACCAAAAGCGAGACCAAATACAAAAAAACCACAAAATTAAGTCAATCTAAAACTCCATAGAAGATCTAGAACTATCCGTAAACCTGGTCGTCGCGAACAGCGCTCATAATATCTTCATCCGATTCTATTTCAGATAGCTCTTGATCGAATCGAAAGTCAGACATAAAGATATTTTTCGCTTTAGCAAGATCAGCAACGACCAACGCCTTCATTCGCACATCTGAAGGTGGAGAGAGAACTGACATATTAATAGGTAGAATGGCTTATATATAGTTCCATGAGGCATGTCAAAAAGGTTGCGTAGCAATCATTTCCACATCACTGATGAACGCCGTAGTAATTAGGATGAATGCCACTTCCCAACAAAGTGAATAAGAATGTAGAGCCGAGTGTATTATAAGCTCTAGTCTTCCAACCTTAATTTGAAAGAAATCTTGTAATCCATGAACCAGTCTATCTTGAATCCTTGTAATGATAGTTAGTAACTCCCACTTACTATGAGTAGAGAAAAGAGTAATCCAAATACACCCCTTCCTTGACTTCAAGGCATCTAAGAAGTTGAATTTGCACCAATGAGAATAAAATTCCTGAAGTCATATGAATTGATTTGCATGCATAAGCACAATAATTATGTAAGGTTTCAAGAAAACCATCAAATATAAGATGAGATAGAGAAGTATCTATAAAAGTATTACTTAGGAACCTTCAATTGACCTTCATTGATCATCACCTTTTGTTTTCGACTATAATGGATGTACAAGTTTTCCACAACAATGCAGACATTAAAAATATGAGTGGCTCAGTTAATTGGACACTCCGTTGTATACTTGAAGGTCAAGAGTTCTACTTCCAATTACAGTAGATTTGTAAGAATTTTTAAGAAAAAAATTTTATGAATGTTGCCAAGGGTTTAACCCTCACGAATGTAATAGAATAATATTTAAAAAATAATTTAAAAGAAGAAAAAAAGATCACCTTGCCAAATGCCATTCAAGGATAAAAAAAAAAAAACAATAGGCGAACTATTGAACAGGATCCAAGGCTGATTTCTCAGATCTATTCCTACCTTCATATCAATACGTAGATCCCAGGCTGATTTCTCAGATCTATTTGAAGATGGTCCACAACGATCATTGTGATATCGGAACAGGCTTCATTACAAAAAAAAGAGATAAAGACCTATGAATTAAGTTAAAGGCTTTTCTAAGATCCATCTTCGTGCATAATAAGTTATCTTAATAAACGTAAATCTCTCGCCAGATTATTTGCTAAGAGAATATTGTTGTCACACATACACACACACATACACATATATATAACCACACTGGTTACACATATATAACACGACGGGTTTCTCCTATGAGTATCAAATGAACGTTTAGTGATCAATATATGATAAATAGATGTTATATATATATATATTTATCTTATAGCTAATACATGTGAGCAGCTACATGTTTTCGGTGGGAGTCTCATTCCTTTCACAAGGATCGGACTTATTAAGGGGAAAACTCTAAACAGAAACATGATAAAATTTTTGTGGAATATATAGTTTTTTTTTGTACTTTTCCCTCTCCTACTTGCGAGTTCGATCCTCTCATGTAGCCGTCCAGGGAGTAGTGAACGCTGCTCAGAAGAAATCGATTGGGTAGACAGGCTCCTTGCTAGGGTAGAAGAGCCCGAAGTGCTTCTCCGTCTCCGCACCCGTCTTCTGGTTCTCGTTGAACATGGCGAACACGTACACCTCGACGGCCTTGTCGGGCCTCCTCGGCGTGCCCGACCCCTGCTTCACGTGCCGGATGAGGTTCTGGTTGTATGTCTTGGCGTTCTCCAAGGTGGCGGCGGCGTGACCTGCCGACGGCCAGCCGCTCTCGGAGACGACGATCCCCACGTCCGACGCGCCGACCTTCTCGAGGGCGGCGTACGTGGCGTCCAACATGGCGTCGAAAATGTTCTGGTAGGAGTAGGGCCCGTCCTGGACGACGGTGGCGGGCTCCGTGAACAGAGCGTAGGGGAGCGAGACGTGGTCGTCGGAAATGTGGGCAAAGTAGGGGTAGATGTTGGCCAGCAACGGCGCCCGGGTGCTGGACAGGAACTGCACGATCGGCACGAGGTATGCCTGCGCGGCGCCGGTGAACTCCCCGGCCGAAGGCGGATCAGAAGTCCCCAGAACCGCGCCGTGGACCACCGTGGACACCATGATGTCGTTCTGGAGGCCGGCGGAGGAGAGGGCAGCGTAGACGTTGCGCATGGCGGGGAGGATGAACTGGGCCTCGCCGGCGTCCGGGATGAGCTCGTTGCCGACGGCGATGTAGCGGAACTTGACGTCAGGCCAGTAGGCAAGAACGTTGGTCCGGACCCAACTGTCGGCGGAGGACGCAAGTTCCTGGAGGTGCTCGCGAGGGACGTCGAGGATGAGGCCGATGTTGGAGCCGCGCAGGGCCTGCAGGGCGTCGTCGACGGGGAAGTACATCCTCATCAGGCCGATGTTGTGCTGCTGGTAGAGCGCCACCACCTCGGAATAGGGCGGGAGGTCGTTGCCCAGCATGCCATAGCATATACCCAACCCCTGGGCACCTGGCGACCCATGCAAGGAAGTTAATTATAACAAGAATTAAGAGGAGAGAAAATAATAATAATTAAGGATCGATGGGCGACGTTAATTGCATGGAGGCCTGGCATGATCATCGATCTGTTATGCCGTCTCTGCATCATTTCTAAGGGAGAGAACGAGGAAAGAGTTTTGCACTATAAATTTATGTAGTACAGTACGCCACTAAAACCTACAAATGATCTATTGTGCATGGTTCTTCTGCTATAACTATTCCTGTAGAGAGAAGAGAGAGAGAGAGAGAGAGAGAGTGACCTGTTGGTTGCATTAGAATGCCAAAGAGGATTGTTGCCATGGCAATATTTACCATCTTCTCTGGAGTACTGCTGTTCGAAGCCATGAAGGAGAAGATCCAAGAAATTAGCTTATATAATTTGGCGCAAGCAAATTATATATGGTTGATGCCACGACAACTCTTATTGTGGTAGGGATGAAATAGAGCAACTCATTCACCCTCCCTTATATAGAGAAGAATTGAGGGTCTCTGATTCTGAGTTTCTGAATCAATATTGTTATGGAAAATTCAAAGTTTCTGATCAATGCATGTCCAGACCACCACGAATGGTTCTAATGGGTACAGTTCATTTCCCCCCAGTCAACACGTACACCTGTCTGTCTTGAGCTCCCTCGTCTATTGATTAGGACCTCTCGGCCGTGAAGAGAACGGTATCCATGGACGACTCTGCGCAGACTTTGTTAATTTCAGCTGGATTTATAATGGACTCGGTCGCATTTGCATATATATCGAAGTTGTATTTAGTGGAGAAGATCATCTACTCTGTACAGCAATAATCCTAGTGACTCGTCTAATGGCCATATATACGTACTATACACTACGTTTCTCTTTCTAATAACCGATCGATCTGATCAACTTTTGACTAATACTGCAGGTTGATTACAGAATGGGCTCTGCATGTGTTTAGGGGGGGGGGGGGGGGGGGGGGGGCTTTTACAACTTTGACATTTTAAACGATGCATTACAGATTTGTAGAGTACAGGAGGAGGAGGATGTATATATATGGGAGGAGATTTTGGTGGGGTCCCTCCCAACCTTATAATGCATTGCCCTTTAATTTTATCTACATCATATCTAGGTGAAGGGAAGATGGTCTCTCCAGCATAATTAAGAGCCTTCAGCGATCACAGAAACAGTTTAAGAGGTATGGCCCGAGAGTCGATGTGTTTTGAGATCTTATTTGGATAGGCACATGAAGACCTCATGAATTGTGCTAGATCCGCATTTTCTTTAGAATATATATAGGTCTCCGATTTCATGAAAATAGTTTAAAGTCAAGAACTTCCAAGCATATCTGCTTTATGGAGTGTATAACAGTCTAACAAAATACACCTGTCAAGTAGAAGTGCACATAAATTGAGTAGGAAATATTAATGACAAATCAATGATCTTGGTCCCATGGTAAAGTTTATCAAATTAATGAATTTTGCGATTAGACCTTCTAGATAGTGTTTAGTCTCATTTCCTATATATATATTCTAGCCCATATCTAGCATGAGAATAGATAGAGTACTCTTGCATTTGTTATATATAGCTTCAAATAGCCATATCCAAAACAATTGTGTTCAACGCACTTACGTACCCCTGATCAGGCTGAAGCTTGGCTATTTTTGAAGAGAGAAATAGTTTTGTAACATCATTTGGTAACATCCAATACATTAAAACTGTGTCACATCAGTAATTGAAATAAAAAAAACATCTCATAAACGATAGATTGTGTATATTTTAATTGGTGTGTTACTTTAATATGTTATCAAATGGTGTTACTAAACTATTTTCCATTTTTGAAGGCATTCATGAGTGAGTTTTATGGAACTCAACAGCCATACTGACTTATTTAGTGATGCTTTTAACATTGATTGCCAATCCTTATTGCCTCTGCATTCCAGCAGGATACAAGTGCATTTTGCCCCAAGATCGTTTACCCTGCAGCTTGTTCATCTTTTAGCCAAATTTAGTCTGTATCAACCATTGCCCCCGGAGAATGAATGGCTTCCACCATCTCCCTTTATGGTGTTCGATCGGACTGTTTGCAGTCAACTTATTGTACCCGATCACGATTAGGACACCTGCCCGATTTCGAGTTTCATTATTACCTTCCCTCTATGACAATTACACAGAATACATAGTCTAGTCACGTGTTCATTTTAGAGGCTTGGTGTTCCAAGGACGGTTTTTAGTTCGACTAAGAGGTGCAATGGCCCAACTAGAAGGGTTAAAATTTAGTCCAGTGAAATAAACAATGAATTCAAATAACTATAACAAGAAAGTTCGTACATTAATAAGAAAATTATATACAATATGTCCCAAATAAAAGTACAGGTATAGAAAGAAAGGTGCAATCCTTAAGGGGCATACCTCGAGGACTTACAAAAAGGTAATTCTCAACTCACACAGTACAAAAGCGCTCACGCTCACAACTCACATTGCTGGCAACGCATGACGGAACCAACCGCCACCTCAACTGTCTGGCAACAAACTCCTGCGACAGCGAGTCCCTACCTGAAGAAAGTAGGGGGTGAGCATCGCGAACAAGGCTCAGTAGGGATAACCAGTCCCTTACCAGCCAGAGCAGCAGGAACTCTCAAGGAAAGCGTAAGCAACTACTCTAGAAAGTAGTAAAACGAGAAACACCTACTGCAGAGTTACAAAGCAACAGAACAAAGTCATGGCATGACCCACAACCAGGGTCGAGCCAGACGTAACTTCCGTAGAATAGTGGAGTCAGACACGACGCGGAAGCAACCCTCGACAGCACCCGCCAAGACAAGAAGCTCACGGAACACCAGAGCACCCCGTGAGACTAGAGTCTCACGACACAAGCACCGCCATCCCAGACCTCCACAAGGTCAGGAAGGTACAAACAGGTGTCACCACGAGCGACACCGAGCAACCACGTGAGAAGGACATCTCACCACAAGCACGGCCACCTCAGACCTCTGCAAGGTCGACAGCCCACAAGCAGAAACACCCTGGACCCCGGACACACCCCAAGGTCAGGGAAACGCACTCGCCGGTGCAACCACGGACGACACCAAGGAACAGATTACGGAAACAGAGGTTGGGTGCCTACACAAGGCACCCGGAGAGAACACGCGATGCGGAAACCTCCATAAGCACGACCAATGAGGCAGATCGACAATGCCCACAGGAGCTAGACATAGCTATGCTACAACCACCGTGCACGCTAGGCAATGAGACCACTTGGAAATAACTAAAAACGTCGTCACGAAAGAGAACCAAGCCACCGCACTGGCAGCTAAGAGGAGGACACCCGGCCACTCCTCTGCTTGCCAGCCCCGGCTCCTGCCTACAACCTCCCCGGTAGAGTGAGCTGCGGCCCACGCCTGACACCATGACGTAGCTTCGAACCAACGTCGAGAGAGGCAGTGAGAAATGACTAGCTAATCTACGTCGGAAGAACACCAAACCACCTCGGCGTCCCAGACTCACTGAGAGAGCTCTACAAACGACCTACGCCGCTGTCCACCACCGTTTTAACCCTCTGCTACCAGAGTCTGAACTCGCTCGCCGCCGCCTGGAGAACTCCCTCAATGGGAGCGGGGCTAGGGGTTAGTAAAGGTGAAACTCTACAATGGACAAGCCCTTGAGTGCCAAGCATGAGAAAATTGGGAATGGCGGGGCACCACCACAAGCAACGACACACTTGACTTGTAACCAAGACAAGCCCAGTAGCACAGGCATACACGGCACTCTTCGTGGACATCTAGGAGGGCCGTCGACCAAACCCGGCACACACACCATGGTTAGAAACTCGACAACAAGAACACGACCACAGGGGCATCGCCTTCTAAACCAGAAGGAGACGACCTGTCGCAACCAGGTCGCGATGATTAGGGTGTCACCTTCTGATCTGAATGCGACGTATCGACCTGTCACGTTCAGCATCAGAAGGCCGGACCCTAGGCAGGTCAGTAGACCCGCAGCCAAAAACACTGAAGGCAGAAGGCGACAAGCAACGTCGCGACCGAAGACATAGAATGCGACAAGGGACCTGTTGCAATCAGAACATGACAGGGAAGGTGTCGCCTTCAGATTTAGAATGCGACGTATCAACAACTTGGACATGAGCCATCCTCCACCACGATCGAAACGAAAGACCACAGGGTATAGAGAACACGACGATTACCCTATCGTAACCAGAACGCGATAGGATACATGTCGCTTCTGACTGATATCGCGACAGCCATCCTGTCGCGATCTCAGTCAGAAGAGCAAAGACGGGAATGGGGCCATCCCATGGTCCCCCATGCTACAATACAACCACCAAAGAGGGGAGGAAGAAGAGCACTCTAAAGGCACAACTGAAAAGGCTCGAGGGGCACCAATGCCACCTCTCCTCGCCCACAAACGATAAGAACTAAACCACCACACAAGAGGAGCACCAATGGCAAGCTTTCTCTATGCTAAACCACAAGCAACCTCGAGCACAGGAAGGATAGCCCAAAACAAGCTCCATCTCCTCAGATAGTAAGAGAGAGCAAGAGATTCCCTACAGAAATGAGACCAGACCCGTTGGGCCCTTCACGTCAGATTGCCGCCTCCTCCTCATCCACGCCGCTCAAGCTCCGCCATGAGCATGCCGCACCTCCACGCCCAACCGTGAGAAAGGAGATGGGAAGCTCTCCCACGCCGAGAGGAGAAGAGAAGGAGGAAGGAGAAGAAAATAAGAAAGAGATGCCTGCCAGCCTTAAGACCTCCAGACTGAGGTCGCGACAAGATAGGCGTCGCATTCTTAACCAAACGTGACAAGCATCTTGTCGCCTTCTCAAAAGTTTCGACAGGTCTTTTGACAGATAGACAATATCCAGGCCACGTGTCACACACGCAGGTGTCTCAGGTGAACGCGACAACTGACACGTCGCCTTCACACACAAGCTGCGGACACGTGGCACACAGCCACAGAAGACCACAGGAACGCGACACAGAGGCCGTAATCTTCTCAACTAGAAGGCGACATGGAACACGTCGCGTTAAGAACGCGACAGCCTGATCCATCGCAATCCCAAGATCAACATCAAGGCAACCAAAGCCCGTGATGTTACACGGCCGCACTACAAAAAAGTGTGTATATGTAGACGGCTGAAAATCGTAGCCATCTACAAAAAAATATTTGTAGACGATTACATATAGCAGTCTATATATGATCAATATGTAGATGACTTCATATAGACATCTACATATTGAGCATATGTAGATGGCGAGGTGAAGTCGTAAACATAACATATGTAGACGATTGTGTATAACCATCTACATAAGATCAATATGTAGACGATTCATAGAAGCAGTCTATATATTGATCATATATATACGACTAATTGTAGCCATCTATATAAGTTATATAGATGTCTTAATGTGGCCGTCTATATATATGGTATATATAGACACCCATAAATAGTCGTCTACATATTGATCATATGTAGACGTTATATATAGACGTTACATAACTATGTAGATAGATTTCTTAGCCCTGTATATATGGTCAATATGTGATACTCTTGAACTATCTACATATTGATCTTATGTAGACGATTATAATAAATGTCACAAATGTTATGTTTATGGCTTCAAATGTCGTCTACATATTTAATAATGTAGACATCTAAATAACGCCGTTACAAGTTATTTATCAAACTTTATTATATTAAACTAATATTAAACTATATTTATAAAAAACAATTATTTAATCTATTATCATAATAAAAAAATAAAAAATAATATTTTCTAAATTTGTACAATTATTATTATTACAATAGATTATCTTCGTCGTATACTGTCGCTAATCTATGACGAAAAGATTACCTTTTTCTTTCAAATTGGGATGCCTAAATTATTTGTGTTCTTTTTTTACATTCAAATACTCATTCATTAAGTTTGACATTATTATTTCAGAGATGTGACTAAGAATTAGTCTTGGTTAGATTGTAAGATCAATAGTTTAATCTCATGAATACGATTATAAAAAAATTCTAAAGAATAATATAATATGATAGTCGTCCAAAAAAATGATATTACTTAGATTTAGGTAATCGTTAATAGTAGTTCTTTAGTACAACTTAGCTGATGAAGTTTAATCATATTAGTTATAGTATAGAGGGGAAAATACAAGTGAAGTGCTAAAGAAAGATCTTGCAGCGATATTCTAAAAAATAAGTAGAACTTAGATGTTGTAAAAAAATAGTACTTATCAAGATTTTGTTAGAAAGACTGAGTTCATCACTTTTAATTTATATTTCTTATATTTATTTCAAATAATATGATTTAAAAGAGTGTAAAAAATATAGTGATAAAAGATGGAAATCCAAGTCACATTTTCCATAATATAGTGATAAAAGGATGGGATGTCTGAGTCACATTATATTTCTAGCGCACAAAAAGTGTCTCGAGAGCACAAATTATTTTTGAGCATAAATATATCGGAGAGCACTTAAGATTTTTGCCCAATTTTTTTTATTTCTATAGCACTTTTATGATTTGTAGAGCACTTTTTAAAAAATAGACACACATTAAATACATGTGAACGCACTAAATGCGTACATGGGGTCTGACAGCCAAGTGACTCTCTCTCATTAGTGGCGAGATCTATCTAAGTCACATTTGGTACTACAGCGGTGCATCAAGTATTTATCTATAGATATACACATATCTATATAGTTATATACTATATTGTCTGCACCCATTTCTCATGGCTAGCGGCTGTGAAGGGCTATGGCCCAAGAGAGGACCAAAATCTGAAGGCAACAACGTCAACACATAAATGGCAGGCATGGTAAATAGTTAGCAAAGAAGGGTCTACCTTGGGAGAGGCCACTGCCACCTCAGCCCTCAAAGAAAGCGCCCCTTTAAAAAGGCCCTTTTCCCATGCAGCAAAAGGAGGTCAGATCAGATCGCAACAAAAAGCAGAGAGGGAGAACAAGAGAAGCCGGGGGCGGCGGCTTGGAGTTTTCTTGGAGCAGAGGAAAGAGGCATCTGCAGTGGTCTCCTCGGGAAAGGGACTGGGAAATTCTTCCAAAAAAAAAGTAGGAGAAGGGCTCTGGGTGAGTTTGCTAGAGAGAAGGGAGATGCAATAGCTAGAATCGGAGGGATGGGGGCATTGTTTTTTTTTATTATATGGTTCTTCCATGGCTGTTAACCTTCTTCCCTTTCTCCCTTCTATGGTTATTGTATTGTTCTTTTGTTTGAGATGATGAGATGCATCTGCCATGCAAAATGTGGAATTGCATAATTGTCTTGTCCAAAGTTTCCATTCTTTTTTTCTTTGTATGTTGTTTTCTTTCTTTTACCGCATGTTCGTAAAAGGGGCATCTGAGAAGGATTGGGGAAAGCATGTGGCATCTCATACCATAGATGGTCATATGAGTTTCCCTTCATTATTTCCAGCATGTTTCATTCCCCTCATCTGTTCGTTTGAATTATGCACAGTGAACAAACTTTGGCATGTATCGAACTGGGCCTTCTCATGCCCACATTTCGTTCTGCGAAAGGGAGCATCCGACGATATATGTGTTCGAGTTCCTCCTTCCTGAGCATCGGTCCATTTTGCTATTTGGCCCTTTCCCAGTCGTTTTAGTTGTTGTTGCTATGTCTCAGCATGCAAGAGTCATATGAATAGCAGCCATCGTGTGTTTGAATGTCTGCTAAACACTCACCTCTCCATTGAGATGTATTAGCATTTAAGTAAATATAATATCTTTCCTTACGTGATCCCAGTTGAGATGTTGGTCAGTATTCCCCCAAAATTTCTATAGCAGTGAATTGATTCACTTCAGAGGAGTATTACTGAAATCCAGGTCTTCCTCCTCATGATGTTAATCTCTGAACGGTGGCCCTGCACAACCCCACCGTTCAGCATTCTTCTCCACATTTGGGAACCCACCGTTCGGGTTTTCTGCACCTGGGGGCCCGTTCAGGTTCCTCACCGTGGAAGGGCCACCGTTCAGGTTCCCTTTCAGGAAGCCACCGTTCAGTTCTTCACCATGGGAGCCCACCGTTCAGTTTTCGGTACCATGGGAGTCCACCGTTCAGGTTCCTCATGTGGAAGGGCCACCGTTCAGGTCCCTTCACTGTGGAGGCCACCGTTCAAGTTTCTGCACCATGGGAGGTCACGTTCAGGTTTCTTCACTGTGGAAGGGCCACCGTTCAGGTTCCCTTCACTGTGGAAGGCCACCGTTCAGTTTTCTGCACTATGGGGGTCATCGTTCAGGTTCCTTCACTGTGGAGGGCACCTTCAGGTTCCCTTCATTGTGAAGGTCACCGTTCAGGTTTTCTGCACCATGGGAGGCCACCGTTCAGATTTCCTTCCTGTGGAAGGGCCACCGTTCGGTCCCTCACTGTGGAAGGCCACCGTTCAGATTTCCTTCACTGTGAGAGGCCACCATTCTGATTACAACATCCCCCGGTCTTGGTACATAATGGTCTTCTCTTAGATATGTCCGGAGAATCAAAGCCAGTGTCATAATGTTGTTGCCTTCGGCATCAACACTTTGTTGGCACCGTCTCCATCATGGTGGACGGATTCATGCACACCCCCCCATATGAAATAAAGGGAGGTGCTGCCGAATTTTTACCGCGATAATTCTCGAACACGTTCATGCCTACATAGTCATCGAGTAGCTTGCATTGTAATTCGATACTATTGGCAAATATCGTGACGCCGTTGTATGGCGAACACCGTCCCACGTGCACCACCTTGAGTTGATAGGTGGATGTACTAAAGTGTCATCCCAACATATGGTGGGCATGGGTGATTCCTATCATGACGAGTTATATCGAGTGACTCAGTTTATTCCCTCATGTTGTGATTTCATCGGTTGTTTTGTATTTCGTGAGTGTGAGGATCAATAAGTGCCGGTGCGATGTATGCATCCGATCAACGCATCAACACGAGAACAGATAACTGATCTAAATAGCGATGTAATAATAGAATGATAAAATGGATATATGGTAATAATTGTAGATATTAACATGACAAAGAGAAAGAACAACAACAAGCAGATAATGATAATAAATAAATAGCCCAGCAAAAAAAACTATCCAGGTTACCGAATAAATCATGGATAAATAAAAAATAATGGGGAGCTGCCCAACACGCCACCGTTCACTTTTCTCTATGCGCATGCACACATCCATCACCACTGTTGGCGCGCCTGCATAACACTCAAACAGTAAGGCATCGTTCAGCCCCTTATACACTCTACCAAAAGCCACCGTTCAGCTTTCAGTGCCAAACCGTTGCTACACCTATACCCTCCCAAGCCATACACACACATACTCCCTGGGCACGTGCAAGCCCATCACTTGAACCCACAAACCCCTCTACGCATACACATGCATATATTGGCCATCTTCCCCTTTAATCAGCCATAAAGAGAAAAACGGATGATAAGAAAGAAACAGCAAAAGAAATATTATAAATAAATAATAACATAAAAAAAAATCTAATGTCACAACTTCAAACCAGTTTAAAGAAATACAACATGATAATTTCATATCAAAAACAAGGAAATTTTCAAATCAAAACAAAGAAAACATGATAATTTTAAATCAATCTAACATAAATAATACAACAAAAAAAATACTTTAAAATAACCAAGGTTAAAAAATCAATAAACAATCCTAACAAAGGAATCAAATCAATAATTTTGGGCTAAACATTCTCACCTGGAATAGAGTCCAATGAATTGCAAACTCAAATAATTAAAGAACAATTTAAATGAAATAATCTGAAGTCAGATAAAATCCACATCAAATTAAATAATCAATCAAATTAAATCAATGAACATAAATAAAAAGACAATTCAATAAAAGATCAACATGAAAAAAATACAAAAGTCCAAAAAAACAAAGCAAATCAATAACGTTGAAACCATTCATCTCTTTTATAATCTGAAATAACATAAAAAAAATGCGTCGGTGTTATATTCTGGTCGTCTCGCGTCAGGCGTAACAGATTTTACTTTTCCGCGCATATCTTTTATATCAGATATTTCCGTTAAAGGCCACGAGACTTTTTATTCTGGCGATTAATCAAGAGTTTTCTCTCTCAGAGGGATGTAATTAACGTCGTTGCGCTTAGGCAACGGCGGGATCTTGGTCCCGACCCGATCTCCACTTTCGTTTGACGAAGTCAGACGGCGCGCAAATAGACCTAAAGTCCTTCGACTCTCGGAGGCAGAACATGTTGTCGCTTCAGCGACTGGTACGCCTGCGCTCTGCGATTATGGGTTCATCTTTCGTTATAGTGACTTGCTTAGCGCTAAACGGGACTTGAATTTGTAATACACGGGTATACACATGAAAACATGATAAATAATTTAAATAATTACATAATTTTGTGATGGATCCCAAAATCCATTTCCACATATATATATATATATGTATATGTATATATATGTGTATATAATATGTACATAAAATATTATATGTATATAGATAAAAGTATATGTATATCCACACCGTTTAAACATCTCACATGTCAAATATATACGCAGTCTGACAACTTTAATTTTCTTTTATTGTGCGCTACAGGTGACTCTTTAGACAACTACTGTTCTAATAATATACACTATGTATTTTATATATATATGTATATATATATCTAAGTTTATATACTATATAATAACATAAATATAATATTTATAAATATTTACTTTCTCACATGTCAATATGTAGTCTGACAACTTTTAATTTTCTTTTATTGTGAGCTACAAGGTGACTCTTTAGACATCTACTGTTCTAATATATAAACTATATATATTTACATAATATATGTATATATAATATCTAGTTTATATATCTATATAGATATATATAATATATATATATATATAATATTTATAAATATTTACTTAATGTAAAAATTAATTTTAATTTAATTATTTATGTAGATAGCTAAAGTATAGCCATCTACATATGCTAATATGTAGACGCCTAAGTTAAAGCAGTCTTTATATGTTTCTTTTGTAGAGGGCTTCTAGCCGTCTAATGCCCATCCTCTTTCCATCAAAACCGATCCGCCCCCACCCCCGCTTGAGCCCTACTTTTTCAAACCCCCCGCCCCGTTCTTCCCCTTCACCGGCGATCGCCCCGCCACACCGCGCCGCCGTCACCCGTTGCTCAGCCCCGTCGCACTGTCACCGGCCGTTGGTCCGCCTCCTCGCACCGCTGCCGACCTCCCCGCGTCTTCCTCTCCCTCACAATAAGATTCTCTCTTTCTTTCTCCCTTCCTGCGTCCCCGCGGCACCGCCGCACCCTACTGCTCCCTTCGCTGCCGTCTCCTTCCTCACCACCGCGCCACTGTTCCCTTCGCCGCCATCTCCTTCCTTTCACCATCCGTGCCCCACAGCCCCTGCGCCTTCCTCCCCCCCCAGGCCGGGTTTGCAGGTGGGTAAGTGAGAGAGGGAGATCGATATTCCAGCATGAACTGCGCAGCTAGGGTTAATAACAGCAGTTGGAAGATGGCCGAGAAAGAGAGATAAGGGATAATTTGGAAGAGAAGGGTGGATGAGAGCATGTACTGATTGATAAGGCACAGCATGTGCCGCCATGCAAAGACGAAGAGTCCCAACTCCAGTGGACAGGAGAGTCCTGCTACTCCTTTAACCCATCCGCAGTTGTACGTAGACTTCTTGCATGGGACGATAGTATGAGTCCCTTATGTTTCTGCATGTATATCTTAAGTTCCACTGAAGGTGGACTCCTTTGCCAAGAGCAACGCATCACTTTCGTCTCTTCCAGTTTCTTTTCCTGTTTCTCTCTCTAATCTTTTCACCACCTATATGCGACAATATAGGTAGGTGCCACATATCTTGCAGCAAATCCAGTGTTTCATGCAAGAACCAAACACATCGAGATTGATTTCCATTTTGTCAGAGAAGAAGTGGCACAGAAACATCTCACTGTGTCCTTTGTTTCTACCAAAGATCAACTCGCAAATATTCTAACGAAGGCACTTCCCATGCCTCGGTTCACATGGTTACGTGACAAGCTCAACGTCCTTGAGGACGTTGGCTTGAGGGGGCGTGATAAGGCACACCATGTGCCGCCATGCAAAGACGGAAGAGTCCCAACTCCAGTGGAACAGGAGAGTCCTGCTACTGACTGCTCATCCAGCTGGGGAGGCTGATGACTACAACTGATCAGGACCTCGGAAGATCCCTGAGCCCGGTAGATTCCATGCTCCTGTTTGAGTGTGAGGCTTTTGCTAAAGTATATATGCCATTTTCCCACCATTCTTGCAGTGGGTTATTTCTAACTAATAAGATTAGGTTAATCACCAGATCAATCTTTTATCCAGGTAAGGTGTCATCTAATTGTTTACCCATGATGGATGCTATGGTGGTAAGGGTGATGCTGTGATTGTGACTTACTATAAATGGCAACGGCAGTTTGGTGCTCCTGTTGCTTGTTAGCCAGATAGTACTGTTAGTGGCAAAGAGGAGAAGATTAGAGTTCTTTATTTAGATTTTTTTTTTGAGTTTTATATTTTTTACATTGACTTATGCATATAAATTAGATATTCTCATTAGATATGAGAGGTTAGTGCAAAATGCATAATCCTGCATATATAGTTCATTTTACAACCTTTTCCCATATTAAAGATTCCTGTCAGTCTCTACTGTTTCCCATTTTCTTTTGTTTTTCTTCTGTTCTTTCCTAATTATCTATCTAGCAAGAAAACAGAAACTTAATTAAATGAAGGCATACGTAGATCCGTTCTGGACACATTTAGTTCAAGCACTGCCTTGTTTGTATTGGCAGCGAACACCACCATAGTCCTCACTTCTGGGATAATTAAGATCTCATTACACTGTTCATGGATCGATCGACGACGTGAATAACCTGAAAATATTTCTTTGACCAGGAGCTAGCTAGCCTTGTGCTTTAGAATCCTTTGGATTTCAAGATTTGACGCCAAGTCATGCAACTGCCCAACAAAATCATCTGTCAACATGAGAGAACTCGAGGGATCAATGTTCAGAGCCACCCAGTTGTGTGTAGATACTTCCACCATTACAGATTTCCCCAGCTCTCCCACTTGCTTCCTGAACAGGATAAGCGGTGATGTTTATTCTGGAACTGAACATTTGTGTTGCATGTTTGGTATGGGATTAAAATAAATGGGGATACGGGTAGATTAATTTGGGGATACATTATCCTTATTCCTAATCCACTTTTTATTTGATATTTTTAAGGTTATAAAATGAGGTTAAGCTATATCCCACCAAAAAGATAGGATGTGTTATCTCTAATTTACCTTCATTTTTTGAAGATATCTCTAAAATATTTAAATCACGTTTATCTCTATTTTTTTTAGAAGCACCAAACATGGGATGGGGTTAACTTATCCCTTATCCCCTATTTAATTCCATACCAACAACCACTCACTCAGAGAGAAAATACAATAAAAGATTTAGTTTTCTTGTAGCTTCTTTACGGCCTTATTAATTTTCAATCTCATCCACATACACCTTAGTATTTCCTTCCAAGAAAATTAGTCATTCCCATATTTGAACACCAATAATGATCGAGATAAGATAGCACTACGAGACCAGATTAGAATAAATGACAAAAATCAGCAAATTCTTACAAACAGTCAGAGTTGTATACTAGGGTTTCCAATCTAAAATTAACGTTGTCACAAAACAATATCACAATCTAAGAAGTGGTTATTTCCTACACTATTTTTACCGTAGAGTATTTTTATGTTGATCATTGAGCTATATAGTTTTCCATTAAATAGATGAACCCGGAGGCCAAAATGCTCATCAACAAACCATTCCCACACAAAAGGCAAATTGATATATTATGTGGTAATGGTATCCAATAAATGCTTCAAATGTTGATGCGATGGGATCCAAAAATCTTTCATGTGTATTGTTAGTCTTATTTTGTGCTATCTTTTTTTTTAGACAAAGGGGGAGCTTGTTTATGCTATCATGCTAATTGAATATCCCTATTTCTTACTAATTGATGTAAAATATAATGATGTTAATGGTTATTAATATGTTTTTTTTTGTAAATATCATGATAGGTTTTGTTTGGAGCACGTGTGGAGATCGATCCGGTTGCTTTCGTCTTTTGGTCTCTTTCTTCAGGTATGATCCAACGAGCCTGGATGGTGACTCATATTTAGTTAATCCAACGAGTTTAGATGTGCTCATCTTTAGTTATCCAGCGTTTGGGTATGGCTCAACTTTATAGTATGTGTGGATGTATTTTTTGCAGGATGTGTGAATGTATTTTTTGCAGGATGTGTGAATGTATTTTAATGCAAGATGCAAGCGTTGGATGTTATGAATATATGGATGTGAGAATGAGTGGATATTTTTTTTCTTTTTTGCCCGTTCAAGACTTCTGTTACAACATATGTTGTTACTGTCTTTTGATAGTAATGTTATATATGTTGAGCATACAGTCTTGAATTGTCCAAGTTGGGTAGTCTGTGGATATTTGATCATCTGATGTTCTTTGTTATAATGTGTTTTGAGATTGTCTTAAAATTTCGGTAGTATCTTCTCGCTCTTCTCCAATATACCTGCTAATTTTAACTGCTCTTTTTGTCACTTGTATTTTATGCAAGTGATTTTCTGAGTATAGTTAAAATTAGTAAATAATAGTGGTATATTTGTGAAGTGTGAGGAGATGTTGTTGAAATTTTAAGACAATCTCAAAGCATATATAATAAAGAACATCAAATGATCAAATATCTACAGATGGACAAGATTTCATGTAGGTACCCCCCCTTTTCTTTGCAGTAATGTGTGAATATAGACAGTTGTGAAAATGTGGATTTTCTCTCAATATGGGGATATGTTGCCGAAATTTTCTTTGAATTATACCTTCATACATAATTATGTCATTGTATAATAGGTTTGTACATATGATGTGACTAATTCATATCTATTATTTTTTTCTTTTACTTCTTAATTCTAAATTATTTTGAAATGGATGGAGTCGATAAGAGTTGGATGAAAGTTACAGATCATTTGGATTCTAGGTATGAGAAAGAAGTCGAAGAATTATTGGACTCTGCTTTCCATGAAGATAGAAGGAGTTTCAGGCATGGAGATAATGGGTAGTTGGTACAATGTCCATGCAAAAAATGTCGTAATGGATTAAAGTTCACTCAGTATGAAGTGAAAACTCATTTGATATGTGACGGGATGTTGCAACTCTCAATTCTAAATTGAAAAAAAATAATTAAAAGAAATCGTTATAAATTGAAACCCATTAGTAAAATAGAGATGAGCTATCCTAAAGGTTCATACATGAGTTAATGGGCCACAAAGCTGAAGCCCAATGTTGATGGAGATACTAAGCTAATTCATGACTAATATTAATAATTAAAGGTTAAGATATCACTAAAGACTCTAAATATCCTAAAAAGGTCCTAACCCTATCCTAACTAGTTGGCCACGTATCTAGAGCCCACCCATGCCAAATGAAAGATAACTGCAAGAAATGTGAGGGAATTTGGAGTTGGAGGAAGGGAAGAGTTTTTGGGAATTTGAAACTCTAAACATACAAATACACCTCTCTTTCGTCCCTAGCCGACCCTATTGACTTTCTGAGCTCGGAGACGAGGAAGAGAAGCATTTGGACGAAGAGATCAAGGAGGAGGAGGCTTGGAAAGGGGAGCTTCTTCACGTTCTTCACATTTCTTGCCCTAGGATTTAAAGCGCTCAAAGGTAGGCAATCTCTCAAACAAAAACAAATTAATTTCAACCCTAGACAGGCCATGATCCAAGCATCAAAAGCCCCACGTTTTCCCTAATTTCCATCATGTCGTTTTTGAGTATTTCATGCTCAAAATTTTGTTCAGAATATGTACCCGATCCCACATCTTCACCTTAATTCCCTGCCATGCTTGATCTCATGCTATGAAACTTTTAATGTACATGCTACATGAAGTCAAGGATCTAATGACATGTTTTTCCCCAATTTCTATCAAGTACCTTGTTCGAATTAAATCATTCATCACAACTGTGTCAGATTTTTAGTTCATCGTGAAGAACCTATTAATAGCATGCTCTTACCATCAAAGAAATCTAATTACTCCTTACTGTTGATGCCTCTGCAAGTCCAGTTTCGTTTAAAACTGATTTCATGATTTATCATTGAGTATACGATTTTTTAACGAGCTCTATGTTAAGCCCTTGGAGGACTGGACCGCAACCTAAGGTGACCCAATTCACCTTTTGGGCTCGGCCAAAACCTCTGAGAACGCGACGGCCCAACTGGTCATGTTCTCAGTCTGGTCGCGACACAGGCGCACGTCGCGACATTAACGCAACGGCCTACTACGTCGCGGCTTTCTATCCTGTTCCGATTGGCCTTAACGCGACAGACCCCGACGTTGCATTTATGAACCGATTGCCTGGTCGCGACAAGTCACCCCGTCGTGATTCAGTGCATCAGGTAATTGACCTGACCCGGATCCCTTGAATGTGACAGCCCTACTTGTCGAGATTTGAACGCAACATGTACCTACGTCACGATTCACTATGTTCCAAAAACCTTAATTTTCATGTAAACCTTGCTAATCATGCTCTATAATCATGGTTTAACCCCTATAATGCAGTGTTATGAATAGTAACATCATGTTAATATATTTTTGATATTATTCATGTGATTTTAATATTTTAAAATGTGTGCACGACCCTCACATACTATCAACGATTCTCTCTCACATGCACACCAAACATGAATTTTCGCCATGAGACCTTACAGAAATTACTCAATAATATATATGATAATTAAGTGCAATTATTCATGTAAATTTTCCTATTATTTTAAAAGGACTTGTTATCATTTTATTCGCTTGATTTGAATACCGTTATCGCGTCCCTCTGCCTTCGAGCACTTAAGGTAAAACAGACAAATATTTTCTATACACACTTTTCTTGACTTGGACGACCTCTCCATTGGGAATACTCCTGATTGGACCAGGAACTCTTTATCGAGGCCTCTGTAAGACTCTTTGGCTTTGGCGGACGTCCATTGTCGACGAGCAGGTTGTACCATCAATACCTATATTATCCCTAAGGATCAGCAAGATCCAACGGCCTTAGATTTCTCTCATACCTTGAGATCACGTCGGACCTCTGGGCTGTGTTCGTAGCACGGCCAGTGGGCGGTTAGTGACTTCCACCAGACTGCTAGCACCAATTTGAGTGTTAAGCAATCGTTACTATCATCATTTTAACGTTGTTTAATGTGAATTGACCTATAGTTCTCATCTACTTCTCTATCCTCTCATCTATTCAAGTTCTCCCTATACTCTCGTCTCATTCCTCTACTTTCTCATCTATTACTTGGTACTCTAATGGCCATCTGATTGATTGTCTAAAGATGAAAACATAATCAATGCCAGGCAACATTATAAAGAGCCCGATCTAGTCCTAGGAGGTGCGCTTGAAAGTGCTAGTGCCCATGGGAGTTTAATGATCAGAGTGTTCGACATTACACTCAAGTGCTAGATATCTTGATAATCTAAAGACAATCAAAGTGCTATCTTGACTAGTGTGCTATCGTGACGTGCTATCTCGTGATATGGCCATTCCTTTACGTGATAGTTGTGCTATATTCTTTTGACAAGTACTATTGTTCTCTTGCTATTGTGTGATGTTACTCTCAAGACTATACTTGATCATTCTCTCTAGTTATCCTACTTTACAAGATATTATTCACTTAAAGCATGCATGTTTCATGAGATATTAAATCCTACTAGGCGTTATCACTCATCCTACGCTATTTATTTCATGTGTTTTAGTGGAGATTATCACACGCATGAGGAAGGGGATGAGCAAGTGCAAGAGTGACCTATCGTTCTGTCAACCAATCATCTTAGTAGTTAGTAGTTGTTTTTATTTGAATAAAGTACTCTGGGCCCATAGTTATGGCTCTGCATTAGTGCTGTAATAGTGAATTGGTGGAATTATCAATAAGTTTGTTTGTTTGGCATTATTCCAAGATGTTACATGAGCTGCAAGATGCTCATATCATTGTTTGTTGTGATGAAGATGACCAAATGCAAAGGCGAAAGAATTTTATAAACTATTAGATGATGCGGAAAATGCATTTATATCCTCGTTACTAGAAAATGAGTAGATTGACATTTCTTTTAAAACTACTACGCATTAAGACAATGAATAAGGTGATAGGCAACTGTATGGGCATGTTCCTTGATCTTTTGTGTGAAATACTACGAGAAGGAGCCTTTTATCCCTGAATCATGGTGTGAAGCTAAGAAGGTAGTTAGAAATTTAGGGTTATGCCATGTGAAGATAGATGCATGTGAGAATGATTGTGTATTATTTTAGAAGGAAAATGAAGATAAACATGAATGTCCGTAATGTCCTACACCAAGGTATAAAGAAAGTGTCAATCATACAAATGAATCTTCTACAAGCAAGCGAGTACCTGAGAAAGTCTTACGTTATTTTCCTCTGAAAAATAGATTGCAAAGAATGTTTATGTCTTCTATGGTAGCTAGGTGGATGACATGGCATAAGGATGGTCAGACTTTGCAAGAAAATGGGGAGATGCGGCATCTTGCTGATTCTGAGGCATGGACACATTTTGATAATGTCTATCCAGACTTCGTTGTTGTAGCCTGCAATGTCAGACTCAGTTTGGCAAGTGATGGGTTTAATCCATTTGCAAACATGAGTAGCAGGTACAATACATGGCCTGTGGTGATAGTTGTCTACAACTTACCACCATAGATGTGTATGAAGCAAACATACACCATGATGTCTTTACTCATTCTTGGTCCTAAAGAGCCCATAAATGACATTGATGTGTACTTACAACCATTGATAGATGAGTTGAAGGATTTATGGTATAATGGTGTGCAAACATATGATGCGGCAAAAAAACATAACTTTCCCCTACGAGCTACTCTCTTGTGGACGCTCAATGACTTCCCTACATATGTTGATTTGTTAGGGTGGAGCACTAAAGGAACATATGCGTGTCCGACATGTAACTATAGTACACATTCAAGAAGACTTAAAAATTGCCAGAAATTTTGTTATCTCGAGCACTGTCGATTTTTGTCAGTACATCATAGATGGAGGAAAAACACATATAAGAATAGATTTGATGGAAAAGTCGAAGATGGGAAAGCTCCGAAAATTTTTAATGGTCGTGAAGTGTGGGAGCAACAACAACAAAGGTGCCTATTACAAGATTTGGAAAAACATTTAAGAAGACATTGATAAACTGAAAGGATGAAAAAAATAAGTATTTTTTTAGGGAGTTACCATACTGGCAAATTGTAACATCCTCCTCCCCTTGGTCAGCCACCCTCGGATGAAGGTTGCGATGCATCGGGCTGTCGTCTTCTGAAGGCGATGGGATGGCTGTCGCGTTCTGGTTGGGAACGCGACATGCATGTCGTCGCATTCAGCCCTCTGACCATAGTATGTAATTTTGTCATTTTGTTGTCGGGACAGTTGGGACAAGTGTCAAGCGCTGACACCATGAAGGCGACATGTTAGGTGTCACGTTCATGATGTCAGGCTTGCATGGGTGACGCGTGGTTGTTCCGTTGGTCAGGTCTGACCAGGACATGGATAGCGACAGGTTAGACGTCGCGTTCAGGTAAGTAAACGAGACGGGTAAGTTTTCGAGTTCTCAACTCTGAGACTTTTAAGTGCTTAGGCCTCACAACAGTTGGCTTCTTCCTCCTCCTCCAGCGATTCTTCTCCTCCTCTGACCCCTGTGTGCTTGCCTTCTCCATGGGGAGAGTTTGAGGGCCTTGTGGTGAGGTGTGAGGGTTGTGAGAAGAGTGTTTCCCTAGTGGTTGTGTTGGGGTTTCTCCTTCTCAGTGTGGTGCTCTCCTCCGACTATGGCGTTCTCCCCTCGTGGTGGTGACCTCTTCTCCGACTTGTAGGAGGATGTTCATGGCTGGTGGACAGAGTCTCCGTGAAGCTTGGAGCGAGGAGGAGGTGGCCATGAACACGAGAAGACCCCAACGGGTTGCCTCTTCACTTTGAGGTAGGGACCCTTGGCTTTCCCCTAGTTCTATCATGCTAGGGCCTTCAAACCCCTTCTCAAGGCTTTAGAACTCATGTTAGGCCGTGCATGTGTGTTTGGTGTTCTTCTTGCGCTTGTTATGGGGGTTTTGGGTGATAGAGATCCATGCTTGCATGTGGGTTCTTTGAGTGTATATCCTTTCCTTGACATGCATGTGTGTGAATGAGGTGGTTTTATAACACCCAAAAATTTCTTTACTATAAAAATGTGAATAATTCGATGATTAAATATCACTGATATCATGAAATGTATTAATCTTAATGTAGGATTTATTGGTGACAATAAAATGTTATTTCAAGTGTCGTACTCAGAGGTGCGCACTCCGACAGGGCGACACCAAAATTCTGTAACGAAAATGAAATCCGAGAATACCATAATTCCCAAAAAAATGTGCTGGTATCAGAAATATAAATATCCAGAATCGTTGAGGTGCGGATTTCGAGATTAAGCTGACGTAATTATTTTTCGGGCATTTTTACTGAGTGAAAAATAATTCTAAAATTAAACTAAAATCCATAATTTGTAAAACCTTTTCATTAGCTTATGGTTGAAATTTCAACATGGTTAGACCCATTTGGACACACCAACTTAAGGTTAATGGGGCCCTGAATTATTGGCTATTACGTAACCACTTTTGTCAATTATTCTTTGCTTACGTAACTGTAGACACGAATTTGGCTCCACCGCGGGCAAATTTCATGTTGCGCCGTAACGTCACAATGACCCTCATATTGCCTTAGGAAGTGTGTGTTTTCCAATATTTCTGGATCTCACCCATCCTTCCCGGGTGCTTCCCCCTCCATTTCCAAGGCTGGCCGTAGGTCGTGGGCTTTCATTTCTTGTCGCGACGGGTCTTCGGGACGCGATCATGTTGACGCAACGGGCCTGCGGGACGCGTTTAGTGAAGGTAGCTGAAACGTTCTGGCAAAGAGGACGCGATTCCAAGTCACGCCGGGCATCTGGGGCGCGACAAGGCCAAGAGTCCTTATCGCGGCAGCCTTGTGCGACGCGATAAGATTTATCTATTTTATTTATGAAAACATCCAATGCATTTTTATGAACGCGTCCGCTGGGAGCGCCGTGATTCTAATGTCGGTTTTGGCAAGATTTTATAAATAAAATTCATAAAAGCTTTATCAGGTCCTGCCGTCCCGACGCGTTTAAAATCAAGACGCGTCAGCCTAAGCCGCCGCGATTAGGCCCAAGCCCCAAAGTCGTCGCACTCGAGCGCCCATACATCGGAATAACTCGAAATCTCTGAATCGCGTCCGATCTGGCCGACACGATTAGGTCCTAGGCCTGACACGCCAAACCCCAGAAGTCGTCGCATTTATGGCCCACGTGCCCAAAACGAAGTCGCGACTATCGTCCCCGACACGATTCTGAAGGCAGTTACAGGCTATGATCGCACTTTATGTCAAATCAAGGCCTTCTGAATCGCGGCGCGCCGCTCGGACGCAATTCAACATCATAGTCGTGTCCCCTGTACCTGATGCGATTCAAAGCCTCCCAGTGCCTATAAAGAGACCCCCAAGGGTCATTTGTAGGGAAGGGTCCACTCAGAGCTGCGAAGCCCTGTCGGATTCCTGCCTCGGCTCCGAACCAAGAGGCCCGCCATGCCATCCGAGCCATCCCGTTCATGCAATCGGAGCAAGGCGGAGGAGCGCTCCTTCCACATCGTCCTCCACGCACTTCGTAGCAAAACGGGAACGCCTCCCTCCTCTCCTCTCCGTCCATATCGGCAGCACCACCGCGCCATCTACCACTTGGGGAAGCACCCCCTTTTCTACCTTTTCGTTTAAACCTCCCTCCGGGCCCCACGTGGCTCTTTACATTTCATTCTCCCTTTTTTATACACACACACACATGCATGCATACACACACACACCTACATTTTAGGGGTTTAAAAGCCACCACACGGTGAGTCGTACCCCATGCTATTCATTTATTTCATTTCATTCTTTTGGATTCGGTACTGCACATGATTTGGCTAATCCCCCTTTTCTTTTCTTGTCTTCTTTTTTTTCAGGGTCATCAACAAAGGACCCACATCCCCCGCGCAATCTCCCCACGCTCCAATATGTATTCTCCGCGATCACTTCTTCCATCTCACACCCCTCGCCGTGCATTCTCTCCATTCGGCACCCTCGCGTGCCTGGCGATCACGATCTTTTTATTTTCCATATTTCCCCACTTTCCACTCCATATCCACACACCACACCACTTTTTTTTATCTTCTCCCCCCCCCTCTTTGTGGGCCGTTGTTCTTCGCTTCCCTAAAAAGGAACGAAAAGCAGTGTCTACAGTAACCATGGTTACGTAAGGATTTAACCACTTGGTTTAGTTGTGTACACGTTACCTTGTACGTGTAAGCCTCAAGGTGAGTGCATGGTAAACGTGTTGTTGTAAAAACCAAAGGGGTTTTTACCGCAACACCTTGCTAGCCGACGTGCCATGCATACAGGGGGGGGGGCTGAGGGTTAAAACCTCTCCTTCAAAGCTTCGTGGGATTTTTCCCACTCCTGCTCTTGTTGCCCTGCTGTTGCTGTGCTTACACTCTTGCGTGGGTGAGTTGTTGCTGGAGCCATTGTTGCCGTTGGAGCTACTACTTCTACTTCTCTTGCCAAAGCTGATCCTGCTGTTGCTATTGCTTCTACTTCTGTTGCAGCTACGTTTGCAACCTTGACGTTTCCTTCCTCTTGCTAGTTGTGGGTTCCTTTGTTAAGGAGAGTGAAGGTCTTCATCTTCTTAAAACAGGTATGATTCCTTTCCTCCTTTCTCTTTCTTATCCTTTAAACATGCTATAGAGCTTCCTGTTTAGGTGTTTGAATACTTAAACCTTTGTTTTGATTCCCTAAACACCTTTAGAACTGTGAGTTCATCATGTGTTTTTGAAGAAGTCTTCTTGTTGAGTGCAAGTAACCTTTGTTTGGAGGAGTTGTTCTCCCAGTACCTTGTTGTTCTAAGTTTCTAGTTAACCATGTTTAGATTGTGTCTTCCTCATGTTTTAGTTTTGTCCTTCATGTCAAGTAGTATTCGGAGATATGAACAAGTCTTTCTAGTTGTTAAAGTTCATGTTTGAATCCATAGGTCCCATTGATAAGGTCTTTAGAGTGATTGCAAAACCATTCTGGAAGTTAACCTGGCGGCTGTCGATAGATAGGGGACAGACCCCAAGCTTCCAGAACCTAAATCTTCAGAAAATACCAGTAACTGTCGACATATAACATCTGTCTGTCGATAGATGGACTGGCCTATCGACAGCCAGACCAGACCTGTCAACAGGTACTACTCAAGTACCAAAAACTGGGTTTTGGAAACTTGCTCCTGTCGACAGCCACCTTCTGGCTGTCGACACATACTGTTCTGTCCAATTTTCCAGCACCTTTCCTTGCTCAATATCTTGTTGATACATCATGCTATTAGCCTAGCAAGCTACTACTTTCATTCTCTTGGGTTTTTACCAACATATCACTAAAGAAGTCATCCAATTGTTTTCCCCTTCCTACTTTGAATAATCCTTGAAGTCCCCAAGTACAAGTAGATTCTAGTTGGTTACATCTTCCTATATTCAGTAACCTTAATCCATATTCTTTGGTTACATGAGAGTTTGAGTACTTGAGTGCCACAATAGTTTATGATGACTTGTGATGACAATATTGGTCCCTAGACGCACATGATATATATGCTTGTGCAAATAGGGCTGTCCTAGTCCTAGGAGGAGCACCCGAATTCATTTACAGGCCGTACGGAATGATAAAGGATCCAAGGATGTTTGACATTGCATCAATACAAGCTTGATTAGTCATCATGATATCTTTCATTTGTGAATGTGTATATGAATCAGAATATGAACATTATCATGAGTTCTGGTATTTGTAATTCAGTACTTCTGTTTCACGTCTATCGTCTCATTGACATGTTTTGTTCATCATCTTTGACATTCAATATTGATATCAGTCAGATCTTTTATCTTGGTTTGAATATCTTATCCTTCGATTGAGAGTTTAATCCTACTGGTATAGTTTAGCTCACATATTCCTACCATTTCAGGTGACCAAGATGGGGGTGATGCTTAAGGGGAAAGTTGTGCTGAGTGGATCGTCTGACAACCGAAGGCCAACCATTTTACTTTTCTTTAGTATTGTGAATATAGAATGTAATAGAAAAAGGTTTTCTCTTTTCTACTCCTCATATAGACTGTAATGAGGAGTGTTATGTAAAAACGCTTCCGCAATGTTAATATGGAATGAATAAACACTATTCTATTTCTTGTGCCCGATTTATGTCATTTTCTGATAATAGACTTTTATAGGATGTGACAGTTTTTGTCTATGGATGGTGTTTACATCGTTATCCATGCTCCCCTCCCCTCATTCTTCCAGATTTGGGAGTTTGGCCTTCTTTTAGGGCTCTCAGGTGTGTCTGTCTGTGGTCGCGACACGTTGGTGGTCGCGATCCAGATAGCGACAGCCCGACCCATCGCGTTCTAGTATGAATGCGATGGCATACCCTGTCGCATTCTGGTGGAGACAGGGTGGCCGTCGCCTTTACACCACACTTTTCTCATGGGTTATGGGAGGTCCAGGATGGTCACTTGGACCTCTACCTGTGGTCGCGACAATGCCCTTGTCGTGACCAGGATCGTGATAGGTAGCCTGTCGCCTTCTAACCCAGGTCGCGACAGTCAGGGTGTCGCCTTCAGGTGGCGACAACCCTTGTGTCACCTTCTGTGAGAAAGTGACGGTATCTCTATCACCTTCTCAAATAGAGAGCGATTGTCGGCCTGTTGGAGTTTTCCATTCTGCTGCGGCTCTAGTTCTTGGCACCTGTGCTGTTCCTAGCACGACTCTTCACTAGTCTTTTGCTCAGTGCTAGGCACTTGTGGGCTTGTCCGTTGAGAGGTTGTTACCGTTACTTGGACCCCGGGTCCCCGCGTGTATATTGAGGGAGTTCTCCAGATGGCGGACGAGCTCGAGTCTATGGACTCTGGTAGCAGAGGGGAAAACGGTGGGGACAGCAGCATAGAGTCGTTTGTAGAGCTCTCTTAGCTGAGTCTGGGATGCCGAGGTGGTTGTGGCGTTTCTTCCGATGCAGATTAGCTAGTCCTTCTCACTGCCTCACTCTACTTGGTTCCAGTACCATTTAGAGGGGCTAGGCGTGGGACTGTAGTTCGTCCAGACTATGGCAGTTATGGTTGTTACTCGTAGTTCCGCGTCTCACTCCGGCGGGAGGTGCTAGACATGGACTGGCGGTCGAGGGTAAGGCGCGTGGTGCACCTGACCGGTCGATTAGTGGTAGTTGCCCTCCGTGGCTAGTGTCGTTGTCCAGATAGTTGTTCACTGTCTGTGTTTACAGCCTTGGGTTCTTCCCAGTGCCATGGTTTACACGGGTTTTCAATCCCGACGTTTGGTTTCAACCGATGGCCGTGTTGTTATTTTACGCTTCTGCACTTACTCTGTTAGTAGGATAGATTTACTCGCTTTATTTAAATTATGCACATCTATATCTATTTTGCTGTTAGAACCAGTGGGAGATTGATAGTCCCTATTGGGCTTCTTCGTGAAGCTCATTCCCTCCTTTTCTGGTGAGACTTTACGACAGCACTCTCCGTGGCGGGCTGAGGAGACGAGGCCATAGTAGACGGCGTCTACCTTGAGTAGTGTTCCCCTTCTAGTTGGTACTTCACCCTCGGGGTATGCCCCTAAGGGATTTGTTACTCCCTGCTTACTTTTGCATTCGTACTTACTGTTTTGAGACTATACTAGACGTGTACTTGTGGTAGACTCTTTCCTTTCACTGTTAGTACATTTTAGTACTAGTTTTTCATTACTTACTTCTCTTACATATCTTGATAGACCGATCCATTAGCCCTTCCGGGTCTTCGAACTCGTGGGCGTCGGCTTAGATAGTCGACGCGATTGATAGTTATATCGCAGGACATGGCTCCGCGTAGACGCAGATAGGTCCGAGAGCTGATGAAGCATCAGGATGTTGCATCGGACGAGTCGGTTGCAGCCGAGCACGCACCGGCAGATGCTCAGCCTCAGCATGATGATCAGCAGGGTGTCCTATTGTAGCAGGGAGCATAGCAGCAGTAGCAGTGGTATTCACCCCCACCCCCACCAGACGTCATGGAGCAGTGGTGGAGAGCTATGTTCTAGGCTCTGTGGCAGTACCAGCAGATGCCAGCAAGAGGTCAACAGTTTGCAGAGATGGCAGCAGAGGAGCAGCCACCAGCGACTCCGCAGGCGGCACCAGTGCAACCAGAGGTACCACCAGCAGCTCAACATCAGGCTCCAGTGGTGGCAGCAGCACTTGAGGACGGGACAACAATCTTGGAGAGGTTCCTTCCTATGACTTTCTACAGAGACTACGATCTTGACCGAGCAGAGAGTTGGGTCCATGAGCTCGAGAGTGCTTTCGAGACTATGGACTGTGCAGAGCAAGATCAGGTTTGACTGGCACTGTATCAGTTGAAGGGGTAAGCCCACGAGTGGTGGAGTGCAGTGAGGCAGACCAGTTTCCAGGGTAGGAGGCTGGACCAGATAGCTTGGGAGTAGTTCCTGGAGCTCTTCCACGGTGAGTACTTCCCCGACTATGCTTGTCGCGAGAGGAGGGACTAGTTCCACGAGTTAACACAGGGTGAGTTGACCGTAGCACAGTACCACCAGAGGTATATTCATCTGTTGCAGCACGTTCCTTGTTGGCCCTTTCGGTATGGCAGCAAGCTAGCCTAGAGGGGGGGGTGAATAGGTTTTTCTGATTTCTACAATAGAAGGAAACTTAAACACATAAATTAACACTTGAAGGTTTGGTTAGTTGAGTGTGATAAAGAGTAGCAGTGGCGGAAGCAAATAACAATCACACAAAGGACACAAGGAATTTATCCTGGTTCGGCCCTTCCGACATGGAAGTCCTACGTCCAGTCCCCAAGCAACCTCTTGGGATTTTACTAACCAAGGTACAGTCCCCCTCAAGGACACTACACAACCCAGCACCCCAGCTGGTCTTCTTCTCTTTCTCGGACAGAAGGCAACCCACTTCTTTTCTAGGCTCAGAAGCAAACCTACTTCTTTTACAGGTTCAGAAGTAAACCTCTTGGAACAAACCCCAGTGCGGTTCTGCTAGACTTAAACCCCCATCTAGGTCCTGTTGGTACAAACCCCAACAAGGTTCTGCTAGACACTAACCTCTAGCTAGGTTACACACTGTATACAGTCCTATAGCTGGACAAAAATCTTTCTTAGAAAAGAAAGATCTGACTGAGAGCTATTACAAGATGAACACTCAGGACTTGGCTCACAGTCACAGACTCTCCCCCAAGATTACAATGAGCACAGGGAGAAAGGAAGAGAAGAAGGCTTGAAGGCGATGAAGACTTCTGCTTGAAAGCTTCTGTAGATTTTGGCTCGAGCTCTTCTCTCTTTCTCTGAGTGTTTGTGGCGTGAAGGTTCTTCTCACAGTTGTACACTCCTTGAAGGATTTTCAGGAAGGCTCTTTTTTTGTTCTTGCAATGCTCCATCTTTTATATGAGCAGCTTTAGAATAGATCCGTTGAAGAGATCCGTTGGAGCTCTTCTAGTCGTTGCTGATCTTTCTCTTCATTTGTCTTAATCAGACTCTGGTGGTCTTCGAGATCTGTCAGCATAGAAAGAGAGTGTTAGCATAAGAGAGTGTATAAGATATCAGTGCATGCTACTGTGTTTCTACTAACATGACAGAAATAGCAGTTCATATCTTTTCTGACAAGACTCTGAAATATGCATGCAGCTTTTTGTCAAAAGATATTTGACTTTTCATTTAAGCATCAAGCAAATTTGAATATAAAGGCAATCTGTGTTTGAACATAATCCATGAAGAAATCGTTATGAGCATGACTTATGAAATCGTTATGTGAAGAGTCATTGCTCATTTGTAAACAAATCGTTGAACAAATCGATGTGATCATTTATGAAATCATTATGCAAGTAAACGTTATGATCTCCTGAAGAAATCGTTGTGATCAATAAAGAAATTGATGTGATCACTTATGAAATCATTATGAGATCAATTTCTTATCAAATCGTTGCGAAGGCAAATCGATGTGAGGGCAAATCGTTGCACTCACTTATCAAATCGTTATGAGACCGATTTCTTATCAAATCGTTGCGGTCACTTAGAAATCGTTATGAGACCGATTTCTTGGCACATTGTTGCATTTACTTAAAGAATCGTTATGGCTTCTAAAGAATCGTTATAGCGCTTATAAAATCAATTAAAACCAAATCGATGTAGTGCTTATTAATTTGGCACTTAAACTGAAATCGATGTATATTGATTAAACATCGATTTTATCATTTTAGTGCGCCATATTGCATCAATGAGAGACTTAGCATTTTGTTATGAGATTGATGCAACACAGATGAAACAAAATATTCAATAACATTTAATCAACAAAGATATACTAATTGAAATCATCATAAGTTTTGTTATCACCAAAATACAAGGACAACTATAAAGTGGTTCAACATTCCTCACGTAGCCACTAGTGAGCAGGCTCGCACTGAGCGGTTCATTAGTGGGTTACACTCGGAGTTGAGGTGGGCCATGGCTGACCACCTCTGCGAAACCTTGGCACTAATATTTCATTTTGTTCTAGAGGAGACTATTTCATTTTGTTCTATGTATTTGCCTAATATAGTCACTCGGTTTAATCAGACAAAAAGAAATGATGATGGCCCTCCCATTCATAGCGACGATGTTGATTCCTTGTCAATCTTTAATCCCCCCAAACATTTTTTGAAGGGTAAAGTTGAGAATCGTGTGTTATCTGATGAAGAAGTGTAGTTGGCACACATGTATATTTTGAAACAGATAGAGGAGATTGATCCTTTTTTGGCTGAACACAGACAAAAACTACAAAGTTGTAGAGGAATTGAGAAAGATTTCATAAAATGGTTTCGAAGTTATGTTCAAGAATTAAAAGATGCAAATGATCCTCGATGCACTCAAGATATTCAAATTTTGTCACAAATACCATCAAGAATTGCTTATTCACATTCAGACTATATTACAAATGAATTTAGGTTTCATATAAGAATTGTAGATTGTACAAAGCAGACTCAACTATGTGGTGTTCTTGTGATTGCAGATCTTAATAATAAATGTGGTGTCTTTTATGGACATCTTAAAGATATTGTGGAAGTATGTTTTTGACCATAATAGACATGTTATATTGTTTGAGTGTGACTGGTGGGGTGTTTATCGTAAAGATAGAGGATTCCAAGTTGACAATATAAGATCATTAGTCTGAACACCAGTCAGAATTTGAAGACAAATGAGTCATTTGTACTTTCCCAACAAGTAGAGTAGGTTTTTTTATATAGGCGATAATAGAAGAACATGATGGATCATTCCTATCAGAACACAGCCCCGAGACTATTATAACATGCAAGAACAGGATGAAGTGCCAGAGGATGACATTGTTGAAGCTTATCAAGAAAATTTGATTGATGTTCCTATCACTGGAGAAATATTTGATGTTGATGTAACTGAAGGAATTAATGTGAGAGTTGGAGAATATATGGGGACTTAAGTGGGGTTGTAATTATGTTATGCTTTTCTATTGTAATATTTAATGTTTATAGTAACCCTAGTCATGTTAATCTATATGTTATATTACAAAATGTGAATGTGTTCTTCCATTTAAATTTTTTTTACAAGATGTGAATGTGTGAATGTGAATCTCTCTTTTGCAGAATGTGTATACATGTGGATATAGAATGTGTCTCATTTTTGCATGATATGAAGATTTTTTTTCAATATGTGAATGTGTGGATCTTTTTTTTTCACAGGATGTCTACACATGTGAATATGCTCCTAATATAGGGGAGATGTTGTCGATTTATTTTTATAAATTATATAGACTATTTATTAATATCAATCTTTTCAAATATGAGTTCACGCAGTGGATCACGATTTCGGAGATCAGAGACTGTCACTACAACAAATTAGAGCTATACCCACAGAATTTACCTACAGTAGGGTAATACGTAGGTATATACCCCAATTATACATGTTAAATCCATCCGTTGCAAAGTTATACACACGCTTTTTTTAACCATATGTAGATACGAACATATAGTTACGGTTTTTACATATCGTGAGAGAATATATTTATGTTAGCCATAGTTCACTAAAAAGTGTAACAAAAAGATGCATACACTTATGAAAATCTATATAATATAGGTATTGGTCTATTCATAACATCCTTAAAAATTTTTGAAACCGTGAGTGTATAGTTGCGGCGCCAATACATTTCCCTTGCGCGGGAAATAAGAAGCGTGGGATATTTAGGGGTTCTCCTCTGGATGTTGGCTGGGGGATCACATTCGCCGGAAGAGCACCTTCTGGCTGGTTACTCCCTTGCCGGGCCTCCTTCTGCCATTGTCAAAGCGACCGTGCCGGGCGCCCTCGGCCACCATCGTTGTCATCCAAGCCGGACGCCGACCGCGCCCTCAGCCACCATCGTCGTCGTCCAAGCCGGACGTCGCCGTGATCAGCCACGCCCTAGCACGCCGCCGTCGTCATCTGCTGTTTTTGTGCACAACCTGACAACCTGCTTGACCGCGGCAATCGTCGTCTCAACCCTCCAGTGTCACCTTCGCGTCCACGCCCTAGCAGCTGCCGTCCTCACCTGCTGTTGTCGTGCACGACCTAGCGACTTGCTCGACTGCGGCAATCGTGGTTGCTATGTGCTACTACCTCTCCCTCCCGAGAGGCTTCTACCATTGGTTAACAAGTCCTCCAAGTGCTCTCTCTCTCCTTCCCATTTTCCTTCACCTTCACTCTTCTTCCACCGAAAGTCTTCTCCCTTCGTCCTCCCCCCTTCCCTCTGTGCCAAAGCAGAGGCGCAGCAGCTTCGGGAACCCGCCCTCAGCTCGGGGATGGCAGGACAGCGGTCGCTCGCTGCAGCACTCCTGCTGGTCCCCCAGGACCAGGCGGCGGGGCGGTTCGTGGTGGAGAAGGGCAGCGCTCCGGGTACACCACGACGGCGTGATCGTCAACTTCGGGGTGCCCAACTATGGCGCCTCTATGGTGGGCGTCGTCCTCTACCCCGACTCCGGCGTCGACGGCTGCCAGGACTTTGACCGCCGCTTGAAGTCGTCGGATTCCTCCCTCCCCGTCATCCTCGTCCTCGGCCGCGCGCGGAGGTACCCCCCGTCGATCCACTTTTCACGATTCTCTGCTGCTGCTGCTCTCTCCCTCCATGGGTTTCAGCTCGTTGAACATCTGATATTAGTATTGAGATAAAAATTTGATTTTCTTCAATAAATAAAAGTCTAATTTTTTATGTAGATTAGGATGTCATTTCTTTGGTTTTAGTACATGATCAGCGCATGTCACCGTTTGGGATGTTTTAGCTGGCTATTCTTGGAATTTCTTGTGTTCCATCCTCTTGGTTTCCTCTTCGATCATTTCAGCTGTCCGGTGAAGAAGTCATTTATATATCTCTCTTGTAGAGAGTGATCAGCTACAGATGTTTGCCGTCCCACCCCCCCCCCCCCCCCCCAAATAAATCTCCTCCGAACCCACGTCGTCGGCCCTTGGGGAAACAGTTTAAGCAATCCATGGCCCTGTTCCATTTCACCGGTCCAATTGAGTTGTTAAAACTCACCCACCCTTGTCATCGTTTAGGGCCATTTGTGTGAAGTTAAATATGTAGCGTGACTACACACGATTAATGACAGTTTTTATTAATGGCCAACACCCCTCTACCTCTGTAATCACCCACCAAGTCCTAATCAATTGAGGTTGAGATAGGCTTCCCACTAATCTAATTTTATTCTAATTAATCAAATATAAGATAGTCGATGTTTCTCAAATCCCATGAAAACACGCTACAAAATTTAGGTAAAAAAAAATTAAAACAACAAAGTATAAAAGAACTGAATAAGCATCATTGTAGATGGGACTATGCAAAGCGATTCTTATACAAGAAGTAGAAAAGAAAAAGCAAGCTGTACCAACCATTGACATCAAAGAAGATCTGTTGATGGGACTATGCAATCAATGTTTCTCAAATCCCAGGAAAACATGCTACAAAAGTTAGGTTAAAAAAAAATAAAACAACAAAGTATAAAAGAACTGAATAAGCATAACTGTAGATAGGACTATGCAAAGAGATACTTATACAAGAAGTAGAAAAGAAAAAGCAAGCTGTACCAACCATTGACATCAAAGAAGATCTGTTGATGGTGTCTATGAAATAATCCACACCAATCATCACAACAGTGACAGAACCAACACTTGCACCAAATGTGATAGCTACTTTGCGGAACAGAAAATGACTCACTTGAAAGTTCTTGCAGGTATCTTCGGTAAAGAACCACTCAAGTTGTTAAAAGAGAGATCCCTGCAAGAATTTGTACAGATGCAAAAGATTACTCAAAGCTTGAGGAAAAAGCTACATAGAGTTTTTTTTTTTTTTTTTGAGATTGGGAGAGTTGGATTAGCACCTTTTAGACAACCATGAAGTCTCAGTATCAATTCCCACTGTTCAGTGTCAATTTTTACTATGAGCATAAATGCAGGGAAGGTAATGACCACTGGGTCAACTTGGTTTCTGATCTTAAGGTCTTTGATGGGCTTGTTTGCAGGGGTTGGGGGGGGGGGGGGGTACTGCCCAAGGGGAGTTTGGCTTTTCTTTGTTTACACTATTTTCCAACTCTTGGAGAATCTTTTAGCATTATTGCTTGTTGCAGTACCTTAAATGTGTAACCGAGGAGGCGATGTTATACTAGCCAAGTGGCCTGATGAGACTTTGAATGGGCCTTCTCCCATTCAAATACTGGGCTAGATGCTTGAACTGTCTTGTGGGGGTTAACCTGATAGGCAAGGAGACAATTGGAAGCCTTGCTGATTTTTTGGGACCACTTAGCCTCTATTAGATCTAAACAAATCCAGATTGTTGGTACAGGGTTTACAGTGGTGATGAAAATGTTCTCATGTTCAAAGTTGCTGCTAGCTAGGTACAAGGTTGTGATTAAGGTGACATTTAAATATATCCCTCATCTCTTCAGTCATCATTTCAAAAAGGGAAAAAAATTGACACAGAGGATGCAAGCATTATAGAACATGCCCATTTATTAATACGTTTTTGGAATAGGTTTGAGCCAGGTTGATTCTGGGTTTTCTGATCCTCTTGGCTCCCCAATTTTAATTTCTTGGTACCTTTTTTCTGTTTGATGTTGGTCTAGTATGCTCCACTTACATTCTATCTTGATGATATTTTCCACTTACATGTGTTTCTATGTATGTTCAACACTGTATTCATGCCTGTCCAGCATATCCACATATATTACTAGAAAATTTTGTCCGTGACTTCCTATAATAATGTCTTTCTTTTGAGGATCAACTTCTAGATTTTCTTAAAGATATTTGATGTTCATTCTCTTTGTACTTTGCCTTTTTTAACTTGGAAATCTATTTCAGAGATATTATGAGGATGGGAATTTTGGCATAAGATTGGAAAACATCCTTGTAGTCGAGGAAGCTAACAGAGTTTGAGAAAAACGGATATTTGTCATCTGAGCATATAACATGGGTGAGATCTCCTTCTGCATGGCAGTTTCTCTCTTTTACATTATTTAAGGACTGTTGACTATAATCTTTGTTATGACTATCCTATTGTTCCACATTATAGTCATCTTTGGTTTTCTTGTTAGAACAAGATAAATTGTTTAAGACACATCATATATCCTGGATGGTAGGAAATTGTTTAAAGACACATATACATCTTGGATGGTAGTATATAGATTTCATTCAAGGAAATAGAGGTTTTCCTTTTTCCCTTTAAAACCTTTACAAGTTTTTTTTAATGGTATATTTTTTTCCTGTGTAGGCTCCTTACCAGAAAAAGTTGATGAACCTCGCAATGCTGCTCCTGATGAGATCCATTGGGTGGCTGAGTACCATTATGCCTGTAAAAAACTCTTGGCACCATATTTGAATGAGATCGAATGGTTGAAGAAAGCAACAGAGCCCATAAGAGCTATGTCTACCTTAGTTTCCTATTTGCATCTTTAAGTCTTCTTTTTCTTATTTACTTTGAAATGGACGTCCTTAATTACATCATAGTAAATGTTTCCCCATTTTCCATTACAGTGTAATATTGCTTGCCTATATAATAGAAAAGTAGAGAAACTATTTACTTCTGTACATTTTTCCCATACGGTTGCTTTGCCCCCATGATCATATGGTTTTGACAACGATGCTCTCTTGGTCCTCCCAGGATTGCTCATTAATCTATCAGAGGCCGATTAATGCATTTGAAGTAATAGACTTACAAGTTTTTTCCCCTTTTTGTCCATGTTGTCTTCCTTGAAGGCCATAGATTTTAGTCTGACAGATTTTGTGAAGCCTGGTTAGTTATGGAAACCACCTAAATCTATTTTTTCTCGTGAACTTTCTTATCTTCTAGTTTGGAATGACATGTTATCTCTTTTCTTTTATTTGTTTCCAAAAACTCAGATGTTACCTTGCCTTGCCTGGCATGTTAAACAGGTATTAAACCCTTGAGAGAGGATTATTATTGCATGTTAGAATGCCTCAGTTATTATATTCTATTTGAGGGCACAACCTTTTGGTTTAGGACTTCGGAAAATTTTCAAGGATGTCTTCTTGTTTGTGTTTATTCATGTATCCTATATGTTTGGTTTTCATTTCTTGTTATTGATTGTATTACCAAATTCAATTGTTAGCATATCTCAACCTAAAAAAGGCACCTCAACTGGTTGAGTTGGTGGATGACAGTAAGGTAGAAAACATCATTCACTAGCCCTTTTCTACTTTGTTTAGTCAGTTGGAAAATATTGTACTTTGCTTCTCTTTTAAATTGGGCAGGATATGAAGGAGCTAATGAGCTTAGCACAAGAAAAGGTTTTACTTTGATAGATGAATTTCCATCTTAAGAAAGCAGGCAATAAGAAACCCATAAACAACTTTTCTTCTGACGTGAAGATAACATTACCAGAAGTTTCTTAACCATAATCATGCAAAATACATTTTCCATGTAATGCAAGATTGTTGCTTCCATCCTCTGGCTTATTGACACTCAAGTAGCCTTTTCTCAGAATTGTCCCATTCTTGGTAAGTTTCACTGGTCATACTCCTTTTGGAAGTATACAGTTGCCAGATCATTTTATATAATTTTCTGTTACATTCCCTTGAATTTATAGATTAACTCGGTCTAATATAAGGTGCAAATTCTACTGGCAAATTGAATACCTTGAATTCTCTGAATGGAAACAGAAGGGTGCATTTAAGCATTTAGGTAATCTAAATCCAACTAGTTGATCCCTTATGGAATGTCTTGTGGTAGTGTTCAGAGGAGAGGTGATTTCCTCTGCACTGAACCATCATACCTTGGCAGCCAATTAATGCCAAAGTAATGCCTAATGGGTCCTTGGCCTCATTCCATCAGGAAGCTCCTTGATGTCTCTAGTCCACCTGTGTCAGATGGGTCTGCTCACTGTACTCTGGTTTGCCCTGTTTGGATAGAAAGGAAGGTAGCCTTTTGGGAGAGATTTGATGCTTGCTCAACATCTTCTACTCAGTCCAACGCTATGTGAAGTGAAAAAGTTGTTGAAAGAAAATCAGAAAAAATAAACAGAGGCCAACCTTGATTTGGGAAACTCCTATCTGAATCCAACTATTTAAGTTGATCTTTCTTCTTCTATTCCTGCTGGCTTCAGCCATGTACTTTAATTTGCGCAACATGTTCTATCCAATCTAAAACTGTGTGAAGTGAGGTGGAAAGAAAGACAAACCAATAAACAGAGGTCAACATTTATGTGGAGGAACTTCTCCTATCTGATTCCACAGTTTAGTTTAATTTTTCTTCTATTCCTTCTAGCTTCAGCCATGGACTTCAATTTGCTCAACATGTTCCATCCAGTCTAAAGCCATGTGAAGTGAAGTTGAAAGAAAGCCAGACCAATAAACAGACGTCAACATTTATGTGGGGTTGCTCGTTCTATCTGATTCCACTGTTCAATTTGATCTTTCTTCTATTTCTGATGGCTTCGGCCATGGAGCTTGAGGTCCAATCTCCAGAAGAAGAAGAAGAAATCTGTGCTTCTCATTTCATTATCTCGGTTGTATGGATGGAAGACCAACAGATGACATGTTTCCTGCACCAAAAAACCAGGGTTTCATGCTGATGGCCCACATCTGCATATGTTTTTCTTTCTTCCCTTCTATTTCTTGTCCAATGCATATTTTCCTAAGAATTGCCTTGCTACCTTAAGTGTTCCAATCAAGTGGTCATTGTCTTGCATATTTTTTAGCAAATTGTATGTTTTTGCTAGATAAACCCCCGTGACATGAAAAGGCATGTTTGATCAAGCTGGAAACGAGAAATGATTTTCTTGCATGTGTAGTTCTGGTTACCATTATTCTAAGTTGTAGTTTAGATTTTTTTCTTCATGGCTTACAAGTCTTTGCAAATCAGTATGTCTAGTCGATAGGCATTTGGCCCAGTTTGTCACATGGATGATACTATGATTTGGAATAAACAGTAATTTATATATCCAGCTGGCTAGCATTGATCTCAAATTAGTGAATGCAGAGTTCTAGTACAACATGTAGAATGAGTATATAATGCTGCACAAGCTAGTCTAATACTGATTAAGTAATTTACTGCTGAGTAGGCTCTGTGTTAACATACACCCTCATATTTCTGTTTGTAATGATTGAACTTGCAGGTGACTTCATTTGGCTTTACAAAGAAAGACAACAATTTGACATGTATGGCTCATTGTTAATCAACATAGGCATTAGAGAATTTTACTCTTTCTAGACATTAGAAGTATGTTATACTGTTGTGTAAAAAAAAAAGGAATTATTGAATGTTAGTGTTAAGTCAAAGCACTATGGACGTGCAAGGAGCAGAAATTTTGCTAAAGTAGTTGATTATTTTTTAGCAAAGATTATGATGTTGTTAGCCCTCCATATACACCAGGATTGTGAGGTCTCAGGTTCAGATTTCACTAGGATCATCAGCAATAGGTTGGTGTCTATAATGCCTAGACTGATTTCTGTGGAACAAGGTGCTCTTATTAAAGGGAGATATATTGTGGAAAATATAGCTCTTGCGCAAGAGATGGTTCATGAGCTTGGCAGGAAAACTAGGGGAAATAATGTAATGTTCAAACTGGATATGGCTAAGGCTTATGATCGCATGGAGTGGTCCAATTGCCCTTGTTTATTTATTATTGCTGAGGAGGCATTGAGTAGGTCTTTGAAGATGGTTTGATTGACTGGTTTGCTGGTTTACCATCATGTTCACCATCTTTTTCAAGGAACTATGGATCTTATTTCCATTCCACCTATACATGCTCTTTTATGTTCTATGTTCCATTTAGAATCTCTAAGACAAATTTGTGGGGCTTTGAACATATGGTACATGTTCCTGCCCAAATCTGACAGATATGTTTCCATGGTTTACATGAAGTACTGCAAATTGGTGCTTGTCTTATTTACAAATTTTTTTGAGTTAGTTGAGAAATATGGACTCAGAAATGTTTCTTTAAATTCTTGCAGATATTTAGTGATCTAAAAGCTCAGATTTTATCTTTACAGGTATCTTCTTTAGATGGTTTTCATTCTTATAGAATGTCATATCACCCTCTTTTTACTTTTTCATTGTGATGCTATTGTCAAAGACATCATACTTCATCCCAGATAGAGGCTGTGCAAGAGTTGGGGAAGCACATGGGCTTGATGTTATTCCAGATTGCCGTAGAAACTTAAGAAACATGAAAGGAAGAGAAATGAGATGAGGTGTGGGAAAAAAGAGAGATGGAGAGAACTTGGAGTGTCTTATTAGGTTAGATGCTCATACAAAGACTTATCCAGAATATAACTGATATATATACATGAACATATTTCAGTTTTCTTTACATTTCCTGTGATAGATTGATGATTTAATTCGTTATGCATCTTAGATTTGATTTCTTTTCCTGTTAATGACATTTGGCCAGGGATTTAATGTTACTAATAGAGATTTAGATGACTTTTTTGGCGGACCTGCTTTTCTTGCATGGGCACGTATGGCGAACTTACATGGGTATGTAACAGAGTTCAAAAATTAAGCATGTTTAGTTTCCATTACATTTTTTAAAGTTGAACTTAAGGATGTTTTCTTTGCACAAAGTTACAACATAATGTGTTTTTATTATCCCCTTGCCAGTCTAATTGTATGTTTTAAGAGTAAGCATTGTTGTTATGATTTTGCCAATTTTTATTATCCCCTTACACCAATTTTTTCTTAATCCAAACTAACCCAAGCCATTCTTATAAGCCAAACAAAACCAACCCAGGTAATTGAAAATGGATGAAACCTTCTTTTTTTTGTTTGGTTCGGATCATTTATTTTGGGGTGTTTCCTTTTGCTGTGTTTTTCTGGGGTGGCTATTGGTTGAGGGGAGCACCGCCACTGCCATGCCCAGGCTCAGGGCTTAAGGTTTCAAGGCCTTTGAAGGGGAGTCCATGCACAGTCAAATCTTTCTTTTTGACCCGCATGCACAGATCACTCTCCAAGACAGATGCATTAAATGAGACTTTGGGATCCCATAAAGGACAGGTTGACAGTGGTATCCTGGGGAGCTTCCAGCAAACTCCCCACATGGCACATACACTTTGGAAGTGTTGGGTATGGTGTTAGGACTTTTGGGTTTTTATTTTCAGGTTAAATGGGTCGGTCTGGGTTTTCAAACTTAGAATCAAACCAACCTGTTGAATTCTACCTCGTGTTGGCTGAGGTCATTGAATTCTACTTGTTGAATTCACTAAAGGAGCTCACTCAAAATTCCACATTCTCCTAGGGCTGTTCATTAATCAGGCTAACCTGATGAACCGACCTGACCTGAGCCGAAAATCTCAGTTTGGCTCAGTTTCATCTTTTCCTTTGCTCATGGCCTATCCTTTTGAAATCATTCTGGAAGCATATTTCAGTTTTGCATATTTCAGTTTGTTTTTGTTTCAGTTTTCTTTGTTTTTATTTCAGTTTTGCATATTTCAGTTGTTTTTGTTTAAGGTTTTCTTTGAAGAATTTGATAGGATTTTCTGGACAAACTTCAAGGGTATAAATTTTTTTTATATAAAGTTTCCAACATAAATATGTTTATGACAATTGTTCCACTTTGTTGTAGGCCAAGAATGATGGTAAGTGTGCTCCATCTGCACACGTGGATGTGCATATGACCAGTGCAGTTGAGGGACAGGTTGTAGATCAAGATGTAAAGTGCATTATAGATTGTGGAGATGTAAGCAAGGTATAGTCAACTTTTATTACTTTTTCAAGTTATACTTATACATGCTCAATATTTTTTATATGTTTGGATTTTTCATCAGCACAGAAATTGAAAAGGTAGTCATGGGCCGCAAAATAGGCACTGAGTACTGTGAGGTATCAATCACCAATACTCAAAGGCCAAGCACATCATTATTTGTTAAGGATCAATTTAGGAAAAGGTTGAGTGATGCTCTCGGAAGCCACATTTTATGGTTAAAGGACTATGTAAGTAGTTAAATATTTCTTCCAATTTAACATTTCTTCCTATGTCTTCAATTTGGTAACTTTTAGCCTTGTATGATCTATTTTTTCAGGTTATGGTCCATCCATGATGCTGCTTGGTTTCGACTTCATGTTGACTAACATTGCTGGACTACACACATTGACTATATGCATGAACATTGCTAGACGAACTTTTTATTTTGATATACACTGGCCCTTTTTGTCGAGACAGATTTTTTATTTTGAGATACACTTAACTTTTTTTAAAAGTAGACTTTTTATTTTGAAATACACACATGGCCTTTTTTTTTTTTTGAAGCAAACTTTTTATTTTGTATATGGAGGTCATGTGCTTGTATATGGTTGCCATGAGCCTTTACTGGAAATGCTCTCTTATATATGGACATGCTTACTTGATATACAGAGGCCATGTGTGTATGGATGCTAATATGCTTTGTTCTTTCTTGTTATGGATGCTAGATCTTATATTGTTTCAAGAAAATATGAAAACTGTGAACTGCAGGGTCAGTTGTACTTAGATGGATTTGTATATGTCTTCTTGTGTAGAATGTCACTCAAATGACATGTCAGGTGATGTCTTACCACAACTTTCTGTGAATTTAATTTTGATAAACGCACGTTCTTATCATTTTGGTCGTCTCTTCGTCTATTCATGTATAATCTTTCTGGAGAAGTGGATTCTATAGAGTGTCTGGACGCCTGTACAAACAATAGTGGTTTCTCCCATCCCAGTTCTTATCATGTGTTCTTAATTGTGTGGTTGCAATGCTGGGTGTTTCAAGCCATTGCTTTTTCTCTAGGAAAACAAAGATCCCTGTGTGCGCAGGTCGTTTGGTGCATATGGGTTTTTTAGAGCTCTGGCATATATCCATGGTATCTATATTACATGTTTACATCAGATATGGACAGATATTTATTTTATATTTGTAAAAAAAACAAACTCTACACCTACGATTTTTAATATTCATGACTAAATATCATTACTTACAATATCGTAAAACCATAAGTATATATATTGTAACATCTCAAAAAAGGTATTACTACGGTTATGAAACCATAAGTATAGATGGCAATACCTATAGTTTTTTAAAAAAATTACCTATGCTTTTTATAAGTCTTTACCTACGGTTAATATTTGTATGAATAACCAGATATATACCTACGATTATTTTTCTGTGGGTATAGTCTTTAGTCACGGGCGCATGCGTGTCGGATTCAAACCGTAGCACTTTCCGTAGGTAAAGGGTTTTACCTTCGGTTTTGTGACCTATACCTACGGTTATTATGCGAAGCTATAGGTCATTTTTTTTGTAGTGTGTGGATGATGTGCTAGGTCATTCATCTGAAAACTCCATTGAAGGTCACCCTTCTCAAGCCCTTGTTCCTACCATCCAGGGGACATCTTCTGCTGCATCTACATCTTCTTCTGTAGCAGATATATTTTCACGTTCAGTAGCATTGCAATTTATAGTTACTTTAGTGTCATAAAATCTAATCATTTTGTTTATGTATATATCTTTACATAGAGACATCGTACGTTGTTGTCACGTCCCAATAGCAGCGAAAAATATCGGGTTGCGACGGATAATAGTAAAAGAGCAACTTACTTAATTATGCGGTTACAGTTTCTCAGCGCACTTCCAGCCACATCACTATACTTAAAAGTTTCCTGAAAAATGTTAGTGAAATAGAATGAGCATAAAAATGTCTAGTAGGTTGCCCTCTAGAAAAATTTCAAAACACAATTAACAAGTAACAATTCTAGTTAATGATTAACAACAGTAATAATAATATGCCAATATTCACACATACAGTAGTCATCATGTATGTGATTACATGAAAAACCCACACACGTAATCACACGAGATGGTCTTAAAAATAGCACACAATTGTACTAGAGGGTAACACACACTTAAGGATACAAGAAAGGATAGCACACATGTTCTAGAAAAGATTAGCATGCATGTAATTACATGAAAGAACCACGCATGTAATTACATGAGAATAGCATGCACTTGCATGAGAGGAAAACACGCATGTATTGGAAAGTGGTCAACACGTATGTAATTACATGAAAGGGATCACACATGTAACTACATAAGAATGAAGAAGATGATACGACAAGCATGCATGTAATTACATGAAGAGTCACGTAGGTAATTACATGAAAATGAATTGACAAAAATAACTCGCACCTGCACAAAATGGAGTAGCAAGCACCTAGAATGCTTGTGACCAGGTCGTCATCTGCCATTTGGGATCGGTGGGAACACTAACTTTTCCCTGGACTAGATCAGAACCCAATAACTAGTATTGGTCGGTGTAACATGATTGTGGACTACCATTGAGCACGTGGTCATTCGAGGAGTCAAGATAAATGACAAGAGAAGAACATCTACCAATCTGAGAGGAATAACCCACACCCACACAAAATGGAGTAGCAAGCATCTAGAATGCTTATGACTAAGCCGTCATCTGCCAGTTGGGATCGGTGGGAACACGAACCTTTCCCGGGACTGAATCAGAACCCAATAACTATCATTGGTTGGTGTAACACGATTATTGAATACCATTGAGCACGTAGCTATTTGAGGCTCAGGCTGATAGCACAATATATTGAACAAACTATGACAAAATTGGTGAACTAGATTATAGGGATCAACCAACTAACTAGATGAACAAATGAACAATTAGACATCAATTAGAAGGAATTGGCTGTTCTAAGTGGATAAATCAGTCACTAGGCATGATGGTCAATCAATGAACAATCAAGCAAAGTCGGTCATCCGAAATAACCAAATCAGTCGACCAGACAGGAAATATCGGTCGACCAACCTAGCCAGTAGCTTGGTCCTGGATGTGATGAAGGATCGGTCGACTGAAATGACAAAATCAGTCGACTGATCAAGAATCGGTCCACTGGCTCAAACCAGTCAAACTGGGTTCTTATTGGGGGTAGAATCAGTCGAAGGATCGGTCGATCAAAATATAGAAATCGATCGATCGATTCCAATAAAGAATTAGAATCGTACGGTCACAAATCGCACAGTCTAAACAGGCTTGGAAATGGAAATAGACACTCAGGAATTGTAGGGAGGGACCTACACTTTAACTATACATATTTTTCCAGATTTAATAAAACTCGTTAAATCTCTCTTTCAAATTATTTTCTCTTTTATCAGTCGAACTGGAGAGAGAATCGGTCGACCAAAATGTCCAGGTCGGTCGTCTGATTCCGATAAAAACCAAAATCCTAGAAACTTGAAACGCACGGTTTAAACATACTTGGAGTAGAAGTGAACAATCATAAAAGGTAGAGAGTAACCTACATCACAGTTAGGCGTGATTGTCGGTTGGAGATGAACTCCCTAAGCTCCTTCCCTTACTTCTTTCTCTTTCTTCAGTGCGTTGCAACCTTTGTCTCTCTCTTCTTTGCCTCTGCACCTCCTTTCTTTCTCTTCTTTCTTTCTTCTTTCTCCCTTCACAGCTCCCTACAACATCTTTCTCTTTCTTTGGCTTGGTGGTGTTTTGAGGGAGGAGGATGAGTGGCAGTGGTGTGATGGTGAATAGAAGAAGAACAAGAAGAAGGAGAAGAAGTAGCAGGGAGTAGAAGAAATGGACGAAGTAGCAGAAGAAGAAAAAGCAGGAAGAAGAAGAAGAAGAAAAATGGCAGGGGGGTATATATGTGGAGGATGATCCTTATCATCTCACAACCATCCTTGTATAAGGATCACAAAACATCCAACATATATGTTGCCTTCTGCTAAAGTAAGTAAGCTTACGTAACAAGGTTTACGTAAATCGGTAGAAATTCAAGTTAGGTTTATTTAGGTCAATAATTTTCTATCTAGATGACATCCAATTAAGTTGAAATTTCAAACGCAATCTAATTGAAATATAATTCAAATTATGGGGATTTTAGTTTAATTATTCGGATTAGTTTTTTGTCGAGTGAAAATTACTCCAAAAATCATTAAGTCGACTTAATCTTGTTATCCGCACATCAGTAAGTTAGGATATTTATATTTTTAGGATCAGTATATATTTTTAGTAATTATAATGTTGTTAGATTTTACTTTCGTTATCGAATTCCGATGACGCCCTATCGAGGTGTGCACATCTAAAGATAGTATCAGAATCACATTAATTTTGTGAAAAGATTCTAGATTCAAATGTAATCATGTTCTTGTATCTTTTATGATAATCAATATCTTTATCTAAAATTCAATATCTTATTATTATTTAAATTCTGAGTGTTACAGTCATGGGGTTGGGGGACCGGTCGCCGGGGTCCTTCTAAAGGTGCCATAGAGAGGAGGATAGAGTCTAGGAATAAGTGGAATGTGAGAGTGCTTGGTGGATATGGCGTAAGTGAGCAACCGTATGGGATTTGTCATTAGACTGTATTGAAAAATATGGCAAAATGTTTTTTCAAAACTTCCAGAAGAGACAAAGAATGTGATATTTAGAGATCTTGAGGTAAGAATTTAAATATTTAAAGTGGATATTTTCTATTTGTGAGATATTTAAATTGGATTGGTAATATATGTGTAGATGTTGCACCGATGGGACTGGACTCCTCACACGGATAAAGAAATGTTACACCATACGACAGCCATGCACAAAGGTTGGCGTGAGATGTTGAAGTCGAAAGTAAGTCATTTTTAAAAGTAATATTTGATTTTTTTTTGTATCTTGATAATGAATATTTTGTTAACTTTGTAATTGTCATTTCGTAGCATTATAAGGGCAAGACTTTTGAGGATGCTCTTACATCTATTCCAGCTGGTGTACATCTGTCAGATTGGTGGACAATGTGTGAAAAATGGAACACAAGGGAGGAGCAAGTAAAATAATATGTTTTAATTACATATAGCACTACAAGAAAAAAAGATATAGCGATCGAATTCACGACTGATTTATTTGGTCGCAAGACGATAGCTAATAGCAACCAAATAGCGACCGATTAAATCGGTCACACATCTGAGACCCATCTTACGACTAATTTTATTTCGGTCGCTCGCTAATGCTCTACTTTTTCCCCGCGACCAACTTTTCCCTCCCGTGTTTACCGCGACCAACTTTTCCTTCCCATCTTTCCCTCTCATCTCTGCTGCAACCAACTTCGTAGGACGTCGCTGTCGCCGCCTGCTGCCATCGCTGCCGCTTGCTGCCATCGCAGTCGCCTCCTCCACCCTCCATCCCCTGTCCCTATCCCCGCCACCATCCCCCACCCCCTGCCATGTGTGTGAGTGTGTGTGTGTGTGTTTGGTGGGTGGGGGGGGGGGGGGGGAGGAAGGAAATGGATTCTCGAAGAAACAGTGATGTGCTTGTTGGAGGAATGAATTTGAGTTTTACAATTTGCTTAGTCCATGCTATTTGTTTTAAGGATTATGTAATCAGATCATTAATTGATCCTGTCAACAATTAATTTATTTGTTTTTAGGATACATTAATTCCAACAGTCTATCATCAACCATATGATTCCTTGAGCTAAGCAGCTCCTTGAAAAAGACTTTAGCATGCCTTCTAAGAGCAGCCTAATCTGAGCACCAGCTGTTAGACTCTCCCACCCTCAGTCTATGTATAAATCCTTTTCTTCTATTGCATTGCACAACATCATGATAGAAAGATGTATTTCATGTCCCCACTTTCCACCCAGTCAATTCTTGCTTTCCAATTCCAAAAAGATGTTCTTGTACAGAATGTTTCTAAGTATACTCCCAACAAGAGGTATAAAACACGCTAGAGAACCCATCAGGTCCTGAGGCACTGGAGTCCTTAAGTGACCACACCGCCTTCCTAATCTCTTCGTCATCAGGTTGGGCACATATCATTCTATTCTGGTCTTCAGAAATCAAGGATGTGATACATTAATCCTAAAACAATTGATCCTGTCAACATCCAAAAGGATATGGGGATTATGTAATTAGATCATTGTTGGTTGATGTTTAAGTCGATCAATGCCGATTTAACTCGTTGATAGACCTGTTATTTCTTAGTTGACGAATCGAAGTGATAGCACATCTCAAATTCCCCCCTCCCAGGCATCTTCACCTTGGCATGTGATCTCCTAATCTCTATGTTAAGGTAGAGCCATCTAAGGTTTAAAGGTGTGTTGACACCTTTCAGCCCCATCCCCATAGAGGACGACTTGTTCTCACCTTTTAGCATCAATGCATAGCAACTTGCACTCACAAGAAAAAGGCAGCATCGTGAAATGAGAATGAGCCCTCTCTATGCCTAAAATTGATATCAATTGCTCTCAGAAAAAGGCTTCAATTAAGGCATGAAGAAAGTGTCTGTCTTTCTTGTGGATCCTCCATCAGCAGAAGGAAAGCAAAAAATGGTTTTAGCATAAGAAAGAGCAAGTTTCTTATCTTGTGGTAGATTAGTCTTGGAAGGAAATAAGCCTTACTTTGCTCACTTCCTTCTATGTGAATGTTCTAGCTATGCTGTTGCTAGTGAGTCAGAAGGTAAATATCTCATTTCCTTAGCCAGTGGTGTCCATTAAGTTATTCTTTGGCATGTAATATGTGAAAGAACAGTATATGGCAGGATCCTAAAAATGAGAAGAGTGGATTCCCTAGAATAAGTCCAGTTAGATTGTACTCAGTTGATCAGCTGTTTGCGACAGATTCTGCGACCGATAAAAATCGGTCGCATAATAGCGACTGATAAAGTCGGTTTCTGATCGGTTGCAATTCGGTCGCTAAGCCCTCTTGCGACCGATCAACGACCGATTATGTCGGTCTCTATCGGCATTTTTTCTTGTAGTGTGTACTTATGATCTTTTGCTTGATATTTCATCAAATATATGTATTGTCTTCTTCTTTATAGGATATTGTTGAGCGAAAAAGGAAGAATCGCACCCATTAGAAGATGACATATCGGCGGGGGCGTACAAGCATATATCTATTAAAAGATGATTTTGTAAGTTTTTTATTTTAATGAATATAATTTTAATACTCTTTATTGATTATTTTTTCTTACTCGATAATTATACAATTAATTTTAATATGTGAAGACTTATAAGCGTGAGCCCGATCACATGGAGATTTTTAGGATGGGTAGATGTAAAGACTTCCCTAATGGTACCCAGCGGTGGGTTGATGATGAAAGCAACGATTGTTTTGTAAGTATATCTGTCTTTTATAAAATATTTTTAATAAATTAAATTATAATTGAATATTTTTTGTGTTAATGAAATATTTTTTTATGTAGGAGAGGATGACCCAGATGATGACTCTTTCTCTTCAGAGTGATGATGTCGCTCATGTTTCAGCCGAGGATGCCTTCATAACTGTCATGGGACGAGACAGGCCTGACCGTGTTCGTTGCGCGGGTAAGGCTGAGACGCTCGGCAGTTGGTACAAGAGAAGAGAGGGATCGAGCTCCTCATACGGCTACCACACTTAGTTGCAACAGTTGTAGGATCAAAACAAAAAGATGGAGGAGGTGTGTGCAGAGAGGAGCAAGGATCGCCAGGAGTTAGAGGATATGCGCTGTCAGATGTTAGAGATACGAGCCCTCATACAGCGATTTGTTGGTCAGCTATCACATGTGCCTCCTCCAGCGCCTAAGGGGAGTGATGTGTCTGCTGATAATTATGATGATGATTATTATATTGTTATAGTTTGTAAGATACTTTGTATTTCTTTTGGACGATTTGTTTATGATATGTTTATTTTCAGATAGTTTGTGTGTGCATGGTATCATTTGTAAAAGATGATTTCTACATAAAGTTGTATTAAACAAGTGGTAAGTGTAATATTTAAATAATTTTTTTAAACAAAAATACAACATATGTAGACGGCTATAAAACCGTCTACATAATATTTTATAGACAGCAAATAAAGTCGTCTATATAAGGATATGTAGTACATAAACTTATGTAGACAGCTGCCTTAGCCGTCTACATATCTTTATGTAGACGATAATTTTAAAACCATCTACATAAACTTATGTACGCCGTACTTACCCATCTACATAATTTTTTGTAGATGGCATGCAAATCAATTCAACCTCCCTCCTTGATTTGTCATTTCTTCTTGCCATCACTACCATAGGTTCCTATATACTTCCACTACCAACACAACATAAGAGTTATGAACAGGCACTGAAGGCCACAAGGGAGACTGAGCCGTTTCCCTATGAAGGCTGGAGGCATTATGACGGTCATCAATATTAGGAACTGATAAAACAGGAAAAACTTGAGGAGCATCCCTAATTCCTCACCACCTTCTGACGATGAATAAGATCTTCTACTGTAATCGACTATTGGGCTATGTGATGTTCATGAATTGGATATCTGCATCGGTATAGGATTTAGATCTAGCAGTATATTTTTCTTGCAGGCTTCCTCCGCATGACTCAAACGACAACAAGTAGCGCAAAAAAAAAGGCAAATCTAGGAATAGGATTGGCTGCCAAGCACATCTCCACGGGACCCAATCTAAATGAGACTTGAAGCTGGGAGGCTTTGAGATGTCCAACTCCACACAATTTCTAATTTCCTAGCCGTCATGGTGTTTGAAAGAAGCAAAGCGGTGACATCAATTTTGAAGACTGGACTGCTATTCTCAATAATAGAACACAATAAAGGCCCTTGATACAAGTTGCATAGAAATTAGATCCCTTAACAGCGATTCCCTTAACAGCAATTCCATGTCGTCTCGGTTTTACAATCACAGGAGAACGTGCTTTGGTTCAAGCGCACTGAGGATAAAATCAAAGTATGATAAGCTATCAATTATCCGGTGGAATTCGGCCAACCATAAGATATGGAGGTGAGAGGCGGCTTTGAGCAAGAACCGTGATACTCTCTCTCTCTAGATCTTTCTCCACAGAGAGAGATAGACTGTGGAGAGAGATAGACTGTGGAGAGAGAGAGAGAGAGAGAGAGAGGCGATTAAAGCAAAAGCATGTTGAAATTTGATATTGCCGGGCCGCCGCGACCAACTCCGAACACTACGCAATTAATGGTCCCCTGCCTCTGCCTTAGGGGAAAAAAATGGAATAATGCTCTTTGGAAGGGTATCTTCTAAAGACAGCGAATTTCTTATCTACAGCCTTCATTTTAATTAAAAGCGACACTTCCGTATTCCCCTTTGGAGTAGTCCCGAATCCCGATCATATATTGAATAGTTTGTATGTATGTCCATGTGTGAATACTCTATATATTGAAACTTTATGCTGAAAGATTCAAATCCAATTTTAATTTGATAAAAATATGTTTTCAGGTAATTAACCATATGCATATAACTAGAAATGTGGTCGACGCGGCTGTTAAAATAGTTTTCCATTAAATGGAGATAATGGAAATATGCATAATTTGTGTGTGGTGCAATCTCCGCATTTGTTCATCATTATTTTTCCTATGATATACCTAGAAATTTTGAGTAATCTCTCAAGTGTTCTCCGTAACTAAGACATTACTTTATCTAATTTTCTACAAATATCTGTCTCCACTCCAAACATATGTATTGAGTGAGGTCTATATGATGTGACATTCAACGAGTCTCATTCATATGTGTTTAAGTAGATAGTATTTATCTATTTCAACGTGTGCATGCAAGAAATATTTCTCTTCAAATTAAGAGGTGTTGGGAGTTAAATTTCCTTCACCCTGTTAACCACGAGTCGCAATGAGGTTTAGGCCCTAAAGCGAGCCTCCTCTACCACTTAACGTTGGAAAGGGGTTTGAATGCAAAACTTCTCCTATACACATAATATATAGTAGCTACCTATAGGAAGGTCAAATAATTAATTCAACATCGTCATTACATTCATTGCATGTTTAGGGCTGCAAATGGATTAGGTTCAGAACCGGAAACACAGATTTCAATTCCGATTTCGATAATCGAAATATGGTTCCGATTTCGATTCCGATAAAATCGTAATGGTTAATTCTGATTCCGTTCCGATTCCAATAACATTACCGGAACCAAAATTTCGATAAACTAAGGTGCTTACCATAATTTTACCTTTTGAGTTTATGATAATTTATCGGAATAATCAATGCAATTTCAGTTTCGATTATTTTTTCAATTCCGATTCCGATTTCGATAGCTTATCGGAATATCCGATATCGATTTCAAAACCGATAATTTTTATCGAAATATCAGAATATCGGATTCCGTTTACACCTCTAGTTGGCATCATGTTTTCTTCTCATCAACAAGAGATGGGAAAATGATGAACACCCTTGCTAGAAATGTGGTTAATTTGTGTCTTTACTTATGTAAGTACCTACATGTATATATTTATAACCTGGAAATTATAAGAGAGTAGTACGTACGTAGTACTGTTCTACGTACGAGACTACATGCATGAATATATTAATACCGTACGTGCATACGGGTCGAGACATTGTTAGAGAAACCCACAACGCCCCTCTATTTTTTGGTGATAAAGTCAAAAGCCATGTTCAGACTATGGTATTCCGAACAAGAGATAAGACGTATTAATGCCATGCTAGCTGCTGATCGAAGCCTGCAGACTTCGTGTTAGGTCCCCGGTCAGAGGCCATGACGATCCTCACACACGCCATTGGGGGAGGGTGTAGAATAATTGTGATGATGACTGACCCGGGAAAAAAAAGCCGAAGCGCGCGGCAGCCGCCTCCCACCACTATTCATCTCTCATCCAAGTGGGTGAATGATTAAACATATATATATATATATATATATATATATATATATATTATTCTTAGGCCTAATGGTCAGAGGTCATTGTGCATGTGTGCGTAGCCCTACGCAACTAGTGATCAAACTCTGGCCATGCCCATCCACATTACGTGATGTCCACTCCACCGCTTACATTTCGCATAAAGAAACAAGGATGGATCGAATCGAACGAGGAGTAGTTCGAGTTTAGGCATCATTTGGTAATAATTTTGAATAACATATTTTAATTATTTAATCATAAAAAATATTTTTTTTGTCTCTAATTATCAAATAAGTAAAATAATTTTACATTGTGTAAAAAAAAAATTTAAGAGAGAGGAGAGAGGTAGAGAGAAAAAATATATAATAATGATGTATTAAATTTTAGATTTTTAAAAACTGATGTAAGAGAATTTCTTAAGAGATTTAAAATTTCAAAAAAAATGAAATCTCTAAACATGTTACCAAACGATGCCGAGCCGTCTAGGTTACTGTCTTCTCTATATAAAGAAGGGTTATGGGTTGCCTTGTGTCGTATCACTGAGAGACTTGGAGGAGGGTCTCAAACCTTGAGAAATCCTTCCTCATCGGATATTAGCGTCCATATATGGCTAGTCGCGTCTATCCAGAGGTGATGGTTGCCGTAGCACTGCTCTTCGGCACACTACTGGCAACCCCAGCACCAGCAGGTTCTCTCTCTCTCTCTCTCTCTCTCTCTCTCTCTCTCTCTCTCTAAATGGCCATAGCCCCTCGATTCCACAACACTATATGGATATATATATATACGGATTTTAATTAACGAGGAACCAGCCCAAAGAGGTGCATGATCTGTAATCCAATCTCTTCATTGGTGTTTCCGGTAGATCGGATAATTAACCAGCCTCTGCACCATAGTGAAATAATTCTAAATTTGAATTTTGCAATCTGTGGTGGACCAACTGATATGTGAGGAGGTTTGCATCCGCTGCTCTGTGCCCACCCCCCCTAGGGTTGAGATCGAGTTCCAAGCTAAGAGTTGCATCCGCTTTCCTTATTATCGTAGGTTAGTGGGGATAACTTATTAAGGGAAACCATTTTGTAACACTAGTTATTTAGGTACACTAAAATGATGTTACGTAATGGAAAATAGTTTAGTAACACCAAATGATAACACATTAAAGTAACACACCAATTAAAGTGCACCACAATCTCATTATTTATGAGATTTTTTAACTTTTTATTTAAATTACTGATGTGACACAATGTTAATAGTGATGTTACCAAATGATATTACCAAATAGTGTTACAAAATTGTTTCTCTTACGTAATTATAGGGAGAAAGTAAAAAATACCTCATAAATGAAGGGATTGTGGTGCATTTAATTTAATTGATGTGTTGAAAATTTTGTTACTAAATAATGTTATTAAACTATTTTCCATTTATTAATAACAAGTTATGAGAGTTCTATGTCTACCTATTATCCCCGGTAGTGTGTGTGCCGCCAAACTTCCATTTATTAAGAGATTGTGGTGCATCGATCGTGTGTGTGTGTGCACCTTGTGTGCTACCAGTAGTTAGCGTGTAAGATCGGTACACTGCCGTCAGTGGTCAATAATAATGTGCGATGTGCACCTATAATAAATATTTTTCATAAAATCAAATTAATGCATGTCCCCTAACACATAGAGTGAAATACATTTGTTAAGTATTACTTGTTGAATACTTTGGAGTGAAATACTTTTCTTACATCCTAAATCTTTGTATTGATCCACATGAAACAAAAAGTCTTGAAAAACGTCGTCGCTGAAGCCTCGAGTCATGACTTCTTCTTTTGTTGTTTTGTACTTATTTATATAATTATATTATATATACGGTGGCAACAACTATGTACTCATATATTCATATATGCATATGGATGTCTCTCTCTCTCTCTCGTCTAGCAAATTAAAAGAGATGAACTCTGTTGGGTCGATCGATTATAATTTTTGTCTAAAAATATGAAGTCTCGAATTTGATTTGAGGGAGGCAATATGATTTATTTGATTTGCATATAATTTTTGAAGTGTGTAGGCTTAAGATTATCTTAGTTAAATGGAGTAAAGATAATACAAATATAAGAAAAGGAGAGGTTATAAGTCAGGTCCTGATTTTGAGATTCACGAGCAACAATTTTTTAACCCATAAAATCATACATGACAGATTCGTCGTTACCAAAAATTATAATATGCAGCAAAAGAAACGTTCTTAAGGCGAAATTAAGGGAAATCAAAACCCTACGCATTTTCTTGGGCACGTGCATGAGGACTTTGACATCCTCTCACTTTAATTATCTCAGTTTAGAAATAAAGGATGAATTATTCTCACTCATACTTCCGTAGGATACTCTCCTATCCTTCCATCTAAAATATTTATATTTGAGAAATATTTATTACAAGAGTATTTTTAAGAAAAATAATTTAATTATTTGGTAACATATTAAAATAACACACCAATTAAAATATACCACAATCTCTTCATTTATGATGTGTTTTTAACTTTTTTATTTCAATTACTGATGTTATTTTAATGTGTTATCAAATGATGTTACAAAATTATTTCTCTTTACAATCCATATCCAAATCAACGTATAATTATAAGAATACTTATTTATTAGTTAAAGTTTGATGGCAAAATTTAACCTGGACGCTGGCTGCCAACTTCTATTGTCTATTCCTAACGGTTGACTTGTTGATCACTGTTTCTAACTCTGTTCATTCCTGTCCCAAAAAAACTCTTTGTTTGCCGGCCGGCATCTAGATGCCAAGGTGGGAGTGTGCTATGGGATGCTGGGAAACAACCTCCCGCCTCCGACCCAGGTGGTGGCGATGTACCGGCAGCACGGCGTCGGCCTCATGAGGCTCTACTATCCGCACACGCCGGCCCTGCAGGCGCTGCGCGGCTCCAACATCGGCCTCATCCTTGACGTCCCCCGCGAGGACATCCAGAGGCTCGCCTCCAGCGCCTCCGCCGCCGCCGACTGGGTCAACCGCAACGTCCGCGCCTACTGGCCGGCCGTCAAGCTCCGCTACATCGGCGTGGGCAACGAGCTCATCCCGGACGCCGGTGAGGCCAGGTCCATCCTCCCCGCCATGCGCAACGTCCACGCCGCCATCTCCGCCGCCGGCCTCCAGAAAAGCATCAAGGTGTCCACGGTTGTCCACAGCGCAGTGCTGGGCAAGTCTTACCCGCCCTCGGCCTCGGAGTTCAGCGGCGCAGCGCAGGCGATCCTGAGGCCTATCGTGCAGTTCCTGGCCAGCACCGGGGCGCCGCTGCTGGCCAACATCTACCCCTACTTCGCCCACATCTACAACCCCAGGGACATCTCCCTGGCCTACGCCCAGTTCACGGCGCCCGGGCCGCTCGTCCACGACGGGCCCTACGCCTACCAGAACCTGTTCGACGCCATGGTGGACGGCATGTACGCCGCCCTGGAGAAGGTCGGAGGTGCCAGGGTGAGCATCGTAGTGTCGGAGAGCGGCTGGCCCTCCGCCGGCGGAGCGGCGGCCTCCGTCGCCAACGCCCGGACGTACAACCAGAACCTCATCCGGCACGTGGCGCGGGGGACGCCGAGGAGGCCCGGGAAGGCCCTCGAGACGTACGTGTTCGCGATGTTCAACGAGAACCAGAAGACGGGAGCGGAGACCGAGAAGCACTTCGGTCTCTTCTACCCCAACAAGCAGCCGGTCTACCCGATCAGCTTCAAGAGCATCCAGCAGGACGAAGCTGACGGCGAAGGTCCTGTTTACACGATCATCAGCTCTGACTCAGAGGTCTTCCGGCAGCTGGACGACCCCGAAGAGCGTCCTGAAGTCTACCCTGTCGGCTCCGACTCCGAAGGCTTCCAGCTGGATGGTCCCGACGAGCCTGCTGTCTTCCCAATCACCTCCGACAGCGTCCAGGAAGCGGTCGCCGCCGAGTGAGAGGCCTATATATGGACCAGATGTAGTCACATAGAATAAGAGCGTAAGAGAAGCTCAACTCTGCTGCTGGAGCAGTTTTCCCTGGTTCACAAACCCACGTACGTACGCACTTGTATGCATGAAAAGGAACCGACATGACAAGACCACCGTTGCTCGGAAAACTAGTTAACTTAGATATTATGTCTTATTAACAACTTAACATGTGATGGTTGTCGATGGATAGAGTTTTACATGTTCGGTCCAACTCGAGCGGCGAAGTCAGCTTCTTACAATTTTCAATCAGCGCGTGGAAACCCACATAATTAAGAAGGGAAATGCTTTGGTCCTGCAGTGCCGGGAGCAAAGTTGAGTTGGGGGGGGGGGGGGGCGTGGAAACCCACATAATTAGGAAGGGAAATGTTTTGCTCCCGCAGTGCCGGGAGCAAAGCTGAGCTGCCCCCCCCCCCCGCACGCACGCCGCGTGGAGAGGGCGGCCCCCTAACATTAAATGTTGGATTTTATTTTGTTTTTTTTTCTGTGTATTATTTGTGCACATAAATGATGTATTTGTGTGCATAAATACATCATTTGTACAAATATATCATTTGTGTATATAAATTGTAAAAAAAAAAACAACATTTATTGTTGGGGGGCCCGCCCCCCTCCACGAGACGTGAGTGTGGAGGGGCACGGCCCCTCCAGCTCACGCTGGGCTCCCGGCATGTCGGGGCCGGGAGCCTAGCATTACTCAATTAGGAATTCCCACTTTACATCTTAATGTTAACTTGTTTGTAGCTCTTCAAGGCACGGTTTGCCAGACAGTGCCAAGGACATCATGAGTCTTGGCACGGCCGGCACACCTCCCCCCCCCCCCCCCCCCCCCCACATTTAACATTTTCCCATCTTCCTACTCTGGGCACTCTCATTGCACTTTTCCTTCCCCTCCCTGCACATCTGGCACCCCCTCCCCTATTTCCTGCACCCTCCTTCGACATCCACCTTCTTGCCGCATCCGGCAACCCCCCCCCCCCCCCCCCCCCCCATCTAGCGCAACCCTTCCACCATTTCCCCATCACGTCCGAAGCAATGACTGATAGAGGGAGGGAGTGGAGGGGACAGAGGTGATGGCATGAGAGAGATGGCGCGAGGGGAGTGGGGCAGTAGGGGCGATGGTGAGAGAGAGAGAGAGAGGGGAGTGCCATAGGTGGAGGGGGGTGGGGGTATGTGTAGCAGGGAGGGGAGGGGGAAGCGAGCACGTGGAGCGGTGGCAGAGGGAGGGAGGGGGGGATACAAGGTTGGGGGGGGGGGGTGCCGGGGAGTGGGGGACGGTGCTGCCAGCATTGGGGATGGCAGGGAGTGCCGAACATGGAGGTAGAGTGTAACGACCCAAGAATCCGATACCTGGAACCCTCCAAGTACCTGACCCTTGAGCCGCCACCCACGGATCCGAAGACCCGGAAGGGTTAGAAATATGTCTAGTGAGATGTACAACAGGTTACAATAGCTAAACAATAAAAAGAAATACAACAGCGGAAGAAAGAATACACACAATGTCCCAGATAATAATTCAAGTACAAATAAAGAAAGTACTAACCACAACTAACGCTGCTGACCACAAGCGGCACGACGCAGATCGTCCGAACACGAACATCGGCTCCCACGAACTCAACCCTGGAAGGAAGTAAGGGGGGAATGAGCTTCGCGAACGAAGCCCAGCAGGGAACCCAACCCTCACGGTTCGACAGTGGAAACAAGAACAACACAACTAAACTAGGCAGGAAGAATAATGCTACTAAAGAAAACAAACTAGCTACACCAAGCGGAAGGGCGGCGGTAACTCAAGCAACGAGTCTACTAACTAAGCAGGTGATATATTAAGATAATAACACAACTGAGCGACACTAAAATAAATGAACGGAAATGCACACCGATCCACAAGTAACGCTAACATGGCACAGCACACAGTCTCAACCTCGGTAAACGTGCTCCGAGCACGCCACACAACTACACAAGCAGACAACAAAACCCTCGTCTGGACAAAGCCACAACCCAGCACGAGCAGACGGTAAAACCCTCGTCTGGACAACACACACTAGCCACAACCCAGCCTCCACTAGTCAGTGGTCAGCTGCGCCCACCGGCGTCTTACCACTCGACCACGAGTCCAGGTCTCCCCTCCCGTCGGAGTGAGACGCGTGGACAAACACAACCACAAGCCGTAGTCTGGCCGGACTACGGTCCCACGCCTGTCCTCCCGACACGGCTCCGGAACCGTGTAAGGCGAGGCAGTGAGAACAGACTAGCTGGCCCGCACCGCGACACTCCAAACTCCGCGGGACCTGGACCAACTAAGTGAGCTCAAGAAACGACTCAACGCTGCTGTCCAACACCGTTTTCCCCTTCGTCCGGAGAAACACTCGACGAACGCACTCATGGCTCGGAGACCACCCTCAACGGGCCCACGAGGATGGGGGTCCCGGGGAACGGTAACAACCCAAACGCGCACCGTGCGCTGGGACAAGCCCTCAAGTGCCACAGCACTGGGCGAAGACTAGTAAGGCGCAGTGCTAGGGAGTCAGCACAAGCGTCACGAGTACAGAACAGAAACTCGATGCGGAAACGGATTCGCTAAAGTATATTATTGATAGTCAACCACGAAAAGCTAATATTGCCACTCCGGACAGTCGGTCGGCCCTCGGAACTCACCCCACGGGTGCCGGAAACCCCAGCGCAACTGTCCGGGTCAAAAGGTCAAATGGCCCCAACGACCCAGTCGGAGCCGACTCGGGCGGGCCCAGAAATCGAGGAACCAAGCATAGCGACTCAAAGAGCATAAATTACCACCCCGGACAGTCTGTCGGCCCTCGGAACTCACCCCACGGGTGCCGGAAACCCCAACGCGACTGTCCGGGTCAAATGGTCAAATGGCCCGGTCGGAGCCGACCCGGGCGGGCTCGAAAAACGAGAAAAAGGTACGACGGTCATCAATCCCGGGCTGGCCCACCAGCACAGCCGGAGCGTCGACACATGGAAAATGCCGCGAAAACGGCGTAAAAAACACGCGAAACGGAGCTCAAAAGTGCCACACAAGGGTCTGCCGGCACAATGTGCCGCAGGGGAGCCCCAGGGCAGCGCCCAGTGCAGTGCGCCAGGGGGTAGGGCGCAGTGCGCCGCCCAGATCCCAGCCGGATCTGGGCGCACTGCGCCGGACTTCTTCTTCCTCTCGTTTCTTCTGCAACGCAGGGGAGGAGAGGGGAAGGAGGAGGGGAGGGGGCGGCCGGTCGGCCAGCGCCGGCGCCGCCGGCAGGGGGGGCGGTCGCCGGACGGTGCAACCGCCGCCGGCGGTCTCCCTTCGCCGGAAATGCTCCGGCCCGGAGCAACCCACAGAAGAGAGAGAAAGGGAGAGAGAGAGTGACGGGAGCAGGGAGAGAGGGGGGGACACGGCAGCGCACAGTAGGGGGACGGGGAGGTCCGGTCGACGCCGGAGAGGAAGAGGGGGGTCCCTACCAACGGTGGTAGGACCCGCCGGCGGCGACCCCAAGCAGCGGCGGTGGCGAGCTCCACAGGCGGCGGCGGCGACGTCGACGCGGCAGCCCCCGCGCACGGCGTCCTCCGTGTGCGGCTCCGGGTGGCGGTGGCGCGGCGATGGCTTCCTCCTCCGGTGGCGCACAGAGCGACAGAGAGAGAGAGAGAGAGAGAGCAGACGGAGAGACGCAGAGAGAGCGAGAGAACAGAGGGGGGCGAGAGAGAGGGAGGTGGTGGCTTGCGGGAGGGGAAAGAAGAAGAAGGGAAGGAGGGGGGGGTTTCCCTTCCGAAAAAGGGCCAGCAGGCCCCTTTCGGAGCCTCTGCACACATGGTGCAGGGGGGAAAGGGGGGGACCACTCCCCCTCCCCTCCCAGTCCTCACATCCTACCCCACTTAAAACAATTTCGCCCTCGAAATTATAAAAACAAAGCCGAAGTACGGAAGTAAGCAGGGGCAGGAACAACTCACTCGAATTGATCTGACAACTCGAGGGAAAAGAACACGACAAGAAACAGCCAGCGCAAAGAAGGCCACTAAGTCTCACCACGACTTCCTAGTGGCCACAACAGCGACACAGCCACGCGTGGAGTGCTCAACTAGGCAAGCGACAGCCCACGCAGCACACCCTAGACGGGGATGGAGCACTCGATCAAATGCTGACAACTCCACGAGCGTGGCACGCACCAACCAACCGAACACGAACGGAACCATTAGTCGAAAACCACGTGGCTGAAGTCCTCAACAGACCTTGCTGCTAAAATCAATCCAGTCAGCAACCCACTTCTGCCACCAGCCGAACCTGACAGAAACCACAGTGACTGGTGACAACTCGGAAGAAGACCTACGAGACAACCACATGGCTCAGAGGAATGGCCTCACGCAGCCAGCGACAGCTAGTATCGGCCACACAGCCAAATGGATGTCTCGTAAAGGAAAACCAGAGTCTAAGCGGAACAGAGACGTGGAAAACCCCTCAACACGTGGAACGACATCCACAACACCACTCGGTCTCACCCAGACCTTCCTCGTGGTCCGACAAGGACACCAAACGAATGTGGAGTCACAGGAAAACCAAAAGCAGAACACGCTCCACAAGCACAACCTACACAACGACAAGGTCGAAAAGACGTCTAAGGTTTGGTCAGAACCAAGCAACCCAAGACGTCAGTGACTCACACGGTCAAGCACCAGGAAGCCGATAGGCCTCACTGCCACCACGAACATAGACAGGAGTCCCGCCATCGGCTTCCGGGCTCTCCACCCGACACTCGATCGAACACACAATGGTTGGCAATGCACCCACCACGAAATGTGCAATGCCAAGAGCGAGTGCCACAAACCAACCGCAGAAAAACACTCAACCACCAGAAAAACGGGGAAAACCGCAGGTGCCAAAAGCAGCACGCTGACCCAAGTAGAACGTAAACCAACACAAGGTAGCATAACCCGACATGCACAGCGAGGGAACACCATACGCGGGCCACAACCAAAATCTAGCACACCACCACCAGGGCTACAAAACAACAAGGTAGCTACCACACTGCGATAAGGTACGACCACAAGGGATAGGCCACCACACGCGCCCCAGAGGTGGGACACTCAACGCCTCGAGCACCTCACAAATCGCAAAACAGCGCACAAACTCGGGGTTAGCGCACACGAGCACAAGTACACGGCGCAACCACAAGCAACAGAACCACCAGGTGTAGTGCACATGGCCGCACCAGCGGCCCCAAAACGGCACGGGGCCAACCAAAGGGACTCCCTACCAGAGACCCACCAAGAAGAGAAAATACAAGGAAGGTCACGAGCTTTGAAGAGCTCAACAAGCATGCTAGCTCTTTAGAAGCGCACCACACAAGGCATCAGCCCTACCACAACAAGTAGTGAGGGCCACACACTGAAAGGTGACAAAAGCCTCCAAGAACCGAAAGAGGCACGAAACAGAGCACATGGGAACATAACCCCAACACGAGCAAGCTAGGCGAGAGAATCGGGGCAACCCAAAGCTGATCAAGTGGAAGCATACTGTCCCACATCGACCAGTCAGGCAACATACAAGCCCTCACAACAAAACACAGAAGACCAGTAGGTTCACAAACCTACAGCGCCAAACGGAAACAACAACACGAGGGGAGCAACCCGCTCAACCCTAAAACAACTCGAGGGAAAAGACCTTCCCCAAGAAGGTCACAACAGCACGCACCACAGTACCAAGGCACAAAAGCGGAGCACCACCACCCCGAGCAACCCACAAAAATAGAGGATGAAAAAGCACAATAGGCCTCTTCCACATGCAAGAAAGGGGATCGAAACACAAAACCAGCACCTCCACAAGAAGTACCGCCAACCACATGGCCACGGCACACACCACATCACCAACTGCGAGAGAAAGTTGGGCACAGGAAAACGAAGCAAAACCATATGTGCCACGGGGACACACACAGTCCCACCAACGCACCACCAACGCAGCCAAGAAAATTGGAAACAACAGCAAGGTAACTGGCCAACACAGTAGCCAGACACACAGTCAAAGGCACCACTCCTTGACCGATAATGCCCAAATAGACTATAGCACAGACAGTCTAACCGGCAATAAAGACAGCTCATCTCCACAGAGAGAGAGCAACAACAACCAAATCAAACACTAAGCACCCATGGAAAGGACCTCCACCAAGAATGACAGAGAGTCGTCCAAGGAGAAGTCCACTGGAATAAACAAACCAAACAACCAATCCACACAGACCTTCAGAGAGAGCACATCAACAAGCAGAAGCAATACAAGACAGTCCTGGGAGAACCCTCCACCAGAATGACCAAGGCATCGTTCTGGGAGAACCCACCAGAACGCAATCAACCAACAGCACACCTCAACCCTGAGATAGCACGACAGCAACCAGAAACGAGCGCAAGGAAGTTCTGGGAGAAACCACCACCAGAACAAGCGAGGAAGAGCTCTGGGAACACCTCACCAGAACCCAAGGCCAACCAACAACGCACCTCAACCCTGAGGGCAACAAAACAGAAAAGAGCAAAAAAGAAATTCTGGGAGAAACCTCCACCAGAACAAGCAAGAAAGAGCTCTGGGAACACCTCACCAGAACCCACAACCAATTAGCACAGGGCCACCAAGCAAACACAACAAGCGACACAACACATAACAAACGACACTACAAGCACACATAGAGCAATTGCTAAGTCCGAGCAGCAGTGCCGACTCAGCGGGACACAAGGCACCCACAACTCACCGATAGGTGAGGCAACATGCCCAAGCAACTATTGCACAACACAGCCAAGAGGAAGTCACACTAGAAAAACAAAAGATCACCTTCCACCAGACTTACAAACAACAGGCCTGCACTGGCGAAGGCCACACCAAGCAAGCAGACTCCCCCAGCCATAACGAGAAACACATGCAGTCGAAAGCGCAGCCAAGGACGACCAAGAGCACCATACTGGACTTGTCTGCAACTGTCCTCCTCACAAAGAAGACCTCCACTAGCAACTCCATCATCAACAACACCAACAGCACGAACCAACTAGCAATCACGCACCACGCACGCAGCACTGCAACAACGGCAACCCTTCTACGACTGCCACTAGAATCTTGCTAAACCACAACCTACCTGTAAAACATGCTCAAGGCACAAACCTAACACTAACACACCACGAGCGGTGCTAGCAACACACTTGAACCATTTTCTGGGATAATCATAGCCATTAACCTATTGTAAATCTCAGAAGACATTTTCTCTGATACCAACTGTAACGACCCAAGAATCTGATACCCGGAACCCTCCAAGTACCTGACCCTTGAGCCGCCACCCACGGATACGAAGACCCGGAAGGGTTAGAAATATGTCTAGTGAGATGTACAACAGGTTACAATAGCTAAACAATAAAAAGAAATACAACAGCGGAAGAAAGAATACACACAATGTCCCAGATAATAATTCAAGTGCAAATAAAGAAAGTACTAACCACAACTAACGCTGCTGACCACAAGCGGCACGACGCAGACCGTCCGAACACGAACATCAGCTCCCACGAACTCAACCCTGGAAGGAAGTAAGGGGGGAATGAGCTTCGCGAACGAAGCCCAGCAGGGAACCCAACCCATCATCGGTTCGACAGCGGAAACAAGAACAACACAACTAAACTAGGCAGGAAGAACAGTGCTACTAAAGAAAACAAACTAGCTACACCAAGCGGAAGGGCGGCGGTAACTCAAGCAACGAGTCTACTAACTAAGCAGGTGATATATTAAGATAATAACACAACTGAGCGACACTAAAATAAATAAATGGAAATGCACACCGATCCACAAGTAACGCTAACATGGCACAGCACACAGTCTCAACCTCGGTGAACGTGCTCCGAGCACACCACACAACTACACAAGCAGACGACAAAACCCTCGTCTGGACAAAGCCACAACCTAGCACGAGCAGACGGTAAAACCCTCGTCTGGACAACACACACTAGCCACAACCCAGCCTCTACTAGTCAGTGGTCAGCTGCGCCCACCGGCGTCTTACCACTCGACCACGAGTCCAGGTCTCCCCTCCCGTCGGAGTGAGACGCGTGGACAAACACAACCACAAGCCGTAGTCTGGCTGGACTACGGTCCCACGCCTGTCCTCCCGACACGGGTCCGGAACCGTGTAAGGCGAGGCAGTGAGAACGGACTAGCTGGCCCGCACCGCGACACTCCAAACTCCGCGGGACCCGGACCAACTAAGTGAGCTCAACAAACGACTCAACGCCGCTGTCCAACACCGTTTTCCCCTTCGTCCGGAGAAACACTCGACGGACGCACTCGTGGCTCGGAGACCACCCTCAATGGGCCCACGAGGATGGGGGTCCCGGGGAACGGTAACAACCCAAACGCGCACCGTGCGCTGGGACAAGCCCTCAAGTGCCACAGCACTGGGCGAAGACTAGTAAGGCGCAGTGCTAGGGAGTCAGCACAAGCGTCACGAGTACAGAACAGAAACTCGATGCGGAAACGAATTCGCTAAAGTACCTGATTGATAGTCAACCACGAAAAGCTAATATTGCCACTCCGGACAGTCGGTCGGCCCTCGGAACTCACCCCACGGGTGCCGGAAACCCCAGCGCAACTGTCCGGGTCAAAAGGTCAAATGGCCCCAACGACCCAGTCGGAGCCGACTCGGGCGGGCCCAGAAATCGAGGAACCAAGCATAGTGACTCAAAGAGCATAAATTACCACCCCGGACAGTCTGTCGGCCCTCGGAACTCACCCCACGGGTGCCGGAAACCCCAACGCGACTGTTCGGGTCAAATGGTCAAATGGTCCGGTCGGAGCCGACCCGGGCGGGCTCGAAAAACGAGAAAAAAGGTACGGAGGTCATCAATCCCGGGCTGGCCCACCAGCACAGCCGGAGCGTCGACACACGGAAAACGCCGCAAAAACGGCGTAAAAACCACGCGAAACGGAGCTCAAAAGGGCCACACAAGGGTCTGCCGGCACAATGTGCCGCAGGGGAGCCCCAGGGCAGCGCCCGGCACAGTGCGCCAGGGGGCAGGGCGCAGTGCGCCGCCCAGATCCCAGCCCGATCTAGGCGCACTGCGCCGGACTTCTTCTTCCTCTCGTTTCTTCTGCAACGCAGGGGAGGAGAGGGGAAGGAGGAGGGGAGGGGGCGGCCGGTCGGCCAGCGCCGGCGCCGGCGCCGCCGGCAGGGGGGGTGGTCGCCGGACGGTGCAACCGCCGCCGGCGGTCTCCCTTCGCCGGAAAAGCTCCGGCCCAGAGCAACCCACAGAAGAGAGAGAAAGGGAGAGAGAGAGAGAGAGGGAGCAGGGAGAGAGGGGGGGAGACGACGGCGCACAGCAGGGGGACAGGGAGGTCCGGTCGACGTTGAAGAGGAAGAGGGGGGTCCTTACCAACGGCGGTTGGACCCGCCGGCGGCGACCCCAAGCAGCGGCGGTGGCGAGCTCCACAGGCGGTGGCGGCGACGACGACGCGGCGGCCCCCGCGCACGGCGTCCTCCGTGTGCGGCTCGGGTGGCGGTGGCGCGGCGACGGCTTCCTCCTCCGGCGGCGCACAGAGCGAGAGAGAGAGAGAGAGAGAGAGAGAGAGAGAGAGAGAGAGAGAGAGAGAGAGAGAGAGAGAGAGAGAGAGAGAGAGCAGACGGAGAGACCCAGAGAGAGCGAGAGAACAGAGGGGGGCGAGAGAGAGGGAGGTGGTGGCTTGCGGGAGGGGAAAGAAGAAGAAGGGAAGGAGGGGGGGGGGTTTCCCTTCCGAAAAAGGGCCAGCATGCCCCTTTCGGAGCCTCTGCACACATGGTGCAGGGGGGAAAGGGGGGACCACTCCCCCTCCCCTCCCAGTCCTCACATAGAGGGGTGAAGCAGGGAGGGGAGGGGGGGAATCGTAAGGGGGTGGCCGGGGGTGCAGCAGGGAGGGGAAGCTAGGGGTGGGGAATGGGGACGAGGAGTGCCGGAGGCAGAGAAGGAGAGGTTGCAGTAGCATGGGAGATGATTGGAACGATCTTAAATTCATAAATGGTTCAGATTTCCTTTATTTTTTATGTATCCTTATTTTTTGTTTTTTTTCGTATATACCTCTCTTACAAAATTAAATATATGAGAATTCTTCTTAAATTTATATTTATCTATATACCCCCTCTTATGGGTACAGAGTACTTTCAAACATATTATCGGAACATACCATGCCAAACACCAAAAGGATGATTGGAATATTTCATACGATTCACTTTTGTATATGTGCCCCACTTGCTACTTGCCCTAAAGTACAAGGGCAGATCCCACAACTATTGTATACTTTCCCTTTGTATATATGTCCCTACTGAAAGTAATGGTGAAAGAGTACTGTTATTGGAGATTATGGTGAGGTTTTAGGATCTCTGAAGATATTTTGTATCCATAAGAGTGGTACATGTGCAAATAAAAGTTTAAGAAATATTTTTACATAAGTAATCTTTTAAGTGGGGTATATCTACAAAAAATCTAATTTTCTAGTTGACCCAGAGTTGGTTGTACTGTACCGTGTCTCGACTCTTCGGGTCACCCCCATGTGGTGACCCACACTGATCTAGTATGGTCCAATTAGGACTGATAAGGTCTGATCCGAATCCGTTATGGTAGTTTGGTCGGACCCCCTTTCAAACCCCCTCCCCCTTAATTTTTCCCTTTCTCTTATCTCCACTTTCCCAAACCCTCTCAACACAGGTATGGTTCTTCTTCTTTCTCTCTTCCTCCTCCCTTCTCCCCTCTCACCATTTTCATGTGATTTACTTATTTTCTTTAATTTTTTTTTTCAGATTTAGGATGTAAATAGTGTAGCTTCTCCTTTGTCAACTTAAGGTTCAAGGTTTTTTGAAGGGAAGAATCTTCATCTTCAAGGTATATATCATACCCTACATATGACCAGATTCTTTTCATTTTATTTACATTTGAAAGTAATATTTAGGTAGAAGGCTTGCTTAATAGTTATTTCCAAGAAGGAAATCCATAGATCCATACTATTTTACGAATTTGTTGTCATTATCAGTCGACCAGTCTCCACATGTCGATCGACCGACATTTACATCTTCCAAAAATATATGGTATGGGAAGATTGGTCGACCGAAACACAGAGTTTGGTTGACCGATCTTCCCATGAATCGAAAATCAATGGCTCTAATGGCGGTTGGGCAAGGCTATTGCCAAATTTTCGCATCATTCAGGATTAGCTTTTAATACAGTAAATAATCTATAGTACAGACCAATGGTACAAGAGATCCAGAATCTTAGAAAGTATGTACAACCTCCCATAGAGAAGGAATGTCATGCCCCGCCAATTTAGCAGCGGAATAAATCGGGGAGGCATGAATAACGTGTATGGTAGTATAAATTGCGCATACATTCACAAATATCATAGCAACTAACGAATAATAATTGCAATAAACTCTTTATTTTATTGATGATTCATCTAAACTATTACATCAACTAATTCTGAGCCAAAACATAGGGCTCAATAACGCCACTACAGGAAAGAAATCTAAAGTAAATATCTAACTAAACTCTTAGGAACTAAGGTCCTTCCATTGCTATGACTCCATTGTACTAGAACAACTTCATTAACTGACTCCAGGTCGCCCATCACTCTGGTCCATTCCCATTGGTGTGTGTAGGGTCATCACCAGACTTACCTGAAAACACAATAACAAATAATGAAGGGTGAGCGATAACACTCAGTAGGACTTAATATCTCATGCAAACAAGCAGGCTTTAAATGATTAATGTCTTGTATAGCAGGGTAACTAGTGAGATCGATCAAATAAAGTCAAGAGAGTAATAGCACATTGACTATGAGAGAATGATAGTAAACGAGAGGATGATAGCATATTCAAAAGTAATTACAACTAGTATGATAGAGGATTGTCCATATAGTGAAAGAATATGTAACGTCTGCACCAAGGTGCACTAGCACTTCCCCGGTCGAGCATCATGTCAACCCAGAGATATAGTAAAGCGATTGTTTGATTGTCATAAATTAAATTGTATTTGTTGTTGAATGGCGCTGGATGCATGCCGTACACATCCTGATCATGTAACCCTTGCAAGGAAATAGCACTCTTCGGGAGCTCCTCCCAGGACCAGACCGGGCCCTATTGCTTTGGCATATAGTACTTGCTTGTTTAATTTAGACAATCAATTGTATGGCCAAGAGAGTACCAAGAAATAGATAAGAGAGTACTAGACGAGATAGATGAGAGAGTAGAGTGAATGTGAACAGATAAGAGGATATGGAGAATAGATGAGATAGGGACAATTTCGTAAAACGACGATAAACACACGATAGTAACGGTTGCACAGCACCATGTCGGGTGCCAGCAGTCTGGTAGAAGTCACAACCGCCCCTTAGCCGTGCTGTGTACACGGGTCAGGTGGTCCGGCGTGAACTCAAGACGGGAAGGAACACTAAGGCCATGGATCGTACTGATCCCTAAGAGTGTAACGGATTTTGGGGTACAACCAGCTCGTTGACTAAAGACGTGCGCCAAAGCCAAGAAGACTTACGGAGGTCTTGACAAGGAGTCCCTGGTCCAATCGAGAGTATTCCCGGTGGAGAGGTGGTCCAAGTCAAGGGAAAAGTGTGTAAAAACGGGTCCGTCGTGCCTCGAGTGCTCGAAGGCCGAGGGAAAACGGTAACGGTAGGTAAAATGCGCGAGTAAAAATGGAAACAATTGTATTTAACAACATAGGGTAATTTAGTCATTTATTTCGATAATTTACCGAATACATTATTGCATAATTTATCAAGGTCAAATGGCAATTTATAATGTTATATGTGTGCAAGTGTAAGGAAATCTTGAGGATATGACAAGTGGTGCAAATGTCATTTTAAATAATTAAATGTATATCATAAATGCCAATTTTTATTTTACCAAGTCGAATTAACTATAACATGGGTTAATCATGGCTAATTCAGAAGTATATAGACAAATCAGCAGGGGTACAAGCACAATATTTTGTTCTGGCAGAGATTTCAAGAAGGCGGCGGGGGTGCCCGTCGCGGTCATGTCGCGGTGGTGCGGCTTGGTGTGACAGGCGAACCGGCCGGCCTAGCCTGGTTCGGGCTTGGGAATGCAGCGGCGAGGCCCGTCGCGTTCATGATGCGGCCTGAAGGCCGACCGCGACACACCCGTTATCGCGGCGCATCGCGCCGTCGCGATAACAGGGGCGGTCCAGGGTTTTTCCCTTTTTCTCTGTGTGGACTCTTCTTGATACAGGGTCAATCTAAATTCAGTATAAATTCGCACGGTGATCCAAAAAGTATGAAACCAGTTTTAAACGAAAGTAGACATGTATATCTATCAACATGCACGATTAATTTGAAAATAGTTAAGGTTTAGACATGCATTGATCAGGTTACTTTTCGGTGACCTAAACAGGCGCAGTCAGTGTTCCACAAATTATTCAGGGATGAATACATGATGAAAAATTACGAAACTAGCGGCATTTGAAAGCTAACAAGATGTAGTATTGATGATAATTTTATCATAATCAGAGATCAAGTATAAACGGGGTTCACAAACAATCATGAAGGGTCGGGTGCATGTATCTGACAGATATTCAAAGAATTAATTCTCCCTCATGGGAGATCGAAATAGAACGAACCAAGGGCGTTTGAAAGCTATTGAACTGTAGTATCATTGAGAATTTTCTCATAGCATGAGAACAAGTACGTGCAGGGTATTAGAGAAAACATGAGATTAGGGTTCATGGTCACAGCAGAGCTTCATGAATTAAATTCGCCCAAATGGATGAACGGAATACAACGAAACCATAGGGCTTTTGAAGAGGTACATGAAGGCTACCTAGGGTAATTGTTTCACGATTTTAGATTGAGAGATTGTCTACCTTTTTCATGAAGGAAGAAAACCTTAGTTTTGGTGACGAAAATCCTCCTTGTTCTAGCCTCCTCCTCTTTGCTCCTTGGTCCATATCTTCTCCTCTTCCTCTCCAAAAGTCTTAGCACGAAATTGTGGGGTGCTAGGGTCAAATGGGGAGTGTTTTGATGGCTTGTAGAGTTCTAAATCACCTAAAACTCTTTCCTCCTCCTTTAATTACGAATTTCCATAATTATCACATATTTTTCTTGCTATATCTATCTAATTGGGTAATGGAGATGACTAATTTCGTGGCCAATGGTTTAGGATATGATTAGGACTCTTATTAAGATATATATGAGTCATATTAGTACTTTAATGACCCCTTTTTAATTAAGAGATAATATAGTTACGAATTTTCCTATTTAGTTTGGGTCTCTTATATTTAACCCAATTGTCTCTCATCTAAATCCCAATTTTAGATTATGATAGAGTCCTATTGGGTTAGACTAGGGTTAGGACTCTTTTTAAGATAAGTAAGAGTTAAAATAATCATTATCTTAACCCTCTTCTATTTATTAATTAATTAGATACGAATTCTCTCTTAATTACTTCTCCTCTCATAATGGGCTATCCCTATTTGGGCCCATCATTCCATGCTTGGACCACTTATGCAACCCATACTTAATTTTGTCTTAATAGATTTTTAATTACTTCGAATTATTCACCCTTTATACTAATTTAAATCTATTTATCATATTTATTCAAGTAATTTTATATTTTTAAATTGAATAAATATTATTCATGCTAATAATTCTAACCTTCATCATTTGGGCTCTTACTCTTGGCCCAATAACTCGTGTGAGCTTAATTGTACAACACATGTACTTACTTTACTTAATAGATTTTTAATTATCCTTTTATTAGATAATTTATTCATGGGCCAAGATTGTCTATTGGTCCAAATATCATAATGGACTATCATCCCATATTATTTAAAGTCTACTCATATATTTATTTTAATTTATAATCCACCTTGGATCATAAAATAATGGATTCTTCGACTTATTCCTTAATTATGCTAATAAGTCGCATAAATTCTTAAACTAAGTCCAAATGATTTTTCTACGCCCAAATTTTATGATGGGTCATTAGAGAATATTATTTAAAACATAACCACTATTTTTACAACATTTTTATAGGGGTTTTACGCATGCGATAATGATACGTACCTTTTAACTAGTTTAAGTTTATTAATTAAAAAAATCAATTTATCTTTATTTTTGAATTAATGAATTTCCGGGGTACTACAAGGAACTTGCTGGTGTTTACCTAGAGGCAGAGGTTAAAGATTTGAAAACTTACATTGCCTCTTTCAAGAGAAAATGGCAAAAGTACGGCATCACCCTTATGTGTGATGGATGGTCGGACACCACAAAAATTAAGTAGCCTCATAAACATTCTAGTGCACTATGACCAACAAGTCTTCTATCACAAGTCAGTGGATGCTTATGATCATATTCATAGCCATCAGTACATTTTGCAGTTAATGGAGCAAATGGTGGCGGAGATTGGTGAGGAGTACATTATACAAGTGGTGACAGATAAGGGATCAAACTACAAGAAGGTAGGGGAAGAATTGATGAAGGCACACCCTCAAATTTTTGGACCCCTTGTGCAGCATATTGTGTAGACTTAATGTTGAGAGATTGTTCAACTTCACCAGGTAAACTTCATTGTCATCATTGTCTCTAATATTATATCTAAATTTCAATGATATTGGAAAAATAATGTGGTATGAATAACAGGTTGTTGAGGTAGCACAAAATATTACACGATACATCTATAATCACACCCTTGTAGTATGATGGATGAGAGATTTCTGTGGTGGTGAGATATTGAGGCCAACTATTACACACTTAGCGACAAATTATATGGACTTGGATAGCCTCTTGAAGCATAGAGATGGATTGAAGTAGATGTTTAGAAGTGATTAGTGGCTATCCTCACAATTTACCACTTCACATGATGGCAAAGAGGTGGAGGGCTTGGTGAACAACTCCAACATTTGGTCAAGGGTCAATAAGATTGTGCAGATGATTGAGCCTCTTTATGAGGTCCTGAGACTCGGGGACAGTGATAGAACACTAGTGATGGGGTTGATGTATGAAAAACTGGAGGCTGCTAAGAAATGTATATTTGTAGCATCATTCAAGTATGCTCATATGTTAATAGAGATCATTAAGGATAGATGGGATCGCCAAATAAGTAGAGACTTGCTTATGGCAGGTAAATGAATACCAACATATGTCTATAATCATCTAGAAATTGACTTAGACAGACATTCATCATCCAAACTTGCAGTGTATTATCTCCATCCTAGATTCCAACATGAGCATGAGCTTTCTTACCGAGATGGTTTGTTGGGTGCTGTAAGACCTGGCTTCCCGGCTTTCCGTCCGGTGTCTTGGATGACTGGTCACTAATGCATCTAGGCTGGGTGATGCGTTAGTGTCGCGTCGTGGGTGCCCGACGTGACAGTCATCCTTATCGCGACGAGGGTGTGCGTCGCGTTCTTGTCACGCCCGGCTTGCCCGTCACGTTCTTATCGGGACCGGTCAACGGGTCACGACAGTGTTTGTCGTGTTTCGCTGTGCGGTTGTCTGACGCCAGTCAGAGTGGCAGGTGTGTCAGTACGACTTGTTGCGTTGTCGCGGCGTCCTTGGGGGACGCGTTCTTGTCGCGGTCCGTTGACCCATCGCATTAAGGTTCTTAACGCAACGGGGTAGTCCGTAACGTCTTGGGTGCCGAAGGCTTAAGGCCTTGGCCGGCTACCCCTTTCCCCCTTCTCTCCTCTTCTTCCCTTTCCTTTCTTCTCCGGCGATGGGGAGGTTCCCCTCTGGCGATCGGGGCATGGTGGCGCCGGCGGGCTCGTGCGGAGCGGTGGAGCGGCGTCGTGGAGTGAGGAGGAGGTGGACGAGCGTCGTAAAGGCCCTTCGTGGGTTCGGTTCTTCGTGAAAGGTAGGGATTGCTTGAACTCTTCTCGATCCGGGCGGATTAGGAGCTCTTCGTGCTTTCTAGTTAGTTTAGATAGCTTCTTTATGCTCCCCTCCCCCATGTGATATGTTTGTATCGTGTGGGCAGCCCCAGGATTGAGGATCCCGTCGGCCTTCCTCCTAGCTGGTGTCGCGACTGCACGGCGCGTCGCAACATCAGGAGAGGCGTCGGCCCGGTCGGGCGCGACATTATCGTGACAAGGTTGGCGGTCGCGATAAGGGTGGCTATCATGACGCGCTTTCCGATCACGACAGAGTTTGCTGTCGCGATGCCTTGCCCCGTCGCGATAAGGTTGGTGTCGCGGCACCCTTCCCTGTCGCGATGATATCGCGACGGCTTGTGGGGGCGCGACATCACCTGCGTTGCCTCGGGTGTTTTCGTGGCCCGATTTGTGTGTCGACGTGTGCCCCAGAGCAGACCTTACCCTTAGGACCTTCTGGTAGGGAATGCGGCTGGTTACCTTCCTGCGTTCAGCGACCGAAGGTGACACCTTCGTGGCCGTGTCCTGGCAGTGGTGCCAGGAGGGTCGCGTCTGTCTAATAATCGATTGACTGACTGTCAATTGATTATTAGTAGAACGACGAGTTTCCGTGTTGGCTGGTAGTGTTCCGAGGCTCCAATTTTTCCGTGCGTGTTTGGTTGGCCGACGGCCCTCTTGGGGGTTCGTGCGTGCCTCGTGCTCGCTAGGCTTGTCGTGTGTTACAAGCCAACGGTTCGGCGTGGTTTTTGTTGTGCTGCCCTGCCTGTTCGCCCGGTGCTAGGCACTTGAGGGCTTGTCCCCGATCTGAGAGGTTGTTACCGTTACTTGGGACCCCCATCCTCGGGAGCCTTTGAGGGAGCGTTCGGGGCTACGAGCATGCTCGAATTGGCAGCCGAGTGAGGCTGATTCTGGAGCTGAGGGGAAAACAGCGGTGTGAACAGCGGTGCTGAGTCATTTGTAGAGAACTCTTGTCTGGGGCGGGACGCCAAGGTCGTTGAGGAGGTTCTCTTCCCGGTGCGGCCCAGACAGTCTTTTATCTTATTGCCTCGCTCTATGTTGGTTTCGGAGCCGCGTAGGGAGGTCAGGCATGAGGCCGCAGCTTGGCCAGGCTGTGGTGTTGCGTGTCTTGTGTGTTCTTGGCAGCTCTGTCTCACCCTTCCGTGGGGGCGGAGGCAGAAGCTAGGCTAGCGAGCAGAGCGTGTGGACTGCGGGTCCCCCTCTTGGCTGCCAGCGGCGGTAGCTTGGTTGTTGTTGCTATAACGATGTTTCCTCACGACGTTTCTAAGTGTTATTCGTTGCCCTAGCTTGCACGGAAGTTATAGCCTGATTGTGCCTAGTTTCCGTGGGCGTCGTTGGTCTGGCCTTGTGCAGATCCGTGCTTCTGGTGGTTTCTGCTTTGGTGTTCTCTTAGCTCTGATGATCAGTTCATCCCCATATAATTTCATTTATTATATGCCTATTTTGGTGATTAAAAAAACTTCATTAAAGTACTGTCTAACAAGTTCTCCTGAAGCTTAGTCACAGGAAATAAATCAGGCAAAATCAAGAAAAACCTATAAGTATTCTTACACTGTAGCATTTAAAGTTTAGAGCATGTAATTTTTTTAAGTACACATCGACTTCCTAATTAGTTTCATAATGATTTCTATACTATTATCGATTTCAGTTTCACAAGGATTTCATAAGTATCATATCGATTTCAGTTTTATAACGATTTCATAAGTGTTGTATCAATTTCAGTCTCACAACGATTCGTTAAGTGAGTATACGATTTCGATCTCACAACGATTTGCTAAGTGAAAGAACGATTTTGATCTCATAACGATTTGTTAAGAGAAACAACGATTTGGTTCTCATAACGATTTTCTAAGTGAAACAACGAATTCGTCTCACAACGATTTGTTAAGTGAAAAATAACGATTTCATCTCACAAAATTTGTTAAGTGAGAAACAATGATTTCACTTCACAATGATTTGTTAAGTGAGAACAACGATTTGGTCTCACAACGATTTGTTAAGTGAGAACAAAGATTTGGTCTCACAACGATTCGGTCGCCATAACTGTAACGCCCCAGAAATTTAAAATATTAAGAAAATAGAAGTAAATTGGTTAAAATACCTTAGGGTTATTAATAAATTGTGATAATTGGATGATAGACTTAATTAGTGGTAATGAACATTATCCCAGTGTCGTACCTCGAAGTGCGTGCCTCCACAGTGCGATACTGGAAAACGACAACGAAATAAAAATCCGAGAGCATCATAATTTCCATAAAAATGTGGAGAAATCAAATATGTAATTATCTGAATTTTTCGACGTACGGATTTCAAGGTACAGTCGACGCGACCATTTTTCGGGTGATTTTTCACCTAGTGTAAAATAAATTCTAAAAATTAAACTAAAATCACCATAATTTGCAAAACATTTACATTAGCCTATGGCTGAAATTTCAACACAAATGGACATCATTTGAATATGTTTACGTGAGGATCTTTGGGCCAGTCGAATTAGGGGCTATTTACGATGGTGATTTTCTGGGAATTTTAAGTCTGTCTACGTGTGAGGGGCTGGGGCAGCCACCTCACTTAAGTAGGAGTTTAACACGTTTGTCCCTTAGGTGTAAGGCTTAGAGAGTTGCATGAGCTAGGTGGCCTTGCATGGTTAAAGGGGTTTATACTTCGACACCTTGATGGCCAACGTGCCATCACGCATGGGAGTTTGGTTGGGCTATAAAAGCCACTTCCCTTCCTTCGTATGTGCCTTTCAGAACTCTCCTTACTCTTGTTCGTGTCTTCCTCTGCTCCTTGCTGCTGGGATTGGTGCTGGAGGAGCTGTTGGAGGTGCTAAGCTCCACAACTACTGCGACCACTCCTGCCCCTGCTCATACTGCAACTGTAGATACTTCTACCTGGGAGTCAATTTGCTATTGAAGTTACTGTCGTGGCTAGCAAGCCACCAATTTGGGAGGAAGTTCTTCCTCTACTGGGTTAGACTCTTTTGTCAAGATCACGTAAGAGTGCTTGGTAAGGTAGGATTCTATTCTCTATTCTCTTCTCAATCCTTGTATCTTGCCTTTGCTAAAAGTTCATGTCCACATATATACTTGTTTTCCAACCTTGGAAACCATCTTAAGAGTGATGAGTTCATCTCTTCTGAACATGTCTTGTTCTGTGAATTGGGGAAATTCCTTTGGTTGAACTTATGTAGGTATTAGTAGAATTCATTCTTGTGACCATCAACTTGTAAATCTCCTTCTTTTCTAAGCCTTGGAGTTAAAGCATCGGTCTTGATCCCATAAGGCATGGAATTCAGTAAGCTTGTTTGATTACCTTGTTACCATTGAGTTCTTATGCATTGATAGGACTCCTTCTTAATGATCCTCTTTCTTCTTGTTCTTATACTTCCTTCATGTTAAGAAATCCATGTATAAGTGTAGGATTCATCTCCTTTTCCGTAATCATGTTCTCCACACATGATAAATAACTCATGTTGAGTAGCCAAGTTGATATATTTGTAATCCTACTATTTTCCTCCAGTTTTGATAAACATTCTCACATTAGGGAGGAGAAGATTCTTGTTTTACTTCCAGATCATCTCTTCTTCTTCTTCTTCCACCCTTGATCCTTGTATATGTTATAGAAGTTTGATAAAAGTCACAATACCATTAGAACTTGTGACTAACTTCTGTTCAGATGTTTGGTACTTCATACCTTGATTTAAATCCATGAAACACTTTGAGTTTTAGTATTTATCTTGTAGGAATCTTCCAATAAACCATTACTATCAAGACCACACTTCCAACACTATACTATGTCTAGTTTCTAGCTAGACAAGCTTGAATTGCAAACTTCTTGTTTCACCTCGTTTGTTCGGTTTATAAACCACTGTAAGAACTCCAATTAGACTCTTCCATTTGATATAAACCATGCCTTGGCTTATAAGTTCTATAATTAGGGTGCTTAGAATAGATTTAAACAGATTTACGGAAGTTCTGCAGCTTCCTGTCGACAGCCAGCCCAAAAGCTGTCGACAGGCGCATGTTTCCAGAACTCCAGGTTTCTGGACTGTGTGGATCTGTCGACAGATCCCTTGCATCTGTCGACAGATACCCACAAAGCCAGCAAACCTGAGCTCTGTCTGTGCCATCTGTCGACAGATCCTTCCTGTTTGTCGACAGCTACTGTCCTGCCTTGGATTTCAGCACTCTTACATGTGTAAATCCTTGCTCAAAGCTCATCCTAATAGCCTACCAAATTACCCTCTTATTTACTTTGATATTTTCTGTCATTCTACCATAAAGATTACCCACTTGAGATACCTTACTCACCCTTGAATTATCCTTGAAATTGTCAATTACGATTGGTACTCTGTTGAGTCCATTCTCCTGTATTCGGTAACTAAGTCCATATAACTTGATATTCTGAGAGTTCTTATGCTTGAACACCATGTGATATATGATTAACTTATGATGATGACATTTATTGGGTCCTTGGACCCCACCTGACTGATATGCCTGTGCAAATAGGGCTGGTTCAGTCCTGGGAGGAGCACCCAAATTCATTACGGGCCGTACGGGAGTGATAAGGACACCGGGATGTTTGGCATTGCATCACTACTTTCTGATTATAGTCATCATACTTCCTATACTGTGTGAACTGATATATGAACCAATACTTGAGTTATATACCTGAGCATAACCTGAGTTTTATTGTCACTGTATCAAGCTACTGTTCTGAGATCTAGTATTGTCTCTTTGATGCCTGTTCTATCCTTGTCTTGGGGCAATGAGGACACCGGGATGTCTGGCATTGCATCAATACCTGTTTGATTATAGTCATCATGATACCTATCCTGTGAGAATATATATGAGCCAGATGATGAGATACGTGTTGTTCATCTTTGATATCAGTCAAGTCTTTTATTGTGTTCACATGAACTAGAACTTGAGTTTCAATGTGAATTCCTGAGTATACTCTGTGTATCAATTCTATTGTTCCACATTCACTGTCATGTTCAGATGCATGTTGGTCCATCTATGATATCACTTAAGCCTTTTCCTTGATCATCATACAGTTTAATACTTTGATTTGAGAATTTGAATCCTACTGGGCTAGTTAGCTCACCAAATCCTATTTTTCAGGTATCTACAGTTCTTGAAGGAGGGAACTTCGGGATATGTGTGTGGAGAGACCATCCTTGATGGCATTTTACTTTTGAGATTGTAAACTGGAAATGTTGTAATATTCATAGAATGACAATTGTCAAATTTTTATTTAATAGAGCTTCCGAGCAATTTGCTGCTCAATTAGTTCAAAGTTCACTCTTGATTCCTCTTGCGTTCACGTTCCGGAGTTTATAGTTATATTAAATGACGGGATGTGACAATAACGATTCGATATGTTACATAACGACTTGGTCGCCGTAACGATTCGATAAGTTACAAAACGACATGATCGCTATAATGATTCGATAAAGGAAACAACGATTCGGTCACTGCATCGATTTAATAAGTGAAACAACGACTTGCTTATAAAGATTTGTGTTCACAACGATTTGCTTATACTTGTGTAACGATTTGTGTTCACAACGAGTTGCTTATACTTGTATAATGATTTGTGTTAACATCGATTTGTTTATGGATGAATAATGAACAACGACTTGCTTGTTCACACAACGATTTCATAAGTAGAACATCGACTTCATGATATTCAAATATATTTTCAAATATCATAAAAGTGAAAGTCTTCCGGCGTAGTTCTCCAATATCCATGCATTTAAAGTGACTTTACATTTCACTGCACGATGCAATATCTGAGTATCTTCTATTCCTATGTTTTTACAAGAAACACTTTTCAGAAAGCAAAATGACATTTCTATTTTGGTGAATAGTCTCACTGTATGAATTCTAACGTTGACTGATAACAAGAAACAACATAGCTATCTATAGTCTGGTATTTAATGTGTGCAGGTTTCTGCCAGTACCATGACATACAACATTGGACAAAATAGAAGCTGAATGATATCAAGAAGGATCTTCTCTTTGCGTGCACGAAATGAAAAGGTGTTTAACAGAAAGCGTACCTGGTCCACACCATGAACCATGCAGTCTAACGTGCATCAAGCTTAGAGACAACGGTCATCTCAATGGCTATTTTATTGAAGAGAAGATATTTATACAAGACTGAAGACTCAAGAAAAGAAGAGTTCGACAACCTGAGTACTCATGTGCTAGAGCCTTCAAGAAAAGCATTCATCAACGAAGAACAGCCTACGGCTTTCACTTCATTTTCTTTCTGTAGCTCTGAGCTCTCACCCATTCATTGTCTAGATTCCTTGAGAGCCTTGTAGGTCTGAGAGTTTGCTTCTAGAGAAAATCCATCTCTCTCAGACTTAGCCTCAGATCAGGCATTTATTGTAAGCTTGGTCTAGGGGCAATCACCCTTTATACACACTTTTCTATGTAATCCTCTTCGGGCTGTGAAGAGAAGACCTGCTGGGAGTAGGTGGTAGTTTTTCCCTTCGTGGTAGAAGGAAGACCTGAGATTCAGGGTGGTGTTTTCCTCATCGGGTTGTGAAGAGAAGGCCAGCTGTGGCTGGATGTGTAAGTGTCCTTGAGGGGGAGTACTGTACCCTTGGATAGTGAAATCTCAAGTTGTTGCTTGGGCACTAGATGTAGGACTCCTTGGGATAGGAGGTCCGAACCAAAATAAAAATTCTTGTGTTGTGTGATTGCTTGATTGTGTCATTATTCTCTTTATTTCTAACACTAATAATCAAATTTAGTGTTTGTCTTTTTGTTAAGTGTTTTTGTTGATAGGTTTTGAAGTTAAGCGATTTTTAAGAATCCCATTCACCCCCTCCCCCTCTGGGCTTGCTAGCTGGGCAACAAGTGGTATCAGAGCTAAGTCTCTTCGATAAAGAAGATCACACGATCTGAAGAGAAAAGATTAAATGGCAGCTCAAGGTTACTCTGAGGGTTAGTCCGTCAACAGACCATCGTTGTTCGATGGTGAAGATTACAACTATTGGAAGACCAAAATGGAGTTCTTCCTTCATGGTCTCGATTATCAAATATGGTCTATCATAGAAGAAGGAGATCTAGTTGTTCTCAACACTAGAGAAAACTAGACAGAAGATGACAAGAAGAAAATATCCTTAAACTGCAAAGCAAAAAGCATCTTGTTCTGTGCGCTAAGCAAGAAGGAGTTCAACAGGATCTCATCCTGCAAATTCACTATGAAAATGTGGTCAAATTGGAGAATCACATATGAAGGCACAGACAAAGTGAAGGAAACCAAAATAGATATTCTACTAGCTCAATATGAGCGATTTCAGATGCAGCCAGGAGAATCAATCACTCAGATGTACAGCAGATTCACAGACATTAAAAATGGTCTGGCTGGTCTTGGAAAGCAATATGAAATGGGAGACATGGTAAGAAAAATCCTAATGGTAAGAAAAATCCTAAGATCCCTACCAGCCTCGTGGACTCCAAAGGTGACAGCCATAGAAGAGGCAAATGACTTGAGAAGGATGTCACTGGAAAAGCTTGTTGGGTCACTCATGGCCCACGAGATCAACATGGAAAGGTTAGGAGAGTTTTCCAGCAAAAAGAAGCAAAGCAACGCTCTCAAGGCCGCAGAAGAAACATCTGGTGAAGAATTAGATAACAATAAGAGCATGGGAAGCAGTGAAGATGAAGAAGCCTTCCTCTCCAGAAGACTACAAAGGATACTTTCTAAGAAAAAATATCAATATGGAAGAAGACATTTCAAGAAAGGAAAGGACTTCAGGAAGCCTGAAGTCAAGGATATAAAGAACATTTGCTATGAATGTAAAAAGCGTGGACATATTAAAGCTGAATGTCCAAAGCTAAAGAAGACAGAGTTCAGAAAGAAGGACAGTTCCAAGAAATTCAAAAGATATAAAAAGAAAGCAATGGCTGCAGCATGGGACAATGACAACGCCTCAGAAAGTGAGTCAAGCTCAAGCGAGGAGGAAGAAGAAAAGGCCAACTTGGCCTTCATGGCAAACATCGACGACAAGGTAACATCTGATTCCTCATTCACTTCCTGTAATGAGTTTGATTATGATAGTTTAGAAGACGCGTTTAATGAATTATATAGTAAATATAAAGATGTGTAAATTATTAAAATTACCAAGAAAATTAGAAAAACAATTTCTGGATTAAGAAGGAGAAATGAACTATTATGTGAATATTTGAAAAATAAAATGAACAAATAACAAATCTAGAAAACCAGCAAATATAAGTAAACTTAAAGGAGAAATTGACACACTAACCAAAGATAATGAATATTTAACTAACACAATTGAAAAACATAAATGGTAAATCAACCTTGATATTAAAAGGAGCTAGAAGATCAGGCAAGAAGAAACATGGTTTAGGATATACTCCACCTGAAAATGAAGAAACTATAGTCCATCCTAAAGTGTATCCAACTCCAAAATTTGTAGCTGAATAAGACACTGATTATAAATCTAATTTTAAGTACATCCCAACTGAAAAGATAAGCAGAACATCTTGCTGTAGTCACTGTAATAAATTAGGACATACTAAGATAACTTGTCCAACTAAACACCTAAAATGGATACTTAAAAGAAAAGATGAAGAAACTAACCAGCAGGGACCCAAAAGAACTTGGGTACCTAAATCTTAGTATCTTTATTGTAGGGAAGCCTTAGAGCATCAAAATGGTACCTGGACAGTGGGTGCTCAAGGCACATGACAGGCAACAGAAAGTTGTTCTCACACCTTGAAGATGAAGTAGGTACAGTAACTTATGGGGATAATGGAAATTGTGTAGTGATCGGGTGTGGATCAGTTGGAAGTCATGGTAAAACCCTCATTGAAGATGTATAATGTGTACAAGGGCTCAAGCATAATTTAATCAATATCAGCCAACTGTGTAACAAGGGTCACCAAATCAGATTTCAAGAATCAAAGTGCCTCATTATGAAGAATGATATAACAGTGTTCGAAGCCTGCAGAGAAAAGAATCTATATGTGCTTCGTTTGGAAGAATTAAAAGATCAGGATGTATGTCTTGCAGTAAACAATGATCAATCAGCTGAATTATGGCACAGGAGATTGGGCCGCTGTAGTATGGACAGAATCAGAAAATTGGTTAAGAGAAATTTAGTGGAAGACTTGCTCAAGATCAGTTCAAGATTAGAAGGTGTGTGTGAACTTTGTGCCAAAGGAAAGCACACAAGATCTTCGTTCAAGTCTAAAATAGTTGTAACCACTTCTAAGCCTTTGGAACTATTGCATATGGATCTATTTGGGCCGATGAGAACAACCACTTTAGGAGGAAAGAACTTTGGATTTGTGATTGTAGATGATTATTCTAGATTTACTTGGGTATCATTTTTGGATCATAAAGATGACACCTTCGACAGTTTTGTTAAGTTTAGTAAGAAAGTTCAGAAGGATAAGAAGTTCAATATTATAAGCATTCGATCAAATCATGGAGGAGAATTTCAAAATGAAAGATTTGCAGAGTTCTGTGATGATCAAGGAATATTTAATTAGCGTTAATCCGTCGCTAATCACCGTCACAACATTTAATCAGCGGCGAAAATAGTGCGTCGTAAATTTGTCGCTAACTTAGGGATCGCACGGGACAACAATCAATCCGTCGCTAATTAGCGACTGAATTATGATCATCACTAATCTGCCGCTAAGTTAGCGACGGAATAACGACAGATTTAGTTCGTCGCTAATAACGTTATTTCTGTTAGTGCATCCGCTTCTTTAATCAAAGAAATTGCCCGATGATTTTTACCATGAAAAGAAGATAGTGAATGATCTGGGGCTTAAATTTATGAAAATTGATGCATACCCTAATCATTGTATGTTGTACTACAAAGATGATGCAGATAAGACATCATGTTATATCTATAAGTATAATAGATTCAAGCCTAAGAGAGGAGACAAGTCAAAGCAAAAGAATATTCCATATAAGTCACTGTGGTACTTTCCTCTCACACCCAGATTGCAGTGATTGTTCATGTCCCCAAAGACAGTTGGACATATGACTTGGCATGTGGAAAGAGTCTATCGTGATGATGGTGAAATCATTCATCCCGACGATGGTGAAGCTTGGGCTCATTTTAGCCATACTCATCCTTCCTTCTCAGGTGATCCACACAATGTGTAGCTATGTTTATGCATGGACGACTTCAATCCATTTGGAGGCACGGTGACATCTTACTCATGTTCGAAAGTATTCTTAACACTGTACAACCTTCTATCAGGCATGTGCATGAAGCATGAGAATCTCTTCCTGTCATTGCTGATTCCTAGTCCAAAAAGTCTAGGAAACAATTTAAACATATATCTCTTTTTTAAAAAAATATAAACTATCCAAAGGGTCTGCGACCAGGAGAGTGCACTTCAATCCAATGGGACGAGATATTCTCACTCCACCAAGCGATCAACCAATGAATACAATTTTATTATCAAAAATAAGAATATGGTTTGACACCCGACGCCAGGAAAAAATAACCTCTAGGGAAAAACAAGATACACCCAATCTCCAAAGCACAAAGGGAACAACATAACCCAAGCAAACTCACGACCTGAAGTTGGGGATCCCAGCTTTGTCCAAAGTCAAAGCCCCCCTAGCCAGAAGAGGAAAATCCTGAGGAGAAAGAAAAACTGAGTTGCTCACATTTGCACAAGCATGTGAGGCAAGTAAGTCCGCCACCTGATTACCCTCCCGGAAAGTGTGAACGAGCTGAGGCTTAAGAATTTGCAGCATTGAGTGTATGCCACGCCACCAAGGGAAGACATCCCAGTGAGGTAACCGCCCCATAGTAATCGCCCTAACCAAAGTACCCGAATCTGAGTACACGATGGAGACATTGAGCTTCCGTTCCAATGCCAACCTGAGGCCATCATGAAGGGCCCTTGTCTCAGCCAAGAGACTGCTCCCTGTGCCATAGAAGAAGGCAAAACCACACACAAAATCGCCATTGATATCCCTGAAGCAGCCGCCGCCACCACAAATCCCCGGATTGCCTTTACTAGCCCCATCAATCTCAGACCGTTGATTGATGAGCTGAAATTCTTATGGTCAAATGAGCTTTTGACTTATGATGCATCCAGAAAATAGAATTTCAATTTAAATGCTGCATTAATGTGGACAATAAGTGACTTTTCATAGTACGTCATGCTATCTGGATGGAGCACATATGGGAGATTGACATGTCCTTATTGTATGGATGATTCAAAATCATTTGTGTTGAAATTTTAGGGAAAAACATGTTGGTTCTATTGTCATCGTCGGTTTCTACCAAGTGACCATCTTTTCATAAGGCAAAAAGATTCATTTATGAAGAAAACAATTGAATTGGATGAGGTAGATATGGAACGGGTGTCTGGTGGAAACATGGCGAGGCGGGTCCAGAACTTACCGACTGTATCACAACTGGCTGGTAGTACCCAAAAAATCCTAGGGTTTGGGTGGGTGAAGTAAAGTATCATTTGAAAATTGTCTTATTGGTCAACACTTTTGATACGACATAACCTAGACATCATGCATATAAAGAAGAATATTTTTGATAATATGTTCAACACAATTATGAACGTCAAAGGTAAAATGAAGGACAACATCAAGACACGAATAGATTTGAAAGTACTTTGCAGACGTCTAGAACTAGAACTGCAGCATGTTAGAGGAAAAGTTGTACAACCTAAAGCTTCATACGTGCTTGAGGCTAGATAGATTAAGGAAGTGAGTCAATGGTTGAAGCAATTGATATTTTCAGATGGATATGTCTCGAATATTGCCCGTTGGATAAATGTCAACGAGGGGAAAATATACAGAATGAGGAGACATGACTGTCATGTTTTCATGCAAAGATTGATTCCAATTACTTTTCGTGAGTTTTTGCCGAAGCAGATATGGGGAGTATTGACTGAGCTGAGTTAATTTGTAGCACCCTTGATTTTTAAAATCAAGAAAATAAAATTTTATTATTTAATAGATGAGATAAATTAATTTAATTAGAATAAAAGGGAATTAAAACAATACCCATTAAAAAAAATTATTAATGGGTTACTCTAATAACCCAAACCTAATAGATTGGCCCCAAATAGGGTTAGTCCATCATGGGATGAGAAATAATTAAGTCAAATTCGGAATAAAAATAAGTGATAATTAGGAAAGGGTTTAAATAATTATTAAATAGTCCATATCTATCTTAAAAAGAGTCATAGACTTACCCTAAACCTCTACCCATGAAATTAGATCCCTTCCCAACTCTATTAGGTGGATAAATAAGAGAAAGTGGGAGATAAATGCCAATTTTTGGAGTTGGATGAGAAAGAAAGAGTTTTAGGAGATTTAGAACTCTATAAGCCATCAAAATACCCCCCATTTGACCCTAGCACCCCATAATTTCGTGCTAAGACTTTTGGAGACGAAGAGGAGAAGATCTGGACCAAGGAGCAATGAAGGAGAAGGCTTGGAGCAAGAAGGGTTTTCATAATTTCGTCATTCAAACTAGGGTTTTCTTACTCTACGAAAAAGGTAGGCAATCTCTCAAGTAAAAATCGTGTAAAAATTATCCTAGGTAGCCTTCATATACTTCTTCAAAAGCCCTATGGTTTCATTGTATTCCGCTCATCCATTTGGGTGAATTTAATTCATGAATCCCTACTGTCACCATGAACCCGAAATCTCATGTTTTCTTTAATTCCCTGCACGTACTTGTTCCCATGCTATGAGAAAATTCTCACTGATACTACAATGCAATAGCGTTCAAATGCCCCTAGTTTTGTTCCATTTTAATCTCTCATGAGGGAGAATTAATTCTTTGAATCCCTATCAAATATATGCACCTGACCCTTCATGTTTGCTTGTGAACCCCATTTATACTTAACTTCAGATCATGAGAAAATTATCATAAATACTACATCTTGTTAGATTTTGAACGCCCCTATTTTGGAATTTTTTATCATGTATTCATCTCAAATTAATTCGTGGAACCTTGACTGCGCATGTTTAGGTCACTGAAAAGTAACCCGATCAATGTATATCTAAACCATGTCTATTTTCAAATTAATCGTGCATGTTGATAGATATACATGTCTACTTTCGTTTTAAACTAGTTTCATACTTTTTGGATAACCATGCTATTTTATATGTAATTTAGAACGTCCATGTATCACAGAGAACTCGCCCTGGGAAAAAGGGAAAAAGGGCAAATCCACCTGTTATCGCGACGGCGCGATCCGTTGCGATATCAGTAGGGTCGCGCCGGCCGATGGCGTCACGTTTAGAATGCGGCAGCCTAAGGCGCCGCGATTCACTCCAGACCGGCCAGGCCCCGTGTCGCGCCCGACCGCCCTGTCGCGACTTGAATCGCGACGGGTAAGTCTGTTGAGTTTTCATGAATCCGACCAGAATAGAAAATTGTGCATATGCCCTATTGTTTAAGCTATATACCCTTTAATTAGCCATGATTAACCCATGTTATAGTTAATTCTACATGGTAAATTAATAAATGATATTAATGAAATAAATTTAATTATTTAAAATGACACTGCACGACTTGTCATATCCTCAAGATTTCGTTACACTTACACACACACAACATTATTAAATGCCATTTGACCTTGATAAATTATGCAATAATGTATTCGGTAAATTAGCGAAATAAATGACTAAATTACCCTACTTTATTTAAATACAATTATTTTCGTTTGATACGAGCATTTTAAATACCATTACCGTTTTCCCTTGGCCTTCGAGCACTCGAGGCACGACGGACCCGTTTTTACACACTTTCCCTTGACTTGGACCACCTCTCCACCGGGAATACTTTCGACTGGACTAGGGACTCCTTGTCAAGACCTCCGTAAGTCTTCTTGGCTTTGGCGCACGTCCTTAGACAACGAGCTGGTTGTACCCCAAAACCCGTTACACATTAGGGATCAGTACGATCCATGCCTTAGTATATTCCTTCTTGTCTTGGGTTCACACCGGACTACCTGACCCGTGTACACGACAAGGTTAAGGGGGCGGTTGTGACTTCTACCAGACTGCCGGTACCCGACCTAATGCTGTGCAACCATTACTATCGTGTGTTTCTCGTCATTTTACGGAAATGTCCCTATCTCATCTACTATCTCGATACTCTCATCTGTTCACGTTCTCTCTACACTCTCGTCTAGTTCATCTACTACTCTCATCTATTCTTGATACTCTCTTGGCCATTTTGTGATTGTCTAAGATAAAAAAACATGACTATGCTAGGCAACATTATAAGGGCCCGATCTGGTCCTTGGGAGGAGCACTTGAAAGGCTTTAGCTTGCGAGGGTCTAATGGTCAGGTGATGGCATACACCAAACGCATGACACGCAAGATTGATCTAAGACAATTCACAAACATTCCTGTATATGATACTTGACTTGTGGTTGATAAAATGATCGACCAAACGCATGTTACTTGCTTTACTTGCTATCGTGACTTGTGCACTGCTGTGCAATTTACTTGTTAACTTGAAATATGGACAAAACTTTTGTTGTACTTGTTACATATAAAGGTATTCTTGTCTTGTGATCTTACTGACTCAACTATACCTGATCGTTCTCGTACTTGCTCGTTCTTGTTAGTTACTCTGCTTGATAAAAGGTTAAACACTTAAAGCCTGCTTGTTTACACGAGATATTAATTCCTACTGGGTGTTATTTGCTCATCCTGCGTTTTTATTTAATGTGTTTCAAACGAGTATGACGATGACCACACTCACGAGGACGGGACTGAGGATGATGCTCAGGAGTGACCCATTTTCAGCAATCTAAGGATTTCTAGTAGTAATCAGTTAGTATAGTTATGAGTTAGTGTGTCAGATAGTTTTTATGTAATAGTTTAATTTTGAATAAAGTACTCTGGGCCCTAGTTTTGGCTCTGATACGATGTTGTAATAGTTAGATCTTGATGTTTGATGAAACATTTGTGATTGTAAAGGAATTGATGGATTATTGATGAAATATGAGGTAGTTTGGTATTATTTTCATTTGTGTAATGGTTTGTTATTTATTTCTCGATCGGTACTATTTAATAACTGTAGTCCCGCTCCGATATTCCGCGTCGGGGCGTTACAGTTTTGTGGTATCAGAGCCTAGGTTATTCTCAAGTATAGGATGATCTAGGTTTGCCCTGCCTCGACTTAGAGTCTAATTTCTTACCTATGAGAGATGGGTAGAACCTTGGGTAATAAGATAAAATAAACGCACACACGCACAAACTTAGTGCAAACTCAATGACTTACATTTAAAATTCTCTTTTGAAGGAACTTAAACACTAGAAATGGCAACAAAGCGTGCTCAACTCCGCGACATGCAACACACAATCCAACAGCTTACTCAGGCATTGCTCCAGGCTGCTGGAGCTAATAACAACAATAACCGAGGAGCTGGTGAACTACACAAGAACTTCCGCAACTTAAACCCACCTCGTTTCAATGGGACCACTGATCCTGACGAGGCCGAGAATTGGCTCAAGGAGATAGAGTGTATTTTCCGCGTCATGCAGTGCGCGGTTGGAGACAAGCTTCTACTAGAAACATTTCAACTTGAACGAGATGCCCGTGCGTGGTGGGAGTCCGTTGAGGCAACAAGGGATGACGCACAGTTCACCTGGGAAGAGTTCAAGGAGCATTTCAACTCCAAGTACTTTTCCGAGAGAGTCTAAGAAAGGAAGGCATCAGAATTTGATGCGTTGAAGCAGAGGCACCTTACTGTCGCTGAATATGAAGCTCAATTCTCTCGATTGGCACGTTATGCCAATCACCTGGTCAGCACCGAAAAGATGAAGGCAAGGCGTTTCCTTAATGGGCTTAAGCCTTGTTATATTACTCAACTTGCACCCATGGACATTCAGACGTATGCTGAAATGGTCAAGAAGGCTCAGTTACTAGAAGATGTGACCGATCTGACTGATCGCATCAAGGGCAAAATCGTCAAGAAGGAACAAGCGTCTGGCTCATCGAGCCGACCCACCAATGGCAAGAAGCGATCGTTCAACATCACTAGAGGGCCAAGCCAGGAAAGAAAGCCCAAGATACCTACTCCTCCAAACACCAACAAGACCAACTGTGAGCATTACGACAAGCCTGGTCACACTGCCGCTGAGTGCTGGAGAAAAGTAGGCGCCTGCCTGCGTTGCGGAAATCGCAATCACCGCATTTCTGAGTGCCCCATATTGAAGGAGCAAGAGAAGGAGAAGCGTCATATGGGACAGAAGAAACCAGGCAGACTGCAGGCCCTGCAAGAGGTTGAGACCACCGAGGAAGGTGGAGTTGTCGAAGGTACTTTACCAGTCTTTTCTCAATCAGTATTTGTTTTGTTCGATACTGGTGCTACACATTCATTTATATCACAAGCATTTGCTGACACATTAAAGGGGAAACCTGCATCTATGGATTTTACACTACCTGTCACAACACCGCTAGGGGAGAAGGCCCAACTAAATAAGTATTTTCCTTTAGCTGATGTGAAGATTGGTGAACTCAATCTTAGAGCCGATCTAATCTGTATGCCCATGGAGGGCTACGACGTTATTCTGGGAGCCGACTGGCTATCCACGTATGGAGCTATCGTGGATTGTCAAAGAGGGAAGATTTCCTTCAGTGAATTCCCTAAGCTGACCTTTACAGGACGTAGACACAAGAGGCACTTGTCTCTCGTATCTGCTATTAAAGCACATAATATGATAAGAAAAGGGAGTGTGGCGTTTCTTGCCGCCATCGTAGTTGAAAAGAAAGCAGTTAAGATATCAAACATCCACTTTGTGCAAGAATACCTAGATGTGTTTCCTGATGAGCTGCCAGGCATACCACCTGAGAGAGATGTGAATTTCTCAATTGATCTCACACCTGGAGCTGCACCGGTTTCACGGCAACCCTACAGGATGTCCCCTGCTGAATTGAAGGAATTGAAAGAGCAATTGATGGAACTGTTAGAAAAAGGATTTATCAGGCCGAGTACTTCTCCTTGTGGAGCACCCATGCTATTCGTCAAGAGGAAGGACGGATCCATGAGGTTAGGCAACGATTACAGGCAGTTGAACAATCTCACTATCAAGAACAAGTATCCTCTACCGCGTGTCGATGAGTTATTTGATCAGATATCAGGAGCAAAGTATTTTTCTAAGATTGACCTTATATCGGGATATCATCAGATGAGAATTAAAGATGCAGACATATACAAAACGGCTTTCAGGAGCAGGTACAGTCATTATGAATTTATAGTCATGCCTTTTGGACTAACCAATGCTCCTATAGCTTTCATACGATTAATGAACAGCATCTATCGGCCCTACCTCGACAAGTTTGTCGTGGTTTTTATCGATGATATTCTCATATACTCCAAGACCAAGGAAGAGCATGAGGAGCATTTGATGATTGCTCTACAGATTCTGCGGGACAACAAGCTCTACGCCAAATTGAGCAAGTGTGAATTCTGGCTTGAGGAGGTGTCATTTCTGGGTCATGTCATATCCAAGGATGGTATCGCTGTCAATCCTTCCAAGGTAGAAGCCGTACTCAACTGGGAAAGGCCGACTAATGTTACAGAGATAAGAAGCTTTCTTGGGCTGGCTGGATACTACAGACGGTTCATAAAAGACTTCTTCAAGATAGCTGTACCTCTTACGCGTCTTATGCGGAAGGAGAACCCATATGTCTGGAGCAAGGAGTGCGAGAAGAGCTTTCAGACACTCAAGCAATTGTTGACATCTGCACCTGTCCTCGCATTACCAATCGAGGGCGCAGGATTCTCAGTCTACACTGATGCATCTGGAATCGGTCTAGGCTGCGTGTTGATGCAGAATGAAAAGGTGATAGCATATTCTTCAAGGCAGTTGAAGCCACATGAAGTCAACTACCCAATCCATGATTTAGAATTGGCTGCAGTAGTATTTGCACTCAAAATTTGGAGGCATTACTTGTATGGGGAATAATTCATTGTTTACTCCGACCACAAGAGCTTAAAGTAATTATTTTCTCAGAAGGAGCTCAATATGCGCCAAAGGAGATGGCTGGAGTATCTAAAGGATTTCGATTTCAATATTCAATATCACCCAGACAAAGGTAATGCAGTAGCTGATGCACTTAGTAGAAAGCCAGTAGCTTTATTATCTTGTTTAGTCATGGGTGAGATGCAACTATTAGAACAATTTGCCAGACTAGATCTGAACATGGAGCAGAGAAATGATAAGATGATAGTTGCTAACCTTAGAGCTCAACCTGACATACTTGTGGAGATCAGAGAACAACAGGCAAACGATCCATTTCTAGTCCGAGTCAGGGAGACCGTAGCTGACAAGCCAGATTTCTCCATCGCTGAGGATGGAAGAATATTATTCCAAGCCAGGACATGTGTGCCTGACAATGAAGAGCTGAAGAGAAAGCTAATGGATGAAGCTCACAAGACCAAATACACAATACATCCAGGCGCAACCAAGATGTACCAAGATATGAAAATGTCATTTTGGTGGCCAAACATGAAGCGTGAGGTAGCGGAGCATGCCGCGCACTGCCTCACTTATTAGCAGGTAAAAGTAGAACACCGCCGTCCTGCGGGTGTACTTAGACCCTTGGACATACCTGAATGGAAGTGGAAAAGCATCGGCATGGATTTCATCATGGTTTTACCCCGAACTCGTGGTGGACTTGATGCTATTTGGGTTATTGTGGACAGATTGACAAAGTCTGCACACTTTCTAGCAATTCGAAGTACCTGGAGTGTTGATGTGCTTGCAGCCTTATATGTGAAAAGAAATAGTCCGACTACATGGAGTTCCAGTATCCATAGTCTCAGATCGTGACCCTAGGTTCACTTCTAGATTCTGGAAGGGACTCCAGACTGCCTTAGCCACAAAACTCAACTTTAGCACAGCTTTCCACCCACAGACTGATGGACAGATTGAAATGACAAACCAGATAGTGGAGGACATGCTACGTGTCTGCACTATAGATTTTGAAGGCTATTGGAATGAACAACTATCACTGATAGAATTCGCCTACAACAACAGTTATCAGGCTAGCATTAAGATGGCACCATTTGAAGCTCTGTATGGCAGAAGCTGTAGATCGTCAGTGTGCTGGAATGAAGTAGGTGAGCAACAATGGCTGGGACCAGACATGGTACAAAATACTAGCAGAGATATACAGATTATCAGAGACATAATTAAGGTAGCTCAGTCCAGGCAGAAGAGCTATGCTGATAAAAGAAGAAGGGACTTAGAATTTCAAACTGGAGACCATGTGATGCTCAAAGTATCCCCGACCCGAGGATTTCAAAGGTTTGGGATGAAAGACAAGTTGAGACCGAGATTCATAGGTCCATTCGAGGTATTGGACAGAGTTGGTGAGGTAGCGTATCATCTAGCACTACCTCCTCAGTTCTCAACGGTACATAATGTTTTCCACGTGTCCATGCTAAGGAAATACGTGTACGATCCGTCACACGTAATCAGTTATGATGATATTATGCTAAACAAAGATATGACCTATGAAGAAAGACCAGTAAAAATCTTGGACAAGAAGATGCAACAGCTTCAGAATCGGTCTATACCCGTGGTGAAGGTATTATGGAGAAACCATGAAGTCGAAGAGGCCACGTGGGAGCCCAAAGCATTATTGCGACGGAATTATCTGGAGTTATTCAGTAAGTCATTCTTCCTCTTACGATTTTATGAATTTGGGGATCAAATTCTTTTTAAGAGGGGGGAGGATATAGCACCCTTGATTTTTAAAATCAAGAAAAATAAAATTTTATTATTTAATAGATGAGATAAATTAATTCAATTGAAATAAAAGGGAACTAAAACAATACCCATTAAGCTAAATTATTAATGGGTTACTCTAATAACCCAAACCTAATAGATTTGGCCTAAATAGGGTTAGCCCATCATGGGATGAGAAATAATTAAGCCAAATTCGAAATAAAAATAAGTGATAATTAGGAAAGAGTTTAAATAATTATTAAATAGTCCATATCCATCCTAAAAAGAGTCCTACACTTACCCTAAACCTCTACCCACGAAATTGGATCCCTTCCCAATTCTATTAGGTGGATAAATAAGAGAAAGTGAGAGATAAATGCCAATTTTCGGAGTTGGATGAGAAAGAAAGAGTTTTAGGTGATTTAGAACTCTATAAGCCATCAAAACACCTCCCATTTGACCCTAGCACCTCACAATTTCGTGTTAAGACTTTTGGAGACGAAGATGAGAAGATCTGGACCAAGGAGCAAGGAAGGAGAAGGCTTGGAGCAAGAAGGGTTTTCATAATTTCGTCATTCAAACTAGGGTTTTCTTACTCCACAAAAAAAGTAGGCAATCTCTCAAGCAAAAATCGTGTAAAAATTATTCTAGGTAGCCTTCATGTACATCTTCAAAAGCCCTATAGTTTTGTTGTATTCCGCTCATCCATTTGGGCGAATTTAATTCATGAATCCCTGCTGTCACCATGAACCCGAAATCTCATGTTTTCTTTAATTCCCCGCACGTACTTGTTTCCATGCTATGAGAAAATTCTCATTGATACTACAATGCAATAGCTTTCAAATGCCCCTAGTTTTGTTCCATTTTGATCTCCCATGAGGGAGAATTAATTCTTTGAATCCCTGTCAGATACATGCACCCGACCCTTCATATTTGCTTGTGAACCCCATTTATACTTGACTTCAGATCATGAGAAAATTATCATAAATATTACATCTTGTTAGATTTCGAACGCCCCTAGTTTCGGAATTTTTCATTATGTATTCATCTCAAATTAATTCGTGGAACCCTGACTGCGCATGTTTAGGTCACTGAAAAGTAACCCGATCAATGTTTGTCTAAACCTTGTCTATTTTCAAATTAATCGTGCATGTTGATAGATATACATGTCTACTTTCGTTTTAAACTAGTTTCGTGCTTTTTGGATCACCGTGCTATTTTATATGTAATTTAGAACGTCCATGTATCACAGAGAAGTTGCCCAGGGAAAAAGGGAAAAAGGGCAAATCCACATGTTATCGCGACAGCGTGATCTGCCGCGATATCAGTGGGGTCGCGCCGGCCGATGGCGTCGCGTTTAGAACACGGCGGCCTAAGGCGCCACGATTCACTCCGGACCGGGCCAGACCGGCCAGGTCCCGTGTCGCGCCCGACCGCCCTGTCGCGACTTGAATCGCGACGGGTAAGTTTGTCGCGTTTTCATGAATCTGACCAGAATAGAAAATTGTGCATATGCCCTGTTGTTTAAGCTATATACCTTTTAATTAGCCATGATTAACCCATGTTATAGTTAATTCGACTTGGTAAATTAATAAATGACATTAATGAAATAAATTTAATTATTTAAAATGACACTGCACGACTTGTCATATCCTCAAGATTTCTTTATACTTACACACACACAACATTATTAAATGCCATTGGACCTTGATAAATTATGCAATAATGTATTCGATAAATTAGTGAAATAAATGACTAAATTACCCTATTTTATTAAATACAATTGTTTTCATTTTATACGAGCATTTTAAATACCGTTACCGTTTTCCCTCGGCCTTCGAGCACTCGAGGCACGACGAACCCGTTTTTACACACTTTCCCTTGACTTGGACCACCTCTCCACTGGGAATACTCTCGACTGGACCAGAGACTCCTTGTCAAGACCTCCATAAGTCTTCTTGGCTTTGGCACGCGTCCTTAGTCAACGAGCTGGTTGTACCCCAAAACCCGTTACACATTAGGGATCAGTACGATCCATGCCTTAGTATATTCCTTCTTGTCTTGGGTTCACACCGGACTACCTGACCCGTGTACACGACACGGTTAAGGGGGCGGTTGTGACTTTCTACCAGACTGTCGGTACCCGACCTGGTGCCGTACAACGTTACTATCGTGTGTTTCTCGTCATTTTACAGAAATGCCCCTATCTCATCTACTATCTCGATACTCTCATCTGTTCACGTTCTCTCTACACTCTCGTCTAGTTCATCTACTACTCTCATCTATTGTTGATACTCTCTTGGCTATTTTGTGATTGTCTAAGATAAAAAAACATGACTATGCTAGACAACATTATAAGGGGCCGAAAGGGTCCTTGGGAGGAGCACCCGAAAGGCTTTAACTCGCGAGGGTCTAATGGTCAGGTGATGGCATACACCAAACGCATGACACGCAAGATTGATCTAAGACAATTCACAAACATTCCTGTACATGATACTTGACTTGTGGTTGATAAAATGATCGACCAAACGCATGTTACTTGCTTTACTTGCTATCGTGACTTGTGCACTGCTGTGCAATTTACTTGTTAACTTGAAATATGGCCAAAACTTTTGTTGTACTTGTTACCTATAAAGGTATTCTTGTCTTGTGATCTTACTGACTCGACTATACCTGATCGTTCTCGTACTTGCTCGTTCTTGTTAGTTACTCTGCTTGATAAAAGGTTAAACACTTAAAGTCTGCTTGTTTACACGAGATATTAAGTCCTACTGGGCGTTATTCGCTCATCCTGTATTTTTATTTAATGTGTTTCATGCGAGTATGATGATGACCACACTCACGAGGACGGGACTGAGGATGATGCTCAGGAGTGACCCATTTTCAGCAATCCAATGATTTCTAGTAGTAGTCAGTTAGTATAGTTATGAGTTAGTGTGTCAGATAGTTTTTATATAATAGTTTGATTTTGAATAAAATACTCTGGGCCCTAGTTTTGGCTCTGATACGATGATGTAATAGTTAGATCTTGAAGTTTGATGAAACATTAGTGATTGTAATGGAGTTGATGGATTATTGATGAAATATGAGGTAGTTTGGTATTATTTCCATTTGTGTAATGGTTTGTTATTTATTTCTCGCTCGGTACTATTTAATAACTGTAATCCCGCTCCGATATTCTGCGTCAGGGCGTTACACAATTCTTCGAGATTTTATGTGCATCAAAACTCAGACTTCATGAATTGCAAAATATTGAGTAAAATATAGTACAAACAGTCTGTAAATTAGAGAAGATATTTCCTCCAGCATTCTTTGATTCAATAGAGCATCTGATCATCCATTTTCCATATGAGGCTAGAGTCAGAGGTCTAGTACAACTTCGATGGATGTATCCATTTGAGAGGCATATTCCTATGTCTCAATTTAATCACATTATGATGATCTTTTATATTTCCTATGTATTCATTTGAATTGTCATCGTAGGTGCATGCACGATCTTAAGATGAAGGTCCGCAACAAAGCACAACTTGAGGGCTCCATTATCCAGGCGTACCTTATTGAAAAGATATCAAACTTTTGTTCGATGTACTTTGAATCGGAAATACGAACTCGATGCACTCAACCTCCACGTAATGATGATGGTGGAGATTCTAATGTGTCAGACCGACTCTCTATATTCAAGTGTCCCGGACAAGCGTTCGGATATTCTTCTACTCTCGCACTCCAAGACAAAGAGTTGGTAGCTATGGAGATCTGCATCTTCATGAATTATGCAGAACTAGACCCTTACATTGAGTAAGTCCTCAATGCTAATGTCTTTATGTATGTACCTTATTTTTTTTGCAATTATAGAGTTTGGAGGTTGTGTTGCATTTTCATTGTAGAGAGTCTGAGTCAGACATACTGTCACGGAATCCACATCTGACTGACGTGCAGGTTGAAAAGGAACGAGAGAAGTCTTTTGCTACTTGGTTAAGATATCAAGTAAGTGTTTAAATGTTTTTATGTATAAGTGTTGGCATGTTCTTATGCATAAGATGTTCATAGTTGTCATTGTGAGTCCATTTTTTTTTTACATATGTTGAGCAAGGCTTTATTACTGATCTAAGAGTACAAGAGATCAGTTATGGTCCCTCGAAGATTGTACGTATCTATCTAGGATACATTGTGAATGGATACCAATTTCACACGAGAGAATATGGACAAAATAAGTCTACGATGACCAACGATGGATGTGTGAAGGGAAATACCTACAATGAAAATGAAGTAGACTATTATGGCATTCTCGAAGAAGTCATCGAAGGCAACCATATATTTCTCTTCAAGTGTCATTGGTTTGATCCGACCTCTATTCGTAATGACACAACATATGGGATCATCGATGTCAAACATAACTCCAAGTTAAGTATGCATAAGCCATTCATTCTGGCGGCACAAGCCCAACAAGTTTATTATTCGAACAATTTGTCGCTCAAATTGAGAGATTGGTGGGATACTTGTAGAGTGAAAACTGTTAGTTATGGGTGTCCTCAAGCCAATCATAACTTGTACAATCTTGTTCTTTGATAATAATAATAAGGCTTTTATATTCATTATGTATAATTCGTTTATCGTTTCATTATGAAGTCCATGAATATGTGCAATGGATATTAATTATGATGAGATCATAACAATGAGATTAATATCCTTTAAATGTATATTCTTAATTATTCCTAGTCGGAGGATATTCGAGAAGGACATCGGATATCCGGTTAGACTAGTACAGGTTGCACCTGCTCATATGATGAGGGTGACTGGTCTCATAGTCACTTGTGTGGAGACACTAAGGTGAATCTGTAGGTGCTCATTGGAGAATGAGTTCACTGAACTGATCCGTTATGAATCGCTGGATGGTAATATTACCTTACTGTCAACTAGCTAGATTCATTGTCACAGTGGCGTGATTGGTCCTTAGACTTGAGACACCAAGGACACCTTGTTGGTGGACTTCTGGGTTTTGACCTTGACTTATAGATCTCTAGCCATGAGGTCTTAATCAGTTAAGTGTTCGGATCTAGCGGAATACCTTCGAAGGTAATTGTGTGGTCAATATGGGATCGCTCGCTCTCGGTAATAGGAGAGTGAATGCTCTACGGAAGGATGCCTGATAGTCCCTGGCCAGGGCAAGACTACTTATCAGAAATGAGTTTTCTGATATTGTTATGCGGCATCTAAACCAATGAGTGCACACATTAGGGTTTGACAGTTGACCATACCCTAAGTGCACTCGGGAGCATTGTACGAGCGAAGGATTATAGTCACGTGGTAACTGATGATACAGAAGGTTCCTTGAATGAGTTGCGGCATCTAAACCAAATGAACACCAGTTGACCATATAAGCTTTCCGAAGGATTATAGTCACGTGGTAACTGATGGAAGGTTCCTTGAATGAGTTGCTTGCTTTCCAGCAAGTGGTGTTGCTTGGCACCCAACTTGATTAGAAGCCCGGTCAATTATCGTGAGACGATAATTGATTGTGTAATTAATTAATATGAGATGCTAATTAATTACCATAAGTCAATAAAGAGTTATTGAGCTTAATGGGCTGAAAACTGGACTAGCAGTTGGGCCTAGAGAGTCACACGCATAAGAGTTCCGAGCAGACTGGGCAAGGTGTTCTTTATAGACAATGACTGGGTTTTTGTGAAAACCGCGGTGTCTATAAATATACGCTGAGAGTTAAACCCTGGGCCAAGCTCCAGGCTTAACCCTAGCTGCCCCCTCCTCTCTCTCTCCCAGGGCGCCCCCCCATCCTCTCTCTCCTCTCTCCTGCACATGGTGGAGCTGAGATCCGGGAGACGCATGGAGAACGAGGAGATCCCGTCTGCGTCCGGAGCTCGCGTGGATACGTCTAGAGGCCGGACACTTGAACGGCTTGAAGCACCGGCGCCTCCTGCGCCACCTCCTCCCCGGATTCGGGAGTTACGCAACCCCGCAAAGGTAAAGATGAGATCTGCCTGTGCGTGGTTTCTCCATTTTTGTTCGATCCGACCACCAGCAACGATATCTACCTGAGGTATTCGCGTTTCCGCTGCGCTCTATACGAAACCTTACAGTGGTATCAGAGCCAAGTTGCTGGTTTGGTCGGAATCGGCGTTGTATGAACGTTATTTCATGCATTTTTCGTCAATTCGCGTTCTGGATGAATCGCCAAGTTTGTTGCGTTCCCGGGTCATTCATGGGATGAACAACAGGTTCTTGATGCTTGAGAATCGTTCTCGGTATCAAGGGCTTCGTAGAGAACCCTTTGGGACGTCGTTTGGCCCTCTATAGAGGTTGAACGGACATCTGCAAGACCCATCCGTTGTTCTGATTTCACCTTCTTGGACAATCCAAGAATGGGGCGATTACATGCCTGGATGAGTTCTATAGATACTCCAGATGAACCCAGGATGTCGGAGGCGGAGGCTGATGCCCATCCCGGGCGTTGGACGACCGGAATCCGGCGTCCACGAAAAGGATTGAGAATGGCCTCCAAAAAGGGGGTTTTTCGCAGGGACTCGGGAAGGAGGTTTCTGGGGGTTCTGGGGCCACGGCGGGTGATCGCCGGCGTCGCCGGTGCTGTTGGTGGCCGCCGGTGGAGGCGCGATGGCCGGCGGGGGTCGCCCCACTCCGGCCCTGCGCCGGGGGGCGGCGGCGGCTAGGGTTTCGCCCTAGCCGCACCCCCCCCCCCCCCCCATTCGGGCGGAAGGGGTGACCCGCGCGGGTCCTTCGCGGGCCGCGCGCGGGTCCTTCGCGGGCCGCCCGCGGGTAAGTCGCGGGCGGACCCTCCCCTTCCAGGCCGGTCCGAACCGGATCCGGCCCGCGCCGGATCCGAATGGCCCAAAACCCATCTTTTTAAGTTTTTTTATTGTTTTTAAATTGTTTAAAAAACCAGAAAAATTCTTAAAATTCCCAGAAAATTCTGAAAATTATTTTGAGAGTTTTTAAAAGAGTTTAGCTCTCTGTAAATTAATTTTCAGATGTTTGACCCAATGTTTAATTAGTTTAAGGAAATTCTAAAGTTGTTTTAGTCATTTCCTTTTATCTAATTAATGCATATTAATTAGTTTGAGAATGTGATTCTCATTAAATTAATTAACCGTAAATTTTGGCGGATTCATGCAGTAACGGTGAATGACGTTTATCTAAAGTTGTTTAGATGTTATCCATGATAGCTAAATTGTTTAGTTAAATGTTTTTCAAAATATAATTATTATATTTTTGAAATAAAAGTTATTTCATAAGTAATTATGTGATAATTGCTTGTTGATGCATATGATGTGTGTGGATGGATGGTCATGGACTTAGATATCATGTGATGATTGTTATGGTTAATGGCAAATGATGTAATTTATGAGGACTACGTGCCTCCCTCTCTCCCTCTATTAAATCCGGGTTGTACATTCTATCTCCCTCCTGTTATGTACTCTCCTTGACTTGTTCAAGGTTTCTTATTATTATCTGATGTACATTTATGGGCCTGCGAGTCCAATTTAAATATTACTTGTAATTATAAGAAGTGGATTGGCGGAGATGGAGGAGAGTACCATGCAGGACCTTCATGGAGATAAAGTTACATCAAGCTAAAGCATCAGATGCGGAACTACCATTTGTTCACCATATTTGTGGATTACCAACTGGCTCTGGTAATGCCACTCTAGGTTAAAGTCCATGATCATCCATCGTTTTTCTTCATATATATGATATGTGTGGAATGTGCTTTGATATATATAATTAAATATATGATATTCCAAATTCTATATATCAATAGCACGAAGATATAGAGACCAAGATAAAATATGTCAAAAATCCCTCCTCGTTTAAATTTTAAGCCGTAGCGTAATCATTGAGAATGAATTACGTGGCCCTCCATAATTATAGTTTTAGGATTGCCATTAGATCGGGCAAGTTTGTTGTGCTATCCACAAGGCTTGCCAAATCTGATGGCAGACTAAAATTATGGCATAGTGATGCCTTAAACGGGATAGAGGACCGGTGTAGCTTTGTTGTGCTATCCACAAGGGCTACATCCAAATCTATGCTCATTACATAATGATGGTACTGCTTAGACCGGATTTAATGACTTGTTGTGCTATCCACATGGTCATTAAAATTCAGGGGTCAAAATAAGATCGGATATTGCAAGAGTTGCAAGTGTCAAGGGTTGACCTCTTTCAGATCATAGTATGGTTTGTTGTGCTATCCACAAGATCATGCTATGAGTCTGTGAGATTCCGATCCCCACTAGGAGACCATCGGCGTCTCCCATTCTGTATATCTGAGGGTTATACAGTCTGTTGAAAAATAGTGGGAGCTAATCTTGATTAAAGTCCTAATCTAGATTTAATTATTATTATGAACATCTGCTAGTTGTATTTACATTTCCTTTATAGGCAAAAATGTCGTCAAGTAACCCACTCCGTGGCATACTGGATGCCAACAGATTGACAGGCCCGAACTACTCAGATTGGCTTAGAAACCTGAAGATTGTCCTCAGGTCTGAGCGCATTGCCTATGTCCTGGAGGGTGAGATCCCAGCTGAACCACCTCTTGATGCACCTGAAGGGGAAACGCTTGAGTTTGCGAAGTGGAAGGAGGATTCCACTCTGGCCCAATGCTACATGCTTGCCTCAATGAGCAATGAGTTGCAAAGGCAGCATGAGAACATGGATGCTAGATCCATCATGCAGCACTTGCAGGAGCTCTTTGAAGAACAGAGCAGGGTAGAGAGATATGAGATATCCAAGGCCCTGTTCAGAGCTCGCATGGCAGAGGGGTCTTCAGTACAGACTCATGTGCTGAAGATGATAGAGTGGATTGAGAGGCTCGAAGGGCTTGGTTTTCCTCTTGACAAGGAACTAAGCACGGACCTCATTCTCCAGTCACTTCCAGATTCATATTCCCAGTTCATTGTGAACTTCACAATGAACAATATTGAGGTGAGTTTAGCTGAGATGCTCAACATGCTGAAGACTGCTGAGGGCAACCTTAAGAAGGAAAAGCCCACTGTTCTCATGGTTGGAAAGTCCAACAAGAAGAGGAGAGCAGTGCAAGCCTTTGAGAAAGGCAATACAAAGAAGCAGTCCAAGCAAAAACAAAAGAAGGACATAAGCAAAGGAGAAGAAAAGGGGCGAGTGCTTCCACTGCAAGTAAAAGGACACTGGAAAAGAAATTGCAAGGACTACCTTGCAATGAAGGCTCATGAGAAGCAGAAGGTTGGGGAAGCTTCAGGAAAAGAAAGTTTGTTTCTTGTTTAGACAGAATTAGATACAAGTTTACCATTGAGAACAATAGTTGTTCAGTTTATTTGAGAAATAAACTAGTTGCTTTAACAAATTTGCTGAATGTTTTGTATCTACTTGATGTTTCTTATGAAAAATATCCATGTTGATGTTTCTCTTAAGAGAAGTAAGAATAGTGTGAACACTGCCTACTTATGGCATTGTAGGCTTGGTCACATTGGCGAGAATAGACTTCAAAAGTTGTATAAGAATGGATACTTAGATCCATTTGATTATGAATCATATGCGACTTGTGAATCCTGTTTAATGGGTAAGTTGACCAAATCTCCATTTAGTGGACATGGAGATAGGGCCAAGGACATATTGGAACTAATACATTCGGATGTATGTGGTCCAATGTCTACCCAAGCCAAGGGTGGCTACTCATACTTCATTACATTCACGGATGACTACTCAAGGTTCGGATTTGTTTACTTAATGAAGTACAAATCTGAAGCCTTTGGAAAATTCCAAGAATTTAAGAATGAAGTTGAGAAACAAACTGGAAAGAGTATTAAAATCCTACGGTCAGACCGAGGAGGTGAATACTTAAGTACAGAGTTCACACAATTCTTAAAGGACAATGGTATCCTTTCTCAATGGATTCCTCCCTATACACCACAGTTGAATGGTGTTTCAGAAAGGAGAAATCGTACCTTGTTGGACATGGTGCGATCCATGATGAGCCGTTCACAGTTACCAGTTTCCTTATGGGGATATGCGCTAGAGTCAGCGACATATCTGCTGAACAGGGTTCCAAGTAAATCTGTGTCTTCCACTCCATATGAGATATGGAAGGGTAGAAAGCCTGATTTTAAACAAGTTAAAATCTAGGGCTGTCCTGCCTACGTGAGGAGACATGACCTAGATAAAGTAGAATCCAGAACCGATAAGTGCAGGTTTGTTGGATACCCAAAAGAAACGTTTGGGTACTACTTTTACCATCCTGGTGAACAAAGAGTGTTTGTCGCCAGGAGAGCTGTCTTCTTGGAAGAGGATTACCTTACCCAAGAGGACAGTGGGAGTAAAGTAGATCTAGAAGAGGTTCTAGATCCACAAATTGTGCAAAGTCCACCAGGTGAAACATCGGTTCCGGAACCTGTTTAGGAATATACACACATTCAGCGTAGGTCTAGTAGAGTACCTAGACAGCCTGAAAGATATGTTGGACATATCAGTGAAGGCATGTCTTATGATGAGGATGATGATCCAAGGACCTACCAAGAGGCTATTGATTGTCCTCAGTCAGGGAAATGGCGAGTGTAATCACAGGGATTGTACCCCCCTCAACACAGACATGAATATCAAATATGATAGCATGGAAAATAGGATGTGATCGCCACCTAGATAAGTTGCCTAATGATGTAGAAAGACGACGGCTAACTTAAACTAGGAAAAAGGGAGAGAACAAGAAGACTGACCTGGTGTCGTGGTCGTCATGGCCGTCGCGTCTCTGTTATCGCGTCAGTGGGAATCGACGCATCTTTGTCGCGTCACCCGAGGCTGTCGCATTCTCTGAATGCGGGAGATTTGTTGTAGTGACCTTCTTCTAGTCCTCCAGCCGGTCAGAGTACCAGAGCTTCTCGTAGACCTTGTTTGCTTGCCTGCCAATCAAAAGAAAACACAAAGAAAAGACCCTATTAGAACATGTAAAGTGTAGTATCTATTCCACAAGACGAAATGGGACGGAGGATCATGGTGGGGACGCACCTGGGGTGGTTTTGAACCCCTATGGGTGTGGGAAAACGTGGGTGGAGGATAGATGTGCTCTACTTAAAAAAGAACATAAAAATGCATGTAGAAATAGAAAAGAGGGAGAGAGGAGATGATGAGCCCCATTAGGGCGACTTCATGGCGTGGATGCAGCTCCAATGATGTGCCAAGAGATCCAGGAGATTGCTGAAGTCACCCTCTTCACGTTCCTTGCTCCATTGATGGTGAAATGAGTGAGTTGTGAGGAGTGGAATGTGAAGGGAAATGAGTGGAATGAATGACTGCGTGGATAAGTCTTGTTCAGAGGAAATTTTGGCAGCCCTTCGGGATGATTATGAGGCTCTCCTCGTCCATGAGGAGGGGCCTTGCTTATATAGAGCTTGGAGTGAGAAAATTGGGTATTATCTCCTCAAAAGATGTGGAAATTAAAAATGGGGGATAAAGCTCTATCAAAATCGGATGTAGAGTCCTTAGGGGAGCTTGGGAGAGTCCCTAGGGCCGAAAAAGTGCTCAAGGGGTCGGGATAAACCTCTTGGACCAAGTCAAAGTGCATGGGAGGATAAATAGGATGTGGTTATGGAGGCCAGAGATCTCGGTCCTTGTCGCGTCAGATCGCGGGGTCGCGACTAGAGACGCGACGGTGCGGGGGGACGCGACAGGTATTGCCCACGTGCATGGATAATGCATGGGCTGTCGCGGCGGCCTAACCCGTCGCGACTAGAGTCGCGGCGCCACGATGCGTCGCGACAAGGAATCCGAATTATTTTGGATTATTCTCTTTAACCACATGCTAAAACAGGAGTCAAATCCTCTAAGGACTCTTTCAAATGATAGATTTCGGGATTTCAAGGCATTTTTAGTGGATTAATGGGCTCAAATCAAGGCAAATGATGGGCTCAAGGTGAGTGACCAATTAGGGGCCCACTAAGATAGCAAAAATGTGGTTCGAACCCATTAGTCATAATCGGGTGTCTACAGATTGCCCCTCCTTGGCTTCTACTTTGCAGGGGAGCGAAGCGGAAGTGGCGTGGAGATGTCATGAAGTGATGATGGAACGGAGATGACGCGGAGCGGACTGAAAAGTGGAAGCCAAGGCAAAGAGACACCCGATGTTAACTAACAAGCAATTGGAATCCTTGTGAAAGCCCCGAGTCGGTTGTTCGAGTAGAATGCAAAGAAGAACACAAGTCTGGACGAGAAGAAGAAAGAAGAGGACGATCAACCTCTCGATTGAGAGGTACCCTAGCCGATTGGCCTGCAGGTTCCATTTTGGAAGGACGTGTGCGTGCCAGGCAGGTAACTCATGACTCTGTCCTGGGAGCGGTTCGCAACTAAAACGGATCAAAGGAAAAGGATGAGTAATTAGATAAAGAATCCAGACAGGGAAATTCTTGTCAAACTGACGGGAACAACTTGCTCGGAGGCAAACCTTCCGATTCGGAGTGGAATTGGATTTCTTGCATTGAAACATGAAGGATGATTGGGCACTCAACAAGAGCTCATCAATGGTCAGGAATGAGTCAGGAAAGCTCAAAGTCCTACATGATGCATGCTAGGCTAAAGTAAAAGAAATCATCAAAACAAATGCCAAGAAAGTGAAAAAAATATAGAATATATCAAGGATAATATTGTTAAGCTAGATAAGAAAGGCTCAAGAGGCTTCCCACAACTGCAGTGCAGGCCTGAATCCATCGTCCCCGATCTTAACTAGCTCAACGGCCTATCCAATGGTTAACAACGTGCACCTAGATTATCATAGTTTTTGGTAAAGGGGAACTCAAATCCCAGAGCACATTGAGAACCAGCCGGTCCTTGAAATGATATAGTAGGTAGAATATCATATAGTAATGTAGGAGTAGGGGTAGAGATACAATACCTGACTTACCTGTGACGACATTTCCTGACTTTTTGAATCATCCATGAGAAAATAAGCATAATAATCACAAGATGACAGATGAATTTAATGAACATAGTCAGAAAACACACATTCAAAGCACAAGCAGGAGGAATAATCATTTGAGTATAAACGCGACGCACTCATCGACCGCGACCTTGTCGCGTTGCAGCGCCCTGTTGCGACATAGTCGCGTCTGATCGCGGCGTCGCGACTCGGACAAAGTCCTAAAAACGTAGAAAAACGGGACTTAGACTTATCCTAAGACATCTAGACTAGCACTAGGACTCCTAAACCTTTCCTAGACTTATCCTAACTCCTAGTTGCGGGATTAGAGTGGGTTTCTAACTCCCTAAGGCTTATAAATAAAGGGTTTGGACTGCTAATCCCGCAGCTAAACTCCTGGCATCCTCTGCTTTCCCAGTTCTTCATCCTTCTTCAGCTCTGCAGCCATGAAGAGGAAGCTTTCAGAATTTGCAGAGGCCATCCCTCCCTACTCCGGCCCAAAGGCAGCTAGGGAGTCCTACACCGATCTCCAGCACCTCTCAGCTATCCCAAGACACATCTATTCCCACCCAGATCTTCAAGTAAGTGGCTTTTCTCCCTGAGATTCCGCACTCTCTGCATTACTCTGTTTTTTTTTTTCTCATCTCCTCCTCCTTTCTTCAGATCCTCCCTGGTCATAGGCGGTTTTCTAAGCTACCATGGCTGCTTCCGATGCTTGACATGCTGCCGCCTGCCTCAATCTCCCTTCTAAAAGAGTGGGGATTGTCTACGGTGCTAGTACTCGCAAGAAGTACAACAAGATCGTCCACACGTGGGATAGCATCACCGCACTTACCGAGCTGTGGCACACTCAAACACATTCTTTTGTCTTCTCCGACTTTGAAGCCACCGTACTCTTGGAAGAATTGGAGATTATGCTCGGTCTCCCGCGCTACCATCGGGGTGAGGAGATAAAATTATCATACACCGTGGAGCAGATCAACTCGTGGAGTATTCTGGCCAAGCTGACCTCCATGAAGAACGACCTACGCTCTATGACCAGTGGCATGCACGTCCACTTACTCCCCATCGCACAGTGGGTCGTCTCACAATGCAAGCGGAAAACCGGGAGGCACGGCGCTATTGCCAAGGCGGCGGCCATCTGCATCTGCGGGGTCATACTCTTTCCATCTGAAGACGGGACCATCTCCTTCGCCAACCTGAGCATCATCGATTCCATCTCAGAAGGTTTGACCATCGGCCAAGCAGTTTTGAGTTATCTATATGCCGGTCTGTCTTCTGCAGCACTCGGAGGGCCTTTTTACGGATCGGTGGTTGCCCTCGAACTATGGATGGGGATGCACATCCAATTTCGGGCGGAGGAGGGCTTGGCTGTGGAGTGCAAGACGATGCTGAACCATCCGCTGGCATACGCGGGCGGGCCACTCCACATGAGCACCCGGGCTTGGTGCAAGACGGCACAAATAAAGGGCATCCAAGCGTGGCGCGGGTACCTCCGAAGTCTGACCGTGGCGGACTTCGACGCACGCCCCCGGTTCATGCACGGCAAGATGATCCATCTCTCTCAGCGCACCGGGCTTGCCTTGAGGCTGCTGGGCAACGAGGCACTTGCTTCTTACAACCCGGACCGTTGCTACCTCCAGTGTGGTGCGGCCCGGACGGTTGTTCCAATTCTCTCACACTTCCCGCCTATTCAAGAGAGGAAGAGGGGCGACGCACAGGACGAGCGTGATATGCGCAGCCCCATCGTCCATTGGGAGGGATGTGCTATGAGCGTGATCCTAGCAGAGGTGGAGGAAGATGATGAAACAGTTAAAGAGTACGTTGAAGCTTTGAAGACGCTCCAACCTGCGGGAGGAGATGCTTGATTTATTTGATTTGATTTGTAGGCCAGATGAAAATTAGGAAAGTACTTAAAAGCATTGCTAGGTTGTTTTAGAATGGATTAGGGAGTGTAAAGATTTTGAATATGAATGAATAAGAGTGGATTTTCTGTGCAATGCAAGCGCTCTGTTCATGACGCGACGGTTAGGAGCGTCGCCTTTATGTCGCGGCCTAGCGGTGCGTCGCGACTATGTCGCGACGTCCCTTCTTGACGCGACATGAACGCGACGGCACGCTGCGTCGCGTCACGAACCGATCGATTCAAAAACAAACGGCCCCCCTTTCCTTCTTCTTTCCGGTTTCCAAAACTTTAAACCTTCGAACCCTTGAAACCTTCCTCAAGCTCCCCTGCATCCCGACCTCCTTGCTAGCCCGAAACACAATCTAAGCGACCTACATTGCGATGGACGGTGGAAAAGAGACCGGCGAAGGCTCATCACGGGGGAAACGCCACGCGGAGCGCCGGTATTCACGACGACGAGTGGAGAGGCCCTCGGTCGAGGAGGAGGTGCCCGAAGCCGTCATGGGAGAGGAAGAGGAGGAGATGACTCCGACTATGAACGTGGAAGAGGAGAGGAAGAAACGGGCCAAAGCGATGAAGTCGGTAAGTATCCTTGACCCTAAACCTTGAATGATAGCAGTAGAGAGATCCACGGAGCCCCTGGAGGGCGAATGTAGGGCGAGAGGCCCATGAAAACAAGGATCAAACAAAGAGGGCTCCGGCCGGTTTGAATCTGAAAACGCGTCAGCACGACCCGTCGCGACATGGTGTCGCGACGGGGCGGGGTGTCGCGACAGTGTCGCGACGTCTAGGGCAGTCGCGACCTTATCGCGACCTATGAAGGCGACGCGATAAGGTCGCGGCGGCCCGCACCGTCGCGACAAGGTCGCGGCTATAAGAGCTGTCGCGACTCTGACCGAACACACAAATGAAACCTGAATTTGAACTTGAATGAATCTTTGCAGGGTGAAATGAGGGCTCGAGTGTCATGGACACTGGTGCTGGCTGCCTTCCTGGCCCTTCCCCCCTTTCAGCGAGAGAGAGTAGACGAGATGGGGTTCGGGCAGATTTTTAGATTGAGAGGATGAGGGTGGACCCGGCCCTCACCCAGGCCCTGCGTAGCAGGTGGGACACGGAGGCGAGTGCCTTCGCGTTCCCTTGGGGGCATATGATCCCCAGCCTAGAGGATGTGAGCCGGATCACAGGCCTCAGAGTGTATGGGCGGGCAGTGAGTGGCTACACCTACCCATGCTATCAGGACTTAGCCGAGCGACTCCTGACCTTCCCGTGGAGCGTAGGTCTTCCCTAGTGCCTAGAGTAGCCTTGCAGGAGAGTCTAGGTCTATTTGAGGCAGGGAAGAACGCAGGGGAGACTGAGGATGAGTATCTGGAGAGGTTGGCCAGAGTCAGTAGGAGGGAGTTAGCGAGTGAGCCTGGGCCGCAGGCGGACTTGGACTTGCGCCGTTTCCTCGTCCTCTTTCTTGGTAGACTTTTGTTTGCCACGAGGGGCGACGCAGTCCACTGCCGCTTCCTGCCCTTGCTGGCGGATTTAGGTGAGGTAGGGGGGTATGCTTGGGGGGCAGCCTTCTTAGCGCACCAGTTTGATGGCTTGAGCGCCTCCGAGCGACAGACATCTACGAGCGGCTTCTACCCCTTTCTTCAGGTACACCTTCTCTCCTAACTCTCTTAGATTCAAACTTCAATTTTGCTTGAACTGCCAACTAATTTGCCTTTTATCTTGCAGGTTTGGGCCTATCTACACCTCCCAGCCCTGAGGAGAGGGGAGCTCACACGGCCGGGCCTCGTGCCCATTACACGCCGTTGGGACTCTCGCCGAGACACTCGCCACCTGGCCGACCAGCTGGAGCACCTCCAGGAGGCAATCGACAGCTACCCTTATCTGGATGTAAGTACCCTTAATTCCCCTCTTTGAAATTATTTGCTTGAAATGACTGATTACTTCTCTTCTGCAGGTGGTTTGGCAGCCATACCTGGGGGAGGGTGATGAGGGACAGCCTTGGTTGGTGCAAGCCCGCCCCTACTTCGGTAGGTCGGTGTGGTTGCATGCACTCAACCTCGTGCTACCTCTGAACATATTCCTGACCCAGCGCTCCTTGGGCTTCAGGCAGAGTGTCGTGGAGTTCCCCATCCGGGACCGGTTCCGCCGGCCTGGTCGGAGCTTCCGGGGGCTTCACGACACGACAGACTGGAGGGAGCGGGCACGCGAGCAGGTAGAAAATTGGGAGCGGAAAAGCAAGGGGGTCAGGTCGTACGCCTTGAAGTACGGAGAAAAGGTATACAAGAGCACCCGACACCAGGTAGACTTCCTAAACCATAGCTCAAAGAACTGGGATTTAATGATTAAAACTGATGATTTGGCAATTCCTTGCAGGTGGACGTGACTGGTGAGATTGCATCGCTCCGAGCCTTGCTCCAGTCAGCGGTGCAAGATCGGGAGGCAGCCCAGAGGCAGACGGCAGAGCTGGTAAGTACTGTGTTCACTTTTCAGCCCCTTTAATTTAAGCAAGATTTTGAAACTGACCTGCCTTTTGCGTGCAGCGGAGGGAGCTAGAGAGAGTGAGGGGTGCCGGAGCCGGCGGTGCTTCCTCCTCTCGGAGCGCAGGGGGGTCTCCATCACTCATGGAGGCTCGACTGGCAGGGGCTGTGCTGAGAGCTGAGGAGGCTCAAAGGCACTTGGAGGAGCGGGTAAGTTCATTTAAAGGCTTTGAGTTGATTATTTCCAAATGATGCTGAATGACTGCTTGTTGTGCAGGAGAGAGACTTGGAGTTGGCCCACGAGCAGGCCATGACGCTGCAGAGCGAGAGGGACCAGCTGCGCGTCCGGGCGGAGGCAGCTGAGGCACAGGTGGCGGAGATGACCCGGGAGCTGGCGACGCTGCGGGTACAGAGGCCACCCGGAGATCAGGAGGAGGTCATCCGACTGCGTGCAGAGTTGCTAGCACAGCAGACGCTGGCGCGGAGCCTCCAGCAGATTGTGACAGATATCGGCCGCTCACGCAGCCGGAGCCGGAGCGGCGTGAGCGTCAGCAGGGCGACAGGTGCCTCCGTTGGGCAGTATTTAGCGGGTTCCTCCAGCAGGCGGAGGAACGAGGAGGAGGAGAGGCGCCGGCAGGGCGAGGGTAGTGCTCATGAGGGTAGAGGGGGTGGCGAGATGTTGCCGCCTCCAGATAGGAGAGAGGGATCCGGGGAGAGTGGCGGCGGTCAGTGAGGAGTCTTGTGAGCCACCTCCCCTTTTATAGATGTACATCTTGTTCATACCTTAGTGCAGTTTTACTTTTATGCCAATGTTTATGGTGAATGAATGGTTTGTGATTGACACGAGTGAGAATCGAGATTCAAACAAGCAAGAGAGAGAGATCTGAGAGCGACATCATACTCTGCTTTTTTTTTTAAATTCCTGTTCCTGCACACACTTAGAAGAACAAGTTAGATATGTTCTTAGGTTCGGCCCCTAGAACATGATAAAGGCTAACTCCGCAATTTGTCAAGGGGCCGAGCCTTATTAAATAGGCGAAAAGACTATGAAAATAATGCATGCTAAAGAAAAGGAATATGTACATGCCTTAAAAAGAAATATATATATATTTTTTGTGATTTTGAGGATCTTTTGATTTTTTTGGATTTTGAGGATCTTTTGATTTTTTTTGGATTTTGGGGATCTTTTGATTTTTTTTGGATTTTGAGGATCTTTTGATTTTTTTGGATTTTGAGGATCTTTTGATTTTTTTAGATTTCGGGGATCTTTTGATTTTTTTTGGATTTTGGGGATCTTTTGATTTTTTTTTTGATTTTTAAAAAATCTTTTGATAACGACACTTCTTAATGTTGAGCAATTAACCGTGAGCCTTACTTCTATCTCACTTTTGCGAGTAAGATTTACGTGCAACGCATATTCATATTAGGTTTGCTAAGTTTTCTTGTCCTGTGACAACAATGTTCCAACACAGACCAAGCGCATGGATTTTTGGTCATTTTAGGGGGATAGGAAGAATAAATGAGATAAGACTTAATCTTGGAGTCGGGGTTGCGACTTGTAAGACTTGCAACGAATAAGTTACATGTGCTATTCATCTGTTGTCCAGGGACTTTAGGGCCACAACATTTTCTCTTTTGTCTGGGGCATGCGTGCGACTGGGCTCAAGGGCGTCCCGCGGGGAACTGTACTGCCACTCTTTAACATGCCCCTTCATTTTATCATTCCGTCGCTTTATATTTTTTTTTTGCTATATGCTTTTCTTAGAACTACCCGTCCCTCCTTGAGACTTCAAACAAATGGTCTATACTATTGCATGTTTACATGTTAGCCTTCCCCTTTGCCCCTAGACCTTGTCCGAATAGGGAGAGAGAATTGACATCTTGTTTCTCTGAGCAAGGGCTAAGTGAGAACACTGTATATGGAGGAACAACGACCTTAGGTTTACCATGTTGAGTACGTGATTGCACATAAATATTATTTCATCAATATGAGAAGGAGCGAGACACTTGGCAAATGGCTACTTATTAATTGGTGTTGTTATCCAAAGACTTTCGATCAGGGTAGAATCTTTTAAGATATAGCCCATTCCATGGATGAGAGAGTTCATCACCATCGGCGTTAACTAACCTATACGCGTTTCCCGGGTACACTTTTTTGATGACGTACGGCCCTTCCCAGTTTGCAGACAATTTTGACCTTGGACCTCCAGGTTTTATGAAAATTCGCTTCAAAACTATGTCTCCTTCTTGAAATTTACGCTCAATCACTTTCTTTTGAAAAGACCTTGAGAGTCTATTTTGATACGAAAGCACGTGATCGGCTGCAGCTAGACGCCGTTCGTCTAAGAGTTCTAGTTGTGTAAGTAACGCCTCCCGATGTTCATCGGGATTAAGTTCTTTATCCAACTGAATTCTTAGCGAAGGGATGAGGATTTCGTGTGGACATACCGCTTCCATTCATATGTGAGTGAGAAAGGGGTTTGCCCGTAGGTGTGCGGATGGAGGTGCGATAGGCCCACAGAGCCTCAATTAGCTTTTCCGGCCAGTCAGCGAATTTATTAGACTCACAAGTTTTCTTTAAGATTTTCAAAAGCGTTTTGTTTGTGGCTTCGGCCTGGCCGTTGCCCTGCGGATAATAAGGAGACGAATGATGCAAAGAAATATTGAACTTCTTACAGAGGTCTTGAAGGTCTTGTGATATGAACTGAGGTCCATTGTCGGTGACGATGCTGCCAGGTACTCCAAACCGCGCAATGATGTTCTTCATGATGAATCTGCACACGGTCGAACCTTTGATTTCTGTAAACGCTTCCGCTTCGGCCCATTTGGTGAAATACTCAGTAGCAGTGAGGATGAAGGACTTTTGTTTTATCTGAGCATTAGGATCACCGAGAGGCCCAATGATATCAAAGGCCCACATGGAGAAAGGCCAAGGAGAAGATAGTGGATGCAAAGAGGAAGACGGAGCATGAATTTTATCGGCATGGATTTGGCATCTGACACACCTACGGACGTAGGCGGCACAGTCTTCTTCTAAGGTTGGCCAGTAGTAGCCCTGCCTAAGGATCTTTTTGGCTAACATCTGACCATTCACATGCCCTCCGCATTCACCGGAGTGAGATCCTTCTACTATCTTCCAAGCCTCTTCATCGGTCACACATCTGAGGAGCATTCCATTTAGAGCGCGTCTGTAGAGAACTTCACCCACGAGGGTATACTTTAAGGCCGCTCTACGGATAGCTCGCCTATCTTCTGCTTCGGCTTCTTCTGGGAAGGTGCCGTCTTTGTAAAACTGCTCAATCTCACGATACCACGGGCTCTCTTCTTCCATCAATTCCCCTAATTCGACAAGCAACAACTCCTTCGCTTCTTTCTTCTCTGCCTTCAACACTAGGGAGCTCCTAAGGTTCGAGAACCAAGGATCCTGAGTTGAGGGAGCTTCTAATCTCTGAACGGTGATAGTCTCAGCGCTACGGCTGAGAGGGAAGGAGAGAGATGAAGCTAACGATGCTAGAGCATCGGCCAGAATGTTTTGGGAGCGAGGAGTATGAATGTAGATGAGTTGACGGAATTGCTTGGCGAGGAGCGTGACCAGATCTTGATATGGCTTGAGTTTGGGGTCACGAGTGCGATAGGTAGAGAGAACTTGCCGAAGGACGAGCTGAGAGTCTCCTATGATCTTAAGGTGACGCGCACCTAAAAGGTAGGCGAGCTTAAGACCGGCCAAGAGAGCCTCATACTCGGAGATGTTGTTGGTGGCATAGAACTGGAGTTGATAAGCTAAAGGAATGGTGATCCCTTCTGGGGTGAGCAAGACTGCACCTATGCCCCGTCCCCTAGAATTGAGAGCTCCATCGAAATGGAGTGACCAGAAGGGATCATGAGAGACGAGTGATAGGTTTTCATCGGGGAAATCCTCTTGAACCGTATCACTATGAGGAAGAGGAAGGTGAGCAAGGTGCTCAGCAATGGCATACCCTTTTATGGCTTTCTGAACAATAAAGGAGATATCGAACTGAGAGAGGAAACTTTGCCAGCGAGCCAATCTGTCGGCGAGGACTGGCTTCTCAAGGAGATACCTAATAGGGTCCATTCTAGAAATCAAACTCACCTTATGAGCTAGGAAGTAGTGCTTCAATTTCTGCACTACCCAAACTAGCGCTGCACAAGTTTTCTCCATTGTGGTGAGTTTGAGCTCGGAAGGATTGAATAGCCTAGATAGGTAGTAGACTGCCCTTTCTTTGCCGGATTCATCGAGCTGAGCAAGGACAGCTCCTAGGGAGTCCTCAACAGTTGACAGGTATAGGATTAGGGGTTTCCCAGGGACAGGCGCCTGAAGCACGGGCGGATTCATAAGGTAACTCTTGAGCTCATCGAAGGCCTCTTGGCATTTATCGTTCCATTCAAAACTGACTCCTCCTCTCAACAGTTCATAGAAAGGACGACATCTTTGAGAGTGCTGAGATATGAATCTCCTTATGAACTGCAGCCGACCAATCAAACCTCGAAGCTCAGATATGTTCTTAGGAGGAGGCATCTCATTGATTGCCTTGGCCTTGTGTGGATCTATTTGAATCCCCCGCTTACTAACTATGAAGCCTAATAATTTTCCCGAGGAAACTCCAAACACGCACTTCTTTGGATTCATCTTCAATTGATACTCTTGTGCGCGACGGAAAACTTTGGCTAGCACGGAGGAATGCTCTCTTTGGGTCCGTGACTTCACCACGATATCATCCACGTAAACCTCAACATCAATATGTATCATGTCGTGGAAGATAGCTAACATTGCTCTTTGATAAGTGGCGCCGGCATTCTTTAGTCCAAACGGCATGACCACATAGCAATATGTTCCCCATGGGGTGGTGAAGGAGGTCTTCTCCTGATCCTCCGGGGCTAGACGAATTTGATTATAGCCGGAGTAGCCATCCATGAACGATAGAGTTTCGAACCCTGCTGTATTATCAATCAGAACATCCAAGTGAGGTAAAGGGAAATCGTCCTTAGGACATGCCTTATTCAAATCCCGAAATCTATGCAGATGCGCACTCTTCCGTCTTTCTTCATCACGGGACGATGTTGGCCACCCACAAAGGATAGAGGACTACACGGATAAATTTGGCTTTGTGTAGCTTATCAATCTCCTCTTTCATCTTTAAAGCGATGTGGGGGAGGAACCTCCTTAGCTTTTGTTTAACGGCAACTGCCCCTGGCTTCAAAATTAACCTATGCTCCACCAAATCGGGGTCAATGCCAGGCATGTCATCATAGGACCAGGCGAAAGAATCCTTGAACTCCCTCAACACCTCTATGAGCACTTCTTCTTCTTCGGGAGGGAGACCAGATGCTATGGTCAAGAGCCTGGGGTCCTCTTGCGTTCCCACATTCACCTCCTTAGTAGGTTCGTCGACTGCTGAGGTAGGTTCATCAAATCTCCTCATACCACTAGCATACGCCTCAGCAGCATCCTCTATCTCAACACTATTTTCATCTAATGGGTCTTCTTCGGCTACGATTTCATATATCCCAAAGCCGTCGTCTAGCCCTTCCTCTATCGACTTCTCCTCTAAGCTCAGAACTACCGCTTCTTTGACGAACTCTTCGACAGCTAGAAGAGCGCCACATCTATGGACTAAGTCTAAGAGGTATCTACGGGGCACGCCACTACCCTTCTTCTTCCTAGACGGGGACGGGGACTCACTAGAGACTACCCTTGAACTTGAGTTAGATTTGGTATTTACAGGAGGCTCTGGAGAACCGTCCAGAAGTTTATTGGAAGGGAAACAGACAGGTGCGGCAGGGCCGCGAAGATCCTCCGATGGAGCTGGAGGAGGGAGCAGGCCACCCGAGCTCAGGGTGCCGGCAACAGCATCGGGGTGTAGGGGAGCAGAAGGCCCCTCACCCGAATTGCCCGGAATGGCCATGGCTGACCACCAGGCGAGCGAAAAGGACGACGATGGCTATTGGGGAGCAGATGCGATGGGGATCGCCGTCGAGAGTGGGAGCACGAGGGAAGTGACGGGGATCGCCGTCGAGATCAGGAGCTAGAGGTGGGTGACGGGGATCGCCGTCGGAAGCAGGAGCAGGAGAGGGGTGACGGGGATCGCCGTCGAGATCGGGAGCTAGAAGTGGGTGACGGGGATCGCCGTCGGAAGCAGGAGCAGGAGAGGGGTGACGGGGATCGCCGTCGAGATCGGGAGCTGGAAGTTGGTGACGGCGATCGCTGTCGAGATTGGGAGCGCGAGGGAGGTGACGGGGATCGCCGTCGGAAGCAAGAGCAGGAGAGGGGTGACGGGGATCGCCGTCGGAAGCAGGAGCAGGAGAGGGGTGACGGGGATCGCCGTCGAGATCGGGAGCAGGAGAGGGGTGACAGGGATTGCCGTCGGAGACATGAGCACACACATTTTTTGTTATTTTGAATTTTCTCATTTTTTTTTATTTTTTTAATGAAGAATCACATTAGACTAAATGGTTTGGGGAAAAAGACAGGACCGAACCATTAAAGAGAATGATGAAGCGGGGTGAAGGACGAGTGAATGCCTCAATGGCGTCGGGTGAGATTTGAACGATGAAGGGGAGAGGCAAGGGAATGAAGCTAACATTAAACTCAAGCACGGATGAAATAAAATGAGTAGGAGGCCGGGAGAGCCCTGGCCAGAACTCCTGCATAAATAGGGGCAAATGAACTGACTGATCTTCCTCACCAAATCCAGGCAACTGTCGCCTGGCGGTGGTTGTTGATACTGATAATGCTGCTACTCGTGGTTCGTCTTTTCCACTGAACAACCCATTGACCGCAGAAACAGGGTCTTCTGATTCCAGCTCAGCTTCTGATCTTTCGAACAACAGACTAACTGATGAGACAATATCATCTTGATCTGGATTTTCAGTATCTTCCTCAGCTCTCTTCTTCTTGTTGGGTCGCTGCTCCTCTAAAGTTTGATAGTCCGATCTTGGTGTTTCCATGATGGTGTTATATCCGGGCTGAATGGGCCCTTTGACAAAATGCTCGTATAAGGACCAAGTGAGCAATCCCTGGTCTGAATGTGGAGGAGATGAGAAAGCGGCCCATTCTGAATATCCAAGGCCACGCTTTGTGAATTTCTTAGTGGTGGCGACAATCTTTGTTTGCCCTTGGAGGTGGGCACCCAGGCCTTTTCCTGACTGATAACCCAGTCTGAACATGATGTCCCACCCCTTTGTATTCTTGCTCACATCCTTCCTGACTGCCATCATAGGAGGAGACCCAATTGGGCGATTTGAAGAGAAAGTATAGGCCCAAGTGTAGTTAACATCAAGCACTGAGATTATGGGCTTATTGGACGGCCATACTGATGGCAGCACTCTCTCAACGGCTTCGACTGTATGCGTTGTGGTCACACTCTTGACCTTGACTACCTTCCTTGAAAGGGGAACTTCAGACACTGATGCGCTGTAGAGGGTACCGCCCCTAACGATTCGATCCACGGGCGCCCTAAAATGGCTTTGTAGGTGTGATCAATGTTCAGCACATAGAACTCTACAGACATGACGAGAGGGCCTAATTCAGCTTGCAAAGTGATGACCCCGTGACAGGCACGTCGCGAATTGTCATATGCAGCAATAGTGGTAGGCGTGGGCTGCAATTGACGTTCCGATATGTTGCAAGCTCTAAGAGTGCTTAGTGGACATACATTAATGGAAGCTCCTGTGTCCACCAGAGCCGCATCGACCGCCACTTTGTTTATGGTGAGTGTCACACACAGGGGCATTTTCCTGGCCTCGGGGGCAGCCAACTCGCCATCAGAAAAGGTAATGGTGGGTCCTCTGTTTACTATTGAGAGCACTGAGGGCAGGTTGTCTGGATTCATGTCCTCGCTGACCATGACTCTTTGCAAGAAAGTTCTGAGAGCGTCTTGATGAGTCTGTGACCTCTTAATGAGCTCCAATATGGAGATCTTGGCGGGAGTCTGATCGAGGTGCTTTAAGATGTCATATTGAGTTCCCGGTGCCGGATCAATCTCTTCTGTATCTTGTTGATGCTGATTGTTGGTTTGCTGACCTGGCATAGGCATGGATGCGTTAGGATACATCCGATGAAACATTCGCCCGCTTCGGAGGGCAAGGTTATGGTGGAGTGGAGGGGTTGTGGTATCAAGGATAGAGGGGTTGGCTAGTAGAGGTGCTGGCATAGGGGAGAAAGGGGTGTTGCTTGGTGGAGGATGATGGGTGAGGTGACGGGGGAATATAATGGTGAGGTGATGGCGGCAATGTGGGGTGTAAGGGAAGGAGGCGTGGTGGATGCAGGTGCGGGAACAGTGAGCGTGACGTGAGAAATAGCCAGGAGTTGGCCTACCTCATGATCGTCATCGAAGACCCACTGGGCTTCTGGTGGTGGATGGTGGACAACGGGGTTAACATGCGCAGGCGGAGGAGGCGGCGGAGCTGGTTGAGGGTTCGGAGCAGGTTGATGTTGTGGCATGGGGTTACGGACTATGCCCAGGTCGTTCGCCGGCTGCTGCGGCTGCTGCTGTTGCTGGTGTTGCTGGTATTGCTGTTGGAAAGGCTGGTATTGCTGTTGCTGTTGTTGCTGTTGTTGTTGCTGCGGCTGCTGTCGCCTCTGTTGCTGCTGCTGTTGCCTCTGGCCTTGCTGGTCCCTCAGAGTTTGGATCAACCTCTTCATTTCTGCCCAATCGATCTGATTCTGCTCATGGAGATCGAATATCATGTCCCGGAATTGGAAGCAATCGGACACATTGTGGCCCGGATGACAATGATAGACGCAGTATTTTGTTTGATCGGCCGCCATATTCCAATTCGCCTTCTCAGGAGGGAGTCTTAAAGCATTTAGGGACATGAGGGCTGCAAAGACATCAGTTAGAGACTCAGGCAATGGAGGGTATTAGGCTCTCTTGGGCCCATTGGGTTTCCTGGGTGCATAGCCATTTTGTGGTGGAGGGACTTGGGAGTATTGGCGCTGGTCTTGAGGAGGATTTTGTCCTTGGGGAAGTGGTTGCCTATTGTTGTTGTTCCAAGACTGTTGGGCTTGTTGGGTGTAGGGGGACCTACCTACTGGGCCTTGAGGGTTGCTAACGGCACCTACTTGTTCATTGGTCAGGATCCCCTCGGTGACTGGGCCTTGCGGCTTCTTGGCATAACGGGCCTTGGGGGTCTCGAACATGGAATGTATAGGTGAGTTTTTGAGTTGGGTTTGGATGAAACGGGCTCGACTATACAATTGGTGCATGGTAGAGATGTCGTTCATGGCCAAAATGGCTCGGTAGGTGGGTGTGGCATTTGAGATCAACAGCTTTATTTCCTCCTCCTCAGGCATTGGGCAACGGACCTTGGCGGCCAATGAGCGCCACCGGTCGGCATAGGTGGAGAAATCTTCTTCTGGCTTCATCTTCTCGGCCACCAAATCCACAAAAGAGTATTCGGGTCCCACCCGATCCTGAAACTGCTGCAGAAACCTTTCTTGGATGATTTGGAAGTCCTCGGCTTCCTCGGGAGGCAAAGAATAGAACCATTCTAAGGCCGGACCATCTAATGATTTTCTGAACAGATATGCCATGAGATGGCGGTCATATTTGTGCGGCGCCGATTCATAGACGAAGTCCTTCAGATGAACATAGGGGTCCCCTACCCCAGAGTATCGACGATATACAGGGAGCTCGGACTGGGGAGGCACCCGGAGGTATTGGAAGGACGGGAGGGCAATGTCAGCTACCTTCCGAGGATCAATTTGCCTCCGAAGGTCATGAAGCTCCTTCTTCATACTTGTCCACTCCGCCAAGAAATCGGAAGGAGATTGGATTTGATGTGTAGGGACAAGGGAGCGTGGCTGCTCAAAGGAGTGAGACCTCTCGCGAGGGAGCGGAGCTGGTTCGGCCGTATAATACGTAGTGGGAGGAGACCGAGGCCGAACTTCTCGTGGGGGGAGGTAGCTTGGTTCTGAAAAATGAATGGCCCGAGGGCGGAGAGGTGTAGGGTCTGCCCCAGACGAAGAAAGGTGGGGGGCTGAAGCGACGCGGACGGAGGACTCCGCCGGTCGAGCTGGGTTTTGACCCCGGGGAGATAAAGGTTGTTTCCCCTTGGCAGCAGCTATGAACTCTCGGACTTGGTCGGAGTGAGGTGAGGAAGGAGCTGGCTGAATTGAGAATGAGGGTCATCATCCCCGGGAGGAGAAGGAGGACGGGATTGGATCCCGGTAATGGAGGGAGGCTGGATATGCCCCGGGAGAGTGGCCATGGAAGGTTGGGCCACTTCCTCGAGCAAACCAAGGGGTAGGGCATCGTCGGCAAGGACACGAAATTGGTCCATGTCGAAGAGGGGATTATGATACAGCACGAGGATTGGAGGGGACTGACTCGATCTCCCTAAACAATGACGCATACACCCCCCAACCAATTTGGGGGACACACCTAAACTCTAGCACAACAAGAAAGACAGAGAGGAGAAGGGGGATCAAAGCACTCAAGTTATCATGCTTACAACGCAAATTTCTTAAGATTCGAACTTGACCTTTTAAGTGAATTGATTAAGGAGATGTCACTCGGTCATGCGGTCCCTGATAGGAATGGACTCAAGTGCTCCGGTATGACTAGGGTGGTACACACTCACGCGGGGGTGGTTCAAACTAAGGATACAACGGGTACAACCAGCCCGGCGAACCGCAACGTGCGTACGGCCACGGGGACTTACGGAGGTCCTCGGAATGCGGGCCCGAGTCAGCCTACGAGTGCTCGTAGGTGAGAGGACTCACTCAACCAAGGGGGGAATCTAACCAAATGGGATGAACATCGTATGCAAGGGACTAAACGTATGCAAGCATGGAGATGAGGAGCAAACAGGGTGACAATAGATGTCCTCGGGCAGAGTCGCGACGGCCAGATACGTCGCGACCCTATCGCGACAGGGCGGGCTGCCGCGATAAGGACAGAGGCCCGAAAACACACTGAGTCACCAACCCAATTCAAACAGACTATCCTACCAAACTAAGGAACACCAAGAGAAACTATAATGATACAACATGAATCAAGGAGCAGACAGAAACCGATACCCGGATGAAAGCAATAACACACAAAGCAAACCTGTTAACGCGTCGCCTGTCCCAGCCGCGACCTTATCGCGTCCGCTTCTCCGACCGCGATAGGAACTGGAAACTTACAGATGAAACTAAACGGAAAATCCGAACCCTAACAGGATACTATCGGACAGAAACGCGAGCAAACATGATCTAGGCACCATAAGAAAGACGCAAGCTCTCATGGTCATCGAACAAGGAGGACACAGGGAATAGGAAGCACCAACCTGATGACGCGTCCCCCTCCTGCGACGCGACCCTGTCGCGACACCGCGATCGGTCGCGACAAGGACAGAGCGGGAAAAAAGCAGGGAATGAAGAACAAAACCCTAACAAGACACTATAACGATACACAAACAAGGAAACATGGCAAGCAATCAATCAAAATCTGTGAGGGTGGCAATGAAGGTCCCACCGTGATCGCCAAAAGGTATAATCACAGGGATTGTACCCCCCTCAACACAGACATGAATATCAAATATGATAGCATGGAAAATAGGATGTGATCGCCACCTAGATAAGTTGCCTAATGATGTAGAAAGACGACGGCTAACTTAAACTAGGAAAAAGGGAGAGAACAGGAAGACTGACCTGGTGTCACGATCGTCATGGCCGTCGCGTCTCTGTTATCGCGTCAGTGGGAATCGACGCGTCTTTGTCGCGTCACCCGAGGCCGTCGCGTTCTCTGAATGCGGGAGATTTGTTGTAGTGACCTTCTTCTAGTCCTCCAGCCGGCCAGAGTACCAGAGCTTCTCGTAGACCTTGTTTGCTTGCCTGCCAATCAAAAGAAAACATAAAGAAAAGACCCTATTAGAACATGTAAAGTGTAGTATCTATTCCACAAGACGAAATGGGACGGAGGATCATGGTGGGGACACACCTGGGGTGGTTTTGAACCCCTGTGGGTGTGGGAAAACGTGGGTGGATGATAGATGTGCTCTACTTAAAAAAGAACATAAAAATGCATGTAGAAATAGAAAAGAGGGAGAGAGGAGATGATGAGCCCCATTAGGGCGACTTCCTGGCGTGGATGCAGCTCCAATGATGTGCCAAGAGATCCAGGAGATTGCTGAAGTCGCCCTCTTCACGTTCCTTGCTCCATTGATGGTGAAATGAGTGAGTTGTGAGGAGTGGAATGTGAAGGGAAATGAGTGGAATGAATGGCTGCGTGGCTAAGTCTTGTTCAGAGGAAAGTTTGGCAGCCCTTCGGGGTGATTATGAGGCTCTCCTCGTCCATGAGGAGGGGCCTTGCTTATATAGAGCTTGGAGTGAGAAAATTGGGTATTATCTCCTCAAAAGATGTGGAAATTAAAAATGGGGGATAAAGCTCTATTAAAATCGGATGTAGAGTCCTCAGGGGAGCTTGGGAGAGTCCCTAGGGCCGAAAAAGTGCTCAAGGGGTCGGGATAAACCTCTTGGACCAAGTCAAAGTGCATGGGAGGATAAATAGGATGTGGTTATGGAGGCCAGAGATCTCGGTCCTTGTCGCGTCAGATCGCGGGGTCGCGACTAGAGACGCGACGGTGCGGGGGGACGCGACGGTATTGCCCACGTGCATGGGTAATGCATGGGCTGTCGCGGCGGCCTAACCCGTCGCGACTAGAGTCACGGCGCCACGATGCGTCGCGACAAGGAATCCGAATTATTTTGGATTATTCTCTTTAACCACATGCTAAAACAGGAGTCAAATCCTCTAAGGACTCTTTCAAATGATAGATTTCGGGATTTCAAGGCATTTTTAGTGGATTAATGGGCTCAAATCAAGGCAAATGATGGGCTCAAGGTGAGTGACCAATTAGGGGCCCACTAAGATAGCAAGAAATGTGGTTCGACCCATTAGTCATAATCGGGTGTTTACAGCGAGATGCCATGAATTCTGAGATGCAGTCCATGTACACCAACCAAGTTTGGAATTTGGTAGACTTGCCCGAAGGTATTGTACCTATTGGGTGCAAGTGGATCTTTAAGAGAAAGATCGGTGCAGATGGACAGATCGACACTTATAAGGCAAGGTTGGTGGCAAAGGGGTATCGTCAAAGGCAAGGAATTGACTATGATGAAACTTTCTCACCAGTTGCTATAATAAAGTCGATCAGAATTCTTCTTGCCATTGCTGCATACTTTGATTACGAGATCTGGCAGATGGATGTAAAAACTGCTTTCCTTAATGGAAACATTGAGGAGGAAGTGTATATGATACAACCTGAGGGTTTTACATCCAATGAGTGTCCAGACAAAGTATGCAAGCTTCAAAGATCCATCTATGGATTGAAGCAAGCTTCTCGTAGTTGGAACATAAGGTTTGATGAGGCTATCAAATCTTATGACTTCATTAAGAATGAAGATGAACCATGTGTGTATAAGAAAATCAGTGGGAGTGCTATCACTTTTCTCGTACTTTACGTTGATGACATCTTACTCATTGGGAATGATGTAGGGCTGCTATCATCAGTAAAGGTTTGGTTGTCAAAGAACTTCTCCATGAAGGATTTGGGAGAAGCATCCTACGTATTGGGAATACGTATCTATAGAGATAGATCTAAGAGGATGCTTGGCTTGACCCAATCCATGTACATAGATACCATTGTCAAAAGGTTTGGCATGGAAAATTCCAAGAGAGGTCTCATACCTATGAGACATGGGATTATTCTCTCTAAGGAGCAGTCTCCTAAGACTCCTGAAGAGAGGGCAGCCATGGATAGAGTCCCCTATGCCTCGGCTATAGGGTCTATCATGTATGCCATGCTATGTACAAGACCTAATGTGGCATTTGCTCTAAGTGTTACGAGCAGATATCAAGCAAATTCAGGTGAAACACACTGGATGGCTGTGAAATGTATCCTTAAGTACTTGAGAAGGACTAAGGATATATTTCTGGTCTATGGAGGAGGGGACTTGAAACTTCGGGCATATACTGACTCGAGTTTCTAGTCAGACCCAGATGATAGCAAGTCTCCATCTGGGTTTGTGTTCACTTTGAACGGGGGTGCAGTGAGCTGGAAGAGTTCCAAGCAAGAAACCACTGCAGACTCGACGACAGAAGCTGAGTACATTGCTGCAGCTGAAGCCGCCAAGGAGGCAGTGTGGATGAAGAAGTTCATCACTGACCTTGGTGTGGTGCCAGGTGACTCTGATCCAATCCCATTACTGTGTGACAACAATGGGGCCATTGCGCAAGCAAAAGAGCCGCGGTCTCATCAGAAGTCGAAGCACATTCTGAGGCGATTTCACCTGATCAGGGGGATAATCACTAGAGGAGATGTACTGGTGGAAAGGGTTCCTTCAGTTGACAACATTGCAGATCCATTGACGAAGCCTCTGTCTCAAATTGTGTTTGAGCGCCACCTAGAGTCTATGGGTTTAAGACATAAACGTGATTGGCTTTAGTCCAAGTGGGAGATTGTTAGTTATGGGTGTCCTCAAGCCAATCATAACTTGTACAATCTTGTTCTTTGATAATAATAATAAGGCTTTTATATTCATTATGTATAATTCGTTTATCGTTTCATTATGAAGTCCATGAATATGCGCAATGGATATTAATTATGATGAGATCATAACAATGAGATTAATATCCTTTAAACATATATTCTTAATTGTTCCTAATCGGAGGATATTCGAGAAGGACATCGAATATCTGGTTAGACTAGTACAGGTTGCACCTGCTCATATGATGAGGGTGACTGGTCTCATAGTCACTTGTGTAGAGACACTAAGGTGAATCTGTAGGTGCTCATAGGAGAATGAGTTCACTGAACTGATCTGTTATGAATCACTGGATGGTAATATTACCTTACTGTCAACCAGCTAGATTCATTGTCACAGTGGCGTGATTGGTCCTTAGACCTGAGACACCAAGGACACCTTGTTGGTGGACTTCTGGGTTTTGACCTTGACTTATAGATCTCTAGCCATGAGGTCTTAATCAGTTAAGTGTTCGGATCTAGCGGAATACCTTCGAAGGTGATTATGTGGTCAATATGGGATCGCTCGCTCTCGGTAATAGGAGAGTGAATGCTCTACGGAAGGATGCCTGATAGTCCCTGGCCAGGGCAAGACTACTTATCAGAAAAGGAGTTTTCTGATATTGTTATGCGGCATCTAAACCAAGTGAGTACACACATTAGGGTTTGACAGTTGACCATACTCTAAGTGCACTCGGGAGTATTGTACGAGCGAAGGATTATAGTCACGTGGTAACTGATGATACAAAAGGTTCCTTGAATGGGTTGCTAAATCCTAATGCTTTCCAGGATCAAGTGGTGTTGCTTGGCAGCCAACTTAATTGGAAGCCCGGTCAATTATCGTGAGACGATAATTGATTGTGTAATTAATTAATATGAGATGTTAATTAATTACCATAAGTCAATAAAGAGTTATTGAGCTTAATGGGCTGAAAACTGGACTAGCAGTTGGGCCTAGAGGGTCACACGCATAAGAGTTCCGAGCAGACTGGGCAAGGTGTTCTTTATAGACAATGACTGGGTTTTTGTGAAAAACTGCGATGTCTATAAATATATGCTGAGTGTTAAACCCTGGGCCAAGCTCCAGGCTTAACCCTGGCCGCCCCCTCCTCTCTCTCTCCCAGGGCACCCCCCCATCCTCTCTCTCCTCTCTCCTGCACATGGTGGAGCTGAGATCCGGGAGACGCGTGGAGAACGAGGAGATCCCGTCTGCGTCCGGAGCTCGCATGGATACGTCTAAAGGCCGGACACTTGAACGGCTTGAAGCACCGGCGCCTCCTGCGCCACCTCCTCCCCGGATTCGGGAGTTACGCAACCCCGCAAAGGTAAAGATGAGATCTGCCTGTGCGTGGTTTCTCCGTTTTTGTTCGATCCGACCACTGATAATATCACAATTATCATAAATAATCATGTCATTTTTTTTATTGATACTGATTAATTCATAAGATTTCTATTATCATGAACAATAATTGATTAAATTCAATTATATGTTGTCTTTGCAAGTTAATGGGCTATTGAATGAAGTGCTTAACGGGCCAATGCACCAAGCAGTCCAACAGGGGCAAATCTGGCATTTTCATAATGTTGCAAAAACCCTAGCCGCCTGCCTTTTCTTTCCCCATCTTCTTTCCATTTTTTCTAAGATTTCTCCCTACTTTTGAAAACCTCTCTTTTAGAGAGAGAGCTCTCTATTTAAAAACCCCCCTCTCTCTCTCTGATTTTTTTTATTCCTCTTTCCCCCGCAGCTCTCTCTCCCAATTTCTCTTCTACTTTCTCTCTCCCTCTTTCCTCCAATCTCTTCTTTCTCTTCTTCTTCCTCTCCTTTTTCTTCTTCCCTTCTTCTTCTCGCCCGGTTCCTCTCTTGAGACACAACAGAAACAGCAGCAGTAGCCATCGGCCGCCGCCCACGCACAGGCGCCCTCGCCCAGGCCTGCTCACGCGCGCGACCCTGCGCGCCTTGCCGCAGCCCCAGCCTGAGCGCCTGCCCGCGCGCCGCCCCGCCCGCGCGCGCCTGCCCCTCCACGCGGCCGCCCGCCCGCGCGCGAGTCCCGCGCGCCCCTGCTACCCCGCCAGGCTGTGCCCAGCAGCCACGTCGCCCCCCCCTCCTCTCTACGTGCATGCATGCACGTAGAGGAGGAGAGCCGCCGCTGCTGCGCTCTCTCTCCTCTCATCTCCTCTCTCTCTCTCTCTCTCTCTCACGTTTCTCTCTTCTCTCTCTTCTCTTTCTCTCCTCTCGCGCTCTCTCTCTCCTCTATCGCTTTCTCTCTTCTCGTCACTCTTTTCTCTCTCTTATCTTTTCTCTCTTCTCTCCTCTCTCTCACGCGTTCTCTCTCTTTTCTCTCTCCTCTCTCTCCTCTCGTCTCTCTTATTCTCTCTCTTATTCTCTATATTTTCTTCTCTTTATTTCAGTGTAATTGTTAATGACTGTTGGTTAGAATAAAATATTTATGTTAAGTATTTTTGTTATTCAATAGATTGTAGTTGTAAATATTGCATGTGTTCTCTCATTCACTCTTTATCTTTCTCTCTCTATTTATTTACTTAGCTTAGATTTATTTAATTCAACTTAGTTTAAATATCACCATGTTATTTTCCTAAATAAAAACCCAAGGTTTTCAACTCTAAAATCTAGTTTCCCGTGGATTCGACTCGGTCTCACCACTTAACTATTGTCAAAATAATTAGTGTAGGCCGATAATTTTGAGATTGTTAGTCACGTTTGTAACGACGCATTCGTGGGCTATCAACCACCAGCAACGATATCTACCTGAGGGATTCGCGTTTCCGCTGCGCTCATCGATGTCAAACATAACTCCAAGTTAAGTATGCATAAGCCATTCATTCTGGCGGCACAAGCCCAACACGTTTATTATTCGAACTATTTGTCGCTCAAATTGAGAGATTGGTGGGATACTTGTAGAGTGAAAACAAGGCTATTCCCTGAGTATGAGCTTCTCTCGACTGATATAGAAGTCAAAGATGTTAATGACAATTTTTTCCAATCAGACTGGAGTGATGCATGAGAGTTGCCTCCTTGTACGCAGTTCAGTGTAGATGATATAAATGAACCAATTTGCGTATATAATGATAACAAAGAGGAAGAAGTTGACTCAAATGCCCTAGACAATCAGGTTGTTGAGCGGGACGTGGAGTCTGATGAGGAGGAAGAGTGGACCGATGATGAGGACGAAGAGGATGACGAAGAAGATGTTGAATTAAACATATCTTCAACATATGATGATAAATATAGATAAGATTAAAAAAAATTGTTGAACTAAGTGTTGTTGCTAGTTATATGTTATTAAATAGCTACTTCAAATTTGTGTTCTGATGACATGTTATATCTTTATTGTTCTCAATAGAGATATGGTGCATGGAGGACATAGTGGGTGGGTCCACCTCGTCTAGTGCACCCTCTACTTCTGTAGGCCGAGGGTCTACGCCGATAGGTATATATGTACTTAACTCAATTCGTTTAGATTACTGTGTATATTAACTTGATATTTTCTAATGTGCATATAACTTTGCAGGGTCTGCCTCCCCGACTACGCCGGTTGTCCCGGCGACAGGTATATATATATATGTACCCAAACACAAAACTCTTTATATTACTATGTATATTAACTTTATATTTTCTAATGTGCATATCATTTTGTAGAATCCCCCTCCCCAAATACACCAATTATCGCGGCGACAGGTATATATATATGCACTTAAATACAAAACTCTCAATATTACTGTGCATATTAACTTTATATTTTCTAACATGCATATAATTTTGCAGGATCCGCATCACGCCCAGTAGCGTCACCTTGTCCCATCCCATTCAGCAGTAGGTACATGCATGTTTCTATACTTTAGTACATTTCTTGTCTTCCAATTTTTTTAATAATAGTGTACTTAATATTTGCAACAGAGGTGGAGAGTCATCATCCAGCGGCGGAGGAGGTGGCCCAGCCAGCTGGATACTAGCCATGCTGGATTTCTGGGTAAACTTAATCACTTCAAACTTATTATATTTATTATTTACGTTATATGGTTCATATAGAAAATTAATGTGCAATTGCAAGGGAAAGATAGACCTAGGATTTGCTTCCCACTATATTACATCGTTGCTACACGCACACATTCCAGGACTAGTGGACTCGTCGAAAGAGTTCCCCCTGTCCGTCCGGGATTTGTTATTTGACATGTTCACAGTATTATTACTTTTTACTCATTTAAAGTCATTTCTTTAATTACTATCTCTCTCAGTTAGTGCACTAACTTGAATAATTTAATTTCTAAACAACAGAGGTACATGTTCACAAGAGAGGAAGATCTCCCTCAAGCATGAGCCGTCTGGGAGTCTACTAAGCAGACTAATTTTAAAAAGTCGTTATGGGAGGCCTAGGACAAGGCAGTGAAGATCGCAGGCAGCCAAAATCCCACGGCTTGGATGGATTATGGCCTAGTGTGGATGAGGAGGGACTAGTGGGAGTCCCTTTGTCATCGTTGGTCTACTGGACCATGGCATGGAAGGAGAGATCACAAGCGGCTAAACGTAATCAGGCAACTCATCTGGAAAAGAATGTGCATACTAGTGGGTCAGTGTCTTATGTGACCCACATTCAAAAATTGGTGAGTATATTAGTTTCAATTGCTTAATATATTATTATTGTGAAACTAACTACTTTTGTTGAATTGTAAGCATTACGAGCTTGAGTGTGCCCCTACATTTCACAAGTTGTTTGATCGAACTTATAGGCGGGAGAGGACCGATGACTATGTTAGTGAGAGTGCTCGCACGATTGCCGTAAGTCTATACATAAATTTTTTATTCAATTTAGAGATTAAATAAATGTGTAATAAATAATATATTTTTAATTTGTTCTGCAGGAGACCTATGACAGGAGGATGGTGGATCGCTATGCGGAGGACATTCCCTAGCTTGACTTAGATCCGAGGGCCTAGGTCGACACAATGGGAGGGCCGAGGAAGGGCCTAGTGTACGATTTTGGGGACATCCTGGATACTACTCGAGTGTTGTCCTCATATGCGAGCTCAGTCGCTCCTCCAACCTATGAGAGTTCGTCTACTGTGACGCCTCACAGCAGTGGAGAGGACATCAAAACCCTCATCTGAGAAGAGCTATCGCAACAGTTGCTGCTGCACCCTGGCACCATGGCCGAGCATCTGGTGGCAGGCATCCGAGGAGTAGGCACCTCACAGCAAGCCCCTCAGGTTAGTATTACTTTTAATTCCATATAGTTTGGGAACTAACATAATCCTGATCGAATTCCCGTTTTGGGTTCGATTCTCAAACCACTAATCTTAAAAAAAATTCAAGTGTAAAGAGTTAGAACCAGAAAGTCGAGGGTCAAAAATCTAAAATAGGGATCTGATCAGCATGTTGTTTGCTCCGACACGACCGAGTGGGTGAGAGCGACATATAGGAACTAATGGAATCTTGATCGAATTTCCAGTTTGGGTTTGGTGCTCAAACCACTAATCTAAAAAGAAATCCAAATATAAAGGGTTAGAACAAGAAAGACGGGAGTCCAAAATCTAAAATAGGGATCTGATCAGCATACTGTTCACTCCGACACGACCGGATGGGTGAGAGCGACGTGTGGGAACTGACGGAATCCTGATCGGATTCTCGGTTTGGGTTTGGCACTCAAACCACTAATCTTAAAAAAAAAACTCAAGTGTAAAGGGTTAGAATACGTAAGTCGGAGGTCGAAAATCTGAAATAGGGATCCAATCGGTATGTCGTTGATTCTGACATGACTGGGTGGGTGAGAGCAATGTGTGGGAATAGACGGAATCCTGATCGTGTTCCCGATTTGTGTTCAGTGCTCAAACGACTAATACTAAAAAAACTCAAATGTAAAAGATTAAAACACGCAAGTCGGGGGTCCAAAATCTGAAATAGGGATTCGATCGGCATGCCGTTTGCTCTGACATGACCGAGTGGGAATGACATGTGGGAACTGACGGAATCCTAATCAGATTCTTGATTTGGGTTCGGCACTCAAACCACTAATCCTTTAAAAAAAAAAAGTCAAGTGTAAAGGTTAGAACATGCAAGTCGGGGGTCAAAATCTGAAATAGGGATCCAATCGGCATGTCGTTTACTCCAGAACGACCGGGTGGGTGAGAGCAACGTGTGGGAACTGACGAAATCTTGATCGGATTCCCAGTTTTGGTTCGGCGCTCAAACAACTAATCTTAAAAAAGTCAAGTGTAAAGTGTTGGAACACGCAAGTTGGGAGTCCAACATCTGAAATAGGGATCCAATCAGCGTGCCATTCACTCCGACACGACCAAGTGGGTGAGAGCGATGTATGAGAACTGACGGAATCCTAATCGGATTCCCGGTTTGGGTTTGGTGCTCAAACCACTAATATAAAAAAAACTCAAGTGTAAAGAGTTAGAACATGCAAGTTGGGGGGTCCAAAAACTGAAATATGGATCCGATCGGTGTGCCATTTGATCCAACATGAGCGTGTGGGTGAGAGTGATGTGTGGAAACTAACAGAATCCTAATCGAATTTCTGATTTGGGTTCAGCGCTCAAACCACTAATCTAAAAAGAAACCCGTGTAAAGGGTTAAAATATGGAAGTCGAGGGTCCAAAATCTGAAATAGGGATCTGATTGGTGTGTCGTTCGCTCCGACACGACCGGGTGGGTGAGAGCAACGTGTGGGAACTGACAGAATCCTGATCGGATTCCCAGTTTGGGTTCGACGCTCAAACCATTAATTTAAAAAAATCCAAATATAAAGGGTTAGAACACACAATTCAGGGGTCCAAAATCTAAAATAGGGATCTGATCGGCGTGTCGTTCACTCCGACATGATCGGGTGGTGAGAGCGACGTGTGACAACTAACGGAATCCTAATCAGATTTTTGTTTGGGTTCGGCGCTGAAATCACTAATCTAAAAAAAAAAAACCAAATGTAAAGGGTACGAAATATTTTCTAAATGCCCTTAGTGATTATTCATATATTCTGAATTTAAATTTATAAAAATAATTTAATTATGTTTTTTATTATTTATGTTTCTAATATTTTTTTATAATATAGGATCCTCGAGCACATGACGATCATGAGGCGGAGAGAGTGGACGATCCAACAGATCTCTCTTGATTTTTTATTTGTTATTTATTGTGGATGTTCCTTTGAATATTGTTTTTAGCAAGTTTTTGAATTTATCTTTATTTTTTATATTAAAAAAAACAATAAAAGAACATTTTCGATGGATTCTCCGACGACAATTTTCCATCGGAAAAAACATAGGCATACGTGACTTCCGATGGTGTTATCCGTTGGCAAAACCATCATAATTTCTGACGGATATTTTCCGTTAGAAGTTTCCCACTTCCGACGCTTTTGTCTGTTGGTCAAAGGGTCAGAAGTTTCGACGGACTTACTAACCGACTGTTCTATCGAAATTTTTGACGGCTTTTGTTCATCGGTAAAATTGTCGAAAGATTTAGTTTCCAATGGATATTTTCGACGGTTTCTTTATCAAAATTACTGACGGATTTATCGACAGATTTTGTGTCCGTCGAAAATTTCAGACACATTTTTTTTGACAGATTATTTCCGATGGGCTGTCGCTGGAAAGTGGTCGGAAAGGGTCTTCTTCGACAGATTTCCGACGGAATGTTGCCGTTGAAAATCCTAATTTTTCTTGTAGTGCTTGTTTTGGATTCATATATCAATTCATCTATTTTCCCTCAAATCCACCTAGGCTGCAGCACGTCCACAAGCTGATAAATGCTCCCTAATGGTGAAACCTACCAGATTGTGTCCGTAGGTACTTCCTTTAAGTTGGAAGTTGATCTCTCTCCCTTCGTGCCCACGTGCACACCTTTTCCTTTCGTCTAAACATCGGGTTGTCTCCTAAGGCTTTCTAGAAACTGCTTCATTTTGAGTTGAAGAATCACTCCTATCACATGTTGTTAAAGACATGTTTCATCACACCTTGGCGTCTACTTTTTAGTCATTCCACTTCACCCCACTAAATTCACTTCATTCCATTGCTTTCGTTTCGTGTCTTTTCGCTTCATTTCTCGCAAAGCAGACGCTGAGCCAAGGCAGCTATAGGCATGCCAAATTTCACAACATACTGAGTAAATTTCATGTTATAATGCAATGCCTCAAAGTGGCTCTCCTTATTTAATCATCTGAGTAATTTTCCTATTTTTTAAATTTTTATAGAATTTTTAGGGATTTTTCTAGTATGCAATTGGGGATCCTATTTAAAAATTAATATGCAGCGAGAAAAGTGGTCGTGTTTCATAAATTGACTGGTTAAGTCTCAATCAATTCAACCGAAACATCAACTATTAAATACGTGTCGGTTCAATCCGTTGCGTTTCACACAATCGATTGGTAAGCCTCTACCGATTGATGAAGTCTGAATCGATCGGTGAAGTCTGAATCGATTGGTGAGCCTCTACCGATTGATGAAGAGCCTCTTCTGATTGGTGAAGCTTATGAATCGATTGATGATGAACAATGATCCGTGACGGCTTGATCGGTCGCATTTTTATTCCGATTGGTGAAGATCGAATCGATTGAGCCCAAAACATCGATTGCTAAATAATCATATTCATGACTAGTCAAGCTGACGCCCTTCTTTGTTCCGATTGATGCTTGTTCCGATTGGAGCTTGTATCGATTAATGATGTGAACATCGATTGATATGATACGCGACAGGTCAAACACAAGCATTCTTGGTTCAGATTCCTAGTCTGGTTCTGATTGCTCTCATGATGAAAGTGACCAATCAAGTCGTCGCCATTTCAAGTTCTCATATTCAATTTTTGGCAATTCTCAAAAATGGTTTTTAGAAAGGATTATTGCCATAAGTGATTCGCGGCGCACTACACCGTCGCTATTTGGAGTTGCCATATTCATCTGACCGATTTTCATTAGAAATATGATCCATTAAATGAAGCGTGACAGTTTAGGTTGATACTATTTTAAGATTTCCATGTATAAAGATCAGTCAGAATCCCATTAATATTGGAAGTTCATTAAAGTGGCGATTGTAGTGGTCACATTTCACACTTGCTATATATGAAGAGCCAGTCGAAATATGGAAGGTTTGTAAAGAGCGACGGCTTAGTTGGTTGCAATTTTCACCTACCTTAAGCGAACATTAGTCGAAGTAAGGAAAATGCTTTAAATGCGGCAGTTTGGCCGGTCGCGATTCATTTAAAAGGCGTCCGATTTAAGAATTGTCTCCTGTAAAAAAACCCCCACAGCCATAATTTTAAGGGAGATAACTCAAGTGTTGGCGAAGCCCTACTACAGTCCAGAGCCGCAGAGAGCCCTTCAAGCTTCCTAGAAGTGTTCTTCAATTTGAGAGGTGGTGCTGCCGATCTTTCAAGGTGGGCGTTCTTCCATTGGAGCTTGCTTGAAGCTTCTCCATAGCGCCATCAACTCCCCTATGCAACAATGAGATTTTTCTCTCTGCTCTTTACTTCTTTCATTTTCTTTAATTCTTCTCTTTTTTCTTTAGTGCATACGTTGATTCCTCCCTTTAGTCACTTATTTGTGTTTATCGTATCATCATACATATCTATTTTCTTAGGGGTTTAAAAACTATCACAAAGTGTGTTCATGCCCATGCAAGTCTTTACTTCTTTTTTAATCGATGATACACAACTTGGTCTAATCCTTTTCTTCATTGTTTATTATCTATGTTCTTTACAAGGTAACCAAACATCAAAGTCTTCTTTGTCAGTCGGCCGATTGGAGAGGTAAGAGTCAATTCACATCTCTCACGATCTTCAGGTGAGGGTAAGTACCCACGTCCTTCGCTCTCTCCTTCTATATCCACGTATACCTAACGATCACACTCCATCTCTAGTGCACTCTCACACTTCTTTCCTCCTAATATCATCCCATCATCTATATTTATTTTTATATTGTTTAATTTTTTAAATTTCTCTTTGTGGTTTCAAAAGCACATCCACACATAGGAGGGCTGAGGAGTTCTCCCATAAATAGAAGTTGGTCCCCAAGTCTCCCTTGAGTAAGAAGCACATCCTGTGGGTGCCCATCTCCCATATGCGTCAAGAAAGATTGGAAGACCCTCCCTCACGTCATTTATCGTCTTCTCCTGTTGTTGTTAGGAGGAGCGATTGGAGGGAAAAAAATCTTACAGATATTGTGTTACTTCTGTTAGATGCACCTCCTATGTGAGGAGATATGTGTCTATTTACTTTGAGCTCTATCCATATGCCATATTCGAACGTCTTATCACAAAAGCTTTGCACATTCTTATTCTCGTTACAGAGACTGTGTAGAAATATAATTTAATCTCATATTAGATATAAAAAAAATAAATGTGGCACTTACAAAATTACAAAGAGAAATGGGCTGGAGATCCTATATAGCCCAACTTTCGAATAAGAAATTAATTAATATGAAAGGTGTTTGCCATGGGGGTTAGCATTCTAACATTAGAGAAAAAAAAATGGACAATCCTTAATTGGCCATGCTACTTAAAAGACAACCAAGAATCTCGTACCACTGCAATAAAGTGCCGGACTCTCTAAGTCGAACCCGATAACCTTAAGGAGCCCGGCCCAATCATTCCTATATCAAGGGTAGAAGGTGAAGGGGCATAAAGTTTTGATGGAAACTTAATCTAATATCAGAACTTATTTCAATTCTCCCCTCTTTTTGACTACTTTAAAAAAAAAGATAGACAGTCACAGATAAGAGCAAAAGAGACGGTGTCAAGTTGGTATAATCTAATTGGCAATCTCTCTCGTACTAAAACTCTTGTTGTGTTCTCAGACCGAGCTTGTTCTCTCTACTGACTTGATCAGGACAAGGTCGGAAACACCAAAGTGGAGTCGGAGTCCACTCGAAAACTTGCTTCCCTTCCCACATCAGCAGCACCTCTCACGTCATTGGTGGTCGTCCCCCTTCTCAGATCCGGTCGTATCGGGCCGGCCATATCAACGACCTTAACCCAATCCTGCTTTGACCGACGACCAGTTTCAATGTGAACATCATTAAAAACACAGGATAAGTTTCTCAAGCTGGGGTAGTCCGGATAGCGGCAAACGTTTTCCAAACATATTCCAGGCCAATCAAGTATGTACACACCAGTTCTGAGGCAGGAAGTCAGTAACCTGTTGTGGGTTTGTCTTGAATATTTATTAATTGCCTTGTTGCTCGGAAAAGATTCAATATCTTTCATAGATTAACTGTAAGAGAATTAATTATAGATCTTTGACATGGACCTAATATTATTTTCAAATTTCTGTCAGATTTTACATACTTTTTCAACACCAATTCCACCTCCACCTTATATAACTAAGTAAGTAAATAAGAAGAGTATATAAGAATAGTAGGTAAATATATAAGTACGTAGTTACATAATTACGTAACTATGTAAGTAATATAGTTATGTAAGAGAAGTAATAGGTAAGTATGTAAGTACGTAATTACATAATTATGTAACTATGTTTTTTTTTTTTTTTAGTGGACCACTATGTAAGTTACATAGTTATGTAAGAGAAGTAATAAGTAAGTAAGTAAGTGTGTAAGTACATAGTTATATAATTAAGTAACTATGTAAGTTACTTACTTACTTATTTACATACATACATAAATCCATGCATGCATACATACATACATAATTACATTCATACATGCATAATAATATGTATGCATGTATCTAAATATGTATGTATGTATATATGTAAATACGTACGTACGTATGTATGCATGTATCTAAATATGTATGTAGATATATATGTAAATACATATGTACGTACGTGTATGTATGTATGTATGTAATGGATGGATGGATGCATGTATGTATGTATGTATGTATGTATGCATGTATGTATGTATGTATGTATGCAAGCATGCATAGATGTATGCATGCATGTATGTATGTTTGTGTATGTATGTATGTAAGTAACTTACATAGTTATATAAGAGAAGTAAGTATGTAAATCCGTATTTACACAATTACGTAACTATATAAGATATATAGTTATGTAAAAGAAGTAGTAGGTAAGTGCGTAGTTACATAATTACTTAACTACGTATTTACATACTTACCTACCTCCTCGGCTTGTCTCCACCGACACTTCAACTCGTGGGACGAGATGATCGGTTTTCCATCCGCTCACGGGCTCAAGGCAGCCGAGATCGCCAATGCGACCTTCTCACGCTGCCTCTCAAGAACTACGACATTCACTTGCATGATATGCCTCTACGTAGGCCATGGATGACCTCTGAGACTTGGCCCCGCAAGCCTAGTTTCACGAGGCTTAATATCAATCAAAAAAAGAGAGTAAAGGAAGTCATACTAACTTTTAGTAGTGTTTCCCACAGACGGCGCCAAAAAATATTACGATGTGTAACCGAGGTCGGCTCGTGCCAAGGTGACCCAACGAGGAATCTGAGTCGAGAAGACTAAGCTGAAGAATCGATTCGAGGTCCACTTAGCCGACCTATGACGCATATTCCGAGCTTCCGATGATGCTGCCTGAGGACCTGCAAAGCCCACCGAGGGGTCTCGACAGGGAGACACTCCGATGATCAAGTCAGCAGCTAGCTGAGTAGAATGGCCTAGCCTAAGGAATGGAACATCGTATTTGTGTCTGGAGAGTGTCTGCCTCTTTTATAGGGTTGGATACCCGTTGAACAATTGGACGACTCCACGAATCACGCTAGAGATCTCCGTGATTCTCGTCAGATCATGGTCATAACTGCTATGCCATATCGTCCAGATAGTGGTCTTAATGGCCGCACTTACTAGGCTCACGATCCTCAGACATTGTTTTGTCTGGTACTACTCCGGCCATTACACGATCCACGCTTCGGGAATCCCACGAACACATTAGGCTCCAAGTCGGTTACGGTCGAGCCAGGTAATCCTCGTCCTTGGCCGAGCTTATGTTGTCGGCCCAAGGGAAATAAGGTGGTCGTCCTAGCCAACCTACATCGTCAGACTAGAGGACAAAGGGATCTGGTTCCAGCCACGCCAGGACGTCAGCTCTGATATTCTAAGAGGTCAGCCTAGACGAGGTGTTGGTCGACCCATGGGGACCTCCTGTATCATTGGCCCCCTAGGTTCATGTCGGACCACACTGGTGGATCAAGGTGAAGTTATTGTCTAGAATTTATTCGTCGACGATACGTGTGTTGCCACGTAGCTCTGCCAGCCCACGTGGCCTGTTCCACATCGCATCGCCAAGCTGTCAGCGCCGACCTGCTATAAGTCACATTGTGATGCTATCAACATCGGCCTGCACTACGCCATACCGCTAGGTCGCTTCGACTGTTGTGCACAGCGCCAACGGTCGCATCGCCCCCCTCGACTCCCACGCATTATCATGGTGCTCCTTGCCAACCGCACTAGTCGGAATCCGAGGCGACGCTTGGTCGCCAATCTGGGTTCGCCACATGCCAAGATCTAGACCCTTGTTGAAAATGATGAATATCAACCGTTGGATCTGATCGGCCCTCAAGCAATATAAATAGTGGGATATGCTGCTGAAAAGCCACCCTTGCTTTCGTGCACGAGCTTTCACCAGATGACCAGTGACATGCCGACGATCTTTGATCCGACGTTTGAGCTTCTGTTGTCGTCCTTCGTTCTCCGCTTGCTTCCTTCAGAGGTAAGCGATGAGCTCCACCTTGTCTAACTTCTTTACGTCTTTTTCCTTCGACCCTCGCATTCGAGAGGGTTCTTCATCTGGAGGTTCTCCTTCTGAGAACTTCTCCACTTCAGCGTCGTCTGAAGCGGCCTCGCCTCCTTGTCCTTCTGAGATAAGGGCGTCCCTTCCGGAGGCTTCTCTACCCAACGTTCAGACGTCGGCTCCTTCCGAGGAGTCTTCTGCTTTGGAGGTCATTCTTGGGTCTAATATACGTTCCCAGGAAGCCTTCTTCCCACACCTCAGGGTCACGTTGGCAAGCCGACACCATAGCCGATGCGCGGTGTGAGACTGACGACGAGACCTTCCATTGGATGAAAACCCATCTTCAGCTCCACTTTCCCGAGGGCTCCACTTTGTACTCTTCCCAGTGACTCCGAGCCCACTACACCATGGAGGGCGGAGTTTGCATCTACTCTGAGGCCGTCCGAGCAGGCCTTCAGTTTCCTCTACATCCCTTCATCATATTTCTTCTTCTAAAGCTGGAAGCCACTCCGTCGCAGCTGACCCCCCAACTCCTAGAGATCAATTGTCGACTTCTTGGAAGTATGTGCCTTGGTCGAGGTCCTTCTGACCACTCATCTTTTCTTCTACTACTTCTCTAGCTCGGTCAGGTCGGCAAATCCTTGGCCAAATGCCTTCCTCTGTCCACAACTGGAAGAGGAACTTCATCTTTATTCACTGCTCGACCGGATGGCCCTTCCCGACTACATGGTCAGCGGTGAACATCCACGACAAGGCCTTCCGACCTCCGACCCTCATTGCATCTGAGCTCGTGGAATTCGATTATCTGCAGGCGGTGAAGCCCCCCGACCTATACCAACCATCCGACGAGGTGTTCGAGTTGATTGCCAAGGCCGATCGAGATCTGACTTCCTCACCAACGCTTCACTTTGGCTACCATTGATGACTTTCAAGAACTAACTAACTTTATTCTTCTCTTGCAGCAATGGCCGGCAAGGGCAAGTCATTAGCAACTCCGGACAATGGCAAGCGAAAGGAAGCTTCCCTCGCCGAGATAGTCGCTCAGAGGTTCTTGTCCCACGGGGGGAAGAAAAGCGCCACAAGGCCACCGATGCGAATGAGGAAGGAGCGGGCTGACGACGACATCGCTCCTCCAGAAGTCACACAAAAATGTCATGTATCGGAGACCCAGTCGACGAATCTCCCTAGCGACCACGCGAACAACCGGCCGCACCGCGATCCACCGACCTCCAAGACGAGGTGATCTCAGGCTCCTCCCAATCGTTGTGATTAGTACAGACAGTGGAGGAGCTCACCGCTACCGAATGGGGTCGTCAGACGATCCCAGCTGGGGCAAAGGCCCGCGCCTTGAGCAGAAAGGCCAGTGAGGTCGTCGAAGACCTCTACTATACCATGCAAGATCAGCTGGCGCTAGTCGGGACCTTGCTCCTCAAGGTCGATACGACTCGGAGCAATGCCGCAAGACGAGTGACCGAGGCAAAGAAGAAGGCCAAAGCCACCGAGAACAGGGACGAGGAGGCCGAAAAGCTCCTTTCCGAGGAGCAACAGCGGGCGAAGAATGCCGAGGAGAACGCCGCTCGACTGAAGCTATCATCCTCGGAGCTCAATGAGACCCTCCGTGCTGAGAGGGAGGTGCATGCGGCGACGAGGGCTAAGAACACAAAGCTGGCTGAAGAAAAGCACGCTAAGGCCATCGTCGAGTATCGCACATCTGAGGCGCTCAACGAAGAGATCAACAAACTCTTCCAGACAAGATATGACTACTACCTCAGGTGCCTCCGAGAACTCCATTCCGAATACAACTTGTCGAGATTGGTGGACGATGCTGAGGACAAGGATGTCACAGATGCCGACGCCGAGGACGAGGACATCGTGGAGACCGTCGACGACTCGTTGGCTGCCGCCATTGAAGAGGGCCTCGAGGCCACTGCTGAAGCAGTCATTGTCGACATGCCTGTCGTGCCCCGACACCGAGGAGACTTAGGTCGGCACGGATGACGTCGTCGTGGCTTAGGTGCCCGAGCTAATGGTCAACAAATGTACCCTTCTTCATTCTTTGGTGCTTTGCTAAGGCCTTTTGAATCTTCTCGTTTATCAATATAACTCTTTTTATTCGTTAATTGCAAACTTTTTTGCCAATTGCAACGATTCTCATGTGTTTGGGTCATCGGTCCTCTCCGAGAACTTATCCTTGAAAAGATTTAGTTCTAGCTAGCCGAGACCTTAGCACAACACCCAACGTCTAAGATTATTAGCCGATGTGAAACAAAGTCCACAGGTCAAGTGTCGTAGCAACCTCGTCAACCTTGCTGACAAGCCTCCCGAGATGGCAACCTAGTTGTTCTTCGTCAACTAAGGAGGTCAGGACGAGACCACCTAACTAATCATTTGTTAACTCGTATTGTCAGAATTTGTCGAGCCTTACAGAACTGAGCCGACGACTTTGTGACGTTAACCATGTCAGGTGGTGACCCTCATCTAAACATTCAACGGACTCGTCACCTTTAGATGTCGACCATCATGCCTATTGTCGCCTAATGTCAGACCATCACATCGGCCATAAGGCCCGACAATAATCAACTAACCTCTTTACGAGTGCCAAAGCAACTTCGTCTTCTCTACTCTCCCTACACGTCGGATGTCGTATTTGGCCCTGACGAGTGCGAACCGACCTCGTCCAGCGGACTGACATCCATGTTGTTCACGAGTGCCGAAGCAACCTCGTGTGTGCTCGGTGAGTTGAGCGTCTGTCTGCTCACATGGTCGGAGCAGCCGAGAGCACCAAGGAGACCACCTCGCGTTGCTTCTGCCGACGCTTCATACCTTGTGTCGAGACAACTTCGTGGTAGACCACCGATGCCTATACAATATCAATAGGCGACGATGTTGTAAAGCAACTCGTTGGTTCGCAACACTTCGTCGATGACTAACTCACACAATGTAAATAGCCTTGAAATGATAAACGCCCTCGCAGGTGCTCAACATTCCAAGTTATTGGAATCACCGACCTGTTGAGGTTTAATACCTGGCATGTCTCGAAACTGAGGTCCTCGACCACATGGTATGGACCCCCTGAATTTCGTGTCGAGCGTAAGACGATGCTATTAAGCGACTCATCTTCGATACCAAAACGAATCTACAAAGTGACTTGTTGTCATCCTCAAGACCAGGGTAACCCATCACATGTTCACTGAAGTTGTAGGTTTGCAGTGCCTCATAGCTTATGCATCGGCCATCTAGTGCTGCTGTTTTGCACTACATCGTAGCCTCCACGTGGCCATCTTGAGCTATGGGACTACATCACCTCATAGCGTCCCCGTCAGTCGCCAATCAATCTTTACGAGTGCCGAAACGACCTCGTATTCTTCTTGTCGGAGCGACCTCCCAAACTTGTCAATTCTCGAGGTCGGATCTGACCTCTATGACCACTGAAGAATGTCAATTCTCGAAGTCGGATCTGACCTCTAAAACCAGAAAAAAAATCAATTCTCGATGTCAGATCTGACCTCTATGACCACACATAATAAGCAACTATAAAATTAACAAAAAATAACAGTCTCAAAAAAGTCCAAAAGACCAAAATTGTGAACCAAGCTCAATTCGACTCAGCTTATATGAGTTTCTGTTCAGTTCGACTTGGTTTCAAATTTGAATGCAAGACGGCCTCTTGGTAGAAATATACCGGTGAACAAGAAGTGCGCTGTACCATGGAGATCCAAGGTATGACTCGATAATTAAGAGGCCATATAACGTTCCACGTTATATATGTTGGAAAGAAGAACGTATACAACAAGAATACCTGGATGGTCGACCATGGATAATGGGACTTCTTGCAACCTTGGTGGACTTCTTGTACGACTTGGTAGGACGCCAAGTGTACAACCCCACGTTTACGTTGGGACAAAGAACATATGGAACAAAAATACATGGATGGACCATGGAAAATGAGATTTCTTGGGTAGAACCTATCTTTGTCACCATCCTAGCTAGATCTATGGTGAGAATCCACTACAAAAAAAGTGAGATATGTAGACGGCTGAAAGCCGTCTACAAAAACCAAAAAACCGTCTATAAAAGGTTTCGTAGACGGTTATGAAACCGTCTACACAGCCGTCAACTAAAGTTTCGTCTACAAAACATACATAGACGGTTTTTGAAACCGTCTACAAAAGTAAGATAAGTAGACGGTTGTACACCCGTCTATATACATTATGAAAAAATTATATATAGACGGTTTTTTTGATCGTCTATAAACAATTTATATGTAGACGGCTGAAAAAGTCGTCTACATATAATTTTTTTGTAGACAGCTAAAAGAGCCGTCTACATATCTTTATTCACCAAAAAAAAAAATTAAATGTCAAAAGGAAAAGGAGTCGTGGCTGGTGTGGGGGGGGGGGGGGCGGCAGTGGGGCGGGGTCGCCGGGGCTGGGGGGCGGGGTCGCCGGGGCTGGTGGGGGGGGCGGCAGGGGTGCGGGGGGGGGGGGTGGCAGTGGGGCGGGGTCGCCGGGGCTGGGGGGCGGGGTCGCCGGGGCTGGTGGGGGGGCGGCAGGGGTGCGGGGGGGGGGGGGGGGTGGCAGTGGGGGCGGGGCTGGGGGGGTGGCAGGGAGCCGCCGGAGATGGTGGGGGGGCAGAGCTGGGGGGGGGGGGTGCGGCAGTGGGGTGGGGCTGGGGGGCGGGGTCGCCAGAGCTGGTGGGGTGGGTGCGGCAGGGGGGGCGGGGCTTGGGGGGGTGGCAGGGAGCCGCCGGAGCTGGTGGGGGGGTGCAGTGGGGGGGCAGAGCTGGGGGGGGGGGGGCGGCAGTGGGGTGGGGCTGGGGGGCGGGGTCGCTGGCGCTGGTGGGGTGGGTGCGGCAGGGGGGGCGGGGCTTGGGGGGGTGGCAGGGAGCCGCCGGAGTTGGTGGGGGGGTGCAGTGGGGGGGCAGAGCTGGGGGGGGGGGCGGCAGTGGGGTGGGGCTGGGGGGCGGGGTCGCCGGGGCTGGTGGGGGGGGTGCGGCAGTGGGGGCGGGGCTTGGGGGGCTGCTGGGGCTGGGGGAGGGGGGGCGGTGGGGCGCCGGGGCTGGTGGGGGGGGGAGGTGCGGCAGTGGGGGCGGGGCTTGGGGGGCTGCTGGGGCTGGGGGAGGGGGGGGGGCGGTGGGGCGCCGGGGCTGGTGGGGGGGGTGCGGCAGTGGGGGCGGGGCTTGGGGGCTGCTGGGGCTGGGGGAGGGGGGGGGTGGGGCGCCGGGGCTGGTGGGGGGGGGGGAGGTGCGGCAGTGGGGGCGGGGCTTGGGGGGCTGCTGGGGCTGGGGGAGGGGGGGGCGGTGGGGCGCCGGGGCTGGTGGGGGGGGGAGGTGCGGCAGTGGGGGCGGGGCTTGGGGGCTGCTGGGGCTGGGGGGGGGGGGGGCGGTGGGGCGCCGGGGCTGGTGGGGGGGGTGCGGCAGTGGGGGCGGGGCTTGGGGGGCTGCTGGGGCTGGGGGAGGGGGGGGCGGTGGGGCGCCGGGGCTGGTGGGGGGGGGAGGTGCGGCAGTGGGGGCGGGGCTTGGGGGGCTGGGGGAGGGGGGGGCGGTGGGGCGCCGGGGCTGGTGGGGGGGGGGGGGGGTGCGGCAGTGGGGGCGGGGCTTGGGGGGCTGCTGGGGCTGGGGGAGGGAGGGCGGTGGAGCGCCGGGGCGGGGCTTCCGTTCCGGCGGGGACGGGTGGGGATCTGACCGAGGCCGTCCCCATGCATCTCCGGGAGACCGTCTTCTCCTGCGTCGCCGGCCGAGCACCAACTTGAAGCAGAGAACAAGCCCCGGAACGAAGAGAGGGGGAAGGCGAAGTAAAAAGGAAATGGAAAATGGCGGGATGGGAAAAATTGGGGGCGGGGAGGGCGGTTTGAAAATTTGGGACGGGGAGGGCGGTTTCGACCGGCGGGAGGGGAAAATTTGGGACAGGGAGGGCGGTTTCGACAAAACATTTGGGTGAAATTTTGAATTATATTTGTTAATATTTATATGTTTTTATTTTATATTTAATTATATTATATAAAATTAATTTAATTTACTTATATTTACTTACATTGTATAAATATTTATATATATTTAAATATTTTAACAAAACATATTTATTATACATACTAAATATATATTTATATATAATTATTATATATTCAAGTATATTGTATATATTTATTCAAAGTTAATTACATTCGTTTAACTTTCTATCTACCGTTGAAGACAATCAATCTAAATTATATTTATTTGAAAGTTAGTCTAAGTATATATAATCGAGATTAATTTAATTTCATGATTTTTAGATCATGATGAGGGCGAGTGGGGGTGATGCAGGCATTGTTGGACGTCGGAGAGGAAAGCAAGGAGGGTGCTCGAGTCACCGACATCTGCGTCATCTACATAGAATATACATATATATAGATAGATATATAGACACATAGAATATAAATATATAATATATTTATATAACATAGATACATAGATATATATATAATTTATAAATAAATATGTATTCATTTATATATATCCATACATACATAGATATAGATTCGATATCATCTTCTTCAAATTGTTCTTCCTCATATACTTCGTTAATGGCATTTTTAACTGTGTACTCTTAAATCTTGTAAATTTGAGTCATATATATATATATTTATGTATGGATATACGTAAATATTGATAATATAATATGTAAAAGGAAAAAAATTATTTGACAAAATTTTATTTTAAAAACTTAAATTAAAATTATCAAAAAATATATCATCATCCAATTAATTTGTGTTTAAAATTTCATCTTAATTGAATATCGTTTAAATATAAAAATAGAATTTTAAAAAAATAAATAAATTAATATGATTTTCAAAATATATATGTAGACGACTTAAAAACCGTCTATGTATGTTTGATATATAGACGGCTTCTTTGAGATGTCTACATATCAAACATTTGTAGACGGTTTATTCGAGCAGTCTACAAACATATGTAGACGGCTCCCAGTAGCCGTCTATGTATGACGCATATGTAGACGGCTTCAAACAACCGTCTACATATAGATCATATATAGACGGCTATTTATGACCGTGTACATATGTTATGGCATATGTAGACGGTTATTTTAGCCGTCTACATATGTTGCTTATGTAGACGGCTAAAAATAGCCGTCTACAAATGTTACTATATGTAGACGGCTACGATTACAGCCGTCTACATATACTACTTTTCTTGTAGTGATCATTTCATTGACTTGGGGCCACTTTAATAACCGCATAATTAAGTCATATCGGGGATAGCTATACTAGGTATAATTTATCTCTCTTTAAGCATATTTTTATTTTGATAATCTTATAATTTCTATTATCATTACTTATCTCTTATTTACGTGATTTTGACAATGATAGAGATGAGGATAAATTTAAAATAAATTAGCACGGATTCTCATATAATGAAAGAAGTATCATTAAACATCTCTGTATACTGACTTCCATGTGTTTTCGATAGTGGAAAAAACCTCAACTACGTACCCTTCGCCATACCCACTTAACACGGTGTCTAACTTTTATCTATATCAAAGAGTTGAACTAGATAGTGTTATCTCTGATTAAAACTCGTTTATCCTTGGCCTAGTTAATTTATCTGAGTTTACAAAGTGGCACAGGACTTATCACCAATAATAACCCAACCCTCGCTTAAATTCTCTTATTTGATTACCAAAGTGGCCTCTAAGTAAGGTGATTAATTACGTAACTAGGCTGCGATCCACTCAATACTCTCCACTTCTATACCAAGGCTACGATTCCAATTAATATATTCTCTCCACTTACCAAGTAATTACCTAGCTAGGATACGCCTAATCAATACTCTCTAGCTACTTTTCAAAGTATATGTAAATAATTCTTCATGAATAAGGAAGGGCTGACAAAATCAAATTAAGTATATGTAAATAATTCTTCATGAATAAGTGAGAGGGGTGAACAGGGATGATGGGGATGCGGTCTAGGCAGACTAACTTAATCGCCCCATGACGTGGATCTTGACGTCTGATCAGATGTCGTCATAACTTAAGCTCTAGAATTAGGTCTGTTCAGACTTCAGAGTCCATGCATGCCGTGGTCTTCACGGGAGGCAAATGGCCAAGCACTGGCGGAGGCGGCCGAGGAGGAGGAAGACTAGCTACCGCGTTTTGAAAGCCAGACTTTTCCATGCGGAAGAAACGAGAAGCAACTGGTCTAGCGAGAGGGGAGTGAAGACCAGGCCACCCTCTTCTCTATATAAACCACTGTGTAGAGTGGAGCTGCCTACCACACAAGGGTTTTCATCTGAGTTTGTAGTGACATCAGCGTGATCAAAAAGCTTTCTGCGGGTATAGACCTTCGCTTCTTCCAATGGATTATTTTTCTGGCACCCATTCGATGATGATCATGATGGTCGCCGTGGCACTCCTCTTCGGCATCCTAACAGCGAGCCCAGCAGGTATATATTTAGCTTTGTATCGATTATGGGTTCTGATCGTTGAAGTAGCAACGTATATATAGTTTCCTTTGTAGTTTCTACTTCATACTTGGTATTCTCTTGGAATCAAGAGTAGTCTGTGTAGTTAAATGCATAGATTTCTCCTTTTTCTGAATGAAGTAATTATTAATCTCCGGATCTTTAAGGGAATTTGATTGTATTAATTAATACACATGTTTACATAATATAAGCTTAGAATTGAACCTTCTCTCTCTCTCTCTCTCTCTCTCTCTAACACAGACTTATATGGTTCTATGTCATCCCTAAATTATATATGAAGGTAGCCGTTCTATCGAAATCATAAGAAATGTGCACGCTAACACAAATCTTGACACACATACTAAATTATATATGCAAATATTGCTTAATCTTCTTTTGCGTTGATAAGAAACTAGCTAGTAATCTTCTTTCACATCTGACACGAAAAAACCGCCATTAGATACCGACTCTTCAATATATATAATATATAATATATATACAGAAATGCTGGGGTGCGGCGGTGCGGCCCCGCCGCACCCCAGCGCAGCCGCTGGATGGGGATCCAGCGGCTGCTAAAACAAAAAAAAAAAAACAAACAAAAAAATTGGCGGGCAGCGCTGCCGCTGGATGGTGATCCAGCGGCAGCGGCTGGGGTACGGCGGTGCGGCACCGCCGTACCAAAGTATTACTATATATATATATATAGTAATATTTTGGTACGGCAGTGCGGCACCGCCGTACCAGAGCCCAGTGTTTAAAAAAAAAAACCGGACCTTGCGTTTCGCGCGTTTGCAGTGCGCAAAATGCACAGTCCCGCCTGGGCCGTTGGATCTGGGATCCAACGGCCCCAGCTGAGATACAGCAGGGCCGCATATATATATATATATATATACCAAATGTGATGAAGACAAATTAATCATGCATTCTGCCAAGTTCTGACTGCCAAACCCTTGGACTTCTAAAACCTTTAACTGTGGCATTTATACATATGTACTTAAATGCATGGTGTGAATTGTGCTGGTCTTTTAATCTATTATGCGTAGGTGCCCAGGTGGTGGGTGTGTGCTATGGGATGCAGGGCGACAACCTCTCGCCCCCTTCCCAGGTGGTGGCGCTTTACCGGCAGCGCAACATCCGCCTGATGAGGATCTACTACCCCGACGCCGCGACCCTGCAGGCCCTGCGGGGCTCCAACATCGGCCTCATCCTAGACGTCCCCCGTGAGGACGTCCAGAGGCTCGCGTCCAGCGCTTCCGCCGCCGCCGACTGGGTCCAGCGCAACGTGCGTGCCTACTGGCCCGACGTCAGTTTCCGCTACATCGCCGTGGGCAACGAGCGCATCCCCGGCGCCGGCGAGGCCCAATTCGTACTCCCCGCCATGCGCAACGTCTACGCCGCCATCTCCTCCGCCGGCCTCCAGAACAACATCAAGGTGTCCACCGCGGTCGACACCGGGGTTCTGGGAATTTCTTTTCCGCCGTCGGCCGGAGCGTTCAGCGGTGCCGCGCAGGCGTACCTGGGGCCCATCACGCAGTTCCTGGCCAGCACCGGGGCGCCGCTGTTGGCCAACGTCTACCCCTACTTCGCCTACGTCAACAACCCGAGGGACATCTCCCTCCCTTACGCCCAGTTCACGGCTCCCGGGACCGTCGTCTCCGACGGGCCCAACGCCTACCAGAACCTGTTCGACGCGATCTTGGACTCCATGTACGCTGCTCTGGAGAAGGTGGGAGGGCCCAACGTGGCGATCGTGGTGTCGGAGAGCGGCTGGCCGTCCGCCGGCGGCACCGCCGCCACCGTCGGTAACGCCCAGACCTACAACCAGAACCTCATCCGGCACGCGCCGCGAGGCACGCCGAGAAGGCCCGGGAGGGCCATCGAGACGTACGTATTCGCCTTGTTCAACGAGAACAGGAAGGCCCCGGGGATCGAGCAGAACTTCGGGCTGTTCCGTCCCAACTTGCAGCCTGTTTACCCGATCAGCTTCTAAGATGTGGCCGCCGACCGAGGCTTAAGCCACCATTAAACCTCGTATAATATAGAATAAGAGAGCACAGACAAGTACTGAGCTATGCATATGCATATATATGCTCCGGGGTGCTCGTCTCTGGCTAGGAAGAATAAAGTTGGAACGGCGGTATTTCTTGGAAGAATAAAAGAATGTTCTTTACAATACCTCTCTAATTACCATATTCATAACTTCATATCCCTTGCATGTCTATAAATTATTAAAAATATCCTTCACATATTATTCCCTAGAATCTTAGCTACTTTCTAAATAACTCTCTGTGATCTTAATATTTTTTAGTAACTCCTTGAAATCTTCTTGAGTTCAAAAATAAGACACTCCAATCAGTTGGCATCCAAAGGTGCACATTCTATGGAATATTCTATGCAAACAGAGATTTAAATTTTTTAGGATAAAAATATCCTCTTCCACTTTGCTACAATGGAGAGAGAGAGATAAAGGAGACTACGGGAGGATTTGGCTATCCGGTGACCAGTTGACCTTGCCTGTGGATCCTCTACTGTAACATTTTGGAAAATTTTATTTGCTGAAAAATATAAATAATATGGTTATTAGACTTAATTATTATTATGAGATTGAAATAATTAAAATCTAGGGTTAATTAGTATTAATAAATGTTACCCTAGTGTAGTACTCAAAGGTGCGCGCTCCGACAAGGCGACAACGAAATTTTGTAATGAAAATAAAATTCAAAAATATCATAATTTCAGAAAAAATATAGTGATATCAGAAATGTAAATATTCGATTTTGTTGACGTATATATTTCGAGATTAAGCCGACACAACTATTTTTCGGGTGATTTTACATCCCGTGAAAAATAAATTTTAAAAATTAAACTAAAATTACTATAATTTGTAAAACTATTACATTAGCCTATGGCTGAAATTTTAACACAAATAGACATCATTTGAATATATTAATGTGATGATTATTGGATCAGCTAAATTATGGGCTATTTACGGTGGTGATTTTTCTGGGAATTAAATATACCTACGTGTGAGGAGCTAGAGAAGCCACCTCACTTACGTGGGAGATTCACACGTTAACCCTTATGTGTTAAGCCAAGAGATGTGCATGCTTAACGTGTCAAATGGTTTTTACTATTACACCTGGGCATGGGAGGTGTCGTTGTGCATGGAAGGCTGATGGGTTATAAAAGCAATCCCTCACCCTTCGTACACACCATTTTCCATCCTCTGCTCTTGTTGTTGCTTTGCTTAGAAGAAGCTACTCCTACTGTTGTGTGCTGCTTCTGGAGCTATAGGAGTTGTGCAGTACCTGCCGTGGCTGTTGCTACTGCTTGGTCTGCTAAGGATCACCACCTCTCCAGTTGCACCTGTCCAAGCTATCATCTCTGCAAGCTTTTCATTCCTTCTTCTTGTTTCTGTGGATCTCTACGTTGAGGAGAAACTCACTCTATTCAGTAAGGTAGGATTCGTTTCCTCCTTCCCCACTCCTGTTTCCTACACATGCTAAAGAAGCTCATGTTAGGTGTTTAAGTTCTTACACACTGGTTTTGATTTCATAAGTATCTTCAAAACTGAGTATTCATCTTCTGTAGATGTGAAGTAGCATGTATATCTATAGAAATCTTCTAGTAGGATTCTATTTTCTCCTACCTTTGTCTTCTACTCTTGTTAGAAGGTTTATAGCCATGTACATGTTACCTTTGAACTTGTAAGCCAACCTTGGAATAGTAAGTTCATCTCCTGTTTAGATGTTTGTACCCTTAGACCTATGTTTGACTCCATAAACACTCATGGAAATATATGTTATTTTGTAGAAACTTGTTGAGTGCAAGTAAGCATGGCCTAGGAGTTGTTTTCCCAGTACCATGTCATGTCAAGTTTCTAGCTAGACATGTGTAGGTTGTAGTCTCATGTGTCATCTTGTTCAGCATGTAAATCAATAGTGAATGCTAGAAATAGGTTCTCCTGTTTGATATGATTCATGCTTTGATCCATAGATTCCATGGTTAAAATTTTTAGAATGAATATATAATCATTTCTGGAAGTGGAACCAGCGGCTGTCGACAGACAGGAGGTACTTGTCGACAGGCCCAGGCTTCCAGAACTCTAGGTTGCTGGAAACATCAATAGTTGTCGACAGATAGCACCTGTCTGTCGACAGATACACTGACCTGTCGACAGACAGACCAAGCCTGTCGACATGGACTGTCCCAGAACCAGAAATTGTCTTCTGGATGCTTGTACCTGTCGACAGCCACTTCTTAGCTGTCGACATATACAGTTCTGGCCAGTGTTCCAGTACCATTCTTTGCTCAGTCTCTTGCTAACACTTCATGCTATCTACGTAGTAAGTTACCATCTTCATTCCTTTAGGTATTTATTGTTGTGTCACTACAGAGATCATCCACATTGTTTCCTATACTCTTCTTTAGATTACTCTTAAAGTCTTCAAGTACAAGTGATGTCTACTTGTTTACAACCCCTGTATTCAGTAACTTGAATTCATAAACTTGATGTCATGAGAGTTCAAATACTTGAGAACTCTCAGTTGGTTATGAACAACTTGTGATGACAATTATTGGATCCCTGGACCCCACTTGACTAATATGTCTGAGCAAATAGGGCTGGTCCAGTCCTGAGAGGAGCACCCAAATTCATTTATGGGCCGTACAGAATGATAAATGATACCAGGATGCTTGGCATTGCATCATTATTGTTTGATTATGGTCATCATGTTATATGTCCTGTGTGAATATATATGAACCAGATTATGAGTTTCATTGTGAATTCCTGAGCATGCCTTGTGTTTCAATACTACTGTCTCAAATTTACTGTCATGCTAAGATGTTTATTTGTCCTTCTGTGATATCAGTCAAGTCCTTTACCTTGATCATCATATATTTTAATCCTTATGATTTGAGAATTGGAATCCTACTGGGCTAGTTAGCTAACACATCCTACATTTTCAGGGGGGTGAAGCTTAAGGGGAATGGTGTGCTGAGAGAATCTTCCAACTTCAAGAAGCTAGCTGTTTTGTTTCTTTAGTGTTGAACACCTGGATTGCAAATAATGAAGTTACTCTTTCCTACTCCTCACCTAGACTGTATCGAGAAGTATTATGTAATAATGCTTCCGCTAAATTAGCTATGAATGGATAGACACTAGTTTTAATTATTATCTTGCCTAATATCTGTCATTTCTAATAAATAAGTTTTTATTAGGACATGATAGATAATTTGGTATCAGAGCCTTAGGCCGATAAACCTAGGGAATAACCTGTGAGTTGGGGTAGAAATCCGGGATTAGTTATCAAGGCAATAATGATTTTGTAACTACGTAGATACTTAACTTGTTATCTATTTCACCATGGACATGAATGCACAGGAAATATTGGTGGCAGCAATGGAGATGCTACGCCAAGATATAGAACTATATGCCTAAGCCCAAAGTGAAGCACATGTGCAAATTAAAGAGGAAGTGCTAAATCTAACTGCGGGCGCATTCCTGGCGGGTAATCCACGTGCTTCTCTGGATACCATGACCCAGGTCATGAAAAATTAGGATAGTTTGAAGTTGGGGTAGGACATATTGCTCCGTCAAGTTGAAGGATATTGGGAAGTGTTGACTGAAGCGACAAGTGAGTTGTACCATGGGGCCGGAGGAGCCGGAGAAGATCAACAGCCATCCGTGGAGTCTATTGTTCAGACTTAAAATGAGATAGAGAATGAGAGACGTACTTTTGTAACATCTCTTTTTGATCTATAGTGGTTGTATGTATAACTCACATGTATATGTGTGAGTAGTGAGATGTTAGACGGTGTTGATAACAATGTAAATATTTGGTTTAGGAGGAGTGTTGTGAATATTTTTAGTTTATGAAACAATGGTGCTAGTGTAATATAATGTACATCTTTTGACTAGTTAATGAAAAGTGGTGTGTTATGTGAAATTTAAAGTTTGTATGTGATGAATGTGAGCATGGTTTGATTATAGAATTAATGTATATATTATTAGATATCTCAGATAATCATGGACGGAAGTGATGAACTAGAAGAAAATGAAAAGTTCGATGCACGATTTGACCCGAGTGATGAGAACTGTAGCCAAGAACAATAGCCATAATGGAACAAGTCTATTTAAGGATTTTCGAAGTTTGGACCCTCTGAGATTCACAGGAAGTACGGATCCGGACGAAGTTGAGAATTGGTTGAAAGATATTGAGAGGATTTTCAAAGTGATCAAATGTACAAAAAAGGAAAAGATTTTTTTAACAACATTTCAATTGGATCGGGATGCCTGAGCATGGTGGGAAAAAGTGGAATCCACCTTAGAGGACTCAAACTAAGTTGGTTGGGAAGAATTCATGGAACTATTCAATGATCAGTATTTTTTCGAAGTAGTTCAGGAAAGAAAAGCAAATGAGTTTGCTAGTTTGAAGCAACTCAGGATGTCAGTGTCGGAATTGATGAATAGTCTATCCCCATGTAATTTAATTTAAATCTCATTTCTATTTTGGTGATTAACAAAACCATGTTATGTTGATAATTATCAAACCCTTGATTAATGTCACTAACCTATTTTCTACAAGTCTTGAGCACAGGAAATATATCAAGAAAAATCAAGCCAAATTGGTAAGTATTATTCTTACTGAAGCAACAGTAAGATCAAGTATGCTATTTCTCTAAGTACACATCGATTTCCTTTATAAATTATAATGACTACAGTAGAACTGTAACGATTTCCTCATAACAGTTTCATAAATGCCTTATCGATTTCTTCATAGAATGAAACATCGTTTGAATTAAAAAGAAATCATTATCGTAACGACTTGCCTTCGTAACGATTCCTTTAGGCATCGTAACGACTTGCTTTCGTAACGATTCCTTTAGTCATCGTAACGACATGCCTTCGTAACGATTCCTTTAGTCATCGTAACGACTTGCTTTCATAATGATTCCTTTAGTCATCGTAACGACTTGCTTTCGTAACGATTCCTTTAGTCATCATAACGACTTGCTTTCGTAACGACTCCTTTAGTCATCGTAACGTGCTTCAGATATTATAACGATTTGCTTATCGCAACGATTGCTTCAGATATCATAACGATTTGCGTTGCGGATCGACTTCTTAAGTAATCATAATGATTTCCTTAATGATCACAACGATTCTTTCATACCTCACAATGATTTGATGTTTGATTGCATAACAATTTCATAAGTCATAAATGCATCAATTTCATATCAATCAACTTGACATATGACTTATCCTTTCAACAGGTTGAATAGTCAAAGTCTTCGCACATATTCTTCTGTCAGTTGTGCATTTAATGAAGACTGAACGTATCTCTGTATGCATGCAGTCGATATCGTCCATATCGTGTCTATTCCGTATGCATCTTTTAGAACAGCAAAATGACATTACTATTTTGATGAATATTCACACTAACGTTGACTGACAAACAAGATACAGCCTAGCTGTCTACTATTTTAAAATTTAATGTATGCAGGTCTCTGACAACATTCGTCATACAACGTTGGACCTTGTAGAAGCCAAAGGACACTTCAGAAGATCCTATCTCTTTGCGTGCACAAATGGATAAAGGACTGTTGATTGGAAGCTTCCAAGTGTCACTCAGTCTAACGTCCACCAAAAGCTAGAGGCAACAGATACTTCAACATTTAGATTTCAAATTGAAGCTATATATTGAAGAAAGGAGCTCCAGAAGAATACACACATAGAGACAGAGAACGATAGTCATAGAAAACTCTCTGATCATCAAGTCTTCTGCGAGTTCTCAATAAAGAGTCAAGCCTCATTCTATTAGATAAGATCTTTGCTCTCTGCATTGTTTGTAGATTTTCGAGAGAGCTTGTTTGGTTCTGAGAGTGAGCCATTGTTTGTAGAACTCATTGCTCTCAGTCCCTTGCTTCAGATCTTGGCTTTTTGAAGCTTGATCTAGGGGCTTAATCTCCTGCTTACTTGTTTCTATGTGTGTTCCCTTCTATTGAAAAGGAAGACCTGGTGGGGTATCCAGGGTGTTGTTTCCTCTTCGGGCTGTGAAGAGAAGACCAGCTGGGTTGGGTGTTATAGTGTCCATAGGGGGACTGTACCCTAGTTAGTAAAATCATGAGTTGTTGCTTAGAGATTGGACGTAGGACTCCTGTGGAGAGGAGATCCGAACCAGGATACATCTTGTGTTGTGTGATTGTCTTCGTGTGATTGTTGTTTCTCTTTACTAACACTAACAATCTTCAAAGTGTATTTCTCTGTGAACATTTTTAGTGAACATGTATTAGCTGATAAATTTTAAAGACCCATTCATCCCCCCCCCCCTCTGGGCTACCTAACTGGGCAACAAGTGGTATCAGAGTGAGTCTCTTCGACAAAGAAGAAGATTCAACGATCTGAAGAGTAAAGATCCATGGCAGCCCAAGGAAACATCGAAGGTCGGTCTGTCAACCGACCCCCTCTCTTCGATGGTGAACACTACACTTACTGGAAGACCAGAATGGAGTATTTTCTGCAAGGATTTGACTATCAGATTTGGTCAATTATAGAAGAAGTAAATCTCGTTATCCTGAACTCAAGGCAGAACTGGACAGACAATGATAGGAAGAAGATCTCCCTCAACTGTAAAGCTAAGAGCATTCTGTGTTGTGCTCTCAGTAAGAAGGAATTCAACAGAGTTTCAGCCTGCAAATCTGTAGGATCGGATATGGGATGGACCAGATCTAGAAGGGGGGGTTGAATAGATCTAGTACCAATTACTGCGGAAGCTTAACCAATTTGAAAAATACTTTGAATCAAAGATCAATTCAGAGTGACAATTTACTGATCTGATGTATGAATGTCTGAATTGAGTGAATAGAGTGTGTGAATAGACCAATTTATAGTGTGAGCAAAATCCCTATGCATGCATCTAGCGCAGTATAAAATCAAACCACAATTCAAACCACTTGCACAAAGGATTTTTTAGGTGGTTCGGAAATCACACAGTGATTCCTACATCCACCCCTCACACAGTGAGGCTCCACTACTCAACCCAAGTACAACACACACTGGAGCTTGACAACTCCAACACCACTGAGTTAGACAACTCACACGCCAACTCTAGAGCACGACTACTCCAGAGAACTGAGCACACTTGCTCAAGCGCACACACTAAGAGTTCAACTCAACACAAATGAGCACAAAGGCTCACAAGAAATATGCTAGATCAAGAACAACACAAATCAGATCATCTAGCAATGATCTGATTCAGAATAAGTTCATTCACAGAGACTCGTGCAGCAATTTATGCACAATCTCATGAATGAATCAGAAGAACACTTAAAGAATTGAGGGAATTAGATACAGATCATGTTCTTCAATAGAAATCCCTTACAGAAGGCTGAATTGAGGAAATCCTTATAGTTTTGAGTCACTGGGCGATGCTCTGCAACAATTACCTCTAGATCACCCTTGAATTCTCCTCAATTGATTGCTTCTGCTCGATCTGCTCCTTTGGGAAGTGTTCTCACCTCTTCTTCAGATATCCACTTCACCTTTTGGTGCTCTCCAAGGATGTAGAAGGGTCACCAAGCACCAAGAGGAGCAGGAGCGGGGAGAGTCCTCTTTCTTGCCGTTAAAAAGCCTTTACAGGAATGCTCCGGAGGAGTTCTACTGCTTGGGGGTCGATTAGATGGGTATTTATAGCCCAACATGGCCAAAAGAACCCTTGGAGTGCATGGGCACATGATCCAAGGTCAATCCAATTGATCCCTAGAAGGCCACGTGTCCAGGTGGAACTTAAGTTGAAAAATTAGCCGGAGTGTGTCGACACTGTCACTGAGTGTGTCCACACACTATCCCAATTGCGTAAAATAGGTCTTCTGGGAGATGGGTCTAGTGTCGACACACTCACTGGCTGTGTCGACACACTGTTCCAGTCTGGCAACTGGGTCTTCTGGAGACTGGGTCTAGTGTCGACACACTCACTGGCTATGTCGACACACTAGACCATGTCTTCATGAATTTACTTCAGGGAATGATACACAGTGTTGACACCATCAATGGGTGTGTCGACACTACCATGACAAGAATTATATGTCCCTGAGAATTCAACATATAAACCATTAGTACAAGGTATTATCATGAAAGTATGTGATGTAGTGTGTTTGGAAACATGCTTTTGAGCATTGTTATTACACAAGTGTTGTATGTAACATGTTCCATCCATTAAGCATTAAAATCACAACATGTCATCATCAAAACTATGAGGAGAAATATTGAATTCACACTCAACCCAACAAAATCCGCAATGGAGATGTGGGAAAAGTTCAGAATCACGTATGAAGGGACAGACAAAGTGAAAGAGATAAGGATTGACATTCTTATAACTCAGATTTCAGATGCAACTAGGTGAATCCATAACTCAAATGTCAGTAGATTTACAGACATTACAAACGGCTTAGCTGGACTTGGGAAGTCATATGAAATTGGAGATATGGTTAGGAAGATTCTCAGATCCCTACCACCCTCATGGACCCCAAAGGTAACACCATTGAGGAAGCCAACGACTTGAAAAAGATGTCGTTGGAGAAGCTCATTGGGTCCCTTATGGCCCATGAGATCAACATGGAAAGGTTGGGAGAGTCCTCGAGCAGAAAGAAGCACTCAAATGCCCTTAAAGCAGAAGAAGACTCATCAGATGAACTCTCAGATAACAATGAAAGCAGCAAGGACAGTGAAGACGAAGAAGCAATGTTGTCCAGGAGATTACAATGCATCCTAGCAAAGAGAAAGAAGTTCCAATATGGTAGAAGACACTTCAAGAAACACAAGGAGTTCAAGAAATCAGAAGGAAAATATCAGAAGAAGGCCGAGCCGATATGTTGTGAGTGTAAGAAGCCCGGACATATCAAGGCAGAATGTCCAAAACTCAAGAAAGGTGAATACAAGAAGAAGGACAACTTCAGAAAATTCAGAAAGTATAAAAAGAAAGCAATGGCAGCTGCATGGGAGAACAGCAGTGACTCTGACAATGAGTCAACCCAGAGCAGTGAGGGAGAAGAAGCCAACTTAGCTTTCATGGCCAATACAGACGAAAAGGGTAACCTTCGAGCATCCAAATGGTATTTGGATAGTGGGTGCTTAAGGCACATGTCAGGAAATAAAAGATTATTCTCTCATCTAGAAGCTGAAGAAGGAATAGTCACCTATGGAGACAATGGGAAAGGGACTGTTATTGGGAGTGGATATGTTGGAAGCAACAACAAAACTATTATTGAAGATGTTCTATGTGTCAAAGGTCTGAAGCATAACCTTATAAGTATCAGCCAACTATGTGACAAGGGACACCAAATCAAATTTCAAGAATCCAAGTGCAGCATTATGAAGGATGGAGCAGTTATCTATGAAGCTAACAGAGAAAATAATCTATATGTACTGTACCTTGAAGAACTCAAAGATCAAGACGTTTGTTTAGAGAGAGAAGCTCTGGGTTTTCTCTCTCCTACGTTTTTCTCTCTTCATGTGTTTTGCCCTTTTCAAGGCCAGCAATGGCCGACCAAAAGGGGGGACCTAGTCCTTCCCAATCTGACCCCCACCTTGCCCCTTTTCTCCCTTCAAGTGTTGCTGGTACATGGCCAGCCCTGGGCGCCCTTGGGCCAAGTACGACCCTCCTGGTGGGAGCTCTGCCCGAGCCTGCTCGTGCTGCTCCCTCCCCTCGACCTGCTGATGGTGTGCTGCGTTCAGAAGCACCTCCTGTGCTACCTTGGGCCATAGCTACGCACCCTTCAGATGCTGTTGGACTGGGCCCTGGTGCGTCTTCAGCTGCTCCTGCTGAGAAGAACCCTTCGCCAACTGCTGTCCATCATGTAGCAGTCCCTGTTCCAGCTGGTGGAGCGCCCTCCTTTGCCTAGGTGCTCTTGCACTCTCTGAAACCCCAAACCGCCCCTATTGCTGTTCATCCTCCTGCCTTCACGGATTCTGGAGAGCCAGCAGCGTTCTTTAGCCTGGAGGAGATCACCACATCGTGCAAGCCCCTGCAGACTTCGGTGATAGCCAGAACTCCCCAGGGCCGGCCTGCTTTCTCTGATATCCGAGCTCACCTTGCACAGCGTTTCAAGTTCCAGCAAGATTTCATGATAAGTGCCCTTGGCAACCGCCATTTGCTGATCAGATTTCAGAACAATGAGGATTTCCTCAAGGTGCTGCTGAAGGAAACCGTGTATGTGCAGGGGCGGCTGTTCAGATTTTTCAGATGGTCCTTCGAGTTCTGCCCAAATGAAGATTCCCCAGTGATCCCTGTATGGTTAGAACTACCCCACCTTCCAGCTAACCTCTTCAGTGATTCCATGGTCAGATCCATAGCTGGGAGTGTAGGCCCTATTCTTCAGATTGATAGAAACACACAGTACATGATTCGCACACAATCTGCTTAGGTTAATGTCCAGCTCGACGTGTCAAGAAGCTGCCTGATCGGATCTGGGTGGGCTATGGAGCAAAGGGGTTCTGGCAGCCCATAGTTTATCCAGAACACCCACTCTTCTGCTCATCATGCAAACGCCTTGGCCACCTCTCATCAAACTGCAAAAAAGCCTCTGCTCAGTCCAATCAAAAACATGATGGTCCAGGTCAGTCTGAGTTGGCTAACGCCAACCGTGGTGTGATCCCCGATGCCCATGATGCAGGTCAAGCTGAGAGGAAAGTGTGGTGACCTGTGCACATTGTGACCGACTCATCTCTGAATGAAGCAGCAACTATGACTGCAGATCTGCCACCTTCAGAACCGAGGACGGTCTCTCCCCCAAAAGACAAAGGAAAGGACTCATCTCATGCACTCCCCCATGTGACGGCTGCCCCCATAGCAGGCCCGCTCTAGCTGGATCACCAATCAGCAATATGTGCAGCACAAGTGCTTGACATTATGCCTCCTCAACATTTAGAGGCAGAACTTGTGACTGATGCACCTTTAGTTGATGCTGCTGCTTCGATGGAAACTTCAGAACATGATGCAGCCAGTGGCAAGGTCAGCAGCGAACCAGCAGTGAGTGCCAACCTTCTTGGCACTCCGCATGCTCTAGATGCAGCTGCTCTAGCGTGGAGGCCAGCCACTTCCAGCCCACAATCAGAACTTAAGGATGAAGTCTGCCTCCTTGACGACCCGAAGCAGTTTGCCATGTTTGTGGAAACTGCTCCAGCTGAAGCATCTCCATCCTCCAGTGAGGTAAACCGCCCTGCACTAAATGTTACCCCACCAGAAATGGCAGCCTCGTCATCCCCGTCAACGCCCCGGATGTCCTTCGCGGAGGCACTCCGCAAAAAGACGAAGAGAGGTGATATCCAAATGATGGCAAGCAAGCCCTCTCCTCCGTGTTTCCCTGCTGCAACATCCTCAACGGCAACCCTGGTTCTGCCTCAAAAAAATGAACATGGTTACTATCAAATCAACCTACCAGCGATATACAACCTCAGAAGCGCCCCCGGCATTGAGCCCAACGCGGAGGAAGACAACCTGCTAACAATGCACAATGGATGGGTAGGCCGTACACGTAGCACCACAGTTCTTACCATGGACTCCGACGGGGAATATGAAGACTTCTCGGACTGATATACATTGCTCTCTACCCCGTTGTCGTTTTTTTGCGGGTTTGCTTAATCGCTAGCGTCACGTGCTTCAGACCCCTCTGCGTAGAGAGTCTATAGCTAGTGCTCCACGAACTATGTACCCCTTTCTTTCCTTATGCTTTCAGCAACATATATATAAAAAAAACTAAACGATAATGACACTGGAGGTTCACTCCTTTGTCATGTCAATTTAAAAAAAAAAGACGTTTGTTTAGCAGCCAGTAAAGAACAGTCAACTGAGCTATGGCACAAAAGATTGGGCCACTGCAGTTTGGATGGCATGAACAAGCTCAGAAAGAAAAGTCTTGTGGAAGGTCTGCCAAAGATCGGCACTAAAATGGATGGTATCTGCAGACCATGTGCAAAAGAGAAGCACACTAAGAGTTCCTTCAAGTCAAAGATTGTAGTAACCACCTCTAAACCCTTAGAACTCCTTCACATGGATTTGTTTGGGCCAATGAGGACCACCAGTCTTGAAGGAAAGAATTTTGGATTTGTGATTGTAGATGACTATTCCAGATTTACATGGGTTTCTTTCTTGGATCACAAAGATGATACTTTCGATAGTTTTGTAAGTTTCAGCAGGAAAGTATAGAAAGACAAGAAGTATTGCATTGTTGAAATCCGGTCAGAACATGGAGGAGAGTTTCAGAATGACAAATTTGCAAAATTCTGTGATGACCAAGGGATTGAGCATAACTTCTCAGCACCTAGGACACCTCAACAAAATGGAGTTGCTGAGAGGAAAAATAGAACCCTGTTGGATATGGCAAGAACAATGCTATCAGAATATGATTTACCAAGGTATTTCTGGGCCGAAGCAGTGAACACAGCAAGCTACATCATTAATAGAGTGATGATCCAGCCTATCTTGAAGAAGACTGCATATGAACTGTACAAAGGAAAGAAGCCGAAGATCAGTCATTTCAGGACATTTGGTTATCCATGTTTCATTCACAACAACGGGAAAAGAGACATTGGTAAGTTGGATGCCAAATCAGATGAATGCATCTTCATGGGGTATGCTTCTAAACCTAAAGGTTATAGAGTATTTAATAAGCGTACACTATTGATAGAGCAATCTGTGCACATTATCTTTGATGAAACTAACCCTTCCTTGAGAAAGGAAGAAGATAGTGACATTGATGATGCAGATGATTGTCCAAGAAATTAAAGAACACATCAATTGAGGACAAGGAAGATCCACCTCTGGAAGATCTGCAACAAACAGACATTGAACATGAAAATCTTCCAAAGGAATGGAGATACAAGAAAGATCACCCACTTGAAAACATCATTGGTGATCCAACTGTAGGGGTAAGAACAAGAGGTAATGTAATCCATTGTGATTACCTAGCTTTTGTTTCTCAAATAGAGCCTAGGACAGTCAATGAAGCTCTTACTGATGAATCTTGGATTTTAGCCATGCAAGATGAACTGAATCAGTTCAAGAGAATCTATGTATGGTCACTTATTCCTAGACCATCAGATCATCTAGTTATAGGCACCAAATGGGTGTTCAGAAATAAATTGGATGAAGCTGGTGTGATCTTAAGAAATAAGGCCAGATTGGTAGCTCAAGGCTATTCCCAAGAGGAAGGCATATATTTCGATGAAACCTATACACCTGTAGCTAGACTTGAGGCTATTAGAATCTTACTTGCATATGCATCTGCTCTAGATTTAAAATTATTTCAAATGGATGTCAAGTCCGTATTTTTAAATGGTTTTATTAAGGAGGAAGTATATGTTGAACAACCTCCAGATTTTGATGACACAGAATTTTCTAATCATGTCTTTAGATTACATAAAGCTTTATATAGTTTGAAACAAGCACCTAGGGCCTGGTATGAAAGGCTTAGCTCATTTTTACTGAACCATGGTTTCACTAGAGGTCAAGTAGATAGTACATTGTTCATCAAATCCAAAGTTAAACACATATTACTTGTGTAAATTTATGTAGATGATATAATTTTTTGGATCTACTGATGAATCTTTTTGCAAGTATTTTGAAAAGTTAATGCAGGGAGAATTCGAAATGAGCATGATGGGGGAACTCAACTATTTCCTTAGACTACAAATTAAGCAAGGACAAGATGGCATCCACATCTGTCAAGACAAATACACCAAGGAGCTCTTAAAGAAGTTTGGATTCGAAAATGCCAAGCCACTGTCAACACCTATGGGTACATCAACAAGGATGGACAGTGACAAGGATGGTGAAAGTAGATCAAAAGATCTACAGAGGTATGATAGGTTCTTTACTTTACTTAACAGCTACCAGACCTGATATTTTATTTAGTGTATGCATGTGTTCTAGATACCAAGCAGATCCTAAAGAATCTCATCTAATTTCAGTTAAAAGAATCTTTAGATACTTATCCAGAACTCATGATCTAGGTATATGGTATCCAAAATCATGTGAGGTCAATTTAGTAGGATACTCTGATGCTGACTATGCTGGATGCAAAATAGATAGAAAAAGCACCAGTGGTTGTTGTCAATTACTTGCAGGATGTCTGATATCCTGGTCCTCCAAGAAGCAGAATTCAGTAGCACTATCGACAGCTGAAGCTGAGTATGTTGCTGCTGGAAGTTGCTATACACAACTCCTATGGATAAAGCAACAACTTGAGGACTATGGGCTACACATCAAGTCAATCCCACTGCTATGTGACAACACAAGTACTATAAACCTTACCAAAAATCCAGTGCAGCATTCAAAGACCAAACACATTGAGGTTAGATATCATTTTATTCGTGATCATGTAGCTAATGGCAATATTGAAATTACTTTTATTGATACAAATAATCAGTTAGCAGATATCTTCACAAAAGTCTTATCCGAAGAGATGTTTACTTCTCTCAGAAGGGAATTATGCATGTGTAAATTGTAAAAGAATTATCTGTTAATACTGAGATATTAAATTTCAGAGCGTAATTAATTATTCTCCTTGAAGTGAGCGAAATATCTCAATCATTTCACGTTTATCCGCTTGCTTAAATACTCTTGTCGGTTCATTTTGTGTAACGGAGTTTGTCGTTTTTTGCCATAAAGGCGCACCTCTTCAAAAAGGGGCATTTATCCTCTATTTCATAAATCCCGAAATCTATATGAGAACGATTCGTCTCCCCTCTTTATCTCTTTCGTTCTCTTGCCTGAGGCGATAATCCTTCGCCCCCGGCATCGACTTCCACCAGATTTGAAGCCTTCAACCTCTCCCGCCAGAGATTTCTTAAGGGTTTCTCCTTCAACCATCCTTCCAGACCTCCAGAACCTCTCCCTGCTCGATTCCATGGCCTCTACAGTTGTTTCCAGCAGTGTTGGGGGCTACAGAGCTGCATTACTCACCGCAGATGAGCAAGCAAGGTTCACTTCAGTGAAGACCAAGCTTTGCACGCACAAGGCAGTGGATTTAGAAGACCTGGAGAAGAATGGGATGGGCAGTTTGATTGAAGCTTTGCAGAGGCTGAAATGGATGAAGATTGCTACTCTGTCTGATATAAGTCATCTTGATCTCGTCAAGGCTTTCTCTGTCTGTCTGAAGATAGAGGAGGATGGGACTCTGACTTCTATGGTCAAGGGAACTAAAATCAGGATCACCAGGGAATTGTTAGCATCTCTGTTTGAAGTTTCTACTTCCGGTCGCAGTGGAGTCCACACTGTGGACAATCATGTCAAGGGCTTGGGAATAATAGGCCCGGAGTATAGGCTGAAGGATGGTAAGCTGGATATTAACCAGCTCAGTGCCTTTAACAGGCTTTTACATTTCATAATCTGTCAAATCATTGTGCCAAGGAGTGCAACTTTTTCTTCATGCACAAAGGCTGATTTAGCCCTGATGTTCTGGACTATCCAGAATCAGGTAATTAACACTACAGAGTTGATAATTGAGAGAATGAGGTTTGCAAGATCCCAAGTGTGGGACATTAAGAGCAAATTGAATATCTCCCTACCTTATGCCCATCTCCTGACTAGAATCTTTCATCATTTTGGGATAAGTATAGTGGGTGATGTATTTGAGAAAATGGGCCAAGCTATTAGGTCCAGAAATTTGAGAAAAAGTAGTTTTTCTGTAGTCAATGGTGTATGGTCTAAAACCGGGGCTGTTGAGGGTGAAGCCATCCTTGGTGAAGCCCAAGAAGACCATGAACCTGTAGCAGAAGCAGCAGAAGTGGCAGAATCAGCAGCAGCAGAGGCAGTTCAAGCAGTACCAGCAGCACTAGAAGTTGAAGAACCAGCAGCAGCAGCACCAGCACCAGAAGCAGTAGTTGTTGATGAATCCAGTAGAAGGATTGAGGACATTCCTCCTGACTTCATTGAGCCCTTTGGGCAATCTCCAGAGGATCCTCTTCCATCTTCCCAAGTAGCCACTCTACTTAGGAATGCACTGGACTCCATTTCTCAGGAGGAGCAAGTGGAAAGTGAGCCTCTTGTAGCAGAATTTGTGGCAGAAAGCCACACTGAAGAAGTGGTCATGGAAGAAGCTCCAAGCCAGCAGGAGCAAGTATCAGTTCAAGAAGATGTAGTGATGGAAGATGCTCCCATTGAGGGGGAGCATTCAGTAGCAAAGGATATTCAGGGAGAAAGTGTTGTGGCATTAGGCCACACTGAAGTTCCTTCAGAAGATCTCCCAGTCCAAGAAGCAGCAGCAACAGCAGCACAACCCAATGTTCCTGTGGAGACTGTGACTGCTGAAGAAGAAGTTGATGTTGAAAAGGGCAGTGAGCCTCAGGGGGAGGGAAATGAAAACCCCCCAGAGAATCAGTTCAGAGAAGGAGAGACTGCTAGTTCATCAGATTCAGAAGATGACCAGGATCAGCAGCCTCCAGTAGTCCAGGCCAGGGAGAAAGGAAAAGCAGCAGCAGTATCAGATGTCCCTCTCATTACAAACACTCCTTTTCAAAGGCAGAAGAGACAAAGATTTGTCATCAATTTGAAGCCTGTCATAGAAAGATTGGATGCTCAAGGGGAGATCTTGTGCTCAGTTCAGTCTGATGTAAACTCTATTTTCATGAGCCAGGCATCCACATCCAAGGAGTTGTCTCAAGTAAAGAATGTTGTAAGGTGGTTCAATAAGGAGTTAGGAAGCATGAAGACAATGCTTTATGAGATTTTGAAGGCAATTGGAGCCCAAGCTCCTCCTCCTCCTCCACCTCCTGCTACTCAAAGAAGTGAAGAAGATGTTCTAAGGCCATCTGGGCCAGATGAGCAAGTGGCAGGGCCATCAGGGCCAGCAACAGCTAGTTCTCAAGTAGAGGTCAGTGGTTCAGGGCCATCAGGGCCAGTTGAGCAAGTGCAAGGGCCTTCAGGGCCAGCTGAGAAGGTGTCAGGGCCATCAGGGCCTTTGGAGTCAGAGTCTATGCAACAAGTAGCTGAAGAAGAAGAAGTTGTAACTCCTGAGCCCCCAGCTCCTTCCTCCACTCAGACCCCAGTACCTCCATCACCACATTCATCATCCACAGCTCCACCTGCACCTCAAACCTTCAAGAAACCACAACCCAGAACCATCTCATCACCTACACCTTTCCCTTCTCAATCCACCTCTTCTCCTATCTCTTCAACAACCATTCCTTCACTCCACCTATCTTTGCGGTTCCTCCAGACTCCTCATCAGCTGGAGCCTCCTCTTCTTCTAGTCCACCATCCTCAGGACCATCAGATATTCAACCTACTACCTCACACTCCCTTCTATATCCTTCTCCTCCACCCTCTTTCATTACTATAATTCATGAGGATGCTCAACTTGAATCTCCCTATCTTGGGAAAGTCAAGGATGGGTTTGAAGAAGTCATCCTCCAGTCTGTACTGAAGGTTGGGCATCATATCCATAGGACAGACTCTTCTAGTTCTGCTCCTAAGAAGAGGAAAGCCTCCTCTCTTTCCTCTAAACCTAGCTTTCCCCCTCTGTGGTTTTCTCTCACAGTGGACAACAGAAATAAACCACTGTACATAGAATATCTTCATAAGGTTGTTTTTGCTACTATCACCAACCTTCCTTTTCTTAACCTTTCAGACCACCTAAATGTCATTCTACCCTATACCTCTCTAACCAAATCGGAAAAATCCAAAATCTTCTCTATTGCTCATTCCAAGACTGAAGAGCAATGGGCTAGGGGGCACAAAGAGCTGTACAATAAATTTCTTCTAGCTAAGTCTGCTAGATTCCCTCCAAGGGACCATTCCCTGACTCTCTCAGAATGGTTCCAAATTCATCACAAGAATTGTTGGGCCCCATTCATTCAGAAGGAGATCAAGATGGCCAGGCACTTCCAACTCTTCAACAACTATAGATATGTCCATCGACTCCCTGAGGTCCAATTCAGTCAGTTTAAGCAGGCCATTAGTGCACTTGGCTCAGCCGTAGCCTACACTGAAGCTGTCCAAGTAGATTTTGCCACCCTTCAGATGCTAGAGGAAATCTTGCTTCCACCTATTCACTCTCTGGTAATAGAATCAACTCTTGGGTCAATAATTTTTGAACGTTTTTCCAGAGTTATGGGCCGAATTAAGATTCAGAAGGACTTTCTGGTTGCGTTTCATAGATTTCTCTTCAGAGAATATCACCAGGGCCATGTCAGTGCTGAGGTTCTTGCTCCCATTTTGTCAGAATGTGAGAGATTAACCCCTTCAAATTGAGCCATATTTACCCTCTCTCTGCTCAGCAGCTCTCAAATCTTAATGAATCCCAGGCCAGGGAAGGTCACCCTCCAGTTTCTGCAGCTACTTTCTTGGACATGAACTCTATTCACTTGGTCCAGGATCCTTTCAGAACTTGGGTTGAAAGATATAAAGTCTATGCTGCCCTTTGTCAGGAGTTGAAGGCCAAGCAGAACAACTATCCCATTTCAGTTGATCAATTCCTTGCTTGTGCCAGTTTTGGGACAATGACCTTCTACAAAGTCTCCCTTGATAGAGATGCTTATGCAAATTTCCTTGATGAACAGTTAGCTCTCCATGTCAAGAAGATGGCTCCCTCCATGGGACCAATGTACTCTCCTGCACCTGGTGTCTTTCGTCAAATGTTCAAGAAGCAAGAAGAGCAGGCATAGGAAACCATTTCTCACTATACCTCCCTCCTCTCTCCTGCATTTTATCTCCATGTACCTCTCCAGCATTAAATGAATACAATTGTTATCTCTTTTCTCATTCAGATGTTTCTCTCTTCTTCGTCCTTCCTTGTATCTTTTTACTTAATGACAAAAAGGGGGAGAACTATTGCAAGCTCTGAAATACATATGGTGAACTATAGCAAACAATTTCAAAATTTAAACATAAACTTATCTGTGCTATTTACTGAAGTTTACTGAAGTTTTGTCATCACCAAAAAGGGAGAGATTGATGAACAGTCTATCCCCATGTAATTTAATTTAAATCTCATTTCTATTTTGGTGATTAACAAAACCATGTTATGTTGATAATTATCAAACCCTTGATTAAGATCACTAACATATTTTCTACAAGTCTTGAGCACAAGAAATATATCAAGAAAAATCAAGCCAAATTGGTAAGTATTATTCTTACTGAAGCAACAGTAAGATCAAGTATGATATTTCTCTAAGTACACATCGGTTTCCTTTACAAATCATAACGACTACAGTAGAACTGTAACGATTTCCTCATAACAATTTCATAAATGCCTTATCGATTTCTTCATAGAATGAAACATCGTTTGAATTAAAAAGAAATCGTTATCGTAACGACTTGCTTTCGTAACGATTCCTTTAGTCATCGTAACGACTTGCTTTCGTAACGATTCCTTTAGTCATCGCAACGATTTGCTATCATAACGATTCATTTAGTTATCGTAACGATTTACTTATCGCAACGATTGCTTCAGATATTATAATGATTTGGTTACCGCAACGATTGCTTCAGATATCATAACGATTTGCATTGCGCATCGACTTCTTAAGTAATCATAATGATTTCCTTGATGATCACAACAATTCTTTCATATCTCACAACGATTTGCTGTTTGATTGCATAACGATTTCATAAGTCATAAATGCATCGATTGCATATCAATCAACTTGACATATGACTTATCCTTTCAACGGGTTGAATAGTCAAAGTCTTCGCACATATTCTTCTGTCAGCTGTGCATTTAATGAAGACTGAACGTATCTCTGCATGCATGCAGTCGATATCGTCCATTATCGTGTCTATTCCGTATGCATCTTTTAGAACAGTAAAATGACATTACTATTTTGATGAATATTCACACTAACGTTGACTGACAAACAAGAGATAGCCTAGCTGTCTACTATTTTAGCATTTAATGTATGCAGGTCTCTGACAACATTCGTCATACAACGTTGGACCTTGTAGAAGCCAAAGGACACTTCAGAAGATCATATCTCTTTGCGTGCACAAATGGATAAAGGACTGTTGACTGGAAGCTTCCAAGTGTCACTCTGTCTAACGTCCACCAAAAGCTAGAGGCAACGGATACTTCAACGTTTAGATTTCAAATTGAAGCTATATATTGAAGAAAGGAGCTCCAGAAGAATACACACATAGAGACAGAGAACGACAGTCATAGAAAACTCTTTGATCATCAAGTCTTCTGCGAATTCTCAAGAAAGAGCCAAGCCTCATTCCATTAGATTAGCTCTTTGCTCTCTGCATTGTTTGTAGATTTTCGAGAGAGCTTGTTTGGTTCTGAGAGTGAGCCATTGTTTGTAGATCTCATTGCTCTCAGTCCCTTGCTTTAGATCTTGGCTTTTTGAAACTTGATCTAGGGGCTTAATCTCCTGCTTACTTGTTTCTGTGTGTGTTCCCTTCTATTGAAAAGGAAGACCTGGTGGGGTATCCAGGGTGTTGTTCCTCTTCGGGCTGTCAAGAGAAGACCAGCTAGGCTGGGTGTTGTAGTGTCCATAGGGGGACTGTACCCTAGTTAGTGATTGTCTTCGTGTGGAGAGGAGATCCGAACCAGAATACATCTTGTGTTGTGTGATTGTCTTCGTGTGATTGTTGTTTCTCTTTACTAACACTAACAATCTTCAAAATGTATTTCTCTGTGAACATTTTTAGTGAACATGTATTAGCTAATAAATTTTAAAGACCCATTCACCCCCCTTCTGGGCTACCTAACTGGGCAACAGGAATATGAGGCCCGGTTTGCCCGATTGTCAAATTATGCCTCACACCTTATAGCCACAGAGAAATTGAAGGCCAAGAGATTCATGAACGGATTGCGTCCCAACTTCATCATGCAGCCAACCCCTCATTTGATTACTATGTACTCGGAAATGGTTAAAAGAGCTTTAGCACTGGAAGCTGCAAATGACACCGTGGATAAGATTAGAGGAAGGTCTGGAGAAGGATCTTTGGGTCGCAAAAGGAAGTATGAGTCGGGGAATGCCCCGAAAGCTCAGCAAACTGTTAAGAAGGCAGGAAAAGCTTCAGTTGGAGGTAAAGATGTATGTAAACATTGCCATCTCAGTGGGCATAAGGCTGAGAACTGTTGGCGAAGGTTGGATGCATGTCTCCGCTGTGGGAGTACTCAACACCGAATTCCGGATTGTCTGATGCCCAAGAATGCACCAACAAATCAGAACCCTCGAGTGAAACAGGGAAGATTACAAGCTATTCAGGAAGTGAAACTTGAATCTCCGCAAGAAGGCAGACTAATAGAAGGTATATTACTAGTAAACTCAAAACCTACGTATGTATTGTTTGATTCAGGGGCTACACATTCTTTTATTAGTTATGAGTTTGCTAAATCTTTGAAAGTAAAATCAGTTTTATTACCTACACATCTTGAGGTTGCAACTCCTTTAAGTGAGGGTAAGAAACTTAAGAAATATTATCCTACTAGCCAAATCTTAGTCAAAGGACATAACTTACCCGGTGATTTGATATGCCTTGAAATATGGAACTATGATGTAATCCTTGGGATAGATTGGCTATCTAAACATCATGCAAATTTAGATTGCCAATTAAGACAAGTAACCTTTCTAGGAAAGGAAACTTATTCCATAACTTTTGATAAACCTCGTACAAGGAAAATACCTATAATTTCAGCAATCAAAGCATGTAAATTGGTACAAAAAGATTGTCAGGGGTATTTGGCTTCTGTAACTTTGATAAATCAAAACACTACTGGATTGGAAGATATTCTGGCAATACAAGAATTTCTTGATATATTTCCCAAAGAGTTACCTGGTTTACCACTTAGTAGAGAGGTGAATTTTTCAATTAAATTGGTACCAGGAGCAACACCAATTTCAAGAACACCCTACAGAATGTCAATGGAAGAGTTGAAAGAACTAAAATGGCAATTGATGAAGTTGATAGAGAATGGATTCATTAGACCCAGTACCTCACCATGGGGTGCTCCGGTATTGTTTGTTAAGAAGAAGGATGGGTCTATACAGTTATGCATAGATTATCGACAATTGAATCAATTGACTATTAAGAACAAATATCCACTTCCAAGAAATGATGATTTATTTGATCAATTATCTGGAGCTCAGTGTTTCTCCAAGATTGATTTAAGGTCTGGGTATCATCAACTCAAAATTCAGGAACAAGATATTCATAAAATGACTTTTCGAACGCAATATGGGCACTACGAATTTGTTGTAATGCCGTTCGGATTGACAAATGCACCAGCTGCATTTATGCATTTGATGAATGACGTGTTCAGATCTTATTTGGATCAATTTGTAGTTGTATTTATTGATGACATACTGATCTATTCTAAAAGTATAGAAGTGCATGACGCACATTTACGGATTACTTTGCAACTGTTACGAAATCATAAACTGTATGCGAAGTTCAGTAAATGTGAGTTTTGGTTGAAGCAAGTGATGTTCTTATGACATATTATTTCTAAAGAAGGATTGTCAGTAGATTCTTCAAAGATTAAAACCATACAGAAATGGGAACAACCTAAGAACCTCACTGAGATCAGAAGCTTTCTGGGTATTGCCAGTTATTACCGGCGGTTTGTTAAAGATTTTTCTAGAATTGCTTCGCCTCTCACGCAATTGACTAGAAAAGAAACTGTATTTGAATGGAAAGAGAGTTGTGAGCAAGTATTCCAATTATTGAAAGAATGTTTATCAACTGCCCCAATTTTAGCTTTGTCGGTAGAAGGAAAAGCGTTTGAGGTTTATACCGATGCTTCAAAGATTGGACTGGAATGTGTATTGATGCAAGAAGGCAGAGTTATTGCGTATGCATCTAGACAATTGAAGACTCGCGAGAAAAACTACTCAGTACATGATTTGGAATTGGCCGCAGTAATTTTTGCTCTTAAACTTTGGAGACACTACTTGTATGATAATCAATTTATAGTGTACTCCGACCATAAGAGTCGAAAGTATTTGTTTTCACAAAAAGAATTGAATATGAGACAAAGAAAATGGATGGAGTATATCAAAGATTATAATTTCAAAATTGAGTACCATCCAGAAAAGGGTAACACTGTGGCTGATGCTCTCAGTAGAAATTCTATAGCCAAAGTATTCCAATTGTAAGTTAAGGAATGGAAATTATTAGAGAAATTTTTCACATTGAGTTTGAAGGTCGAACCATAGGAAGAAAGAGTTGTAGTTGATAGTTTGATAGTACAGTCAGACTTGCTAAAACAAATTGGAGAACAATAGGACAATGATCCTATATTGACAAAAATTAGAGAAAATTTGATTTCTAAACCTAACTTTAATGAAGATGTACATGGGAATCTTCGGTTCCAGAACAGGTTGTGTGTGCCGGATAATTCTGAGATTAAGAAACAAATTTTAGAAGAAGCTCATCGATCACGTTACACTATCCACCAAAGAGCTGTCAAATATATCAAGATTTAAAGAAGTATTTCTGGTGGTGTAACATGAAGAAGGACATTGTGGATTTTATAGCTAAATGCTTGACATGTCAGAAAGTCAAGGCTGAACACCAAAAATTGGCAGAAAAATTAAAACCTCTTGAGATACTAGAATGGAAATGTGACAATATCGGTATGGATTTTATTGTGGGGTTACCCAAAACATGAAGTGGATATGATGCAATATGGGTAATCATTGATCAACTTACAAAGTTAGCACATTTCTTAGCAATTAAAACAAGATGGTCTGTTAATGTTTTAGCAGCATTGTACATGAAAGAAATTGTTCGGTTACATGAAATTCCCAAGGACATAATTTTTGACAGAGATGCGAGGTTCACCTCACATTTTTGGAAAGAACTGCAAGATGCATTGGGAACTAAACTGAAGTTTAGTACTGTATTACATCCTTAAACGATGGATAGACAGAAAGAGTGAATCAGATTATTGAGAATATGTGACGTGCTTGTGTATTAGAGTTCGGAAATGACTGGAATACTCACTTAGCAATCATGGAATTTGCTTATAATAATAGTTACCAGTCTACTATTCAAATGGCACTATTTGAAGCTTTCTATGGTCGGCAATGCAGATCACCATTGTGTTGGGTGGAATTAAAAGAATCACATATTCTTAGACCTGATATGATCCAAGAGATGACAAAAATTATTAAGTTGGTACAAGACCGAATGAAAGCTGCCCAAGACTGACAGAAAGCTATACTGATCGACGAAGAAGAGATCTGGAATTTCAGTAAGGAGAACATGTGTTCCTTAAAGTATCACCCCGACGTAGAATCAAGAGATTTGGTATTAAAGGAAAATTGAGTCCAAGATATATTGGACCATTCGAAATACTGAGGAGAGTTGGGGAAATGATTTACCAACTGGCACTTCCATCACAGTTATCCAATATACATGATATTTTTCATGTGTCAATGTTAAAAAATATGTATATGACCCAGAACACATTATTGAATATCAAGATCTAGAGGTACAAGAAAATCTGGCATATAAAGAAAGACATGTACAGATCCTTGACCGGAAGATTAAGCAAGTTCGGAACAAGGAAGTTCCATTGTTAAAGATTCAGTGGAATAAGCGAGGACAAGAAGAAGCAACGTGGGAGCTGGAAGATGCCATCAAGATCAAGTATCCGTAATTGATTACAGGTTAGTAATTATACTCTTATGTTATTAAAATTTGGAGGACTAAATTTCTTTTAGTGGAGGAGAGTTGTAACACCTCAAAAAATTTTATTTATTGGAAAGCATGAATAATATGGTTATTAGACTCAATTATTATTATGAGATTGAAATAATTAAAATCTGAGATTAATTGGTGTTAATAAATGTTATCCTAATGTAGTACTCAGATGTGCACGCTCCGACAGGGCGACACCGAAATTTTGTAACGAAAACGAAATCTGAAAAAAAAATCATAATTTCCAAAATAATATGGTGATATCATAAATATAAATATCCAGATTTGTTGACGTACAGATTTCGAGATTAAACCGACGGAACTATTATCTGGGTGATTTTACACCCAATGAAAAATAAATTCTAAAAATTAAACTAAAATCACCATAATTTGTAAAACTATTACATTAACCTATGGCTGAAATTTTAACACAAATGGACATTATTTAAATATATTAATGTGGGGATTATTGGGCCAACTGAATTATGAGCTATTTACGGTGGTGATTTTTCTGAGAATTAAATATGCCTACATGTGAGGAGCTGGAGAAGCCACCTCACTTAAGTGGGAGATTCACACGTTAACCCTTGTGTGTTAAGCCATGAGATGTGCATGCTTAACGTGTCAACAGTAAAAACCAAATGGTTTTTACTGTTACACCTGGACATGGGAGGTGTCGTTGTGCGTGGAAGGCTGATGGGTTATAAAAGCAATCCCTCACCCTTCGTACGCACCCTTTTCCATCCTCTGCTCTTGTTGCTGCTTTGCTTAAAAGAAGCTACTCCTACTGCTGTGTGCTGCTTCTGGAGCTATGGGAGCTATGCAGTACCTGCCGTGGCTGCTGCTACTGCTTGGTCTGCTAAGGATCACCACCTCTCCAGTTGCACCTGTCCAAGCTATCATCTCTGCAAGCTTTTCATTCCTTCTTCTTGTTTCTGTGGATCTCTACGTTGAGGAGACTCACTCTATTTAGTAAGGTAGGATTCGTTTCCTCCTTCCCCACTCATGTTTCCTACACATGCTAAAGAAGCTCATGTTAGGTGTTTAAGTTCTTACACACTGGTTTTGATTTCATAAGTATCTTCAGAACTGAGTATTCATCTTCTGTAGATGTGAAGTAGCATGTGTATCTATAGAAATCTTCCAGTAGGATTCTATTTCCTCCTACCATTGTCTTCTACTCTTGTTAGAAGGTTTATAGCCATGTACATGTTACCTTTGAACTTGTAAGCCAACCTTGGAATAGTAAGTTTATCTCCTATTTAGATGTTTGTACCCTTAGACCTATGTTTGACTCCATAAACACTCTCGGAAATATATGTTATTATGTAGAAACCTTGTTGAGTGCAAAGAAGCATGGCCTAGGAGTTGTTTTCCCAGTACCATGTCATGTCAAGTTTCTAGCTAGACATGTGTAGGTTGTAGTCTCATGTGTCATCTTGTTCAGCATGTAAATCAATAGTGAAGGCTAGAAATAGGTTCCCCTATTTGATATGATTCATGCTTTGATCCATAGGTTCCATGGTTAAAATTTTTAGAATGAATATAGAATCATTTCTGGAAGTGGAACCAGCGGCTGTCGACAGACAGGAGGCACCTGTCGACAGGCCCAGGCTTCTAGAACTCCAGGTTGCTGGAAACATCAGTAGCTGTCGACAGATGGGACATGTCTGTCGACAGATACACTGACCTGTCGACAGACAAACCAAGCCTGTCGACAGGTACTGTCCCAAAACCAGAAATTGTCTTCTGGATGTTTGTACCTGTCGACAGCCACTTTCTGGCTTTTGACACATACTGTTCTGGCCAGTGTTCCAGTACCTTTCTTTGCTCAGTCTCTTGCTAGCACTTCATGTTATCTGTCTAGTAAGCTACCATCTTCATTCCTTTAGGTATTTACTGTTGTGTCACTATAGAGATCATCCACATTGTTTCCTATATTAATCTTCTTTAGATTACTCTTAAAGTCTTCAAGTACAAATGATGTCTAGTTGTTTACAACCCTTGTATTCAGTAACTTGAATTCATAAACTTGATGTCATGAGAGTTCAAATACTTGAGAACTCCCAGTTGGTTATGAACAACTTGTGATAACAATTATTGGGTCCCTGGACTCCACTTGACTAATATGTCTGTACAAATAGGACTGGTCCAGTCCTAGGAGGAGCACCTGAATTCATTTACGGGTCATATGGAATGATAAAAGATACCAGGATGCTTGGCATTGCATCATTACTGTTTGATTATGGTCATCAAGTTATCTGTCCTATGTGAATATATATGAACCAGATTACGAGTTTCATTATGAATTCCTGAGCATGCCCTATGCTTCAATACTACTGTCTCAAATTTACTGTCATGCTAAGATGTTTATTTGTCCTTCTGTGATATCAGTCAAGTCCTTTACCTTGATCATCATATATTTTAATCCTTATGATTTAAGGATTTGAATCCTACTGGACTGGTTAGCTCACACATCCTACATTTTCAGGTGATCAAGATGGGGGTGAAGCTTAAGGGGAATGGTGTGCTGAGAGAATCTTCCGACTTTAAGAAGCTGGCTGTTTTGTTTTCTTTAGTGTTGAACACCTGGATTGTAAATAATAAAGTTACTCTTTCCTACTCCTCACCTAGACTGTATCGAGGAGTATTATGTAATAATGTTTCTGCTAAATTAGCTATGAATGGATAGACACTAGTTTTATTTTCTTGCCTAATATCTGTCATTTCTAATAAATAAGTTTTATTAGGACGTGACATCTACTTGATCTGATACCCTACCCTTGCATACTCTCTCTCTCTCTCCACTAGCTCGAGATCAGACACTCAGGGCAAGGTTGGATGACAGGATGAAGCCTACAACAATTGAGTTGGCACTGAGGTGACCCTATAAGTAAGTCAACTTAGAATAGTGTCAACTCTCTAATACCAAAATCAGTACTTCACATATGAAAGAAGTAAGAGGAGCTAGATGTAGGGTGAGAGAGAGCGAGATGGGGAGCCAAGGTTCGCTAAGAGAACTCTCGATCCTTTGGCCGTGTGGCTTTGGTTTCGCATGTTGTGAAATATGGCTAGGCAGTGGAAAAAAATGGAAGGGGTGAATTGACTCCAATAAAAAAATTAATCGCCTACAAAATTAAACTTAACTAAACGAATAATGTAGCACAACAAAAAGCAATAAAATTGAAATGAAACCCTCGAGAACGGCTATCCTAAAACATGCATAGTGTAAGGAAACGAAAGGGAGCATCTAATGTGTAGCAGAACAAAGTTTAAAACAAAAATAATCATGTTTTCCACAAGAACATATCGGACCGAGATGATGTATGGATGCATGACTCTCATGCAAACCAAGCAAGGGTGAGACATTCCCACCTAGGGGAGCTCATAAATCCCTTGATATGCAAAACCTGATCTACTGGGTGAAGGAGCTCACGCAACCTCCCTCTCGTGATATCCATACGGCGGCGACCGACGATGGCACCTCTTCCACATCGTTGTTCTCCTCCTCTTACTCCTCCAAGGATCACCAACCATCAACAAGAGAAGCAGCAGCAACAAAACACTCTTGCACACTCCTCTTACTCTCACTCAAAGAGAGGGGTGGATGAGATGGGAAGGAGGAGAGGAGAGGAGAAGGAGGAGGGAGGTGAGAGGGTTCTTAAAGACCCCAGCCTATGGGTTTTTCAAAGCCTCTCTCTCTCTCTCTCTCTCATGGAAGAGATGTGCAAGTCATGTTGTGTACGTTCTTTCTTTCTCTCTCTCTCTCTCTCTCTCTCTCTCTCCTCCTCTCTCTCTCTCTCTCTCTCTCTCTCTTTGAGATGTGCAAGTCATGTTGTGTACGTCCAAGTTGTAGTTAGAGCCATACCCAAGTTCATGTCAACATTATGTGTCGTCAAGACCATCTTGATGACAACACATTCGACGTTAACCCATGTTAACATCCAAGCTCATGTCGTCAACCACATGTTGATGACAGTCGATCTTGACGTCAACCACATGTTGGCAACAGTCGATCTTGTCATCAGCATGACTTCAACTAGCTTTCGTCGAAGTGCTAACGACAGTCAATGTTGTCGTCAACACTTGACGACAACATATCTTATTGTCTAGCTTACTAGACGATGGCAGACAACGCTGTTAGGAATTATTCCCGACGACGGTCAATGTTGTCGTTTACCACACTTTAATTGCATGACCTTCCAAGTGAGAGAAACCATATTAGATAACTCTTATCCAATCATCTGTCAGTCGTCGTGCCATCTGTCTTGTGTGTGACCTTTTAGCCCCAATACCAAGTTAGCCGTGAATTGAACTCGTCAAAACCCTTCTAACTCAAAACTTCTTCTAAGTTAGTAAATTATTATCTCCATAATAATTCACTTAACTTATTGACTATGGATATACTAGGCCACTACGTCATAGTCCTCAGACTGTACAAGGGAGATCTAATCTATTAGACATTTCTGCCCTCAGTTACCATGTATCTTTAGTCCTTCATCCATCTAATATCCTAGAGACCGCATACAAAACATGATACTGTCAGGCCTATACAAAATCCATGCGATTCTCACTCTTATTGGATCCTCCCAAAGAACTCTTTCTCTCTCAATACGATTGACCATGGCCAAAGATTTTTCTGAGTAAGAACACATGGAATATTCCTCTCATGATACCGAGAGTGAATGATCCTTTATTGACATACGATTGTCTTCATAAGGTTGACTACCATTCTCAACAACAGGTTGTATTAGATCTGAAACTTCTAAACCTATAAGTTCAGCATTAAAAAATGGAGTACTCAAATAAGACATCATTGGTGTCTCAAGTCCAAGGACTAATTACATAACTGAGACCATGTAATCGCTGTCAAACAATCAAGTATCATCAACCATATAATAATCTGAGAGCGAATCGTTTAGTAAACTCATTCTCCTATGAGCACCTACATCATACCCTCAGTGTCTCCACACAAGTAGCTATGAGACCAGCTACCTCCATCATATAGATGGGTATACAACACACTAGTCTATCTGGTTATCTCAATATCCTTGTCGAGTAACTTATGACCAGAAATATTTAAGATATGTATTTAAAGAGAATTGGTCTCATTATCATGATCTTATCATGATCCAATTGCCATTGTACAGGATCCATGGACATCCCAATATAAATATCATCTCATGTATGTAATTAAATTAGAAATTGTCATTAATATTATTACCAAAAAAGATTAGTACAAGAATCAAGTGCCATCACTAATGTAAGTTGGTTTGCAGGACACTCAAAACTAGCATATAGAAGGGAGGTAGAAAAGATGAAACAAATCATACAACACACTTAGGATTTTTAGGTGGTTCAACTACACAACACATGCACCTACGTCCACCACTTCACACCCCATTAGGATTTATACCTAACTTATTTGAATTAGTAAAAGCCGATAAACCCCTTACACCACGATTGTTTCCGAGGAACAATACCAACCCCAAACACACACAGTTGTTTCCGGGCACAACACTAAACCCACCTCGTGTCTGAAGACGAGACAACCCACACACATGCTTACAGCCGAGCACACACACTATGATCTCAAATCAATATCATTAATTCATGCACAATAAGCCCGTGAGAGGAAAAATAAAAATATGACACATGTGTGAAGAATCCCCTTGTCCAAAAGATCGACCTTTGTGATCATCTTTGCCTAATGATGTCAACATGAAGACCAGGCTAATGTAGAAAGCTCCAGATGCACTCCACAAATTAGAATGCCAAGCCTACGTCTTTATGATGAAGAGAAACACCATGGAATGTCTGAAGAGCCTTAGTATTGATCACAGCATGATCAACTTTGCTTCTGCATGTCGAGGACTTTAGCAGGCTCTCTCTAAGGCAACACAAGCTTCTTCTGAATTCTAGGGCATTAGAGACCTTTGGGATGGCTAGAAAGTTGTCTCAAATCACGAGAACATGTGATATATAAAGTCCCGAGACTCTCCTCAAAGATTGGAAGGAGTCCAACCCATATAGGACTTAATTTTGGAAAGTTTGTATGCATAGATTTCCGCAATCGGTCGATCATTTTTTGTGAATTGGTCTACTGATTTGAACTTCACCTGGATGCTGCTTACTACATGTCAATCAATCAACTCATCAACCTTAATTGGTCGACTGATTTTGGACAGTTAGAACTACCTTCAGTTCTATAAGTCAAACAGTCGACCAATCAATTGGAATCAGTTGACCGATTTGCTGATTTTAGTAGTTTCTAACTTATTTGACTATTCCTCTTTTACCTTTGAACTCCATAACTTGTACCAATGATGCACACACTTCATGGCCATAAATACATATCTTTTTACACACTTAACACACAAATTAGACCCTCAAAATTAATATGAAAATATCAAACACTTTGATCATAATCATGAAGATCATCTTTACTAGCTAGTTAACCCATTGATTCTCACAAGATTAACTTAGTGTTTTACGATCATTAAAATCTACAAAATACAACAATCTCTTTTTTTTTAATGATAACAAAATACTTGTAGATTTTTCACACAAAAAACACATTCAATGCCATTTTTTTTTCTTTTGATTTTGATACACACATGTAAGCAGGCATTTCGTAAGTCATACAAGACCACTCCCCCTCAAAATGACTTCTAACTATCCTCCTTTCTTTTGTACATAAACTATCTCCCCAAAACTAAAAATATTATATCTACATTATAATTTCTTCTTTTTTTGACAGCATCAAAAATGGATGATAATAGGAAAACAAGAGTGTAATCAGCTCAAACACGGGGTGCCTATATGAAAATCTCACTAGGGGAAAAATGAATGAGATGCATGCAACGAGTAGCTATTATATAGTTCATGTATTTAAACATACTCTCAATATACACTCAAAATTAATTACCATGAATAGTGATGTGACAATATGATTTAGAGACATCAAACAAAAGAATAAATAAACCTTTAAATTAACAGTAAAAGATGCCTCTCAACCCTACATATGCTTTCCAGTCCTCATTATTAGGTAGCTTTCACTCGCCCTCTTTTTTATTTCTTTTCTTTTCTTTTCCCGGTTGGAGATTTAACCATCATTTGATATGAAACTCCTCATTTACTCAATGAGGGGGGCCGATTACTAAGTTTTAGCCTTTCTCTTTTGTTGTGTTTTTTTTTTTCCTTTTTTTTTTCTTTTGAACTCAAAAATTTCTCAAAGAGGTGGCTTTTTCCTACTGATTTTCTTAAAGATAATATAGGACATCAAACATCCTTAAAGCGTCAATAAAAATTTCCATCATCCTTAAGTTTGACATCCATTAATCACATTTGAGTGCATTGGTGTGTTGGTTTTTACTTCAAGTATTTTGAGAATTATGTTAAATACATAACTATTTGACTCTTCTTAATATATGCGCACACCTAATGCATATTACTCCCCCTTAATGGTTGAGATGAAACACACTCAGGTTTAAGTCAATGCATAACAAAGGAGTAGAAGGCCATAGAAAGATCAATGGAAGGAGTCTTTAATTGTACAATACATGCATGCACACAAGAGATACACAATATGCAACTACAAAGGGATGCAATTGACTCTAACCTAAACACTAAAAACCTAAAGCCTTATGACTCTTTTTTTGTGTTTTTCTATTTTTTTTTTTTTTTGTGTTTTTCCTTCTTTGAAAAGAAAATGACATAATGAACAATCATCAAAATCTAAGAACTAGAAAGTGAAGGAATACAAGAGTATTCATGTACACTTTAAAAGTCCAAGAATAAATACACATGATACTCATAAACAATCCATTTTAGGTGCCTTGAATTCCAAATGCAGCTTCTCTTTCAAATCTTCAAGACACCTCCACCCAAAACTCTCAACAGAAACTTTTTGGTACCTAAATGACTTTGGGTCCTTGAGTGTTAGTCTAAAAAAGTAGCAAATCTTTCCTAATCCAAACCAAAATCAACTTCTTCATGTTTTTCCTTGAGAAGCATATGGAATCTATATGACCACGCCTCCCACAAAAATGACAAGTAATATTGGAGATTTGTGGTGCGAACCATGGCATGAACTTAGCATTAACCATAGCATGCTTGACTCTGATTTCATGAAGTGATTTCTTAGTATGCACAGATTTTTTTAACATGAGAATGTGATGTGCACGAGGCATTTGAAACATTAACAAATGAGATTTTTGTACTTGACTCAAAAGACTTCTACTTCTCACTTTTGTATCCTAGACCGTGCCTCTGGGAATTCACTTTCATATTTAACACATTGTCCAGGTTTTGTTTATCTTTCATGAGTCTAGACACCATGATCTTTAGATCCTCAATGGTTCCTTGCAGATTTTTTACTTTATTTTTAAAAAAATTTAAACTCTCCTCAAACATATGAATTTTTGTTTCGACTTTTATTCTTAGTTTCAAACTTTTGATTCTTTTCAAACACATCATGATCATGAAGCAATTTCTCAAGCTCAGATATTTTATACCTTAAGGATTCATTTTCGAACTTCAATTCTAAATTCTCTTCTTCATCAATAGCATCAAAAAATTTGTGATCATGAGATGTGCTAACTATTTCAATTTTCATCTTTTCAACTTGTTCTTGAAAAAAAGAGTTTTGAGTTTGTATAATTTTATTTTGTTCTTTTAGTTGATCAATCTCAACTCTCAAGGTATTATTTTCTTTTTCAAAAGATACAAACATTCAAACTCATCCTCATACAAGCAAATTTTCCTTGAAGAGATTCATTTTGATCGATTAATACCTCAAGTTTTAATTTTAACTCAACACAAGAAGAACGAACAATATCATTATGCATGATATCATTGACTTTCTTTTTCAACCCTTTGTTTTTTTCCTTTTTAACCCTTTCGTATTTATCATGCAAAGATGTATATTCAAGTTTCCATTCTTCAAGTGTGAAACTTTGTCGATCAGAATTTACTTCACTATTTTCTTGAGTAGGAGACTTTATAATTATTTTGGTGTCTTCTTCTTCCATAGTTGCAAAGAAACATGGGTTTCCAGACATCTCAATCCTCTTCTCATAGGTCACCTTCAACTTGTCCCAGATCTTCTTAGCAAACATGTACTCAAGAAGATGGGAAAATTTATTAGTGCTAATTGGACAATGTAATATATTCAATGAAGCAAATAAACACTTCTTAGGATGCTCAACTCTCCATTTACTTTCTTTTTTAGGCAATTTAAATGGATCATTATTGACCACTTTCTAAACCTCAAGATCCTCGGTATGAAGAAATACAATCATTCTATTTCTCCAATATGTATAGTTAAAGCTATCAAAGAAAGGTGGTCCCTGAATAGATAAACTCTCAAGAAGCATGCTGGTCATGGTCCTGGGAACACTTTTGATGAAGATCTATGCGCTGATACCAATTGTTGTGAAATATGGTCAGGCGACAGAGCAAAAAGGGAGGGGTGAATTGAGTCCATCTAATCGCCTACAAAACTAAACTCAACTAAACAAATTACGTAGCACAGAGAAAAACAATGAAATTGCACACCACAAAAATTTGCGGGATTACCGACGGATGTTTCCGACGGATATTCCGACTAAAAATATCCATCGAAAAATCTGTCGGAAGTTCCGACGGAAACATTTCCGTCGAAAATATCCGTCGGAATAGAAATAATACCGACGGAAATATTTCCGTCGGAATATCCGTCGGTACAACGCCTATACCTCATCCCGCGAAACCTCTCTCTCTCTCTCTCTCTCTCTCTCTCTCTCTCTCTCTCTCTCTCTCTCTCTCTCTCTCGCCTGCAGGGATCGTCCGCTCCCCCGCGCCGCCGTCGAGACGCCGGCCAGCCGTCGCCCCAAGCTCCCGCCGCCGCCTCTGCCGGAGCAGGTATCCCCGTCGCGCCCCCCCTCCCCCTCCATTCCCCTCCCACTCCCCGTCCTAGCCCCCCCCCCCTTTCCTGTCGCCCCCCCTCCCCCTCCATTCCCCTCCACCTCCCCGTCCCAGCCCCCCTCCCCTGTCACGCACCCATCCCCCTTCATTCCCCTCCTCCTCCACGTCCCAGCCCCCCCCCTTTTCTGTTGCGCCCCCCCTCCCCGTCCCAGCCCCCCTCCATTCCCCTCCACCTCCCCGTCCCAGCCCCCCTCCCCTGTCACGCACCCCTCCCCCTCCATTCCCCTCCTCCTCCACGTCCCAGCCCCCCCCCTTTCCTGTCGCGCCCCCCCTCCCCCTCCCCGTCCTAGCCTCCCCCCCTTTCCTGGCGCGCCCCCCTCCCCCTCCTCGTGCCAGCCCCCCCTCCCCTAACTGTGGCCCCCTTCCCCCTCCTGCGGAAGACCCCCCTCCCCTAACTGCAACCCCCTCCCCTAACCCACCCGGCCCCCACCCCCCTCCACCTGTGAATCCCCCCCCCCTTACGGAAGACCCTCGTCCCCTAACTGCAACCCCCCACCTGTCAAACACGCCCCCCAATCCCCAATCGCCGGAAGACCACCACCCCCCCCCCCCCCGGGAAGACCCCCATCCCACCCCACGGGTGAACCCCCTGCCAGAAGACCCCCCTCCCACCCACCTGTGAACCCCCACCCCACGTGTGACCCCCCTACCAAAAGACCTCCCACCCATCTGTGAACCCCCCCCATCTGTGACCCCCCTGCTGGAAGACCCCCTCGTCTTGCTGAGCCATTCACCCCTTTCACCTATACAATTAATCCCCGATCGAGATATGTAGTCAGATAGTTTATTGCCCATTAAGTTGGCGCACTTAGACGCCGGACCCATTCGGAGCAATGTTTGAATCACCTAGTAATATGTCATCTATATATGAGGGGCAAACTCAGCAAAGATGTTTTCTGAACATTTTAGTGCATGAGTTGTCAAATTCAAGTCAACTTCAGTTATTTATATTAGTGTTTTACTAGTCTGCCAGAATATATAGAAGTAGCATGGCTTTCTCTAAAGAAGGCATAACAAGATGAGATTTTTTGCATTTAAAGATAATTGGGTCGCCACAGTTATTGTGTTGGCTACTTAAGTTTGAGATATAAATTTATCGGTGTGAACGGTCGAATGATGTTCATATTACAATTTCCTTATATCGGACCATCAGCGGCGAATTGAGGAGGCCCTCAAAGCAGAAAATTCAAAGGTGGGAGGTCATTCACTACTCTACAGGAGGCCCTCAGTGCAGATACTCTACGGTCGAATTTAGTATTGCACATTGTGGAAGCCTTTTCCTTGTTGGGCCGGAGCGGATCAGGCCTTACACTTGTGTAAGAGGGAAGACGATCGCCGAAGGCGGACCCAAGATCCTGCAATCACCAGAAACAATCAGGGGGGCCCGGTGGAGATCGGGACAAACCCTCCGATGCCTAAGTCAGTGAGAGGCTTATAAGGTAGGGGGTTTTTGAGTGTAGGAGAGTGTTCGCGTGAGAGAGAACGTACCAGTGCATGGCCCTGTACCTGTACTTTTATAGGCGAGGATGCTGGGGGCGAACGTGCGTAACGCTGGTAGATCGTGCCTGTAAAGGCGCCTTAATGGGTGCGCATAACGGGAGGAGTTATGCACTCAGATGCCCGTTGAGACGCCAGGCAGTTAACGCGCCTCTTGATGATGGGGCAAGTGGCCTGGGGCGGTTATAACCGTCGTGAGGATATGAAGAGCTGTTCGGCAACCTCTAGACAGGATCACCGAGCAGGTGACCCGCGTGGGGATGGAACGCGCTGATCGGTAGCTTTCGTAGTTGTTCGGTATGAAAGGGCTGATGACCTGTTCGGGGATACGCCACTGCGGAGCTTGACGCCGTCCGATCACGGGCGTCTTACCCTGGAGATCTTCGAATCGCCCTGATGAGGACGTGGCACCTCGAAATGGAACCACGTTTGTTGACGGGACATGAGAGGGCCGTAACGGGCCATTATGGGCTTACGTGACCAGATTTGGCCACCACACTTGCCCCCCACGCTCTCGAGTGGCTCGGTGAGACGAGCACTTCGAGGGCGTCGCTTCCGCATTTAATGCGATGGCTCGTTGCGTGGTGCCGCCGCTTGGAGTCCTGTCAAACGACGAACCCATCATGATGAGTGCGAGGCCGTGTCGAGCCAGGAGCGTCGCCGTTGCGCTCGAACGGCCGCCAGCGTCGCATACGAGGAGAAATTTTGAAATCCAGAAGGAGCGGCGTTTAGGGCCCGCCTCGAATTTCGCTCCCTCCCCTTCCCTTATAAGGAGGGGAGGAGGCGAAGGCGGGAGCCACGCCTTCGAAAAAACCTTCCAGCTTTTCAGCCTTCGATTTTTCTTGTCTTCTCAACTCTCCACCTTCTCCTTCGTCTTCCTCTTGCTGCTGCCGTTTCCTGCAACTCTTCCAGTGATGGTGAGCAGAGGGAAAGCCGTTGCCGGAGCAAGTGGGGTGACCGTCGCGGCGTCCGGCGGGCCACGGTACCGCCATTACAGAGGGCTCTGTGAGCGCTTCAGGATCGGTGACGAGTACGAGATCATCGATGCGAAGGAAGGGGAGTCGCTCCTGGTGAACAGACCAGGTTGCCTCCTCCTATCGGTGGATCACCTGGAGGCGGGCTTCCGGCTACCGTTGCCGGAAGTGGCGAAGGGGCTCCTGAACTGTTGGGGCGTTTCGCCGATAAAACTGACGCCCAACACGTGGAGATACATCTGCATCTTCGGCGTCATCTGTAAGATCAAAGAGATCCGGGGCTCGGCGGATGTTTTCCGGGCTCACTTTAAGCTGTTTGCTTCTCGGGCATCAGGAGCAGATGTCTACTATGCGAAGCACCGAACAGACAGGATGCACATCGGGCTGTCCAACAAGTACTCCAACAACAAGGGTTGGATGGACAAGCTGTTTTTTGTGCGCCACTGGGGTGGTGCCGAGTGGGGATTCCCCACTGTCATCCGTTCGGCACGAAAGGACAGCTTTCCGAAGCTGATCCAGGACGAGGCGAGGGCGTCGGACAGTCTTCTCCGAGAAGGTGTTCGGAATGGAGAAGGCTACGTGACCGAGTTCTCGCTCGTCAAGTATGGCCTGAGCAAACCGTGGAGTAAGTATACGAACTCTTGGTCATTTACTTGATGGTTTGGTGACCTCACTCTAACTCTTCCTCTCCTTCTTTCTTTATGTGCAGCTGCCGCGGAGCTGGAGGCTGGGAGGGATCAGGAGGCGAATGAAGATTTTGCCGAGCAGATCCCTGTTCTGGCGCATATGGTGTATGAGGGCGATGACGTTGCTGCCGTTGTTCGGGTTCCCTCTGTCGTGAGGGTTAGCACCGCAGTAACAATGGCGCTCGTTGCTCCTTCGCCTACCGAGGAGCGCCCAGCCAAGGCACGGGCCCCTAAAAAGGGGCCCGGAAGGATTCGTCTGAAGAAGAAGGCCACCAGGGAGGTGGTTTCGGCTGGAGCTCGGACTCCACCGGAGAAGGGCGACGGGGCGACTCATCCTTCCTCCTCCATGAAGAGGAGGCCAGTTTTGTTTGATGAGAGCGCGGAGGAGGCAGAACAACTCCGTGCTCGGAAGAAGAAAAAGATGGTCCAAGCTACTCCTCAACGTGACGAGGAGGGGACTGAAGAGGAAGCGGAAGAGGCGCAGTTGCTGCTGCGCAGAAAAAGTAAGGCCGTGGAGTCGGCCGATCAGGGAGTACCGCGGGTGGCCTCCGTGGCGCGCCCAGAGATCGCAGAGAAGATGGCGACCGAGCTAGGGCTCGTCGTCGTGAGTGACGGGTCCGAGAGCCCTGCCAGAGAAGAGGCCAGGGGCTCCACCTGCTCGAAGGATAGGGAGCCCTCTGATGCTTCCAACGTTGGTGGTGTCGAGCACAGTGCTACCAGCAACACTGCGGGGGCTTCTTCCAGGAGGGGTGGAGAAGTTGCGGCGTCTCCTGTTCGGCGAGAGGAGGACGCTGATGCGACGGAAGTTTCCGCCCCTGCCGGGGTGGCAGCGAGTAGAGTGGTGGCTCCAGTGCCAAGCGCAACTCTGTCTGAGGGACAGGAAGTCGTTCCTGCTGCGAGGGCCACTGAAAAAGCGGTCACGACGACGGGGGCACCCGAGGAGACTGCTGCTACCACCGGGGGCATCCTGCCCCCCATGCCCCCCACCGAGGTGGTTGCTAATGTAAATGCAACCTCCAAGGTAGTTAAAGCTGCTGGGGAGGAGGCTGCGGGTGCTGGGGGCGGTGTTCGGGCTGAAGAGTCCGATGACGACCGAAGACCCCTCAGTGAAGCGCTGCTCAAGAAGCTTCCCGAAGACCCTTCGGTGGCAGTGCTGGAGGCGACCCTTCGCCGCATGGAGAGCGCGCCAAGGGAGCTGCCTGCGAGCCCCACTGCTTCTCATCTTGACCAGCTGGCAAGGTGCCTGGACCTTCCTTCCGAGCAGACTCCGGAGAGAACAGTGGAAGGTTACCACTCGGAGGGTCTGGAGGATGAAGGCATAAGCGATGTTGATTTGGAGGCGCTCGCGGATGGAGTGTTGGGCATCCTCAAGGCTCTAGCTGCTCGGGGTCAGAAGCAGAAATATTTTTTCGAGGCGCAGACGGCTTTCTGCGAGGACCTCTCAGCGAGACATAAGGCTCGCGAAGCAGCGCTGGAGGAGGAGGTGAAGGACCTCAAAGCTGCCCTCCAGGCTTCGAAGTTGGATGCTACCTTGGCACGGGCCGAAAAGGACGCCCTGGCCAAGGTGGTAGTAGATGCGGAGGCCCATGTCGTTGCTGAGTATAAGGTCGGGCCGGAATACAAGGAAGACTTGGAGCAGTACGGGACCCGCTGCTACAGGGTGGGTCTCAATGCTGGGAAGGACCTCGGAGAGCGGCTTTCCTGGGTTGAACGCGCCCGAGAAGCCTTTGAGGCTGCTGTTCGGGAATGCCGGCGTCGCACCCATGACGTCTGTTGAGATGGTGTGCGCTTCGCACAATTCCAGTCTGGGCGGATGCCCTCTTCGGGTGAAGATGCCGGACCTTCCGAACAAGCTCCTTAATCCCCATGCTCCATGTTCTTCTTGTATTTCCCTTTTGTAACCGTGGCCCAAGGGACCTGCCTGTAAAAAGGGTTAGTAAATGAAGATTCTCTTTTCTATGCTTTGACTATGGCGTCTCTTTTTCTATCTCCTCCCTTTCGTCATTGTTCCTGCTCGGATGGAAATCCGTTGGTTTTATAAGCATTGCATGTACAGCGCAGATCATTAGAAACCGAAAAGGAGGTCCCGATGAGGGGTGTATGCAAAGCGCTTGTGTAACCATAGGAAGAGGGAGAAGAGAAGTAAGATGCTAAACAAAGACTTTTATAAATGGTAAGCCTTGAGGTTAGATACATGCTAAGTCCTGGGTATAGCTTCGCCACTAGGGGTAGTCAGCTTATATCAGCCTTTCCCACAGACGGCGCCAAAAATGTGGAAGCCTTTTCCTTGTTGGGCTGGAGCGGATCAAGCATCACACTTGTGTAAGAGGGAAGACGATCGCCGAAGGCGGACCCAAGATCCTGCAATCACCAGAAACAATCAGGGGGGCCCAGTGGAGACCGAGACAAACCCTCCGATGCCTAAGTTAGTGAGAGGCTTGTAAGGCAGGGGGTTTTTGAGTGTAGGAGAGTGTTCGCGTGAGAGAGAACGTACCAGTGCATGGCCCTGTACCTGTACTTTTATAGGCGAGGATGCTGGGGGCGAATGTGCATAACGTTGGTAGATCGTGCCTGTAAAGGCACCTTAATGGGTGCGCATAACGGGAGGAGTTATGCACTCAGATGCCCGTTGAGACGCCAGGCAGTTAACGCACCTCTTGATGATGGGGCGCGTGGCCTGGGGCGGTTATAACCGTCGTGAGGATATGAAGAGCTGTTCGGCAACCTCTAGACAGGATCACCGAGCAGGTGACCCGCGTGGGGATGGAACGCGCTGATCGGTAGCTTTCGTAGTTGTTCGGTATGAAAGGGCTGATGACCTGTTCGGGGATACGCCACTGCGGAGCTTGACGTCGTCCGATCACGAGGGTCTTACCCTGGAGATCTTCGAACCGCCCTGATGAGGACGTGGCACCTCGAAATGGAGCCACGTTTGTTGACGGGACATGAGAGGGCCGTAACGGGCCATTATGGGCTTAGGTGAGCAGATTTGGCCACCACACACATGTTTATATGTAATTCATGTACATGTATGTATGAATTTGGTTTATTATTGCACTTGTTCACATGTATGATTTTGTTATCATATTCCTTTCATATTTATTTGGGTTTTAAATTTGATCTATGCATGTATAGCATTTTTTCACTGCACACACCTCACGAGAGCGTGTTAAGCCCGTGTCAATGAACCTTTCCGCTCAAGACTTTGAGATTGATATGCACGAGTCTTATTTTCAATGATGAGAACGTGTATATCTAACTCAAAGTCTTGAATTGTCCCGTTTTGGACAGTCTGTGAATGTTTGATCGTAGTTGGGTGGTCATTTATTATGTGTTTGTATTATTTGTTGAAAATTTTGGGTGCGTCTACTCACTCCTCTCTGATATACCTTTATTGATTTAGAATATTTTCTTAACCACTTATTAGTAAGTGTTTAAGAAAATATCTTAATCAATAAATATTTTTGGTATATCGGAGATGTGTGGAGAGATGCTGCCGAAAATTTCAGCAAATAATACAAACACATATTAAATGGTCATCTGAGTGAGATCAAATATTCACAGATGGGTAAAAAGTGATAATCTAAATAATATATCCTACCTATTCATTTTGACTTACTCGAACGATGTGAGGGTGTGTTGGATTTTAACTCGTGACATGACATTTAATCTGTGTAGAAAAAATGTCTTATGAGAATCGGTCATGGATGTACCGTGGAATAGTGAATGGAGTTGTGACCGAGGAGTTTAAAGACAGAGTTGACAGTTTTATTTAGTTTGCATTGAGTAATTCATCAGTAGCAGTTGATCCAATGGGTAACATCTGATGTCCGTGTTCGGCTTGTAAGAACAGAAAGTGGATATCGACATGGGATGTGCAGCATCATCTATATACGAGAGGATTTGTTGGCCATTATGAGTTATGGTCGTGTCATGGTGAGTTGAATATTCAGTCGTCTGCACCAGCTAATTACTTTGCCTCCACAAGTACGTACGTAGACATGGTTATCGATGCTGCTGGTCTGGAGTTCAATATTCATAAAGATCAAACAAATGAAGAAGTGCCGAATGATACAGCTCAGAGATTTTATCAGTTACTTCGAGATGCTGATGAGCCATTATGGAATGGTTGGGAGAAGCATACACGGTTGTCTGTGTTACCCAGCTAGCTAGCCCAGAGGGGGAGTGAATGGGTTATTAAATTTTCGATCTCTGATTAAAACCTGTTTACTGAAAGGATTACACAACTTAATAACGAGGTTAGAGTTAGAGCAAATAAAACAACAAACACACAAAGCACATCCACAAGACACAAGGATTTTTATCCTGGTTCGAAACTCCTCTCCACAGGAGACCTACGTCCAGTCCCTGAGCAATGCCTCAGGATTTCACTACCAAGGGTACAATCCCCCTCAATGATCTTTACACCCAGCCTCAACTGGTCTTCCTTCAACCTGAAGGGAAAACAACCACCCTGGATACCACCAGGTCTTCCTTCGTCCAGAAGGGAACACAACTAAAGAAGAGAAGGTGTAGGAACAGGCTTCAGACTCTAGCTTGACCAGCTACAAGCTGAAGCTACCAAGGCCCGAGAGAGAAAGAGATTTAACAAGGTTTTCTCTCCAAGGACTACACAAGCTCTCACAAATAAAATCTTTGTTGATCACTGAGAGCTAAGAGCTAAGAACAAGGTTGGAGTGGAAGCTTCGCTCTTATTTCAATCTGCTAAAGACTCGAAGAGATGATGTTCTTTCTTTTTGAATTGTAAGCGTCGTTATTGCTCCTTCGTCTTGAGTCTTTTATTTATACTTCAAATTCAAATTTGAACGTTGAAGTGTCCGTTGTCTCTTATCCTGGTGTACGTTAGACTGGTCTGCAACGAAGCTTCTTATCTTCAGTCTTTTACCCTTTAGTACACGCCAAAGAGATAACTTGATGTCTTGTATCTTGTATGTCCAACGTTGTACAAATGAGTCTTGTCAGATATTTGCAGGTATGTCAATAATAAATAGAGGACAGCTCGGCTGTCGTCTGTTGTTAATTGCAGTTGGAGCAGATATCACAATAAATAGCAAGGTTCCTTTCTGTCTAAAAAAGTACGTAGACAGAGTAGCATAGAAATGGAAGATATGGTCTGCATGCATGAGGGATACGTTCAGAGAGCATTAAATGCGCAGCAGTCAAACTGACGAGATACGACTTTGACTTTCAACGTTATCAAAGAGTATTGCTAACAAATCGATACGATCAAGCCCGATGCCTTTATGACTTATGAAATCGATGTAGGTCACGGGCAAGTCGTTGTGACAAAGCATTATCAAATTATAATGATGAAATCGTTATGAGTTATAGCAAGTCGATATAAACACTTATCAAGTCGTTATGAACTGTAAAGAAATCGTTATAGCTATCAAGTCGTTATGAGATTCAAAGAAATCGTTACGAGAAGTGAAGAAATCGTTACAGCTATCAAGTCGTTATGAGATTCAAAGAAATCGTTACAAGAAGTGAAGAAATCATTACAGCTATCAAGTCGTTATGAGATTCAAAGAAATCGTTACGAGAAGTCTTAACAAATCGTTGCACAAAGCAAATCGTTATGAGATCTGAAGAAATCGTTACGAGTGCTTAAGAAATCGTTACGGCTAGGAAGTCGTTGCGAGTTCTAAAGGAATCGTTTCGAGAACTAAAGAAATCGTTACGGCTAGGAAGTCGTTGCGAGTTCTAAAGGAATCGTTACGAGGTCTAAAGAAATCGTTACGGCTAGAGAGTCGTTGCGAATTCTAAAGAAATCGTTACGAGGTCTAAAGAAATCGTTACGGCTAGAGAGTCGTTGCGAGTTCTAAAGAAATCGTTACGAGGTCTAAGGAAATCGTTACGACAGTCAAGTCGTTACGGGTTCTAAAGAAATCGTTGCGATGTCTTAAAGAGTCGTTGCGATATCGATTTGTTTTGAACTTTCCGGTCAGAGAGGAAATCGTTCTGCTTATCAAAGAAGTCGATGTGAAGAATGAAGAAGTCGATACAAAGACTTGGATAAGGCATGAGATGAGACTTACCTGATTGTCTTGAACTTTCATTTTTCTTTTATTTCCTGTTCTCAAAGCTCAAGTAATTCATTAGTACTATTTTGTTAATCATCAAAATTAATATATAAATAAATGAATTATTTATTATGGGGACAGTTTGGTCATCAATCTCCCCCTTTTTGATGATGACAAAATATACTAAACATAATACAAAAATTAAACATGTTTTTTAGAATAGCTTTAGTTTCTCCCCCATTTTGTTAATAAGCAAAAAGATAGGCGAGGAGACAAAGAAGAGAGAACTCATTTGTATTAAGTGGGAGGAAGGTAGTACACATGTGACAATAAAGAGGCATGCTGTGAGATGACAGCCCATGCCTTGAGCTCGAGGTCTTCAAAAATTTGCTGAAAAACGCCAGGAGCAACTGAAAAGGTAGGACCCATGGATGGAATGGTCCTCTAAATGTAGAGTTGACGCTGCTGCTCCAAGAATGTCCCATACTGAGCTTGGTCAAGGATGAATCGGTAAAAGGTGCTTTTCCCAAAGCTAGCTCTATGGAGAAATCTATCCAGAGAGATGGGATAGAAGATCTGCTTATCAAGGAGGTCCTGCTTCAGAGCATAAAAGGCAGTGTATCTAGCTGCCCACTGAACATAGATCTCCTGGATTGGAGTTATGGAATTGAGATCCAAGAAAACTTCTGCTGAAAGAAGGGGCTTGCTCTGACGGCTAGATCACTATTAATTGATTCCAAGTGAAGACGGGGGGCAATGTATAGCTTGTCCCATTCTGAGGGAGAAAGCCTCTCACACTCAGACATGAGTGGAGCCAAAGATTGAGCAGAAATGCGGCCAGAGTGGTATTCTCTGAAGATGAACCGCAAGAAGGAGGGTAATCTGCCCTGCTTGGCTGACATCCGGCCCATCTGCCTTGCAAACATATCCAGTGCATGAGAACCTGCATCGAAATCAAATACTAAGGAATGCAACTTTGGCAGAAGAACTGGAGTATCCACCTTGAAGGATGCAAATTCTATCTTGAGTGGAAGGTTCACTGGGTGCTCTGTTCTTAGCGAGACAATGGTGGAATTGAACTGGCTAAACTGAACTTCAGGCAGCTTGTTCAAGTAGCAGAAATCACTGTAAAGCTGGAAGTTCTTGGCAATCCGAATCTCTTTCAGAATGAAGGATCCCCAAGCGTTCTTATGCTGAATGACAAACCACTCAGAAAGAGTGAGTGGATGAGGTCTGTGGGTGAGAGATTCTGCCCTGGCAGTCAAAAACTTTGCATACTACGCCTTATTGCCCTTGACATTTTCCCACTGCTCTTCAGTCTTGAACTCAGTGCCCTCAAGGATTTTGGATTTTTGGATGTGGGTCAACTGGGTAAGAGGAAGAGTAATGTTTAGGTGTTCGGATAGGTTAAGGAAGGGAATGCCATATATGGTGGAGAGAATGCACTTCTGAAGGTATTCTTTATAGATTGGTCTTCTTTGAGGCTCGAGGGTAAGAGAGTACCAAAGAGAAGGAAATAAAGGTACAGATAGGGTGCTAACAGATGAGGAAGTTTTCCTCTTTTTCTTGGCAGGACTGGGAGGATCAGTCCTGTGAATGTGAGTGGAGGTGGAGAGAATTGAAATAAGGGTGTTTCTCTCAAAATCATCCGGAATATTGGTGTCAAAAACACCAAGAAGTAGAGGTTTTTCAGGAAAGAAATAGACAAAAAAAGGAGGAGTAGGAGGATAGAAGAGCTGTTTGGGATTAAAGGATGAAGTGGGTTGAATTGGAGTGGTTTGAGTTTGAGGTGATGAAGGTGAGAAGGATGATGGGGCTGAGGTGTGAGAAGGAGTGGGAGAGAAGGTAGGTTGAGATGAAATGATAGAGAAGGATGGTTGGGTGCGAGGTACTGGGTGTTTTATAGTTGGTGGAGCAGGAGGGGCTGTGAGAGGAGAGGTAGGTGAGGACAAAGTTGGAGTTGCAAGATTTGAAGTGTCAGGGGCCGAAGTAGCTGTCATGGGCTCTTTCCCTTTGGCTTCTCTGACAACTGAAGAGGGTCCTAATGACCCTGAAGCTTGCCCTGATGGCCCTGGTGGCCCTGATGCTTGAACTGGTGGCCCTGTTGGCCGAGAGACTTCTGCTGGAGGCCCTGGTGGCCTAGGAACTTCAGCTGGACTGCTCTGAGTGGGTGCAGGAGGGACACCACTAGACCTTGAAAGAATAGCCAGCATTTGCTTCACATCAGACATCTCTTTATTGAACCACCTCATTGCATTTCGAATTGAGGATAGGTCAGAGGAGGTTGAAGCTTGATTAGCAGTAATGCCCTGAACACTTGTCTGAACTGATGACAAGACTTCTCCTTGAGCTTTCAGCAATGCCATAATAGGCTTCAGATTCATTTTTCTATGGCCCTTTCTTGACCTTCTGTGAGCAACTCTCTTTTGCTTGCTCTGCTGAGAGATAGGCTCCTCAAGATTTATTTTGCTTGCACTTGGGCCTTCACTAACAGGAACACTAGCAGGAGGTGGAGTTTCCTGAGATGGTGCGCCTGACTCAGGAACATGTTCAATCACTGGTTCCTCAATGCCAACTTGCTCCCCCTGAATAGGAGCGGGGAGTTCAACACTTTCTTGCTCCCCCTGAGCAGGAGCTTCTTCCAAAACAGCTTTCTCCAAGTGGCCTTCTGCCAAGGATTCAGGCAATTCTGATTCTTTAACACTTTTCTCCCCTTGGCCAGGAGCTTCTTCCAAAACCACATCTTGTTGAGTAGCTGCTTGCACCTCAACACTAACAACTGAATCAGACTGAATTTCTGTATGGCCTAGTGCCATAGCTTCTTCTACAACAGGTCCACCTTCTTTAGAAGTAACTGAGGTGGAGGGAATGGAATCTAGCACCTTTCTTAGTGTGGAGGCAACTATGGTGGTGGGCAAAGGATCTGCCACACCAGTTGCAACTTCTTCCATCTGAACTTCTGGAGGATGAGACTCAACCTCCACAAAAGGTGATTCTGAAATCTCTGCTTGACTTGCCACAACTGGTACTGCTGCTTGACTGACTTTCAAAACTGCTGGCGGATCTGCTGCTTCCTCTTGAACTTCTGGATCATCTCCGATAATTGCTTCTCCCTCTGCCACAGAGGTCTTTGTCCAAACTCCATCTTGCACTGAAAAACCACTCTTCTTCAGGTTCCTGGACCTTATAGACTGGCCCATCTTCTCTGCTACTGCTCCAGATAAGTCTACTCCGAAATGCTTGAAAATTTTGGTGAGTAGATGAGCATAGGGTAAGGAAACATTTAACTTGCTCTTGGTTTCCCAGATCTGAGCACTGGCAAATTTGATTCTCTCAATTATTACTGCGGCCAGATTTATCTCCTTGTTCTGGATTACTCAGAACATCAAGTCTGAGTCTGCCCTAGTGCATGAAGAAAAGGTAGCACTCCGAGGAACTATGATTTGGCAGACAATAAAGTGAAGCAACCGATTGAAAGCTGACATCTGATTTATATCCAATTTTCCATCCTTCAGCTTAAACCCTGGACTAATAATGCCAAGACCCTTAGCTTCATCATTTACCGAGTCCATACCACTAAAGCCTGATGTTTTCACTCCAAACAAGGTACTTAGTAACTCACGGTCTATTCTGATTTGGATACCCTTGACAGAGGAGACAAGGGACCCATCTGCTTCTGATTTCAAACAGATGAAGAAAGCTTTCACCAAGTCCGGATAGCTTACCTCGGTGAAAGTAACCACATCCAACCATTGCATCCGTCTCAAAGCTTCAACTAGACTGCTCATTCCACTTTTCTCAAGATTCTGAACATCCACTGCCTTGTTTCCACAGATCTTCGTCTTCACAAAGGTAAACATTTCTTGCTCCTTTGGGGACAGAAACTCAGCACTGTAGCCCCCAACACTTCCGGAGATCATCGGAGCGGCCATAGGTAAAGGAGAAAGGTTTCTGGAGGAGGAAGATGATGGAAAGGATGGAAGCTTTCGAAGGGATTCTTCACGGGAAGAAGAGAAAGCTTCGAATGTTGCAGAGAGTCGATGCTTGAATCGTTAGGGCATCGGCTATGGGCGAGTAGATAAAAGAGAAGAGGGTAAAGGTAGAAGACGAGTCGTTCCCGAAATGATTTGATTTATTTAAAATTAATTTCTTGAAAGGCGAAGCGCCAAAAAGCGGTAATAGCAGAAGGCGACAAAAAGGTTTGACGAGTCAAACCGCTCTCAACACGATAGCGGTCAAAGAAATGTATGAGATTTGCCCATTGTTAAAGAGGGAAAATTTTCATTTAATCTGAAAAATTTATATGCCAATAAAATTACAGAGATCTTTTCACAAATTGCACATCCCAAATTCCCTTCTAAGAGATGTAAATCTCTCTTCAGGTAGGACTTTTGTAAAGATATCTACCAATTGACCATTTGTATCTATAAAAGAAATTTCTAAATTACCACTAGCTACATGGTCTCGAATGAAATGATATCTTATCTCAATATGTTTAGTCCTTGAGTGTTGTACTGGATTCTTGGTGAGATTGATGGCACTTGTGTTATCACACAATAGCGGAATTTGTTTGATATGAATGCCGAAGTCCTCAAGTTGTTGCTTTATCCAAAGAAGTTGTGTACAGCAACTTCCAGCAGCAACATATTCTGCCTCAGCTGTTGATAAGGCTACTGAATTTTGTTTCTTGGAGGACCATGATACTAAACACCCTGCAAGAAACTGACAACAACCACTGGTGCTTTTTCTATCTACTTTGCATCTAGCATAATCAGCATCTGAATATCCTACTAATTTTATTTCACAAGATCTAGGATACCAGAGACCTAAATCATGAGTTCTAGCCAGATATCTAAATATTCTTTTTACTGAAATTAAATGAGACTCTCTAGGGTCTGCCTGATATCTAGCACACATGCATACACTAAACAAAATATCTGGTCTACTTACTGTTAAATAAAGTAGTGACCCTATCATACCTCTATAATTCTTTTGATCTACCTTTTTACCATTTTGATCACTGTCCATTCTGGTTGATGTGCTCATTGGAGTTGATAATGGCTTTGCACCTTCAAATCCAAATTTCTTTAACAACTCCTTGGTGTACTTGGCTTGACATATGTGAGTGCCTTCCTTCCCTTGCTTGATTTGCAATCCAAGGAAGTAGCTTAGCTCCCCCATCAAGCTCATTTCGAATTCTCCCTGCATAAGCTTTTCAAAATACTTGCAAAGAGATTCATCAGTAGATCCGAAAATAATATCATCTACATATATTTGCACAAGAAGTATATGTTTAACTTTAGATTTTATAAATAATGTACTATCTACTTTACCTCTAGTGAAACCATGATCTAATAGGAAAGTACTGAGCCTCTCATACCAGGCTCTAGGTGCTTGCTTTAAACCATATAAAGCCTTATGAAGTTTAAATACATGATTTGGAAATTCGGTATCATCAAAGCCTGGAGGTTGTTCAACATAAACTTCCTCCTTGATAAAACCATTTAAAAAGGCTGATTTGACATCCATTTGAAATAGTTTTAAATCAAATGCAGATGCATAAGCAAGTAAAATCCTAATAGCCTCAAGTCTAGCTACAGGTGCATAGGTTTCATCGAAATCTATGCCTTCCTCTTGGGAGTAGCCTTGAGCTACCAGTCTGGCCTTGTTCCTTAAGATTATTCCAGACTCATCTAGTTTATTTCTAAACACCCACTTAGTGCCAATAACTGAATGATTGGATGGTGTAGGAACAAGTGATCATACTTTGTTTCTCTTGAACTGATTTAGTTCATCTTGCATGGCTAATATCCAAGATTCATCAGATAAAGTTTCATTGACTGTCTTAGGCTCTATTTGAGAAACAAAGGCTAAATAATCACAAGGAATTACATTACCTCTTGTTCTTACCCCTACAGATGGATCACCAATAATGTTTTCAGGAGGGTGATCTTTCTGATGTCTCCATTCTTTTGGAAGATTTTCATGTTGAATTTCAGTTTGCTGCAGTTCTTCCAGAGGAGGATCTTTCTTGTCCTTAATTGAGGTATTCTTTAATTTTTCAGACAATTCATCTGCATCATCAATGTCACTAATTTCTTCCTTTTTCAAGGAAGGGTTAGATTCATCAAAGATAACATGTACAGATTGTTCTATTAATAATGAGCGTTTATTGAAAACTCTATAACCTTTGGGTTTAGAAGTGTACCCCATAAAGATGCCTTCATCTGATTTGGCATCCAACTTACCAATGTCCCTTTTTCCATTGTTGTGGATGAAGCAAGGACATCCAAATATTCTGAAATGACTGATCTTTAGCTTCTTTCCTTTGTAGAGTTCATAAGCAGTCTTCTTCAGAATCGGCCTGATCATCACTCTATTAATGATATAACATGCAGTGTTGATGGCTTCTGCCCAGAAGTATCTTGGCAAATCATATTCTGATAACATGGTTCTTGCCATATCCAAAAGAGTTCTGTTTTTCCTCTCAGCAATTTCATTTTGTTGAGGTGTCCTTGGGGCTGAGAAGTTGTGCTCAATTCCTTGATCATCACAGAACTTTGTAAACTTTTCATTCTGAAACTCACCACCATGATCTGATCGGATAGAGACAATAGTGAACTTCTGATCTTTCTGAACTTTCTTACTAAAGCTGACAAAATTGTTGAATGTGTCATCTTTGTGCTCTAGAAATGATACCCAAGTGAATCTTGAATAATCATCAACTATTACAAATCCGAAATTCTTTCCTCCTAGACTGGTAGTCCTCATTGGCCCGAATAAATCCATATGAAGTAGTTCTAATGGCTTTGAGGTGGTTACTACAGTCTTTGACTTGAAAGAGCTCTTGGTGTGCTTTCCTTTTGCACAAGGTCTGCAGATACTGTCCAATCGAGAATTGACCTTTGGCAGTCCTTCAACTAGCTTTCTCTTTCTGAGCTTATTCAAACCGTCCAAGCTGTAGTGGCCCAATCTTCTGTGCCACAACTCTGTTGATTGATCTTTACTAGTTGCCAAACACACATCTTGATCCTTGAGTTCTTCGAAATAGAGTACATACAGATTTCTTTCTCTATAAGCTTCAAAAATGACTGCTCCATCCTTTAATATACTGCACTTTGATTCTTGGAACTGAATCTGATAGCCTTTGTCACACAACTGGCTGATGCTGATGAGATTATGCTTTAACCCTTTGACCAGCATCACATCTTCAATTACTGATCTTCCTTTGATGTTTACGGATCCACTTCCTATTACTGTGCCTTTTCCATTATCTCCATATGTGACTGTTCCTTCTTCATCTTGGAGATTAACAAAAAGCTTCTGGTTCCCTGACATGTGCCTTGAGCATCCACTATCCAAATACCATTTGGATGCTTTTGATTTTCCCTTGTCTTCGGTGTTGGCCATGAAAGCCAAGTTGACTTCTTCACATTCACTGCTCGAGCTTGACTCACTGTCTGAGTCACTGCTATTCTCCCAAGCAGCTGTCATTGCCTTCTTTTTGTACTTCTTGAATCTTCTGAAGTTGTCCCTCTTTTTGTGATCATTTTTCTTAAGCGTTGGACAGTCTGCCTTGATGTGTCCAGGCTTCTTGCATTCATAACAGATCACTTCTCCTTTCTTCTGATCCTTTGCTTCTGGTTTTCTGAAGTCTTTGTTTTTCTTGAAAAATCTTCTTCCGGACTGATACTTCTTCTTCTTTGCTAAAATCCTTTGAAGTCTTCGAGACAGCATGACTTCTTCATCATCACTGTCTTTACTACTTTCACTATTATCCAAAGATTCTTCTGAATTGTCTTCACTTGCTTTGAAAGCATTTGATTGTTTCCTTCTGCTGGAGGATTCTCCTAATCTCTCCATGTTTATCTCGTGAGCCATGAGAGATCCTATTAGCTTTTCCAATGACATTAATTTTAAATCATTGGCTTCTTCAATGACTGTTACCTTTGGAGTCCATGAAGATGGTAGAGATCTGAGGACTTTTCTAACCATGTCTGGTACACCATAAACCTTTCCCAATCCAGCTAATCCATTTGTAATGTCTGTGAATCTGCTGAACATCTGAGTTATTGATTCACTTGACTGCATCTGAAATCTTTCATATTGAGCAACCAGAATATCTATTCTTGTCTCATTTACTTTGTCTGTCCCTTCATAGGTAATTCTGAGCTTTTCCCACATCTCAATTGCGGATTTACAGGCTGAAACTCTATTGAATTCTTTTTTGCTTAGGGCACAGCATAATATGCTCTTGGCTTTGCAGTTTAAGGATATTCTTTTCCTATCATCATCTGTCCATTGAGCCTTAGCGTTTGTGACCAAAAGATCACCTTCTTCTACAATGGACCAAATTGTATAATCATGGCCTTGTGGAAAATATTCCATTCTAGTCTTCCAATAGGTGTAATCTTCTCCATCGAACAAGGGAGGCCTGTTGACTGACTGACCTTCGAAGTTGCTTTGGGCTGCCATTGATCTTTGCTCTTCAGATCGTTGGATCTTCTTCTTTGTCGAAGAGACTTGCTTTGATACCACTTGTTGCCCAGCTAGCTAGCCCAGAGGGGGGGTGAATGGGTTATTAAAATTTCGATCTCTGATTAAAACCTGTTTACTGAAAGGATTACACAACTTAATAACGAGGTTAGAGTTAGAGCAAATAAAACAACAAACACATAAAGCACATCCACAAGACACAAGGATTTTTATCCTGGTTCGAAACTCCTCTCCACAGGAGACCTACGCCCAGTCCCTGAGCAATGCCTCAGGATTTCACTACCAAGGGTACAATCCCCCTCAATGATCTTTACACCCAGCCTCAACTGGTCTTCCTTCAACCTGAAGGGAAAATAACCACCCTGGATACCACCAGGTCTTCCTTCGTCCAGAAGGGAACACAACTAAAGAAGAGAAGGTGTAGGAACAGGCTTCAGACTCTAGCTTGACCAGCTACAAGCTGAAGCTACCAAGGCCCAAGAGAGAAAGAGATTTAACAAGGTTTTCTCTCCAAGGACTACACAAGCTCTCACAAATAAAATCTCCGTTGATCACTGAGAGCTAAGAGCTAAGAACAAGGTTGGAGTGGAAGCTTCGCTCTTGTTTCAATCTGCTAAAGACTCGAAGAGATGATGTTCTTTCTTTTTGAATTGTAAGCGTCGTTATTGCTCCTTCGTCTTGAGTCTTTAATTTATACTTCAAATTCAAATTTGAACGTTGAAGTGTCTGTTGTCTCTTATCCTGGTGTACGTTAGACTGGTCTGCAACGAAGCTTCTTATCTTCAGTCTTTTACCCTTTAGTACACGCCAAAGAGATAACTTGATGTCTTGTATCTTGTATGTCCAACGTTGTACAAATGAGTCTTGTCAGATATCTGCAGGTATGTCAATAATAAATAGAGGACAGCTCGGCTGTCGTCTGTTGTTAATTACAGTTGGAGCAGATATCACAATAAATAGCAAGGTTCCTTTCTGTCTAAAAAAGTACGTAGACAGAGTAGCATAGAAATGGAAGATATGGTCTGCATGCATGAGGGATACGTTCAGAGAGCTTTAAATGCACAGCAGTCAAACTGACGAGATACGACTTTGACTTTTCAACGTTATCAAAGAGTATTGCTAACAAATCGATACGATCAAGCCCGATGCCTTTATGACTTATGAAATCGATGTAAGTCATGGGCAAGTCGTTGTGACGGAGCATTATCAAATTATAATGATGAAATCATTATGAGTTATAGCAAGTCGATATAAACACTTATCAAGTCGTTATGAACTGTAAAGAAATCGTTATAGCTATCAAGTCGTTATGAGATTTAAAGAAATCGTTACGAGAAGTGAAGAAATCGTTACAGCTATCAAGTCGTTATGAGATTCAAAGAAATCGTTACAAGAAGTGAAGAAATCATTACAGCTATCAAGTCGTTATGAGATTCAAAGAAATCGTTACGAGAAATCTTAACAAATCGTTGCACAAAGCAAATCGTTATGAGATCTGAAGAAATCGTTACGAGTGCTTAAGAAATCGTTACGGCTAGGAAGTCGTTGCGAGTTCTAAAGGAATCGTTTCGAGAACTAAAGAAATCGTTACGGCTAGGAAGTCGTTACGAGTTCTAAAGGAATCGTTTCGAGAACTAAAGAAATCGTTACGGCTAGGATGTCGTTGCGAATTCTAAAGAAATCGTTACGAGGTCTAAAGAAATCGTTACGGCTAGAGAGTCGTTGCGAATTATAAAGAAATCGTTACGAGGTCTAAGGAAATCGTTACGACAGTCAAGTCGTTACGGGTTCTAAAGAAATCGTTGCGATGTCTTAAAGAGTCGTTGCGATATCGATTTGTTTTGAACTTTCCGGTCAGAGAGGAAATCGTTCTGCTTATCAAAGAAGTCGATGTGAAGAATGAAGAAGTCAATACAAAGACTTGGATAAGGCATGAGATGAGACTTACCTGATTGTCTTGAACTTTCATTTTTCTTTTATTTCCTGTTCTCAAAGCTCAAGTAATTCATTAGTACTATTTTTTTAATCATCAAAATTAATATATAAATAAATGAATTATTTATTATGGGGACAGTTTGGTCATCAGTCTGCAGTGTCGCAGCTATTGAATTTGAAATCTAAATTTCATATGAGCGAGAGTTGTTTTGACCGGCTTCTCTTACTGGTCAAGAGCATGCTTCCTCAATCAGAGATGTTACATGCTGACTTTTACCGTGCGAAGAAGATGGTGAATGATTTGGGGCTTGGTTTTATGAAAATTGATGCATGTCCGAATCACAGTATGTTGTACTACAAAGAGAATGCAGATAAGACATCATGCTGTATTTGTAAGCATGATAGGTTCAAACCTAAGAGAGGGGGCAAGTCAAAGCAGAAGGATGTTCCGTATAAGTCATTGCGGTACTTTCCTATCACACCCAGATTGCAGCGATTGTTCATGTCCTCGAGGACGGCTGGACATATGACTTGGCATGCGGAAAGAGTCCGTCGCGACGAAGGTGAAATAAGTCATCCTGCCGATGGTGAAGCTTGGGCTCATTTTAGCCGTACTCATCCTTACTTCTCAAGGGATCCACGTAATGTACGGCTTGGTTTATGCATAGATGGTTTCAATCCTTTCGGAGGCTCAGTGGCATCTTACTCATGTTGGCCAGTATTCCTAACACCGTATAACCTTCCGCTAGGCATGTGCATGAAGCGTGAGAATTTGTTCCTTTCATTGCTGATTCCGGGTCCAAAAAGTCTAGGAAAGAATATAGACATATATCTCAGACCGTTGATTGATGAGATGAAATTGTTATGGTCAGATGGTGTGCAGTCTTATGATGCATCCAAAAAATAGAATTTCAATCTGAAGGCTGCATTAATGTGGACAATAAGTGACTTTCCAGCCTACGACATGTTATCTGGCTGGAGCACACATGGGAGGTTGGCATGTCCTTATTGCATGGAGGATTCTAAATCATTTGTGTTGAAATCTGGGGGAAAATCTTGTTGGTTCGATTGTCATCGGCGGTTTCTACCCAGTGACCATCCTTTCCGAAAGCAAAATGATTCTTTTATGAAAAATACAATTGTGATGGAGGAGGTAGATATGGAACGGGTGTCTGGTGGAAACATGGCGAGGCGGGTCTAGAACTTACCGACTGTAACACAACTGGCTGGTAGTACCCGACAAATCCTTGGCTTTGGGAAAGATCATAATTGGGTGAAGCAAAACATTTTTTGGGAATTGCCTTATTGGTCAACACTTTTGATACGTCATAACCTAGACGTCATGCATATAGAGAAGAATATTTTTGATAATGTGTTCAACACAGTTATGGACGTCAAAGGCAAAACGAAGGATAACGTTAAGGCACGTTTCGATTTGAAAGTACTTTGCAAACGTCCAGAACTAGTGCTACAGCATGTTCAAGGAAAAGTGGTGCAACCTAAAGCTGCATATGTGCTTGGGGCCAGACAGATTAAGGAAGTGTTGCAATGGTTAAAACAATTGAGATTTCCAGATGGATATGTCTTGAATATTGCACGTTGTGTAAATGTCAACGAGGGAAAAATATACGGAATGAAGAGTCATGACTGCCATGTTTTCATGCAAAGACTGATGCCTCTTGCTTTTCGTGAGTTGTTGCCGAAACAAATATGGGGAGCAATGACTGAGCTGAGTCAATTCTTCAGGATTTTATCTGCATCAGAACTCAAAATTCATGACTTGCAAAATATGGAGCAAAATATAATTCAGACAGTCTGCAAATTAGAGAAGATATTTCCTCCAGCATTCTTTGATTCAATGGAGCACCTGATCATCCATTTACCATATGAGGCAATGGTCGGAGGACCAGTACAATTTCGATGGATGTATCTATTTGAGAGGTATATTTCGACATCTCAATTTATTGCCATTACGACGATCTTTTATATTACTTATGTATGCATTTGAATTATTGTCGTAGGTGCATGCACGATCTTAAGATGAAAGTCCGCAACAAAACACAAGTTGAGGGCTCCATTACTCAGGCGTACCTCATTGAGGAGATATCGAACTTCTGTTCGATGTACTTTGACACGGAAATACAGACCCGACGCACTCAACCTCCACGTAATGATGATGGTGGAGATTCCGAGATGTCAGACCGACTCTCTGTATTCAAGTGTCCCGGACGGGTGTTTGGATCTTCTTCTACTCGCGCACTCCAAGATAGAGAGTTGGTAGTTGCGAAGATCTACGTGTTCATGAATTGCGAAGAACTAGACCCTTACATTCAGTAAGCTCTCCACGCTTATTCGTCATCATTTGTGTGCATTGCTGCAGAACCTAACGGTTGTGTGACATTTACATTGCAGAGAGTTTGACTCGGTCATATTGCGACGGAATCCACGTCTAACTGACGTGCAGGTTGAAAAGGAACGGGAGAAGTCTTTTCCTACATGGTTAAGATCTCGAGTATGTGTCTAATTATTTTGAAACATAAGTGTTATGTTTTTATGCAGACTGAGTTGAAGTCATTTATTTAATGTTTGTCTATTTATCTCATAATAAGTTGAACAAGGCTTCATTCCCGATTCAAGAGTACAATAGATCAATTTTGGCCCCTCGAAAATTGTACGTGTCTATCCAGACTATATTGTGAATGGATACAGATTTCACACGAGAGATTATGGACAGAATAAGTCTACGATGAACAGCGGCGTATGTGTGAAGGGAAGTGCCTACAATGAAAATAAAATTGACTATTATGGCATTCTCGAAGAAGTCATTGAACTGTAATTTTTGGGACAAGACAACAATGTATTTCTGTTCAAGTGTCATTGGTTTGATCCGACATCTATTCGTCATGACACAACATATGGATTAATCGATGTGAAACATAAGTCCAAATTGAGTACATATGAGCCATTCATCCTGGCGGCACAAGCCCAACAAGTTTATTATTCAAATTATACATCCCTCAAATTAAGATATTGGTGGGCTACATGTAAAGTGAAATCAAGACTATTCCCAGAGTATGAGCTTCTCCTGACTGATGATGAGCTCAAAGGTGTTAATGACAACTTTTTCCAATCAGATCGGAGTGACGCACGAGAGTTGACAGCTTCTACGCAGTACAATGTTCATGATATAAATGAAACAATTTGCTTACATAAGGATAACGAACAAGAAGAAGTTGACCCAAATGTCGCTGAGCGGGAGGTGGAGTCTGATGTAGAGGAAGACTCCCAGGATGATGAGGATGAATTCCAGGATGATGATGAAGATGATGTTGAATTAAACATGTCTTCAGCATCTGATGATGAATATAGATAATATACTGCATATTTTGTAAGAAATTGGTGTTGTTGTTAATTACATGTTCATAATAAATTGCTACTTCAAATTGAGTGTTGATGACTTGCTATATCTTTATTTGTATCAATAGAGATATGGTACGTGGAGGACGCAGTCGGACGGTTGCCACGTCTGTTGGCAGAGGGTCCGCAACCCCGTCCACAACAGGTATACGTATGTGTAAACACAATATTCTAGAATTTATTGTTCATATTAAATGCATGAGAACTAACGTACATACAAGAAAGCAGGGACTGCCTCCCCGTTCACGTCTGCCTCCAGGTCTGCACCGGTCATTCCAGCGACAGGTATATGCATATGTACACAAAAAACCATATGGGTATTATTATTTATATTGATTTCACGAGAACTAACGTACATACAATTTTGCAGAGACTGCCTCCCCATCCACGTCTGCGTCCAGGTTCGCGCCGGTCATTCCAGCGACAGGTATATGCATTTGTACTAAAAAATGGATATTATTTACGTATATTAAATTAACGAGATCTAACGTACATACAATTTTGCAGGGACTGCCTCCCCGTCCACGCTTGTCGTCCCAACGACAGGTAAATTTCTATATTGTTGTTTATTTAAAATTCATAATTTCTAATGTGTATGAAATTTTGCAGGGACTGCCTCCTTGCCGACCATCCGAGCAGTGCCACCTTCGTCTTCTTCCTCACCACAAGGTAAACGTATGTTTCAATATATTAGTATGTTTGGTCTCTTGCAATTTATACAATAATAGTGTACTAAATTGTTTTCAACAGAGGTGGAGAGCCAGCATCCAGCAGCTGAGGAGGGGCCTCAGCTACTGGGACGACAACCATGCTGGATCTCAGGGTAAAGTTCATCATCTCAGTGTTACTGTATTTGTTATTTAAGATACACATTTCATGTAGAAAATTAATGTGGAATTGCAAGGGGAAGATAGATCCCAGTCCTGCTTCCCGCTATATTACGACGCTGGTCCATGCACATATTCCAGGACCAGTGGATACATGGAGAGACTTCCCGGTGCTAGTCCGGGATTTATTATTTGACATGTTTACGGTATTTTTATTTTTAGAAGAGTTGAAGTCATTTATTCAATTATTATTAATTTGGGTTTATTGCAGAACGTTGATTAACTTTATTTCTTTACAACGGAGGTTTGCGTTCACGAGACCCGAGGATCTCCCTCGAGCTCGAGCCGTCTGGGAGATTACGGCCCAGACTAATTTAAGAAAGTCGATGTGGTAGGTACGGGACAAGGCAATGAAGACCACAGGCAACTGGGATCCTATGGCTTGGCTGGATTACGGCCCTGTTTGGCTGCGGAGGGACTATTGGGAGTCCCTTTGCGAGCGTTGGGCTGCTGGACCATGGCAGCAGCTGTCACAGGCGGCAATACGCAACAGAGCTACTCAACCGGAGAAGAATGTGCATACTAGTGGGTCGGTATCTTATGCGACCCATAGTCAAAAATTGGTAAGTATTTTATTGTTCGATTCATATATACATATGGATTATTATTGTGAAACTAACTAATTTTGTTGAATTTTAAGCATCACGACCTGGAGCGTGCCCCTACTTTCCGCGAGTTATTTGACCAGACTCATAAGCGGAAGGGGACAGATGACTATGTTACCGAGAGTGCCCGCACGATTGCTGTAAGTCAAGCTTTAAATTATGAATTCAATTATGATATTAAAGTAATTTGTTTTCAATAATTTAATTTAAATTATTTTACAGGAGACGTACGACAGGACGATGGCGGAGCGCTACGCAGAGGGCACTCCCCAACCAGATTTGGATGCGGACGCTTGGGTCGAGGCAGCGGGAGTGCCGAGGAAGGGTCGAGTGTACGGGACAGCTTGCATACTCATCGAGTGTTGTCCTCATATGCCAGTTCGATCGCTCCCCCGGCACATGCGACTTCATCTTCTGCGCCTCCCGTCAGTAGTGTAGAGGACATTGGAGGCATCATTCGGGAGGAGCTACGTGCAGAGCTACAGACGCAGCGGGTAGAGCTACAGACGCAGTTCAGCGATATGGTTCAGCAGTTCATCTCAATAATGCAGGGAGTACGCCCCACACAGCCAGTAGCTCAGGTCAGTATTAGTATTAATTTCATATACTTAGGATTGGGTCGGGCGTTCAATTGACGGATCTAAAAAATAACAAATTACATATAAATGGTTAAAACACACAACCCGGGGGTCCAAAATCCCAAATAGGGATCTGATCGGCGTGCCGTTTTCTCCCACACGACCGGTTGAGTTATCGTGACGTGTGCAAACTGACGGATTCCAATTTGGATTTCCGGATTGGGTCGGGCGTTCAATTGACGGATCTAAAAAACAACAAATTACATATAAATGGTTAAAACACACAACCCGGGGGTCCAAAATCCCAAATAGGGATCTAATCGACGTGCCGTTTTCTCCCACAAGACCGGGTGGGTTAACGTGACGTGTGCGAACTGACGAATTCCAATTTGGATTCCCGGATGGGGTCGGACATTCAATTGACGGATCTAAAAAATAACAAATTACATATAAAGAGCTAAAACCAACAACCCGGGGGTCCAAAATCCCAAATAGGGATCCGATCGACGTGCCGTTTTCTCCCACACGACCGGGTGGCTTAACGTGACGTGTGCGAACTGACGGATTCTAATTTGGATTTTCGGATTGGGTCGAGCGTTCAATTAACGGATCTAAAAAACAACAAATTACATATAAAGGGTTAAAACACACAACCCGGGGGTCCAAAATCCCAAATATGGATCTGATCGGCGTGCCGTTTTCTCCCATACGACCGGGTGAGTTAACGTGACGTGTAGTGCGAACTGACGGATTCTAATTTAGATTCCCGGATTGGGTGGGTCGGACATTCAATTGACGGATCTAAAAAAACAACAAATTATATATAAAGGGTTAAAACACACAATCCGGGGGTCCAAAATCCCAAATAGGGATCTGATCGGCGTACCGTTTTCTCCCACACGACCGGGTGGGTTAACGTGACGTGTGCGAACTGACGGATTCCAATTTGGATTCCCGGATTGGGTCGGGCGTTCAATTGATGGATCTAAAAAACAACAAATTACATATAAAGGGTTAAAACACACAACCCGGGGGTCCAAAATCCCAAATAAGGATCTGATCGGCGTGCCGTTTTCTCCCACACGACCGGGTGGGTTAACGTGATGTGTGCGAACTGACGGATTCCAATTTGGATTCCCGGATGGGGTCGGGCGTTCAATTGACGGATCTAAAAAACAACAAATTACATATAAAGAGCTAAAACCAACAACCCGGGGGTCCAAAACCCCAAATAGGGATCCGATCGGCGTGCCGTTTTCTCCCACACGACCAGGTGGGTTAACTCACACGTGTGCAAACTGACGGATTCCAATTTGGATTCCCGGATTGGGTCGGGCGTTCAATTGACGGATCTAAAAATAACAAATTACATATAAAGGGTTAAAACACACAACCCGGGGTCCAAAATCCCAAATAGGGATCTGATCGGCGTGCCGTTTTCTCCCACACGACCGGGTGAGTTAACGTGACGTATGCGAACTGACAGATTGCAATTTGGATTCCCGGATTGGGTGGGTCGGGCGTTCAATTGACAGATCTAAAAATAATAAATTACATATAAAGGGTTAAAACACACAACCCGGGGGTCTAAAATCCCAAATAAGGATCTGATCGGCGTGCCGTTTTCTCCCACACGACCGGGTGGGTTAACGGGACGTGTGCGAACTGACGGATTCCAATTTGGATTCCCGGATGGGGTCGGGCGTTCAATTGACGGATCTAAAAAACAACAAATTACATATAAAGAGCTAAAACTAACAACCCGGGGGTCCAAAATCCCAAATAGGGATCCGATCGGCGTGCCGTTTTCTCCCACACGACCGGGTGGGTTAACGTGACATGTGCGAACTGACGGATTCCAATTTGGATTCTCGGATTGGGTCGGACGTTCAATTGACGGATCTAAAAACAACAAATTACATATAAAGGGTTAAAACACACAACCCGGGAGTCCAAAATCTCAAATAGGGATCTGATCGGCGTGCCGTTTTCTCCCACACGACCGGGTGAGTTAACGTGACGTGTGCGAACTGACGGATTCCAAATTGGATTCCCGGATTGGGTCGGACGTTCAATTGACGGATCTAAAAAACAACAAATTACATATAAAGGGTTAAAACACACAACCCGGGGGTCCAAAATCCCAAATAGGGATCTGTTCGTCGTGCCGTTTTCTCCCACACGACCGGGTGGGTTAACGTGACGTGTGCAAACTAACGGATTCCAATTTGGATTCTCGGATGGGGTCGGGCGTTCAATTGACGGATCTAAAAACAACAAATTACATATAAAGAGCTAAAACCAACAACCCGGGGGTCCAAAATCCCAAATAGGGATCCGATCGGCGTGCCGTTTTCTCCCACACGACCGGGTGGGTTAACGTGACGTGTGCGAACTGACGGATTCGAATTTGGATTCCCGGATTGGGTCGGACGTTCAATTGATGGATCTAAAAAGCAATCAAGTACATATGGATCTAAAAATAGTATCTAATTAAATTTGAAAAATAATCACATATTTTAAATTTAATTTTTGAAAATAATATATGTCTTTTAATTTTATTAATGTTTCTCATATTAATTTTATTTATTATAGGATCCACCTCCGCCAGCAGACGATGACGAGGCAGGGACAGCAGACGATCTAGCTTATCTATCTTGACTTTTTTGTATTTATTATTCTATATGATGTTATATTTATTGTATTTTATGATTTATGTTTGATGTTGATTATTTATGAATTTTATGAATATTGTAGCAGGTTTAAAAATACATTTTCATTTGTTATTTATAAAAAAAAATAAACTGCAAATTCCGACGGATTTTTCGACGGATTAATATCCGTCGAAAAATAAAGATTACTGACTGATAAATCGGTCGGTATATCTGTCTATATTGCTGACGAATATTTTCCAACAGATTGTGTGTCAGTATTTACCGACAGATATTCCGACGGATTTACCGACGGAATTGTGATCGGTAAATACTGACCGTAGTTCCGACGGATCTATCCGTCGGCCTTACCGACAGATTTCCGACGGAATTATTATCCGTCGGTAATTTTTGACCAATTATTTTCGACAGACAGGTTCAGACGAACTTTCGACGGAAAGCGGTCGGAAGGTACTATTTCCGACGGATGACCGTCGGATTTCCGACGGATTAGTTCCGTCGGAAAAAACGCATTTTCTTGTGGTGGCAGCAAAACCCTCGAGACCGTCCATCCTAAAATATGCATAGAAAGAAGGTAGAAAAGATGGAACAAATCACACATCACGGTAAAAATTATTATGTGGTTTGACTACACAACGTGTGTGCCTTGTCCACTATCTAATATCCCACGAGGATTTCTATCTAACTTGTTTCAACGGAATACAAGTTGATAAACCCCGTACACCATGGTTATTTTCCAACGACAACACCAACCCCAAACACATACGGTTGTTTCCAAGCACAACATCAAACCCACCTCAGGTCCGGGGATGAGACAACCCACACACTTGCTCACAGCCGAGCACACACACTATGATCTCAAATCAATATGATCATTTCGTGCACAACAAGCCCGTGACAAGGAAAATAAAAATATGACAGACTCAAAATGTTGGCCATTACCTTCACCAAATCACTCGAGGATAACATCTTATCAGACCTTGGCTTTTATAGTCTGACTTGTTGATGAAAACCAGCCAAACAATTTGGAAAATGTCAACTTATCGACTGTCCTGGAGGGTGAAAAATATCTAGGACCAAACGTTATAATCCACAGAATAGCAACAACTGGACATTGTTAAGTGCTGGGTTGTGTTAAGGGATTGAGTATGCTCTCTAAATAACAGGTGAGGAAACTTGGAGAGTCACTGAACATATATAGACTTTCTAAAATGTAACAGGGCCTCCAGATGATCACTTAGAATCTGGATACAAATGTTGTGTTCACATTCTATCAGATGATGGTTCACAGATAATAAGAAAGAGTAAAAGTTTCTACATGTCTGACTGCACATGGAGTGTAGTTTTGAGGATCTGTAATCTCAAAGAAATGAATAGTTAACATCCACCAAATTGCACGGAAACAATTACTCGTCCATCAATTGTATACCGGTACATAAATTCCTAGAAGAACAGATATTGCAAATAAAGAATCATAAAACATCATAAAGATGGTTTAGCGTTTCTTCACAGATTCTCCATGTACAGGTAAACCCCCTGTATAATAGTGTATAGGTAGATATGCAAGACAGTAGAAAAAGTGTATTAAAATCTGAATGAAAAGTTAAATATGCGTCTCTAAACATAATCAGATATGATTATTCAAGGCTCTTTATTCATTGTACCAGTATGACAGTATGACATTATTTACGCAACTTCTGACAATATTAAGAGTCATGTAGGTTGTTCTGCTCACTCTTCCAAGATCACTGAGTTGAATTCTAAGTCAATATAGTTCAGCATTAGGTTACCAAGAACCAGAGAGGAGCTTCTTCTTATGAAAAAGATGAAAACTTGATAACAAACATAGCATGACGTAAATCAAACCTCTATATCATTTATTCGAGAATAGATGTTAGTTCAAACAGGATGTTTGGTTATAAATATCTAATATCTCCCCAGTTTTATCACATCTAGTCACCTCTTATCAATCAAGTCTATTTTTTCTGCTAGGGTCCTGAATAATGATATGAGTGATGCATGACTATTCTTATGAAGAGAATTACCTTCATTGCAACTACTCGATTCAGTTTCTTAAACTTATAGTACCTTTCTGTTATCATACTTCTCCTCTATAACTGGGCTTAGAACATGTGGACCAGGGGTTTTTGCAAATAAGCTATTGATAGAAGTGAATTTGCAAGAACAAAAAATGCTTGAATAGCATTAGTAGGCGTACCCTTGTCTAAAATCAGATAGAGCAAATATGTCGTTCCGATGGTCACACGATAGGATATTTGCATTGCAAATATGTCATTGTGATGGCATATTTGCACTATTTCATTTAAGACAAGCATATGTTTGCTAATGCATTTCCAAGAATAATTTTTTTAAAAAATTCATTTCTAACAATAGTTTATTTGCAAAAATCCCTTATTAATATTATAGAAGAAGAATTCAAAAAAAAAATTGCAACTGAGTGATTCCCAGAGGAAATGTGCTATTTCTAGCTGACCACCTTCCAAATAATCTGGTTTCCTCCTTTGTGAATGACCCAAAAATGAAGACCTGCTCAGAGAGTTTAAAATAAGAAAAAGGAAATCAAAAGACCTGAGGTATATGGACAAACATCACGTAGTACATATTCTCATGCTAAAGTGCCATTGGTTATAGAAGAGACATATCACAGAAATGGACAGCAATATATGGAACAATATCATTTTAACATGTCACACATGTTTGCTTGGTAAGTCCCCTAAACAATGTACATTCGATCAGGAGCTGTTAATTAAATTTGACATTCAGAAAAATATAGCATGTAAAATAGATGATGCAGAATAACCAGTTTTAAATGCCTTATTTGAATTTTTGTGCAAGAGCAATAACAAAAAAAAAAGCCTCTGCGCAATACCTTGACATATTACTATTTAATCGCTGACGTAAAATGGTGAACATTAGGGTGTTTATTAATCATCTAGAATACTATAATAATTCTAGCCTGAGGAAACCAAAGTATGGCTCCCAAAAGCAAGTTAGGAAAGATCGAGTAACGCGGGCCGCGGCAATAACTAAGTATTATGATAACATATTCCAGAAAAATCTGCATCAAGCACAAACAAATTATGCAGATGAACACAACATTTACACAAATTCCTCCTGAAGTTGGGGGGGGGGCTTACCTGATCTACATATAATCCTCGAGGTGTGTAGGTCCGAGGTTTTTCTGGTCAAATAAAGTAAGGACAATACGGGTACACGAAAAGTAAGAGCTGTCAAATCCTGACCTTCGAGTTCACGAACACCAATCCTTGAGTCCACAAAACCACACGAGGCGGAGTTTCGTCGTTAGCAAAAACAAAAAATAGGTTCCTTCTCAAGTCGACATCTAAAAATATTCTAAAGAAAAAACACAACCACCCTAAAATCACTTCCCAAATCAGAGCAACGAACACCACAGAAAAAAAAAAAAGAGTTAAAGAAAACACAAACGAAGCAAGGAGATTCTAAACATAAACATGGAGAAATGAGGAGGAGGAAGCACGCAGTGGAAAAGAGAGAGAAGAGAAGAGGATAAAAGGGGCAGAAATTAAGGAGGTAGAAGAACGACGTTCTCGCCGGACTCCGCCCATAATACCTTATTGGCCTGCTTGTCCACCACCAAAATCGACAACATATTCTTGTTCCAGGACACGGTCTGAGATAGCGTGAAGAGCCACCGTAAAAGTTGCATCGCCGGCCGGCTTGGGGAGAGGCGGCCTGGAGGAGGGGGAGGGGATGATTTCTTTAATGGCGTCAGCTGGTGTTTGGGGATTGGGGTTCACAGGGAAGTTGAAATCGAAACTCCAAACAAGAATAAAGACATCATGGAAACAGGAAAGATCGACACTGGGTCGGCCAGCGGATAGTGCCATCGTCACCATCATGGATTCGCTACCCTCGTACGCCCCGCCACCAAAGGAGAAGACTGTCACGTCGGCCCGTGGCTCGCGCGAGGTGCAAGGCGCATGCGGAGGCCACTGAGGGGACGATGCAGCCCTGGGGGAGGTGGGGATGCGGCGAGCCGGCACTGCCGACATAGCAGACCCCGCCGGCGGGGCTGCCAATTGGCGACGACAAGGGGGCAGCGGCGAAGTCCACTGGCTGGGCGGAGGCTGCGAGGAGGTGGGGAGAGGGGGCGAAGGCGTAAAGGATGAGGCTCCCCCGTGGGAGCATCTCGGCCGTGGCGGCGCGGGCGTGATGATGGGCCTGCAACTGGGCACGCTTGAGCACACCTCTGGAGGCAGCTAAGGAGACGTAGCCAGGCGTTGCGGGGGTTCGCCAGGCCCTGCATCCGGAGTTGGACAAGCCCTCGCTGTCGCTGCTGCTGCTGGAGATGTAGGAGACACAAGGCGCACCTTTGGCCATCCCATCAGGTGTTGTGCTTTCGGGGGGTTGCCAGAGAGTTCCGGCCTAACCGGTTCTATTGCCGGTAATCTTGGGTCGGTGATGGCGGCAGGGGAGCCTCTGCACTAGCATGTGAGCCTCTGCACCAGCTGTACTCAATAGGTGGAGGAGATTTTAACGGGAATTCCCTTGCGAAGGTGAAAAGTTTTAAACATAGAAAGAAGTTTTTTAAGACAAATGAAGGTTTTGGAACCCTTGATTATGTTTGGTATTTGGATAGATTGTGATGCTGGTAGTTACCAGCCGACCTGACGGCTACCAATGTACGCTTTCCACTAACGGTAGTTCGACGACCGACCAGCCGTCTCGTCGCAGGCCAGAACGCCCGACGACCTGACGATGTCCCGACTCCTCGGTTCATGAACTTCGTCCCTCCTCGCGACGAACCCCTTCATTTTCGGGGAGGCTCTAGCGGTCAAGCAAAAGATCAAGGCAAGCCTAACCGCACCCTCCCATACGGAAAATGCTTGGTTGGACTTGCTATATGAATCATCGTGGGCGGGGAGCCCCGAGATTCTCGGCTATGTAAACGCCAATGACCGCCCGCGCCTATAGAGGGAATTCTCATTAACGGTAAGGTCCGAAATCGTGGCCACTTGCCACCCACGACTCCGAATCACAAGATTTAGGGGGGAGATCATGGTCATGTCCATAAGTGACCCCTCTGGACCCGTCACCGGGGATCCCCTATAAAAGGTAGAAGCAGTCCACACAGGGAGGTACGTTATTCTACAGACATAAATCCTCCAATTTCGTGCTCCTAGTGTGACTTGATCGTCGGAGTGTCTATCCATCGAGGACCATCGGTGGTTATTGCAGGTCGGCGCTTGTAGGCTGGACATCGGCGTATCACCGTCCGTCCCTTGGGCCATCTCCTATTCGGCCTGGGCCGGATCCACTCGCTCGAGCAGCAACATTTGGCGCCGTCTGTGGGAAGCTTCGAGCAAAAAGCTTCTCTTCATGGCACCCAAGGAAAAGGTGATCGCCCGATCATCTGGCGATGAAGTCACCCCCACCAACGTGATCAAGGATGTTGCCAGAGGTGTCTCCGGAGCAGGCGACCAAGACTCGGCGACATCCTTGCGCCTCGATCGCGTCGAGCGCAAGTTTTCAGCAAGTGCTGGAAAGGATGGAGCAGAACCAGCAAACACCCACAACTCAGGGAAACGCCCTAGTTAGCCCGATGGGTGAAAATCCTGGTGCCCAGGAAGATGCGAGGGTACCTGGTCAACAAACATCCCCACCGGCTCTATCAGCAAGCCATGCCAACATCCAGAGAGCGACGCCTATGATTTCCTCGCCGGCACCTCCGCAGGCCGCCACCCGCCCGGTTACACCGGCTGAAACCGCAAATTACGGAGCAGCGAGGACCGACGTTGCCGAACACTTCTCAGCAGAATCGACGTCGGCCTCGGCAAGCGTGATGATCAGTCTATCCTCATGTAATTTAAATTAATTACACATTTATTTTGGTGATTAACAAAACTAAAACAAAGTTTAATCTAACATATTTTCTATGATATTTGAGTATAGGAAATGAAATAAGGAATAACAAGCTAAATGGGTAAGTATTATTTAGCAATGTAAGTTCAAAGCATGAAATTTCTCTAAGTACACATCGATTTTCTGTATGCTGTAACGACTTCCTCCTCTATCATATCGATTTCAATAGTTTCATAACGATTTCTTTACTTTCACAACGATTTCTTAAGTGAGAACAACGATTTGCTCTCACATCGATTTTTTAAGTGAGAACAACGATTAGCTCTCACAACGATTTCTTAAGTGAGAACAACGATTTGCTCTCACAACGATTTCTTAAGTGAGAACAACGATTTGATCTCACATCGATTTCTTAAGTGAGAACAACGATTTGCTCTCACAACGATTTCTTAAGTGAGAACAACGATTTACTCTCACATCGATTTCTTAAGTGAGAACAACGATTTGCTCTCACAACGATTTCTTAAGTGAGAACAACGATTTGCTCTCACATCGATTTCTTAAGTGAAACAACGATTTGCTCGTAACGAACTTGTTCACAACGATTTACATGGATATCAACTTATTTGCATAATGATTTCATAAGTCATGCATGTAGCGATTTCATGGAATATAACAATTTGATATTTGAACTCATTTCTGAGTACGTTGAAAAGTCAAAGTCTTCACGTATATCTTTTTGACAACCATGCATTTATTATGACTGAGCGTATCACTGCAGTGCATGCAAATGATATCTTATATTTCCATGCTTACACTGTAAACATCTTTTTAGAAGAACAGAATGGAATTTCCTTTATGATATAAAATCAATCTAATGTTGACTGACAGCAAGAAACAACCTAGCTGTCTATTGTTTTAGCATTTAATGCGTGCAGGTCTCTGACAGCGCACCTCAATACAACGTTGGACAATATGGAAGATAACAGACATCAAAGAAGATCCTCTCTCTTGTTGCGTGCATGGAAAGCTAAAGACTGCTGAACAAGAAGCTCTACAGTGACATGCAGTCTAACGTAAACAAAAGCTTAGAGACAACAGACACTTCAACGTTCAATTTTCAAATAGAAGACATATATAGAAGACTGAAGCTCAAGAAACGTATACAACACTTACGACAATCTTTTATAAGCTTTTCTGCGAGCATCTGAAAGAGCAAAGTCTCACTCCTCTGATTGTCTAGATTAGCTCCTTGCATTCATTGTGTTAGTCTTGAGAGCTTCTGTAAACTGAGAGTGTTCCTCATTGTAGAACTCTTCCTCTCAGTCGTTGCTTCAGATCGAGCGTTGATCCATACGCTTGATCTAGGGGCATATCATCCCTTGAATACATTCTTGTGTTCTTTCCCTTCGTGTTGAAGGAAGACCCAGTGGTTTCTAGAGTGTTTGTTTCCCTTCGTGTAGAAGGAAGACCTGGTGGGATCCAGGGTGTTGTAATTCCTCTTCGGATTGTGAAGAGAAGACCAGTTGCGGCTGGGTGTGTAAGTGTCCTTGAGGGGGACTGTACCTTTGGGTAGTGAAATTCTGAGTTGTTGCTCAGGGACTGGACGTAGGACTCCTGTGGAGAGGAGGTCCGAACTAGGATAATTTCTGTGTGTCGTGTGTTTAATTGCCTTGTGTTTGCTATTCTCTTTATACTAACATTAACAGTTATCAAAGTGTGTTGTGTGAGTGTTTTTCTGAACAGGTCTTAAAGTGATCAAAATTTTAAGAATCCCATTCACCCCCCCCCCTCTGGGCTTGCTAGCTGGGAAACAAGTGGTATCAGAGCTAGTCTCTTCGATAAAGAAGAAAATCCAACGATCTGAAGAGAAAAGATCAAATGACAGCCCAAAGTCACTTCGAAGGACAGTCAGTAAACAGGCCACCACTATTCGATGGTGAAGATTATACATACTGGAAAACAAGAATGGAATACTTCCTACAAGGATTCGATTTTCAAATATGGTCCATAGTAGAAGAAGGTGATCTAGTTGTTCTAAACAACAGAGACAAGTGGACAGAAGATGATAGAAAGAAGATCTCTCTCAACTGCAAAGCTAAGAGCATATTATGTTGTGCACTTAGCAAGAAAGAATTTAATAGAGTTTCAGCCTACAAATCAGTGATGGAGATGTGGGAGAAGCTAAGAATCACATACGAAGGTACTGACAAAGTAAAGGAAACCAGAATTGACATTCTGGTGACACAGTACGAGAGGTCTCAGATGCAGTAGGGAGAAACCATTACACAGATGTTCAGCCGATTTACAGACATCACCAACAGGTTAGCAGGATTAGGAAAAAGCTATGAGATGGGAGACATGGTAAGGAAAATCCTTAGATCTCTACCATCTTCTTGGACTCCCAAGGTAACATCTATAGAAGAAGCCAATGACTTGAAAAGGATGTCATTGGAGAAACTCATTGGGTCCCTCATGGCCCATGAGATAAACATAGAAAGATTGGGAGAATCATCAAGTAGAAAGAAGCACACGAATGCCCTCAAAGCAGCAGAAGATAGCTCTGAGGAAGAATATGAGAACGAAGATAATAGTGAAAACAGTGAAGATGAAGAAGCATTGTTATCAAGAAGACTACAACGCATCTTAGCCAAAAAGAAAAAGTATCAGTCTGGAAGACGTTACTTCAAAAAGGGCAAAGATTTCAAGAAAATTGAAGCAAAGGACATCAAGAAAGGTGAGCCAATTTTCTATGAATGTAAGAAACTCGGACATATCAAGGCAGAGTGTCCAAAGCTCAAGAAATCTGAATTCAAAAAGAAGGATAGTTCAAGAAAACCGAGAAGATTCAAGAAGAAAGCCATGGCAGCAGCATGGGATAACAGCAGCGACTCTGACAGTGAGTCGAGCTCAAGTGAAGAAGAAGAAGAAGCCAACCTGGCATTCAGGGCCAACACAGAAGATAAGGGAAACCTTCGAGCATCCAAATGGTATTTAGACAGCGGTTGCTCAAGGCACATGTCAGGGAACAGGAAGCTATTTTCCCATTTAGAAGCTGAAGAAGGTACAGTCACCTATGGAGACAATGGTAAAGGAACTATAATAGGCAGTGGATCAGTAGCTAGGCAGCAAATGCAAAATAGTTATTGAAGAAGTTCTATGCGTCAAGGAACTGAAGCACAACCTCATCAGTATTAGCCAGCTGTGCGACAAAGGACATCAAATTAGATTTCAAGAGTCAAAGTGCAGCATTATGAAGGATGGTGCAATCATTTTTGAAGCCAACAGAGAAAAGAACATGTACATGCTTTATCTAGAAGAACTAAAAGATCAGGACATTTGTTTGGCAGCAAATAAAGAGTAGTCAACAGAACTGTGGCACCGAAGACTAGGTCACTATAGTCTGAATGGCATGAGAAAGCTGATCAAGAGAAACTTGGTGGAAGGTCTACCTAAAATTAGCACAAGAGTGGATAATGTTTGTTGACCTTGTGCAAAAGGAAAGCACACCAAGTCTTCCTTCAAGTCAAAGACTGTGGTAACAACCTCTAAACCCTTAGAACTCCTTCATATGGATTTATTTAGGCCCATGAGGACCACTAGTCTTGGATGAAAGAATTTTGGATTTGTTATAGCAGATGATTACTCTAGATTCAATGGGATCCTTCTTGGAGCACCAAAGATGATACATTTGAAAGTTTTGTAAGCTTTAGCAAAAAAGTTCAGAAAGATAAGAAGTATAGCATTATCAACATTCGATCGGATCATGGAGGAGAATTCAAAATGAAAGATTTGCCATTTTGTGATGATCAAAGAAGAGAGCACAACTTCTCAACGCCAGGACACCACAGCAAAATGGGTTGCTGAGAGGAAGAATAGAGCCCTATTGGACATGGCAAGGACGATGCTATCAAAATATAATTTGCCAAGGTATTTTTGGGCTAACGCAGTCAATACAGCTTCTTACATTGTCAACAGAGTGATGATCAGGCCTATCTTGAAGAAGACAGCATATGAACTGTACAATGGAAAGAAGCCGAAGATCAGTCACTTCAGGACATTCGAATGTCCATATTTCATCCATAACAATGGCAAAAGAGATTTGGTAAGTTAGATGCAAAATCAGATGAAGGTATCTTCATGGGGTATGCTTCTAACCTAAAGGATAGAGTATTTAATAAGCATGCTTTTTAATTGAACAATCAGTACATGTTATTTTTTATGAAACTAACCCTTCCTTGAGAAAACAAGAAGATAGTGATATTGATGATACAGATGAATTGTCCAAAAAATTAAATAAACACATCCATCGAGGACAAGGAAGATCCACCTTGGAAGACCTGCAACAAAAGGATAAAAACTCATGATAATCTTCCAAAATAATGGAGACATAAGAAAGATCACCACTAGAAAACATCATGGTGATCCATGTTGGGGTAAGAATAAGAGGTAATGTAATTCCATGTGATTACTTACATTTTGTGTCGCAAATAGAGCCTAGGACAGTCATTGAAGCTCTTACTGATGAATCTTAGATTTTAACCATGCAAGATGAACTGAATCAGTTCAAGAGAAATCATGTGTGGTCACTTGTTCCTAGACCATCAAATCATCTAGTGATTGGCACCAAATGGGTGTTCAGGAACAAATTGGATGAAGCTAGTGTGATAGTAAGAAACAAGGCCAGACTGATAGCTCAAGGCTATTCCCAAGAGGAAGGCATAGATTTCGATGAAACCAATGCACCAATAGCTAGACTTGAGGCTATTAGAATCTTACTTGCATATGCATCCATATTAAATTTAAAATTGTTTCAAATGGATGTTAAATAAGCTTTTCTAAATGGTTATATAAAGGAGGAAGTTTATGTAGAACAACCTCCAGGTTTGGACATTGATTTTTCGAATCATGTATTTAAATTGCACAAAGCGTTATGGTTTGAAACAAGCACCAAGAGCATGGTATGAACGTTTAAGTGTATTTCTATTAAACTATGGTTTCATTAGAGGTCAAATAGATAGTACATTATTTGTTAAGTCCAAAGTCAAACATATTCTGCTTGTTCAAATATATGTTGATGATATAATATTTGGTTCTACTGATGAATCCCTTTTTAAGTTTGAAAAGCTCATACAGGAGAATTCGAGATGAGTATGATGGGGGAGCTCAACTACTTCCTTGATTGCAAATCAAATAAGGAAATGAAGGGACTCACATCTGTCAAACAAGTACACCAAGGAGTTGCTAAAGAAGTTTGGATTCGAAAATAGCAAGCCACTGTCAACGCCTATGAGCACATCAACAAGAATGGATAGTGATAAGGATGGTAAGAAAGTAGACCAAAAGGTCTACAGAGGTATTGTAGGTTCACTACTATATTTAACTGTCAGTAGACCTGACATACTGTTTAGTGTATGCATGTGTGCTAGGTATCAGACAGACCTTAGAGAATCTCATTTAATTAATGTCAAAAGAATTTTAGATATTTAGCAAAAACCCATGACTTAGGTTTATGGTATCCAAAATCATGTGAAATTATTTAGTAGGATACTCTGATGCGACTACGCTGGATGCAAATAGTAGAAAAAGCACCAGTGGCTGTTGTCAATTTCTTGCAGGATGTCTGATATCATGGTTCTCAAAGAAGTAAAATTCAGTAGCATTGTCTACAGCTGAAGCTGAGTAGTGGGCTGCTGGAAGCTGTTGCACACAACTATTGTGGATCAAACAGTACAAGGACTAAACACATTGAGGTTAGATATCATTTTATTCGTAATCATGTAGCTAATGGTAACATAGATATCTCTTTCATTGATACTATTCAGTTAGCAGCTGATCTTCACAATGGCCTTACCTAAAGAGAGATTTACTTCTCTTAGAAGGGAATTAGACATGTGTAAATTGTGAGAGAATTATCTGTATAAAATTGAAATATTAATTTTCAGAATATCAATCATTTTTCCTCCTCAAATTTAAGTAAAATTCCACAAATATTGCTTGTTTGTTGATATCCTTGCCGGTTCGTTATTTTATAAGGATTTATCTATCTCGAACTAGTCAGTTTGTCGTTTTCTGCCATCATGTTGCCTCCGTTTTCGAAAAGCCTCTTTATCTTAAATTTATATATCCCGAAATCTGTGTGGCAACGATTCACATCCTGCCTTCATCTCCTTCTACCTGCCTGAGGTGATACCCTATCGACTCCGACATCAACTCCATAAGATTTCAAGCTTTCAACTGGTTCCCGCCAGAAATTTCTTGAGGGTTTCTGTTCCAATCCTCTTTCCAATCCTCCAGAAACCTTTTCCGTTCGACTTCATGGCTCTCCCTGGTGTTTCCGAGAGCGTCGGGGCTACGGAACTGAGTTCCTGACAGCAGAGCAGTAGGAAGATTTACCTCTGTAAAGACGAAGCTCTGTGGAAATAAAGCTGGGATATTGCAGATTTGGAGAAATATGGGATGCACAGCATCGTGGCAGCCATGGATAGGATGAAATGGACAGAAATCACAACTTTCTCTAGGTAAGCTATCCAGATTTGGTGAAGGCTTTCTTTCGGTTGTTTGAGGATGGAGGAGATGGATCCTTGACTTCGTCTGTCACAGGAACACCAATAAGATCACTTATGATCTTTTGAATCCTTATTTGGAGTTTGCACCACCGGTCACAGTGGGGTACAAACTGTTGACACCCAAGCAAAGGGGCTAGTATTATTGGTCCCGAGTTCAAGCTGAAGGATGGAAGTTGGATATTAACCAGATGAATGCGTTCAACCACTTATTGTAATTTATTGTTTTTCAAATCATGGTTCCAGGAGTGCTACCTTCTCAACTTGCACAAAGCAGATTCGAACATGATGTTCTGGGCCATCTAGAACTGGGAGATAACAGGCCGAGTTATCTTGGAGTGAATGAGTTTGCCCATGCTCATATTTGAAACACGAAGACATTAAATGTGTCCCTGCCTTATGCCTCTGCTCACCAAGATCTTTAAACATTTTGGCATTAATCTGTCTGGAGCATTGCAGAGAAAATGGGGCAGACAATCCACAGAAGAATTTAAGAAAAGCGGATTTTCAGTTGTAATGGTGTATGGACAAAGACTTCTGTGGCAGAGGGTGACGCCATTATTGGCGAAGCCCAAGAAGTCCAGACGAAGCAGCAGCAGCACCGGCAGTAGAAAACAAGTCCAACCCAGAAGTAGAAGTACCAGCACACAGCAGCAGTCCCAATGGTTCAAGAGAATCACCAGCAGCAGTACTAGCAGAGGAAGCTAGAGCAGTACAAGTATTCCAGAAACAGTAGGAATTAGATTCCATCGGATCAGTAGGAACCAAAAGCAGCATCAGCAGATGTTCAGATCATGTAGCAACTAGTAGAATTGAGTCTCTTTGCCTGAGCAATTGGCCCGTTGGGCAATGTTCAGAAGTTGTTCCTCCTTCTTCCGAGTAGCCTCAGTACTCAGGGATGTACTGGACTCCATCCAAGAACTCTAGGGGAGCCAATAATTAGTGATGATCAAGTAGTAGAAGCTGTGGCTCAGACCACACACACTGCAGAAATTGTGATGGAGGAAGCTCCCAATCAGGGGGGAGCAAGTGGTGCACTGAAAATGTAACAGTGGAAGATGCTCCTATTGAGGGGGAGCAATCTATTGATGAGAGGCAGCTCCTCAGGGGGAGCACACTGAAAGTGTCCCATGAATAATGAAGAGCATGTTGAATTCGAGGAGCCCATTGCAAGAGCTCAGAGCTAAAGAAAAGATAGCACATAGGAGCCCCAGGAGAAGCAGCTGAAGATTCAGTTGAAGCCCATTATTAAAGGCTGAATGTGCAAGGCAAACTCTCACATCTCTATATTCTAGTATTCATTATTCTTATCAGCCAGACCTCAGTAGCAAACGAGATTGGAGCCTTGTCCACTGAGATACATAACTTGAAAGATGATTTTAAAATGTTCAAGCAATTATGCAGATGGATGAAAGGTGAGTTTGACCAGTGTCAAGAAGCTTATTTCTTCGAGGGTGCAATCCACCTCTACCCCTCCTCAAGCAATTATGCAGATGGATGAAAGTGTGAGTTTGACAGTGTCAAGAAGCTATTTCTTCGAGGGTGCAATCCACCTCTACCCCTCCGCTCACTCTATCTCCTGCAACCAATTAGTAGTGCAGGGCCATCAGGGCCAAGGCCAGCAGAAGAAAATGCAAGGCCATCAGGGCTAATTGTAGTAGAGCCAGCAGGGCCATTCGGGCCTCAGACTGTTGAGAAGGAAGCACCTGTTGCTGAAGCCGTGAAGTCTGGGCCACCAGGGCCATCTGAGGTTGTGGTTGGGCCACTAGGGCAATGATCTTCGAGGGTGTGAATCCAAGGTAGAAGAGCTGCAGCTGCTCCGAAAGCCCCTGAGTCTTCATCTCTTGCAACACTAGCCCCTCCCTTCACAACCTTCTTCATCCACAGCACCTCATATCCATCACCTTCAAACAACCTATGCCTCGCACCTCTCTTCCCAACTCCTTTTCCATCTCAATCCACTTCTTCTCCTGCCACCTCTACATCCATTCACCACCCTCCTCTTATTCTGAAGACCCCTCTAGCCTCATCATCAGTTGGAGCCTCCTCTTCCTTGATCCTTCTTTAGATGGACCGTCCATCACACCTTCTTCTACTCATCAATCGTTTCTCCATCCTCCTACTTCTCCTTCCTTTGTCACCTTTATTTCTGAAGGTGCTCAACTCGAAGGTCCATTTCTAGAAAAATTTAAGGATGAGTTGGAAATCACCACCATCCGTTCAGTTCTAGCATTTGCCTCTCATGTCCACAGGACTGACTTTTCTAGTCCTATCTCTAAAAAGAGGAAACTCTCCACTACTCTTGCTCTTCCCACCGAACCTAAATTTCCTCCTCTTTGGTTTTCCCTCACTATTAAAAATCGAAGGAAACTACTCTATCGAGAATATCTCCAAAAATGTATTCTTGCCACCATTTTTGGTGTTCCTTTTCTAAATCTAACCGATCACCTCAATGTTGTCCTTCCCTACAACCACTTCTCAAAAGTTGATCAATCCAAAATCTTCAAAATGGTTGAATGCAAATATGAAGATCAGTGGGCTAAATGGCACTCGACTCTCTACAGGAAGTATCTTCTTGCAAAGTCAAATCGGTTTCCACCCAGGGACTCTCCACTCACTCTCTCTGAATTGTTTGTCATTCATTATAAATCCCTCTGGGCACCTTTTATTCAAAAGGAAGTGAAGCTCATCAGGTACTTCCAGTTATTCAATAATTATCGGTATCTTCACAAGTTACCTGAAGTTCAGTTGGGTCAGTTCCAAGGAGCCGTTGCTTCATTTAAAACTGAAAATCCAGTCAACTGCTCTTTCAAAGTGGATTTCGCCACCCTGCAAATTCCAGACACTATGTTTCTTCCTAAGCTGCACTCCTTGGTCATGGACTCCTCAGTTAGTCCTGTCATTTTTGAGAGATTCGCTCAAGTCATGGGAAGGATCTCAGCTCAACCGGGTCGACTTCCCTCCTTCCAAAGATTTATCTTCATAGAATTTCACCTAGGTCATATTTCCTCTGAAGTTCTTGCTCCTCTGTTATCAGAATGTGAAAGCTTTCTCCCACGGACTGGGAAAAGGACTACAACCAGTCAACCCTTCAGTTGGAATCCTTAACAACTTTTTGTTTAAGGCCGGCAAGCCTACTCTCATAGCTGAAGCCTTCTTGGACCTGAATTCTATCAATTTAGTTCAGGACTCTTACCTTCAGTGGGTTGAGCGGTACAAGCTGTTTTTGGCCGATAACGATTTGATATTTGAACTCATTTCTGAGTACGTTGAAAAGTCAAAGTCTTCACGTATATCTTTTTGACAACCATGCATTTATTATGACTGAGCGTATCACTGCAGTGCATGCAAATGATATCTTCTATTTCCATGCTTACACTGTGAACATCTTTTTAGAAGAACAGAATGGAATTTCCTTTATGATATAAAATCAATCTAACGTTGACTGACAGCAAGAAACAGCCTAGCTGTCTATTGTTTTAGCATTTAATGCGTGCAGGTCTCTGACAGCGCACCTCATACAACGTTGGACAATATGGAAGATAACGGATATCAGAAGATCCTCTCTCTTTATTGCGTGCATGGAAAGCTAAAGATTGCTGAACAAGAAGCTCTACAGTGACATGCAGTCTAACGTAAACAAAAGCTTAGAGACAACAGACACTTCAACGTTCAATTTTCAAATAGAAGACATATATAGAAGACTGAAGCAAGAAACGTATACAACACTTACGACAATCTTTTACAAGCTTTTCTGTGAGCATCTGAAAGAGCAAAGCCTCACTCCTCTGATTGTCTAGATCTTAGCTCTCTGCATTCATTGTGTTAGTCTTGAGAGATTTTGTAAACTGAGAGTGTTCCTCATTGTAGAACTCTTCCTCTCAGTCGTTGCTTCAGATCAAGTGTTGATCCATACGCTTGATCTAGGGGCATATCATCCCTTGAATACATTCTTGTGTTCTTTCCCTTCGTGTTGAAGGAAGACCTGGTGGTTTCTAGGGTGTTTGTTTCCCTTCGTATAGAAGGAAGACCTGGTGGGATCTAGGGTGTTGTAATTCCTCTTCGGATTGTGAAAAGAAGACCAGCTGCGGCTGGGTGTGTAAGTGTCCTTAAGGGGGACTGTACCCTTGGGTAGTGAAATCCTGAGTTGTTGCTCAGGGATTAGACGTAGGACTCCTGTGGAGAGGAGGTCCGAACCAGGATAATTTCTGTGTGTCGTTTGTTTGATTGCCTTGTGTTTGCTATTCTCTTATACTAACATTAACAGTTATGGAAGTGTGTTGTGCGAGTGTTTTTCTGAACATGTTTTAAAGTGATAAAAATTTAAGAATCCTATTCACCCCCCCCCCCTCTGGGCTTGCTAGCTGGGCAACAAAGCATGCTACCCGTTGATCCTCAGTGGCAGGACGACCTACAAGAGATGAACAGGAAGATAGAAGCATTGCAACGCGGCAACCGCGCCTCCTCCGTGGCGACGATCCTGACCTCCTCGCCCTTTGTCGAGGAAATCACCTCGGCACTAGTACCAGCAAAATTGCAGCTGCCGAAGTTCAGGCGCTATAACGGAACAGCCAACCCTGTTCATCACCTTGACCACTTTCAGGGGTAAATAGAAATGGTAAATGTGACTGACGCCTTAAAATGCCGTGCGTTTATGTCTACTTTGGACGATGCAGCACTGCAATGGTTCAAAGCACTCCCCACCAGGTCGGTCGTCAGCTTTTCCAACCTGGCCCAGCAGTTCGTGGATCACTTCTACAACACAGTGCAACACTCGCTGTGCACCGATGATTTGTGACTTGTCGCTCAGAAGGAGGGCGAGATGTTCCGGGATTACGCCAAGCGATTCCAGATCGAAATAATGAAGGTGGTTGATCTGGATCTGAGGACGGCGGTCAATATCCTGACGAGAGTATGCTCCGACGTAGCATTCGTGGCCTCCATTGCGAAGAAACCACCAGTAAGTCTCTACGACCTCCTTTCTAGAATGCAGAAATGTGTGAGGCTAGAGTCGACTCTTGGCGCTGCGGGAAGGCTCAGGCGACCATCCTGTAGACGTGAGATTTGGCCCATCTCCCACAAGGCTCTTTTGGCCCATTAAGCCTCGTTTGACCATTTGTTGACTTGCCTCGGATACCATGTAGACGGCAGCATCGATGGCCGCCGACTACTGGTTGGCGGCAATCCCCCTTGACGTTGACCCATCCTGACGTCTACATCCCTGGACGTCTGCATGGTGTTGGCGGCAATAGCTCTTGATGTCAATATGGTTTACCTAGTCTGCGCAACTAACCCAAGAATATAGCCCACTAGCGCCTTTCTCTCGCCCATGCACCGCATGGGACCGTTCCCAACGGGCATATGGGCCACCTTAGCACTCCCTTGACCCAGTAAAAATCCCATGTGGCCTCTCCCCATTGGTTGGAGCCTTTAGACTTGGATTGCCATGTCTACAAGTGTGTTTTCTCACACTTGAGCATCCAAGGCAGCTGAGCTCGAGCCCACTGTCTATATAACAGTCCCTAGAGCCCTCTAAGCCAGGGGAGAGAGGTTGGACGTCCATATGCTGCCAAGTTGGGACGTCCAAGAGGTTTCTTCTCGAGCTGGAGGAGCCCTATAAGAGCTACATCGCCTGCGAACAGGATCTCTCCCTCCTTCCCTCTCTCTTTCTCTTCTACTCTTTAGCACTTTTGCATATTACACACACTTCCTATTCACTCTAGGCACGTAGGTCACCTTCCTACACCCTAGAAAGGGGTTTCCCAACCAAAACGGAGGGAGAAGGTGTTCATAACATTTGGCCACCCCTCTTCTCAAGTCCGCAACTGGTACGGGACTCTCCTTTTGGCTTTGCACATTTCGTTTTGAGCATTTACCGCACTGCTTAGAGTCTAATAGAGTCTTTTTCTGTAGCAGGAACGATCTGTAGAAGACCGCGGAGCTCTTCTCCTTTGGCCGGCCGAAGGAGGAGAAGTTGAAGGCCCGTCTCCATTCGCTGCGCGAGGCGACCACACCGGGGCGACTATACCACTCCTTGGGCACAGGTAAGGCCCTGGCGATCACATACTCCCTTCCATTTTGCTTATTTTCTTCGTTCTCCCTCCAGTCAACTCAGTCAACCAGAGGGTCAATGAAGTCAACCGGTGACCCCTTCATCGCCAACGAGAGTCCGGCGGCGTCCGCGAGCACCTGGGAGGTCCGGAGATCGGCCGGGGACGGCGCGGAAACGAGACGTCCACAGCTCTTTTCTGGCGATCACGGTGGGACAACTTCTGCCACTGTGGTCTTACTGCGGCCAGGTAGACGGCAAGCAATCTTGCCGTCTATCCAGGTAAACATCAACTATTCCTGCCGTTTATTTTACGTTTAGCGTCCATTTCTCTGTCGTCTATTGTCTGTCAGCGTCAGTCGATCATGCCGTTTACTGTTGATCATGATGTGCGTCCACCTGCTTGACGTTAAGTTTTACAGAGGCATGCTTTTCCCTTTTTTTTGATTGTTTTGTTGTGATTTGTTTCTGTTTGCTTATTGTTTGTTACTAACAGTCCTCATCACTGGGGGTCACTTTTCGCACCCTTCTAGCCTCCCCTCACATTTTAGGATCACCCTTCCTTGGTTACAACCTTTTACTCGGGATTCCCTCTCGGTAAATCGGTTGGCTCCAAAGAAAACTCTGTAAGTCCCTAAATTCTGTGGATTCCCTCAAGGCACGGGGCAGGAGGACCTTTACCCTCCCTTTCTAGCTCACCTACTCACCGGGATTCAAGTCAAATTTGAGTCGACGGCCTTTGTAATCAAGTCAAGTTAAACACACAACTTTGATCTTTAAAAAGTTTGGGACATTGTTTGATAACGTTGTTTGGTAGAAATCAACATTTCTCACTTAAAACAGTGTAATCACTTCAACTTAACCACAGTTAAAAAAAAAAAAGTAAGTTGTGTGCTAATGGACACTTGGTTGGACCCTGTTAATATGGCTAATGACCGTATTTGAGTATGATGATAATGTCAATGAGATTGTCGGTATGATAACACTGACGTTCAGCCCCGAGGAATCAGTCCAATCATCCTCCCAAGCCGATAATGAGGAAGTCAGCTTGAGGGTCAACCCCACTCATCCCAAAAGCTCAAGAGGACCCCAAGTTTTCTAAACTCATGTCTCGTTATTCGCCCGACGAAATTATTTCTATGCTTTCCAAGCATACCATCCGAGCAGCGGCGTCTCCTTCCATTCCATCCCCGTCCCCTTTCAACGCCTCTACATCTAGGCCCACTCCTAAGCTGGTCACCTCACCCCAGGTGCCCGTCACTATCTTCACTCCTTCCCCTACTCCCGCTCCGTTCCCTACTCCTATTCTCACTCCTCCTTCCGCCCATTCACCACCTGTTCAAATCACACCCCCCAGTCAATCCGAATCTGTCCCCCGTTCGGAGGTGGAGGGACTCATGAGGAAGCTTCTCGCTGAATCACTGTCCCTTTCAAAACCTCATTCCCTCCAGAGTTACTGCAAGCTCCCCAACGCATACTTCCCTCCGGGTTTCAAGGCCCCGAAGTACCGCAAGTACGACGGGACCTCTGATCCCCATACCATCTCGCCGGATTCACCATGGATTCCCACTGGTGGCTGTATGACTGGGTCCTTCTAGTGCACCTCTTCCAACAATTGTTAGAAGGGGAAGCTTTGAGGTGGTTCACCTCTCTACCCCGCGTCGGACCTCGTTAATTTTGACATAGTCTCCGAGCGATTCATCTCCCATTTTTCATACATGGCTACCCAAGTCCCTACACTTCCTGACTTGGTGGCAGAGAAGATGAAGCCGACGAAGACTTCGTCACATATGCCAATCGGTGGAGATCCATGGCGTCTAGGGCAGACATTCCCATTCCGGAGTCCCAAGCCATCACCATGTTGGTTACCAACACCACCCCCGCTCTCCGTTCTATCCTGATGTTGAGTGAGTTCCCCTCATTCACACATCTTTACAACCGAGCCAGGGTGTTCAGAGCCAAATAAGGAAGCCCAAGGGACGTAAGGCTCCCGCGGCACCTACCACCGAGGGGGTGACCTTCAATGAGTCCGTCAACGCTTGCAGCCAGCCGTTGAGGCCTCCGAACAAATCCTCCAATCCTCCATCCACTTCTTCCACCCTCACCAATTCCCATCTCACCCCTCCAAGCCTTACTCTGCAGTTCCTCCTCCTGCTGGCTACACCCGACCTGGCCCCAAAAGGTCACATTATCCTCCTCTCCCCGAGACTCTCGAGGACGTATTCTTCGCCCTCATGTCCTGCGATGCAATTCAACTCCCCCCACAAAGGGAGAACACCAATCCGAGGGTGGACACCTCCAAGTACTGTCCATACCATAGGGCCCATGGTCACTTCATCAACAATTACTTTACCTTTCGTGACTGGGTCTATGATATGAATGACCAAGGTAGAATCAACTGGGACGACGTCAAGGTGGCCATAGCCAAGTCTAGGTACACCAAGAAAGACCTTGGCATTTTCAGTAACCCTCTCCCCAACCACTAAACCAACAATCCCTCCTCCTCCAAAACCCAAGAGAGTGTGCATACCATAATATACTCAGGACCCCAGGTTGTAAGGAGAGAGCAACAGTGGGGGGTAGAAGGTTTCGGGGAATGGTACCCATGTCCCATTGCAGAGTCTCAGGAGCCCTCTACATCAGTAGACGCCATTTTAGAGGAGAGACCTTTAGTGCTCATCTGACCTCCTCAGGATGCCTACCCTACCATCCTCACTCCCCCTGCCTGTGAGTCATCCACAGACCCCTCCAGCTTGTCCTCCCTAAGTCTCAGGAGGCTGTTCATGTCACGCTTAGGATCAAATCGTTCCTCCACCTCTGCGGCCCTCCCAAGATGAGGAGGATAATGGTCCTCCACCTCCGGCCGGCACCGAATATGATATTCTAAGCATCTGATAAGACACCCGCAGGGTGTCCATTTTAGAATTGATTCGGAGGTCGCCATCACATCAATCCACCCTCCTCCAGTTTCCTCCAAAAGATCATGGTCAATGATGACCTCCCTCCTAGTGGGGTCACCAACGCCATTCTATCCCTCACCCAAGGACCCTCGTATCTTTTTTCGGACAAGGATCTTGCCACCCCCGAGTGTCGTTCACTTCCTCTCTGTCTCACCATCAACCTCAATGGGGTTTCGGTGGACTCCACTCTTATCGACACCGAGGCATCTATTAATGTTTGTCCGATCAAGACCCTTAAGCAGTTGGGTTTAGGGAAGAAAATCTGGAGAAGAGTTGCTCCACCATCGCTGCCTACGACAACTCCAAAAGGGTTGCCAAAGGCAAAATTGCTCTCAAGCTGGAAGTCGGACCCGTTACCATGTCCACTGAATTCCTAGTTCTTGATGTCGATCCGACCTACAAGGTCATCCTCGGTCGTCCTTGGCTGGAGCAAACTTTAGGGGTCCCTTCCACCGCCCACCAATGTTTCAAATTCCCCTTCAATGGATGGGTCATTAAAATCAAGAGGATTCCAATCCTGGAGACCCTTAATGCGGTCACCACAGAGCATATGCCGCATCTTTTCATTCCAGATAAGGGGAAGAAACCAGTCATGTCAATCTCTGACTTCCCCTCACCCTGTGAGCTCAGCCAACCTCCCCAGCCTACTGAAGAACCCCATGTCCCATGCCCTCTGGGAAAAGGTTGGGAAGTCATGGACAATATCGGCTATGCTCATGGCCGCGGGTTAGGCGCGGACGAACAAGGAGAGGTCCAGAGTGTCCAGGCTATTAGAAGGTTGTTAGCCAAGGCCGGTCTAGGTTTCCGCCCAGACCCTGTCCATCCGAACCCGTTTATACCCTATCAACCTCTTACCTAGACTTTAAAGGAGCATTTTGTCCAGGGGCCAACCCAGTTGGGGACCAGGGAGCCCTTAATAGATGAAATACCTTGCTCTGAGAGCGAGGATGAAGAAGAAGCGGATGAGGTGGTAGAAATAGAGGACATTTCTGACGATTTTGGCCTCCTCTCACTCTTTGGGTCTGATCTCCCTTCTCCCCCATCTTCACCACCATCATCTTCATCTCCCTCTACTTCTATGTGCCCGCCACGCAATTCAGTTCCTCCATCCACCTCTAATCCCCTTCTTTCTCCCCCTGTCTTTTCACCATCCCTCATCTCGCCAGTCGAGGCTACCTTGAGTCAGCAACTCATGGTTCTTGGCCTTGACTCCAAAAAAAAATGCCAATTTTGAAAATTGGAGATCCGAGGTCTTCATTGAGCACCCTTCCTCTCTGGAACCTCTTCCGCTCGGCCAGGGGCCGACGCTTTCCGGCTTAAGTTCCTCTTCCTCTTGCCCCTCTAGGGGCACTTCCCCTGTACATAGTTTTGTACATAGCAGTCCTGCGAATAATGGTCTAGATTCTAGTTTAGAGTCGGGTCTAGAGTCTAGTCTAGGGTCCGGTCTAGCAATAGAAGAGTCTAGATCCTCTCAGCCATATGTGCGCAAGGAGAAGGGTAGGCAAGTCCCTGCCTGTTTTGTCATGGCCTTGGCTAAGAGATGTGCTAAGTTAAGTCAAGTCTCAGAGTTTCTTGAGGATCCTGCTCTCGTCGAGTCTGACTTTGAGGAAGGTGACTCTGTAGATGACGGTTTAGGAGTTTATTTGTTAGATTTTGATGAGGAGGGTGAGTCGGGAGATCTTGGTCGGGAGAAGAGGACCCAGTGAGCTCTTATGTGGATGGCACAAAGAGGTTCGATGAGCCAACCATGGCTGCAGACGAGCCCACTAAAGAAGTCAACCTTGGCACTGAAGAATCCCCGAAGATAGTTTTGATTAGTGCCAACTTGAGTGTTGAAGAAGAAGAAGCCTTGGTAGCCATTCTTAAAGAATTCTCTGATGGATTTGCTTGGTCTTACGAGGACATGCTGGGACTCGACACCTATTTGGTTGAGCACTGGTTGGTCCTAAAAGCTGACGTAAAGGCCGTCAAGCAAAAGTTGAGAAGGCTACATCCTAAGCTTGCACTCAAGATCAAAGAGGAGGTTGACAAGTTGCACAAAGCCAAATTTATTAGGGTTGTGCTATATCCACAGTGGATAGCTAATATCGTCCCTGTAATGAAGAAGGATGGTAAGGTTAGAATATGTATAAATTTCCGTGACCTTAATCGTGCTTGCCCAAAGGATAATTTCCCTCTCCCACACATAGATGTCCTAGTGGACAATACTGCCGGCTTCGAAATGTTGTCATTTATGGATGGTTTCTCTGGGTACAACCAGATTCGTTTGGCAGAGGAAGACCAGGAGAAAACCTCTTTCACAACGCCCTGGGGGACTTACTGTTATGTCGTCATGCCCTTCGGATTGAAGAATGCGGGAGCAACCTATCAAAGGGCAATGATGGCAATTTTTCATGACATGATGCATGTGCACATGGAGGTCTATGTGGACGATGTCTTAGTAAATCAAAGACTCGACATGGCCATGCTGAGGTCCTCTGGCAGTTCTCCAAGGTCTAGAGAGCACAATCTTAAGATGAACCCTAAGAAGTGCGTTTTCGGTGTTTCTTTGGGAAAGTTGCTTGGGTTCATCGTTAGCAAGCGGAGAATTGAAATTGATCCTAACAAGGCCAAAGCAATAATTGACATGCCTCCTCCAAGGAATATCAGAGAAGTCAGAGGGCTAATTGGCAGACTCCAGTTTATTAGGAGATTCATCTCTCAGCATTCAATCCGTTGTAAGCCCTTCTACGAGATGCTTAGAGGAGAGGCGAAGTTTGATTGGGACGATAAATGTCAGAAGGCCTTTGATGAATTGAAGAGCGATCTTTTTAATCCCCCTGTCCTCACTCCTCCGGTCCCGGGTCGGCCTTTACTGCTCTATGTGTCAACCACTGAAGACTCAACTGGAGCGGTTTTGGCCCAATACGACGACGAGAAGAAGGAGAGGGCGGTGTACTATTTATCCAAATTATTCAATGAGGCTGAAAAGAAGTACACCGCCATGGAAAGAACGTGCGCAGCTGTCGTCTGGGTTGCCCAGAAGTTAAAGCACTATTTCTTGGCTCATGAAGTGAAACTTCTGGCGCGTATGGACCCTATTCGGTACTTGCTTGAGAAGCCCGTCCTGACTGAGCGGTTGATGAGGTGGCAAAGCTTCCTTAACCAATTTGATATCACCTATGTCAACCACAAGTCAATCAAGGGGCATGCCATAGCCGAGCATTTGGCCCACCACCCCTTACCTTTATACTCTCCCTTGATGAAAGCTTTCCGATGAAGAGTTAGGAGCCATTATGATGGTGAACCTTCATGGGTGCTTTACTTCGACGGGGCTCTCAATTCCAAAGGGTGTGGGATAGGGGCATCCTCCTCTCACCAGAAGGGTAGTCATTCCGCACGCCTACCATTAACCTTCCGAGCCATGAACAATGTGGCTGAGTACGAGGCGCTCTTAGTTGGGCTTTAAATGGCTTTATTGCTCGGAGTCAAGGTGTTAAGGATTATTGGAGATTCGCAGTTGATACTCCGGCAATCTCTTAGCAAGTACCAGACCCGGGACCCCAAGCTGAAACCATACCAAGAGTTGGTAGGCAGAGTAGTCCGGCAGTTTAGGAAGCTCACACTAGTTCACACTCCTAGGGCCCAAAACATCCTAGCAGATTCACTCGCTTCCCTCGCATCATCCATTCCCATTCCTTTGGGGAAGTCTTCGGAAACCGTCTCTGTCCAGAGGTTAAGAGTCCCTTCCCATGTCGATCCGTGGTTCTCTCAGCTCGTGTGTCCTTCTCCATCCCTTCGGATCCATGCGCTTTCCAAAGAGCCAGAAATTGACCTTGAAGATGGCCATCCTTGGTATTTTGACATCGAAAACTTTCTCAAAGATGGATTCTTCCCTGATTATGCCACCTCTACTGATAGACGGACAATTCGTCGTGTCTTGGAGCGTTACAAGATCATAGGTGGCATTCTCTACAAAAAGTCTCTCAGCGGGGTCTATCTCCGTTGCCTTGATGAATTCGAGTATCAAAATGTTGTTGAAGTTGCTCACTCTAGTGAATGTGGTGGCCATGTTAATGGTAGAGCAATTGTCCAAAAAATGCTAAGACACTATTATTGGCCCACCATGGAAGAAGACTGTCGCCATTTTGTCCGTCACTGTGCTAAATGCCAATTGCACGGTGACAAAATTCATGCTCCTTCTTCTTCTCTTCATCCCCTTATTGCTCCATGGCCTTTCGCCATGTGGGCATTCGACGTGGTCGGTCCGCTCGCAGACAGAACCGGAGAAATCCGTAAGAAGTCCTTCATTCTGACCGCCACAGAGTACTTCACGAAGTGGGCTGAAGCAGAAGCGTTCATAGAAGTCAAAGCTTCAACAGTCGTCAAGTTCATCAAGCGCAACATCCTTGCATGATTCGGCGTGCCTTGGGACATCGTCACCGACAACGACCGCAATTCACTTCACAGGAGCTTCGCGACATGTGTGGTAAATATGGCATTAACTTGCATCATTCATCACCATATTATCCACAAGGTAACGGACAAGCAGAAGCTACTGATAAGACTCTCATTAAAATCATAAAGAAAACATGCAAATCTCACAACAATGCTGACTGGCCAGTAACTTGCATCATTCATCACCATATTATCCACAAGGTAACGGACAAGCAGAAGCTACTGATAAGACTCTCATTAAAATCATAAAGAAAACATGCAAATCTCACAACAATGCTGACTGGCCAGATCGCTTGGTTGAAGCTCTTTGGGCTTATCGCATCTCGGTCCGAACTCCCACGGGGCAAACTCCCTATGCCTTGACGTACGGGTCAGATGCGATACTCCCATATGAATCTTCGTCCCTTCGCTTAGAGTTCAATTGGATTCCAAACTTGATCCTCATCAACGTCGGGAAGCTTTACTAGCACAACTTGAACTCTTGGATGAAAGGCGGATGATAGCGGCTGACCACGCTCAAGTCTATCGTCAGAGAATTGCACATTTTTATGCCAAGAGTTTTTGAGAGAAAATTCGAAGTAGGTGAATTGGTCCTAAAGCGCAAAATCATAAAGGCACCAGGTCCTAGGAGCAAATTGCAAGAAAATTGGGAGGGTTTGTTCGTTGTCAAAGAAGCATACTCAGGGAACGCTTATTGGTTAGTGGATGCCGAGGGAGTTGAGCTAACGCACCCTTGGAATGCAGTCTACCTCAAGAAATTCTACCCTTAGTCAGTCAGTCAGTCCGTCAAGTCGGTCATTCATCACTTGTTAAGGTATGGGTCTACTTTTCCAATTGATCATTAGTAAGGAAGGGTTTATTCACACACCTCACGATGTTAAGATATTGCCCTTCGGCTGGAAAATCACAAGTACACTCGAGCGGTCTCATCCGGTCAATGTGTTTCCCCTATTCTTTTCCCACTTGGTCGTGCCTGGAAACGGAACAAACTACGAGTAGGGGACCACCCACTCTCATCTAAAGGACAAGGTCACCATAAAATAGGGGCAAATAATAAAAGCAAGGGGCAAAATGTCAAATCAAGCCTCAAAGGGGGGAAAAGAAAAGCCAAAAGGTCAAAAAGGGTAGCAAAAAGTACGTACCCAGAAAAGGCTGACCAACTTAAGGAGGTAGCAAAAAGTACGTGCCTCCACCCCAGAAATCAGAATAAATAAATGAAAAATCCCCCTCAAAACAATGGTTGGCCAAGTCTGTTTAATATGAGATGTCGGTTTGAAAACAAAAAGTAGTTTGAACCAAAGCCCTACATGACTTCCTATACATTTCTTCCCATTTCTCCCTCTAGGGGCAATTTGATTGTATAAGATCCTCCGTAGTGGAAAATATCAAGAAGGTTAGAGGCAATTTCCAACATCAAAGAATTCATGCACGTCCCTCCTTACTCTTGGCCTCTGTGGTTAAGAAGATCGTGTAGACCCTATACCACAACATGTGATGAATATGTGTCTTAGAGTCCAAAAATTAAAAAAAATAATAAAAAAATCCAAAAACAACAAAAAGAGAGTCTCTTGATGTATAGATTTCACGTTGTACATATTTTCTCCCTTATTTTCAAAAGCCAAAAAAAATTTAGAAAAATTCAAATAAATCCAAAAAAATTAGTAGTAATATGTATATATACTAACATTCTCCTTATTTTCTTATCAAAAACAACAAAAACAACAAAAAAAATCAAGAAAACAACAAAACAAAAAATGCATGTGCATATTTTCCTTTCAGTTATTTTTTATGTTCCTATCTTTGATTAGACATTAGCCCCTTGACCAGATCTCAAGAAAGGTACATCGTAGGCAATGGGCTAAAAACAGATCTACACTAATATGGTGTTTGGTTACAATTTTTTACTTCTTTTTTCTTTAAATTTTAAAAAAGAGAGAAGACAAATACAAAGAGGTTGTTTAGTAAGTAAATTTTTTTTTTAGGGAAGAATTTTTTCCCTATGTAAATCTCTCTTAAAAAAAAACAAGTCCCACCCTATTTTTATTTTAAAAACATATTGATTCCTCCTCTCCTCCCCACCCCCACCCCCTCTCCCCACCCCCACCAGCACCCTCCCCCCCCCCCCACCCGGCACCCTCCCCCTCCCCCACCCAGCACCCCCCCTCCATCCCCCCCACCCAGCGCCCTCCCTATCCCCACCTGCAAACACCCCCCCTCCCCCACCCTGCATCACTGCGCCCCCCCCCCTCCCCCACCCAGCACCCCCCCCATCCCATCCCCTCCCCACCCAGCACCCTCCCCCCCCCCACCCACTCTGCAAACACCCCCCCCCCCCACCCGAGCCCTCCCCATCCCCCTCTGCAACCCCCCCAACCCTGCGCCCTCCCCCCCCTCCCCCACCCAGCACCCCTCATCCCCTCCCCCCCCCGCACCCTCCCCCCCCCCTCCCTGCACCCAGCCCCCCCCATCCCCTCCCCCCCCCCACCCTGCAACCCCCCCCACCCGACGCCCCTCCCCATCCCCCTCTGCAAACCCCCCCACCCCTCGCCTCCCCCCCCTCCCCCCCCCTCCTGCACCCAGCACCCCCCCATCCCCCCCCCACCCAGCACCCTCCCCCCCCCCCACCCGGGCTCCTCCCCATCCCCCCCTGCAAACCCCCCCCCCCCCCCCACCCGGCGCCCTCCCCATCCCCCCCTGCAACCCCCCCCCCCCCCCCACAATCCCCTCCCCACCGGCGCCCTCCCCATCCCCCCTGCAAACCTCCCATCCCCCTCCCCCACCCAGCACCCCCCCATCCCCTCCCCACCCCTGCGCCCTCTTCCCTCCCCCCTCGATGGCTCCCCCCCTGCCCCGCCCCTGTGCGCCCTCCCCTGCCCCGCTCCGGCGGCTGCCTCTCCCATCCCAAACACATCAATATAAATTTTAAAAATTTTATTATTTTTACCAAACAGATAACTTCACATTCTCATAATTTTAAATTTAAAGTTAAAAGAGAACTCAACATTCATTTTTAGATAGAAATAGTTTTTTTTTTTAATTACTTCCAAACACCCTATAACCTGTTCTCTTTAAGTGTTGTGGAATGCAGAAATTAAAGAACAGAAGCAAAACGCTCAAGTGCACAAAAGCTCACAAAAGTCCACAATATTCCACTATGATGATCAGGTCCATGTATATATCATGACAGGGGCATACCCCTAGTGGTACAAGTCACTCCTCTCTCCGCCCTCCCTCACTAGGCCTCTGCCTACGTGAGCTGCTCACCTCCTCCTCCTCCCTCTCCCGACGCCGGTCTGGGAGAGGAGGCCTCGACGCCGTCGACGCCTCAGGCCGCTGTAACCCTCCTCGTACCACGAAGGGATCCCCAAGTGACACAATGTCATCGAGGGAGGCGAACGCCGATCCAGTCCTCGCAGGCGTCTCCTGCTGGGCCCACTGCCGCTGCTACTCCCGGTGCTTCTTTAGCACCCGGTCCTTCAGTATCTCATAATCTGCAGCGATCTGCGCCCGAGCTGCCTCAGCCTCTCTCTCTCTCTCCCTAGCCTCGAGCAGGCGTCCCCTCATGGTAGCTCGGTCATCCCTCAGCTCCTCCATGGCAGCCGCCATGGTCCGCCGCTGTACATCAAATGCAAAAGGTGTTAGTTATGTACACATGCCAGGAAGGAGGAAATTTGGTGCCTTACCTCTATCTCCATCTCCAACCGTAGAGTCTCCATCTACGCATGGAGAGTCGCCACTCCGCTCCCCTCCCGCTGCACATAAAGGGGCAAGTCATGTCAAGGTCAAATCAAATCAAATCAAATTGTGCAGAAAGGGTGTGGCAGTCTCTTACCTTATCCTCCAACTCTCGGACCCTTGCCTCCGCCCGGTCCAAGGACCCCTGTAGGCGGACCGCCAGTTCCCCTCCGGCCGGCTGTACGGACGAGCTCGCCTCCGCGTCACGGCTCACCCGCACTCTCGCTAGCTCTCCCTTCTGCATTCACATATCTTGGTCAGCAATCAAGTCAAATCAATTTCAAGATAGGTCGAGATGTTACTTACCAGTGTCCTGATCTCGGTGAGGAGCCTCGTCAACTCCACCTCCTGCTCGGCCAATCGCCCCTCCAAAAGGCGTACGGCCTGTGACTCCGGCATCTGTCATTCACACTTCAAGGTTAGAATCAATTCAAATTCAAATTTAGATAACAAAGGCTTAGAGATAGAAGTTCACTTACCACTCGCCGGTCAAGCCGGAGCCGTTCGGCGTACCGTGCTTGATAGTCCTCCATGTACGCCGAACTGTCGAGGAAGTCTGTCACTCGCACCACCAGGTCGCCTCCAGCCTGCCAATAGGCAACTGTGCTCCCGTGCTCCAGCCCCCAGTCGCGGTCCTCCGCAAAGAACCGGCGGCGGGAGTGCCCCTCCCTACCTAGGGATGGTACCTCCATGGCCGGCTGGTGCCAACCAAGGGTCCGTACCACTAGCTCCAAGTACAAGACCTCGCAGGTCCCTAAGCAGAGGAGGAGTAGGTGCCGGTCAAACAAAGGTCGGCCCGCCGCCACCGCCGGATGCGAGGCGTCTGCCTCTCCTGCGTAGGGAGTCCACACTACCTGAGAAGAACAAGAAAACACTGGTCAGTAACATCAAATGCAGTAGCAATTGAAGGAGCTTGAGCTAGCTGAGGGTTTCATACCTGCTCGTGCGGGTAGTGGTTGAGTGCGATGCGCACGTCCCCTACCCTCTTGTCCATGACCCTGGGGTCCGGGGCCACCTCCCACCTCGCCATGAGAGGCACCATTGTCTGGCACCCCTCTGCAAGTGTCCTGCGCCCCATAGGGAAGTGCGTATACCTCCAGATATGCAAGGCATCAAAAAGAATGGTCAGTCAGGCAGTTAATCAATAAAAATCAATGATGAGCATTAAAAGAAATTTGTGTACCTGAAGGAAGGGGGTGAAGCCCCCGGTGCTCTGAGAGCACCGCGAGCTGCTGGGGAGAAGTGAGAAGAGGTGTCCCAGCATCGCGGCATCCCAAGCATATCTCCCCGCCTACGCCAGGTCCCTCAAGAGCAGCACGAACTTGCAGTTCATCTGAGATGACTGCATCGTAAACAGGAGCCGCCCGAACAGATAAGTGACGAAGATCCGGACCGAGTGCTCCTCGCTCCTGTCCCCCAAGTCTAGGGCTCCCCTCACCCCTGTATAGAACTCATCTAGTGTCTCCAGAGGCCCCCTCCTCCTGCCTCTCAAGCCCACCGCCTCCGACAATGATCCGAGCAGGATGCTCCGGATCGGTCTCCTCCTCCCTGCAACGAACTTTGGTCCCAGCAACTCAACTACATCATCGTAGTAGTCGCTCCTCTCCTGTCCTACTGCCGGCTCTCCCTGAACCGGTAGTTCTGTAAGATACGTTACATCCTCCAATGTAGGTATCATATGCTCTCAAGGCATGATGAATGCCTTGCAATCCTCCTCCCACCGCTCCCTCAGCGCCTCAAGGTACGGTACGCCCACGTGGAATGGACGCACCGACAGCAGATGTCCAAACCCCATCCGAGCCACCCTAGTCTGCTGGGCCTCCGGCAGTGCCCGGTACCATGCCCAGCACAAATCCCAAATCACCTGACTCCTCATGCGGCCTTTACCCTGCAGAAAACAAAGAATAGTTGACGTCAGCATCGATTGCCGTTAATCAAAAGTTGACGGCAATGGAGTTGCCGTTCACTAAAAATTGGCGTCCAGGGTTGGCCATTAAGTTCCTGGTGTCGACGTCCACCCCTTGCCGTCAAGTTCACCTTAACGGCAAGGGTGTGGTCGTTGACAGATCTCGACGTCCACCGATGTGGACGTCAAGTTCCTCTCTGAACCGACGGCACTTCCCCTATTTTTCGCCCCTTTTTCCACCATTCTACAACCACATTCTCACAAAGTTTAAGGGTTCAGAGGACTTACCCTGGGTCTTCGGGGCATCTCCGCCTCCGTTTCATCTCCTCCTCCTTCTCCGGCGGTCCCTTCCCCTTCCGATTCACTCTCGTCACCGGCGCTGATCGTCGGTGGTCCGGCCTCTTCCTCCTCAGCCGTCTCTCCCTCCATCACCTCTTCCTCGTCCTCCGGTTGCCGACGGGTGTGAACAATCCCTCGCTTACCCCTCGTCCTCATGGTGCAGTTCCAGTCGGCGGTTTGCAGTTTTGCGGTTTGGGTTTTTTGAGAAGTTTCGGTGGGATGCAAAGAAGGTGAAAAGTGAAGAAGAAGAAAGGGAAGGTCGGTGTGTGAGTCGGTTCTCCTCTCCTAGCGCTTGGGAAGGTGAAATGGCGTCGGGAGAAGGCGTCGGTTCAAAAAAAGGCCATTTTCTGGTTTAACGTCAAGGTCAGGCCGTTAAACTTTTTCTGGCGTCAAGCCCTGGCCGCTGACATACCCTTAACGGCCAGGGTATGGACGTCCACGTCTCTTCAATGTCAGACCTCGAAGTTTGTAAACGGCTTGGTCTGGACGTCTAGTTTGAAATCGACGGCCATCGGTGTGGACGTCGACCCCTCTGATTCAATGGCTGGTGACCAGCACCTGGACATTGACCAGTGGTTGGCGGCCATAGATCTGGACGCCAATTCCTCCGCACTTAGTCCTCACAGCACACTCCTTTGAACCTTTTGAGGCCATTTCATGTACACACATTCCACAAGTCAAGCAATTCAAGCCAATTCAACACAAATGCAACTCACTTTTATTCATCTAATTTGTGTTACACTTATTGGAAATTGGGAAATTACATCATTCTTGCCCTACGGGCCATATAGAAACCACATGAAATGGGGCAAATGGTGTCATTGTACTCTTCATATTTCCAGACATCTTCCTGGTTTTCTTGCACTGTCATTCCCGCCTTCTTGCTCATTGTGAACTTCGTCCAAGTCTTCGTCGCCTTCTTCATCAACTTCTCATTTCGCCCGGTAACTATCATGTCGGTGCAGTCGGATGAAGTGGGAATTCCTCGTGGAATCCCAAGCTGACGATGGCACCGGTGTGGCTGGTATACTGCCATCAGGTCAGCTCCAATCAGCCACAAGTCTCTGTCTTCCCTGGTCCGAGCTCTGAACGCAATGGTCCTCATGAAGAGTGGCCTTGGAATGAAGTCATCCACTACCAAGTATGACAAATGATCCCTCCAGGAATCTCTGCTCTTCAAGTGTGCTGTCACACATTTGATCTCATCTTCCGGCTCATACCATGCCCTGCTACAGTATACCGAACTCCAAAGGAAGATTCTGGAGGGGGTAGGTTGACTGTCAGCAAAATCAAATTTTAAATGAGCTTCCATCCATACCTGGAGCAGAAACAAACTCCCGCAGGTGCGTCCTCCTAGGCTCATTGTGGTAAGCGAACTATACAGGTGAGCCAGCACTGCAGGGGCAAGTGACTGCCCACGCCACAGCAGAGAAAGTACTCCAATGTGCTCGTAAAGGATGAAATCGCCGCTCGTGGGGAACAAGAATACCCCGGCCAGGCAAAGCGTTAGTCCTCGTGTTGCTCTCTCTCCGCCAATCTCCCTAGCATGCTGGATCAGCCACCAGGCCAGCCGGTCCAGGAAGATCCCGTGCTTGTTCGTCATCCTTAGCACTTCCTTCTTGTCCCATACGATGTCTGCTAAAATCTCTTCCCACGAGAGAAGAGGAATGGCAGCGTCGTACTCCAAACACCGTGTCCATCCCAGGAAAAGCTCCACCTCCTCTAGTAGCACGCTCGCCTTGAACGCCTGGAACACAAAAGTATGTGTGTGTGGGTGCCATCTCTCTATCAGCGCCCCCAAAGCATCGAACCCCCACCACATATCTTTCATGTTTTTGGCCAGAACCACCATGAAGCTCAAGTTCCACATGCCAACGTAGCCCGCATGTCGAGCGTAATGGCGTTTACCAGGTTCACAAGCCAGGAAAAGGCCCGTACCTGGCCTTGGCTCGGGAAGGCAGGGATTTCCTGCATGAGGATGGGGTATTGTAAGAACAATGTTTGGGGCATTTTTTAGCCCAGGAGGAAACAGAAACGATCATGGCTTACCTCTCCCTTGGCCAGTCGCGTACTCAGGTGCCCCAGAACTTCGCTCAGAACTCCAAGGTTCGCGCCTGTTGATCGTCCGGTCGAAGAAGAGGCCATTTCGCTGAGTTTTTCCGTCTCTCAACTCTCTGGTTCGCAGCAGGAGTAGGGAGAGACGGAGGTAGGGGATGAGAGAGTCATTATGGACTCCCATCACCTATTTTTTCGGCCTGATCCACTGTCAGTTAGGCGTCCAGATCGGTGGACGTCAGTGTCAGGTTGGCGGCCACATCTGTGGACGTTAACTATTCCTGGCGGCCATCGATGTGGACGTTTACTCCCCGAATACTTTTAATGTCTTATTCTTTATATGACCATCATCCTTTTATCTTGTGCTTCAAGTTGTTTTACAGATATCTTAAGCACAAGCTGCGCTTCAAAAATTCGGAACGCTCATGCGACCTTGAGCGTTACAGGTATGTCTAACATAGGACCCCACCAGAGGCGAATAACTTGGCGACCGTGAACCTTGAGTTCCCCTTTATCAAAAACCATGATGGATTTGCGATCTCTCAGTTATTCGTATGGCCTTTAGAATTTTCCTCTGGTGCTGACTTGCATTTTAGATAGGCAACCCACACCAGCATGCATCTTCACTGCTAACATTCTCTTACTAACACTAAAAAAAAATGGTGATTTTTCCTCGATCATCTGATTGCTCCATGGCTCCCCCAGCTCAGGTAGCCTACCGGGTCCACCCCTCATGACTATCCAAGTTGATATCGGGTCTTTGTTGCCCCCCTTCTCCACTTGTCCCACCGCGCATATCACAAATAATCATTCCAGCCTTATTGAGTTCATTTGAGCCTTCGCCAGCCGCGTACTTAATTCCGGACTTCAGGCTTTCCAAGCATGTGATTCCAGTTCGAATCTTTTGATAATCCTTTGAGAGATCAACCAACTCCTTGTCTCCACGACCTCCTAAATTCGGGAACGACGTCCTGATTAGGCCAGCGAGCCCATGAGCTCCGGTTATGAGACCCTCTTGATTCAACCGTCATGTTACAACTCCTTTGACTCAGACACACCAGAAACTAGTCAAAGTACGACACGGCCATGCCAGGGACCCTGCCATTGGGTCGCAGTTGTAGTTACACAGGTAGATCACCCTTTTTCTTACCCCTATTTGTCTCTCAGACGATTCGTCATCTGTTTCTAGCCTGACTCTTTCGTTTGGTTCGCTAGAATTCCTATCCTCGGAGATGATCCCTCATTAAATCTCCACGTACTTTATTTACCGAGACACCAACCTTTCAGTCCGCTCTGCTCCCCTGCAAGACCGGACGTCTCGCAGGGGCATTTGTAGACGTGAGATTTGGCCCATCTCCCGCAAGGCTCTTTTGGCCCATTAAGCCTCGTTTGACCATTTGTTGACTTGCCTCGGATACCATGTAGACGGCAGCATCGATGGCCGCCGACTACTGGTTGGCGACAATCCCCCTTGACGTTGACCCATCCTGACGTCTACATCCCTGGATGTCTGCATGGTGTTGGCGGCAATAGCTCTTGACGTCAATATGGTTTACCTGGTCTGCACAACTGACCCGAGAATATAGCCCACTAGCGCCTTTCTCTCGCCCATGCACCGCATGGGACCGTTCCCAACGGACATATGGGCCACCTTGGCACTCCCTTGGCCCAGTAAAAATCCCATGTGGCCTCTCCCCATTGGTTGGAGCCTTTAGACTTGGATTGCCATGTGTACAAGTGTGTTTTCTCACACTTGAGCATCCAAGGCAGCTGAGCTCGAGCCCACTGTCTATATAACAGTCCCTAGAGCCCTCTAAGCCAGGGGAGAGAGGCTGGACGTCCATATGATGCCCCTTTGAAGGAAGAGAGAGAAAATTGCAAGCAAGCTACACCAAGTCTTCCTCTTCTTCCTCTCACAAGTTGGGACGTCTAGGAGGCTTCTTCTCGAGCTGGAGGAGCCCTATAAGGAGCTATATCGCCTGCGAACGAGGATCTTCTCCCTCCTTCCCTCTCTCTCTCTCTTCTACTCTTTAGCACTTTTGCATATTACACACACGTTCCCATTCACTCTAGGCACGTAGATCACCTTCCTACACACCTAGAAAGGGGTTTTCCAACCAAAAATGGAGGTAAGAAGGGTGGTCATAACATTTGGCCACCCCTCTTCTCAAGTCCGCAACCGGTACGAGACTCTCCTTTTGGGCTTTGCACATTTCGTTTTGAGCATTTACCGCACTGCTTAGAGTCTAATAGAGTCTTTTTCTGTAGCAGGAATGATCTGTAGAAGACCGCGGAGCTCTTCTCCTTTGGCCGGCCGAAGGAGGAGAAGTTGAAGGCCCGTCTCCATCCGCTGTGCGAGGCGGCCACACCGGGGTGACTATACCACTCCTTGGGCACAGGTAAGGCCCTGGCAATCACATACTCCCTTCCATTTTGCTTATTTTCTTGGTTCTCCCTCCAGTCAACTCAGTCAACCGGAGGGTCAACGAAGTCAACCGACGACCCCTTCATCGCCATCGAGAGTTCGGCGGCGTCCGCGAGCACCTGGGAGGTCCGGAGATCAGCCGGGGACGGCACGGAAACGAGACGTCCACACATCCGAGCAAGGGGCGGCGGGAGCTGAGGCGGTAAAGAAGCCGAGGAGGGAGGAAACGTCACAATGGGAGAGACGACGGGAATCAGAACACCGACGAGAATCTGACCACGATCGTCGTCCTGATGATCCTCGATGGGTGAGAGATCTCCCCCACTTTGGGAGACTCCCTTCCGAGATCCTCCCCATCATCAAGAAGCTGCCGGAGTTCCGGAGGCCAGAACTGATGACGAGGCCTGCATCTGGCCGAGGAGCAAACCTTTATTGCGAGTACCATAAGGAATATGGCCACCTCACCGACCAGTGCGCCAGAAGAAAAGGCCGTTGTCAGCTGATCGACAGGTGGTGGTCGACAGCAGCTTAGCGAAATATTTGCATGCAAGCACGGTTAGAGATTCATTCTATCCGGAGTGGGTCGCGAACGTCGTCTTGGTGCGAAAAGCGAACTGAAAGTGGCAGATGTGTGTGGACTTCACCGACTTAAACAAAGCATGCCCAAAGGACAGCTTCCCGCTCCCCTGCATCGACCAGCTCATCGACTCGACGGCTGGGCACGAGCTACTAAGCTTCCTCGACGCTTACTCCGGATACCACCAAATCAGAATGGCTCCTGAAGATGAAGTAAAGACGTCCTTCACCACAAAGAAAGGTCTATATTGCTTCACTCGCATGCCGTTTGGATTGAAGAATGCAGGGGCGACGTACCAAAGGCTCGTCAACATGATGTTCGAAGAGAAGATTAGGAAGGCGATGGAAATATATATCGACGACATGCTGGTGAAGAGCCGACAAGCGAAGGACCACATTCGTGACTTGGCCGAGGAGTTTGGCGTGCTACGGGTGTATGGGATGAAGCTGAATCCCGAGAAGTGCGTCTTCGGCATTCGGGAAAGGAAGTTCCTCGGCTACCTCATGTCGAGCTGAGGAATCGGCGTCAACCTCGACAAAGTCCAAGCGATCATCGACATGATGGCCCCGAGGACGGTGAAGGAGGAACATAGGCTTAATGGTAGGGTTACGGCTCTTAGCAGGTTTATGTCCAGGTCGGCAGAGCGCTGCAAGCCCTTCTTCGAGGTGCTGAGAAAGGGTCATTTTGAGTGGACCGAGGAGTGCCAGAAGGCGTTCGACGAGCTGAAAGCATACCTGGCGCACGTACCCCCGTTGAGCAAGTCGGTGATCGAAGAGGCACTACTGCTGTACCTCTCTACGACAGCATATTCCATCAGCTCGGTGCTCGTACGGGAAGAAAACAAGAGCAACCTCCCAGTATATTATACAAGCAAAGCAGTGCGAGGAGCCGAGCAGCGGTACTCTGACCTTGAGAAGGTCGGATACGCGTTGGTCATAGCCGCCAGAAGATTGCGTCCGTATTTTCAGGTGCACAAAGTCATCGTCCTCACCAACGTTCCAATCTGGCAAATCCTCAGCCGACTCGAGGCCTCCGGAAGGTTGGCGAAGTGGGCTATAGAGCTCGAAGAATTTGACATTGAATACAGGCCTCGGATCGTCGTCAAAGCTCAGGCTCTCGCCGACTTCATCTCTGAAGGAACGGACAGAGCATCACAAGAAGAAGATATCGTAGGACGATGGGAGGTTTCATCGACGACGCATCCAACTCTCAAGGCAACAGCGCAAGGGTCGTCCTCCACTCGCCCGATGGTCTCATTTTAAGGTATGCGATTCGTTTCGACTTCAATGCTTCTAACAATGTGGCCGAGTACGAAGCCATAATATCAGGATTAAAAATGGCAAAGTCCGTCGATGCTTCGAAGGTCTTGGTCTACAGTGATTCCTAGTTAGTTTTCAGCCAGGTTTCACAAGAATTCGAGGCGAAGGAAGCCAAGTTAGCATCCTACATGACTGAAGTCCGGAGGCTGTTAGGCGAATTCGAGGTTGCTAAGCTGATGAAGATTCTTAGAACCAAGAATTCGCAAGCTGACGCCCTATCCAAGTTCACATCATCTTCAGTGGAAATAGAGTTGTCGGTTCTAGTGGAGGAGCTCTGAGATCCATCGGTATCACTAGCCGAGGTAATGTGTGCTGACGTGGGAACGACTTGGATGACCCCACTGGTGGAATTCCTTAAAAGCGGCACACTGCCGGAAGATAAAGAAGAGGGAGACAAGATGAGGAAACGAGCAACGATGTTTTTCCTTATCGACGATGACTTGTACCGGCGGGGATTTAGTTATCCTTACCTCCAATGCGTGAGCCCGATACGAGCTGAGGAGATCATCGGCGAGGTGCACGAGGGAACATGTGCCTGCCATACGGGTCCTCATTCCCTCATTCGAAGAATAACTCGACAGGGTTACTGGTGGCCGCCATGTTGAAGGATGCCGAGAAGTATGTGAGGAGTTGCCATCAGTGCCAGCTCTTCAGCAGGACAAATCGGAAGCCACCATCTGAGCTCACGACCATAACTTCACCGTGGCCATTTGCTCAGTGGGGAATGGACATCCTCGGGCCTTTTCCCCCGTCGTCGGGACAACGGAAGTTCGTCATCGTCGGAGTTGACTACTTCACTAAGTGGGTCGAGGCCGAGCCGTTAGCGAAAATTACAGACACTAACGCCTAGGGTTTTGTTTGGAAGAACATTATATGCAGGTTCGACCTCCCCCGAGCAATCGTCACCGACAACGGCAAGCAATTCGACAACGCCAACTTTCGGTGCAACTGTGCAATGCTTGGAGTAGACCATCGATTCTCCTCGGTCTCCCATCCTCAGTCTAATGGGCTCGCCGAGGTGACGAATCGAACAATCTTAAATGGGCTTAAGAAGAGGCTGCAGAGTCATAGAGGGAGATGGGCCGATGAACTTCTACACGTACTGTGGGCATATCGGACAATGCCGAGGGAGGCAACAGGAGAATCACCTTTCGCGATGGCGTTTGGCGTGGAGGCTATTACACCCGTAGAGATGCTCGTTCCTTCCGGAAGGGTCCTCGGGTTTAACCCGGAGAGCAATGAACTTTCTCTTCGCGCCGAGCTGGATGTGATTGAGGAGAAACGAGGAAAGGCGTCGGCCATAATGGAAGTTTACCAATGAAGGGTAAAAAGGAGCTTCAACAAAAGCATCAGGCTGAGGCACTTTGCTGCGGGGAGCCTTGTTCTCAGGAAGCTCGCCGTCTCGGATCCGAGATCGGCTCATGGTAAGCTGTCGGCTAGTTGGGAGGGCCCGTACCGAGTCGTGGAAGACCTCGGCTATGGCGCATACTGTCTGGCCAACCTTAGTGGAGCGGCTATACTGAGGACGTGGAACGCTGAGCATCTCCGAGGATATTATCCATAAAAATTACTGTAAACGAGGTTGCTGCGGCACTCTCACCGTTAACGAGGTCGCTTCGGTACTCTAATTGTAAACGAGGTCGCTGCGGCACTCTCACCGTTAACAAGGTCGCTTCGGCACTCTACTTGTAAATGAGGTCGCTTCGGCACTCTCACCGTTAACGAGGTCGCCTCTCTAATTGTTAACAAGGTCGCTTCGGCCCTCTAATTGTAAACGAGGTCACTGCGGCACTCTCACCGTTAACGAGGTCGCTTCGGCACTCTACTTGTAAACGAGGTCGCTTTGGCACTCTAACCATTAACGAGGTTGCCTCGGCACTCTAATCATAAACGAGATCACTTCGGCACTCTGTAAGCCCGATCGTCTTTATAGCCTAACGGATAGAGAGATCGCTCTGGCACTCCTTTTTCTTATAACACCGCCCGGAATGCGTCATAGAGTCATTAGCATTTTTTGACGCTGCTACCTTGGAACATGAAAGACGACGAAGAGATAAGTGGACAAACAACGTAAGGCAAACGAAGCTACTATGTTAATGCAGTACATCTCCTCGATGATGAGAGCAAAGAGGAATCTATACAACAGGGGAAGAGGTGTCCTCGGCTAAGACTTTCTCGGCGGCTTCTGCATAAAGTTTTTCGGTGGCTATTTTGACCGCCTCATTAATGACTGCCTCCGCTCCCGCCTCCCGATTCTCGCCTCCGTCGTCGCCATCAGAGGGGAGAGCTGCACCCGACAGGTCGAGGCTGGGATACAGCTCCTTTACCTTGTCGAGGCATGCGATATAGCCTTCGCGGAAAAAGGCCCGCGACCTCTTCCTGGGTTCGTCGGACTCACGATACTCTATGATCGCCTTCTGCTTCTCGTCGGCTACAAGCTGCGACACCTGGTCCTTCGTCTTTCTATGGGCCTCGACCTCATCGGCGTGTGCTTTCTTCTCAGCCTCGAGCGCCTGCTTCTCGGCTTGAAGAGCATCCTTCACAGATGAGAGGGAAGCCTGAAGCTCGTCTTCTCCCTTTTGCGCCGCCTCCGCTTCTTTTAAACGAAGGGCCTTCTCAGAGGCAGTCTGCTCCTCGGCCTCTATGACCCGCTTGTCGCAGGCCACCCTCTTCACCTCGGCTCGGTGCACGTAAGCCTCGAACACGGCCAACTGGCTCAAAAGCGACGAGTGGAAGTCGAATAGCAGTCGACCTGGGGAGTTGTTCAGGGCATCTGCCTTTAACTCCGCTGGGAGAGCCTGACGACCCCATTCGACCGGATCCAGCTGAACATGGGTCTTCGGTGGCGATGAGGAGATGGTGGTCGGCGACGACGGCTGGGGTTGTGGACATTTCGTTGGCCTCTCCTCCTCCCGTTGTGAGATGGCAGCCGAGCCATGATCATGTGCAGCACCCGACGAGTCTTCCGGAGGAGCATCTTCGACGACCCGAGGACGCTTCTCTAGGCGTGAGGCAACCTTCTTGCCCCTCGCAAGCACCTTTTCACGCGCCTTTTCTACAAGAGATGATCCTTTACGTACTGAAGGGGCCTTGGAAAACCCTTGTCGGCCATAATTGTAAAAGGAAAGAGGAGAGAAAACGTGAGAATCGTGGTAGTGCGAGTGAACCGGGAAGGCTGATGAAAAGGACGACGACCTTTGGTGCCCTTGGCAATCAGCTCGAGCAACTTCTTAGAAGGTTCGTATAGGTCGGCGGCCTTCACTGTCTTTAGATCTGCAAAGTCCGAGAGCTCGGGTGCGGTAAGTTTAGGCGACCCGAACGCTTTGTTCCGAAGATCGATTTCCGACCACTGGGTCGGAAAAAGCCATCCAGATGGGCAGTAAATGAAAACGAAGCTCCTCTTCCAATCATGGACGGAGGTAGGAAGTTTGCCAAGGATTTGCCGACCAGATCTGGACGAAAAATAAAGCCAGCCTTTGAACGGCTTTACGGAGAAACAGTAAAAGAAGAGGCGCAAGGTGGGAGGGACCCCAGCCACGACGCAGACTGAAAGGAAGCCGGTAACCGTTCGCCAAGAATTTGGTGTCAACTGTGATGGAGCGATCCCGAGCTCCAGGAGTAAGAAAATGATAAAAGGGTTAAGTGGGAACCGAAGACCAGCCCGGATCGCCTCGGAATATATGCACATTCCCTTCTCCATTACGTGGTAGGCTCGGAATTGCCGATTGGCGAAAAATACCACGTCGGCGGGAAGGGAAATCTCTGGATGTTTTCTCACCCATCGAAAGGTCCCGCGGGTGGTCTCACATACAGCATCGGCCACGCTGTCTGCTAGACGACGAGCACCAGACGTATGTGCCGAAGGCGCCCGAGGGATATACTCACCGGTGTTGACCTCAAGGACGAATTGCTTCTCTACAGGACCCGACACTAGAGTACCAGGGAAGTTACTAGAAGATTGGGGGCTCTCGCTGGGAGTCCTATCATTTTCGGAAGACGACGAGGAAGATGAAGAAGATCCCCCAGACGAAGAACGAGCAGGTGGAAGACTCATCTCTTACCTCTGAAGGAAGCAAGCTGGAGCGAGCAAATGACGTCCCTAAGGACGACGAATAGGAGTCGTCGGGTTGTCGGCAATCGTCGAGTCGTCGCTCTAAAGTTTGCTCGCGCGAGTTAAAGGTGCTCCTTCCCGTAACGACCCCCACTATTTATAGGCCCGGGGGGCTAACTCGATCTGACGGTCCTAAGCATGACGCAGGCCGCGAACAGTGTTGATCGCGCCACGTGTCAGGATACGATCGGTCATCAGCTTATCACTCAGATCCATAACGTGCACGACCACCGAGGAGACGCCATCACAAGGATCGTGCTGATTCAAGTACGCGACGTTCAGTTTCCTGATGCTGATAGTGTGGCAGGTTGACGCGGGATGCGAGGAAATCACGGACGCTATCATGACAGAGGCGTCATCCGAAGGCGGCTCAGCCATTATGAGATACGTTCAGACCTGTCAAGGTGACGACAATAAATGCGCGCCGCTTGATAGTACGCCGACGGCTGACCAGCCAGAAAACCATCCGATTGCTATGGCTTCTCCTCGACTCGAGTGCTCGCCTCGAGAAGAACCCGGGGGGCCACTGATGCTGGTCGTTACCAACCGACCTGATGGCTACCACTGTACGCTTTCCACTAACAGCAGTCCGACGACCGACCAGCCGTCTCGTCGCAGGTCAGAACGCCCGACGACCCGACGATGTCCTGACTCCTCGGTTCATGAACTTCGTCCCTCTCACGACGAACCCCTTCATCTTCGGGGAGCTAGTGGTCAAGCAAAAGATCAAGGCAAGCCTAACTGCACCCTCCCATACGGGAAATGCTTGGTTGGACTTGCTATATGAATCATCGTGGGCGTGGAGCCCCGAGATTCTCGGCTATGTAAACGCCAATGACCGCGCGCGCCTATAGAGGGAATTCTCATTAACGGTAAGGTCCGAAATCATGGCCACCTGCCACCCACGACTCCGAATCACAAGATTTAGGGGGGAGATCGTGGGCATGTCCATAAGTGACCCCTCTAGACCCGTCACTGGGGATCCCCTATAAAAGGTAGAAGCAGCCCACACAGGGAGGTACGTTATTCTACAGACATAAATCCTCCAATTTCGTGCTCCTGGTCTGACTTGATCGTCGGAGTGTCTACCCACCGAGGACCATCGGTGGTTATTGCAGGTCGGCGCTCGTAGGCTGGACATCGGCGTATCACCGTCCATCCCTTGGGCCATCTCCTATTCGGCCTGGGCCAGATCCACTCGCTCGAGCAGCAACAGATTGGAGCGGTGCATCTAAATATCAAACATGGTCTTAAATCCTCTCACTCTATCCACATATCAAATATAGATTCAAAATTTTTGATTTTGAAGATAATCTCACTATATCCCTACTCTATCTAAATACTAAACTAATCTAAAATTTTCTCATTCTTGATATCTTCTCATATGTATCATGAAGGGTTTTTTAAAAAATGATGGAAATAAAAAAAAAAGAGGGAAGACACGTTTGGGAGTATTTTAAAAACGAGAGAGCTACACCGACTTCAAAACAGTTAGGTTCATTTTAAATATATTTTGAAAAATTTATTGATCCATCTCACATGATTCATCGCACCACATTATATAAATTTCTTTTTTTATTTTAGAATCTAACTTTTTATTTGAGTGTTCAGTCGCGTCCCATTCAGCTCATTATATTGAAAGAGAAAAGTTTAGACATCAAAATAGAAATTAGACTTTAAAATAATAAAAAAATAGACTCCAAAATAAAAAAAAGAAGATGACGTAATATGGTGCAATGAATCGCACGGGATAGATCAATAAATTTTTCAAAATATATTTAAAGTTAATATTATATTACATTGAGGTTAATACAATAAACTTTTCTCCTTAAAAACATAAGAAGCACGACACTTATTTTTTTGAACTTAACTTTTTTGGTGGGAAATAAACTATCACGTGATAGCACTTAAAGACTGTATTTTATTATAACAATATAGATGCGAAACCTATCGTAAACTTTCTAGATAGCCAATATTGCGCTAATGGATGGTTCTCCCTTGCAGATGTGCAAATGAAAGAGCTAGGGAGTTTTGGACGGTAGCTGAACCTTGCATGGCTTGCACGTTAATCCAGCCCATTATGTACAAGTAACATATAATGGGTTTGGGTGCCCGCAATGGGCTGCCAATGTACCATTAAGACCCATTGTGGTAATAATTTTCCCTCCGTTCAATTTTTGGAAGAGGGATTCTCTCTTTCTTTCTCCCTCTACTAATAATGGGATTAGGGATTAATTTTCACAGCTTTACATATTCATATTTTATATATACAATTTTATTTTATATTTACAACATGCAACATTCGTAATGTAATTGATATGGTTTGTCCAAACTTTGCTCTGGGATCTTTAGCGTGGACGACTACGATGAGTCCACGTATTGATCTTGGGCGATGAGGATGAGAAGCTCATCTTGGTTGTTTGATGACCGACTAGATAGTTGGGTCTGGAGGTTATAATCTCTTGGACGGTCCTCTGACTGTCAAATCAATAAGGAGAAATGCAAGATCCGAGCTGAGAGTTAGAAGAATATGAATAAAGAGAGAGAGAGAGAGAGAGAGACAGAGAGTGGATTATTGCTTGATGTTGACATCTATCCTCCTACCTTACATGTGATTATGGACCACCTCTTGAAGATGATCTCGGGTGGGGGAAATCTATATATAGATTCTGATATGGGATTAAATTCCCCTTTAAAAGTCCTTGCTTTCACTTTCCTCTGGTCTCGATGGGGTGGCTCTGTGGCCCTATCAATTATGATGAATTCAATTTATTAGATTAAATTTAGTTTCATAAGTTGTGAAAATAAACCAAATGGAACTTTATTTCCAACCAAAATTGAACTGCTAGGTTATCTTTGAACCCACATATATATGACCAGCACCCCTTACTCGACTCCGGTGCACAATCCCCTCCCTAGTGCCATGCTCAGTGCTTCCTCTATAAGACCTCGTCGCTTGTCCTTTGGCCCACACTATTGGATCCCTTTGAATTTTGATGATCACAAAACACTTGTTATGTTTGCTAACAAGTTTGCAAGTTGAATGCAGAAAATAGGGTACTTTACAAGGCAAGAAGACTTTTAAAAAGGGGATGTTTTGATTCATAGCTATTAGAGTCGACCCCGCTATTTGCAGGAGTCGACCCTGAAAACGCTCAGTTTTTCAGGGTCGACCTCCAGTTTTCAAGGGAGTCGACCCTCCCCTCATATCCTGTCATGTAGGCATTGTAGGAGTTGACCCTGGTGTTTGCAGGAGTCGACCCCTAAAAAGCTCAATTTTTCAGGGTTGACCCCAGCTCTTCAAGGGAGTCGACCCCAGTTAAAAAAATCTGTCATGCAGGTGATGCAGAGTCGACCCTGGTTTTGCAGGAGTCGACCCGGGAAATGCTCAATTTTTCAGAGTCGACCCCAGCTCTTCAAGGGAGTCGACCTTAGTTCAACAGAAGCAGTTTTCTCTAAAGGGAGTCGACCTCCAAGCTATGAAGGAGTCGGCCCTGGTCAAATGGGAGTCGACCCCGACAAGTGGGAGTCAACCTTGACATGCAGAACTTTCTAAAAAGTACTTTTTGAACAACCTTTTTGACCAAGACCACTTTCCACCTTCTCTCAAACGGCTACATCTTTGGAAAGGCTATAAAAAGGACACCTGGGGGAAACCCTAGGCAAGGATTTTCGTTGGGAAGAGAGCCACCTTCAACAGTTTCATCTAGAGCTTCTCTTCCAAGAATTTCTTGCCTTCTAAAGCTTCCACCTGCTACATCCTTGAAGAAGGCTTCATTTGGAGGAGATCTTGTTGCTTCAGAGCTTCAACAACATCTGAAGATTCTCCTCACGAGCTTAGCTTTGTATTTGCTTGTTCATCTTTGTTTCATTCAGGTCATTATCTTGTTCTTGTTGGTGAGCTGGGCACTGCATCAACCAGCTGTGTATTGGTGAGTTAGGCACCGTTCTAACTAGCGGAGTGTTGGTGAGCTGGGCACCGTGTAAACCAGCGGGTGTGATCTCTTTCGTAGAGTGGGAAATCTCACCGTGTTGGTGAGGACTGGACGTAGGTAGACCAAAGGGGGTCTTACCGAACCAGGATAAATCCGTGCCTCTTCGTGTGCTTACTTCCTTATTCCCTGTCTTTCTCTCTACTCTGCATCTGTTCTTATTTCTGCATTAGTTTCCGTTGATCATTCAAGACAAATTTTTAAAGCCCTATTCACCCCCCTCTAGGGCTAGTCATAGTCTAGATCCTTTCATTTGGTATCAGAGCTTGGTCACTAGTTTAAAGGGTTTCACAACCTCTAGTGTGGATTGACTATGGCTGGTTTTGGAGAGCAGAGTGCATTCACTGAAGGCAACTCTACGAATAGGCCACCTCTGTTCAATGGCAATAACTATAGCTATTGGAAAGCAAGGATGACTATCTTTCTGAAAGCTATGGATTATGAGCTATGGAATATTGTGGAAAAAGGTCCTTATGTTCCCAAGGAACCTGAAAAAGATTGGACACCTAAAATCTTTAAAAAGTTGTCTATGAATGCCAAGGCAATTAATGCCTTATTCTATGCTTTATATGCTAATGAATTTAATCGTGTGTCTATGTGCAGCAGTGCTAAAGAAATTTGGAACAAGCTTCAAGTGACATATGAAGGAACGTCTCAAGTCAAAGAGACGAAGATCAACCTTCTAGTTCACAAGTATGAGCTGTTCAAGATGGAAGAAAACGAAACCATAACGGAGATGTTTAAGCGGTTCATGGACATCACGAATCCCTGGGTAAAGAATATTCTATCCCTGAACTCAATAGAAAAATTTTACGATCTCTGCCTATGTCATGGAATCCCAAGGTGACTGCTATTGAAGAGGCTAAAGACCTCTCAAAAATTTCCTTAGATTCACTCATAGGATCTCTTATGACCTATGAGATCAACTTAATGAGGGACGTGGACGACTCTAAGAAGAAAAAGGGTCTTGCCCTCAAAGCTACTAATGTGTTAAATGAGTGTGATAGCGAAAATAGCAATGAAGAGATCGATGATGAAGAAATTGCCTTAATGACAAGGCAATTCAAGAAGTTTCTGAACAAACGTTGGTCCAACTTCAATCCAAGAAATAGAAGACTTCAGAAGAAGAATCAAGTAAAAGGGGAAACCTCTAAGAATGAGGAAGTCACTTGCTTTGAGTGCAGAAAGCCGGGACATATCCGTCCTGAATGTCCTGAACTGAAAAGGAAGAAAGCATACTCCAAGGGAAATGGCAAGACATCAAAGAAGAAGGCCCTTGCTGCTTGGAGTGATGAAGATACCTCCACAGAAGAAGAAAGTGAAGAAGAAATCGCCAACCTATGTCTCATGGCCAAATCTGACCAGGAGAAGGTAATTTCTGAAACCTTTACATTAGAAGAACTTCATGAAGCATTTAATGAATTATACGAAAAGTTCGTTGAATGCAAACTTGAAAATAAAAGTTTAAAGAAGAATATTGATTTAATGACTCAAGAATTGAACGCATTTCGTTTACATAAATGTGAAAACGTTGATACAGTAGTAAACGAGAATACATTGCTTAAGGAAAATGTTGAAACATTGGAAGAACAAATTACTAGCTTAAAAATGATTGTTCTAACCTTTAAAAAGAAGTAGATAGATTAAAAAGTGCCTTGTCTACATTTGTGCGTGGTCGTGATAACTTAGATGCTATTCTTGGTAGCGCAAAAGACGTGTTTAGAAAAGAAGGAATTGGATTTATCCCTCACAAATCTAAGCATAAAACTGAAACATCTTTTGTTGGGGCTAAGTTATCTAGTACTCCTTTTGCTACATGCAACTATTGTGGCAAGAAGGGGCATAAAATTCAGAGTTGTTGGTTCCGAAAGAACATCCACAAGATCAAAACCATGTGGGTGCCAAAGGAAACAACCAAAAGTTGGACTAACATGGATGGACCCAAGCAAATTTGGGTACCAAGAAATCAAGTGTAAAATTTTCTGTTTTTGCAAGACCACAGTGGTTCAATGAATAAAGAATGATATTTGGATAGTGGTTGCTCTCGGCACATGACGAGAGACAAATCACAATTTTCTAGTCTTGAAAAGAAAAGCGGTGGAAGTGTGACGTTTGGAGACAACAGCAAAGGAAGGGTAATAGGCATTGGTAACATTGGTAAAACTCCCTCTACTAGCATTGAGCATGTGTTATTTGTAGATGGTTTAAAACATAACTTGCTTAGTATCAGTCAACTTTGTGATAAAGGATTTAGAGTTATTTTTGATGCATCTCATTGCATGTTAACTGATAATGTTTCAAATGAAATCAAGTTTGTAGGCAATCGAAATGGAAATGGTTATACTGTTAATTTGGATGATTTGAATGAGAAGGAGATTTGCTTTGTAGCAAATAACTCCAACCCATGGCTGTGGCACCGAAGATTGGGCCATGCTAGCTTTGGAATAATTTCCAAACTGTCTAGACGTGAGCTTGTGGTCGGTTTGCCTAAAATGAATTTTGATTCAAATGGAGTTTGTGATGTTTGTGCCAAGGGTAAGCAAACTCGAACTTCATATAAACCCAAGAACATTGTTTCTACCTCTCGGCCTTTGCAACTATTGCATTTGGATTTGTTTGGCCCGACAAGAACTGCTAGTTTAGGAGGTAAGCGCTATGGTTTTGTAATAGTCAATGATTTCTCTCGGTTTACATGGGTTTTTTACTTAGCTCATAAAAGTGATGCATTAACTGAATTCATAAAATTCTGTAAAAAGGTTCAAAATGATAAGGGTTATGTGATTAATGCTATCCGTAGTGATCATGGTAAAGAATTTGAAAATCTGCAATTCAATTCCTTTTGTGATGATGAAGGGTTCAGTCATAATTTTTCTGCTCCGAGAACTCTTCAGCAAAATGGTGTGGCTGAAAGGAAAAATCAGACTTTGATTGATATGGCCCGGACTATGCTTTGTGAATCTGTTTTGCCTAGATATTTCTGGGCTGAGGCTATTAATACTTCATGTTATATCACTAACCGTTGTCTGATTAGACCTTTGTTGCATAAGACTCCATATGAACTATACAAAGGCAGAAAACCGAACATCTCTTATTTCAAGCCATTTAGGTGCAAGTGCTTCATCTTGGTAAATGGCAAAGAGGATATAGGTAAGTTCGATCCTCAAAGCGATGAAGGTATATTTGTTGGTTACTCATCTCACTCTAAAGCTTTTCGTGTTTTTAATAAGAAAACATTGGTTATTGAAGAATCTATTCATGTAATCTTTGATGAGACTAACCAAAATGCTAGAAAAAGATGATGATGATGATGATGCAGAAATCATGAAAGAACCAGATTTAACCATTAATGACATAGATCTCACGGAGACTAGTAGGGAAGCAATGGATGATCCTACCCAACTTATTGGTGATCAAAACGAAAAGGAAGATCCTCCACTTGAAGAACTGCGAGTGTCCTCTCCAAGTGATGAATTACCTCGTGCATGGAAGATCATGTCAAGTCATCCAATCGGTAATGTGATAGGTGATCCGTCATCCGGTATGCGAACTCGGAAAACTCAATATCAATGTGATTATATTGCTTTCATTTCTCAATTTGAACCAAAGAATGTTGATGAAGCTCTTCTTGATGAACATTGGTCTATTGCTATGCTTGAGGAACTAAACCAGTTTGAGAGGAACAAAGTGTGGACTTTGTCTCCTCGTCTGAATGACCATCCCGTGATCGGAACCAAGTGGGTTTTTCGAAACAAACTTGATGAATCCGGTGTGGTAACTCGGAATAAAGCATGTTTAGTTGCCCAAGGATACTCTCAAGAAGAAGGGATAGATTATGATGAGACCTTTGCACCGGTTGCTAGACTTGAAGCCATTAGAATTCTATTATCATTCACTTGCTCCAAAAATTTTAAATTATTTCAAATGGATGTTAAAAGTGCATTTCTTAATGGTTTCATTAAAGAGAAAGTCTATGTAGAGCAACCTCCTAGGTTTGAGGATCTAAATTTCCCAAACCATGTCTTTTGTCTTCATAAAGCTCTATATGGTCTTAAGCAAGCACCACATGTATGGTATGAGAGATTGAGTCAATTTCTTGTTCAACATGGTTTTAAGCATAGTTTTGTTGAGTCAACTCTATTTATAAAGTGTGTTGGTTTAGATATTTTACTTGTTTAAATATATGTGGATGATATTATGTTTGGCTCTACTAAAAAAAAAGTGCAAGGATTTTTCTGAGTTGTTGCAGGGGGAGTTCGAGATAAGCATGATGGGTGAGCTCAACTTCTTTCTCAGATTTCAGATAAAACAAGGCCAAGATGGCATCTTTGTGAGTCAATCGAAATACACAAAGGAATTGCTAAAGAAATATGGATTCAGCAACACCAAGCCTCTTCCAACCCCTATGTCTATAACAACAAAATTGGACAATGATGAGCTTGGTAAGCCTGTTGATTCTAAACTTTATCGAGGTATGATCAGATCTCTACTTTACTTAACTGCAAGTAGGCCCGATATATTATTTAGTGTTTGCATGTGTGCGAGATTTCAAAGTTCGCCTAAATAATTACACTTAATTGATGTTAAACGAATCTTTCGGTATCTTGCTTCATCGGTTGATTTTGGTTTATGGTATCCCAAAGGATGTTCCTTCGACTTGGTTGGTTACACTGATGCGGACTATGCTGGGTGTAAGGTTGATCGAAAGAGCACAAGCGGAACATGTCATTTCTTAGGAGGTTGCCTCATTTCGTGGTCCTCCAAGAAACAAAATTCCGTTGCTCTCTCGACAGCTGAAGCCGAGTATATTACAGTCGGGAGTTGTTGCACATAAGCACTTTGGATTAAACACCAAGTAGAAGACTATGGGATATGTTTGTCTAAAATTCCATTGCTTTGTGATAATACAAGTGACATAAATTTATCAAAAAATCCTGTTCAACATTCTCGCACTAAGCACATTGAAGTACGCCATCATTTCATTAGAGATCATGTCTCTAGGGATGATATTGAATTGAATTTTGTTGACACCACACACCAATTAGCAGATATCTTTACTAAACCGTTGTGTGAAGACCGGTTTACATCTTTGCGCCGTGAATTAGGAATGTGTTCATCTTCTTCATAAGCATCACATATTAATTTGTTTCCTCCTTCCTCTCTTTTTGAAAATGACAAAAAGGGGGAGAACTTGTGTAAAGTGATGATAGTTATGTGATAGCACTAGAACTTTACTCTTTTTTTGTGAATGTCTTTTTTTTGTGAATGACTTTTAACGGGTGCTCATAGTTAGGGGGAGATATCATGTGTAAGGAAGATAATACGTGTAACTTTTTGAGTTGTGAATAAAAATACATGACTATATTTGAGCAATTCGAATGTATTGATGTTTTGATTTTTATGTTTTAATGTGTTGAGGATTTTGTGTGAAGTTGTGTTTTTGACTTATGTGCCTTATTGTGTTTTGGTATCATTGATAGGTTAGACATGATGATTATTCTTGTGTAGGTGTTTTGTCATCATCAAAAAGGGGGAGATTGTTGGATCCCTTTGAATTTTGATGATCACAAAACACTTGTTATGTTTGCTAACAAGTTTGCAAGTTGAATGCAGAAAACATGGTACTTTACAAGGCAAGAAGACTTTCAAAAAGGGGATGTTTTGATTCATAGCTATTAGAGTCGACCCCGCTATTTGCAGGAGTCGACCCTGAAAACGCTCAGTTTTTCAGGGTCGACCTCCAGTTTTCAAGGGAGTCGACCCTCCCCTCATATCCTGTCATGTAGGCAGTGTAGGAGTCGACCCTGGTGTTTGCAGGAGTCGACCCCTAAAAAGCTCAATTTTTCAGGGTCGACCTCAGCTCTTCAAGGGAGTCGACCCCAGTTAAAAAATCTGTCATGCAGGTGATGCAGAGTCGACCCTAGTTTTGCAGGAGTCGACCCCAAAAATGCTCAGTTTTTCAGAGTCGACCCCAGCTCTTCAAGGGAGTCGACCTCAGTTCAACAGAAGCAATTTTCTCCAAAGGGAGTCGACCTCCAAGCTATGAAGGAGTCGACCCTGGTCAAATGGGAGTCGACCCCGACAAAAGTGGGAGTCGACCCTGACATGCAGAACTTTCTGAAAAGTACTTTTTGAACAATCTTTTTGACCAAGACCACTTTCCACCTTCTCTCAAACGGCTACATCTTTGGAAAGGCTATAAAAAGGACACCTGGGGGAAACCCTAGGCAAGGATTTTCGTTGGGAAGAGAGCCACCTTCAACAGTTTCATCTAGAGCTTCTCTTCCAAGCATTTCTTGCCTACTAAAGCTTCCACCTGCTGCATCCTTGAAGAAGGCTTCATTTGGAGGAGATCTTGTTGCTTCAGAGCTTCAACAACATCTGAAGATTCTTCTCACGAGCTTAGCTTTGTGTTTGCTTGTTCATCTTTGTTTCATTCAGTTCATTATCTTGTTCTTGTTGGTGAGCTGGGCACCGCATCAACCAGCTATGTATTGGTGAGTTAGGCACCGTGCTAACTAGCGGAGTGTTGGTGAGCTGGGCACCGTGTAAACCAGCGGGTGTGATCTCTTTCGTAGAGTGGGAAATCTCACCGTGTTGGTGAGGACTGTACGTAGGTAGACCAAAGGGGGTCTTACCGAACCAGGATAAATCCGTGCCTCTTCGTGTGCTTACTTCCTTATTCCCTCTCTTTCTCTCTGCTCTGCATCTGTTCTTATTTCTGCATTAATTTCCGTTGATCATTCAAGACAAATTTTTAAAGCCCTATTCACCCCCCTCTAGGGCTAGTCATAGTCTAGATCCTTTCACACACCTTTTCAAGGCATGGGATCTACTCTCAAGCTCCGCCCTCCTCTACATGAAAAGTGATACAATCTTGGGTTCAATAAGTCCAATGGGCCTGGCCCAAGCAGAGCCCTTAAAAGAAGAAGAAAATAGAGAAGGAGAAAATCTCTTAAAATAGCCTTTGTCTCATATCTGATGCCTCCATACTTTCCTCCCCCAGTTATCTTCAAGGGGAGGCCAACAAGCGCAAGTAAATATTATGGACATATATCAACTAAGGCATAGTTCAACTCCGCACTCTCTCTATTCTCTTTGCCAACATTTCTCTCTCCCTTTCTCAAGCCGAGCTAAATTGAGAATACGGATTTACCCATTAGAGAGTTAGGTGGCGTTTGATAAAACTTAACACTTAAGTCTTAAATCTTATTTGTCATCTATACTCTAAATCTGAAATTTAAAAAGAACTTAATATATATCAGACATAATATAAAAGGTGTTTGATAACTAATTTAGATAAGATCTGAATTGTAGTGTAGTGGTTAAGATACTACACTTCTTATATAGAGGTCTTGGGTTCAAAACCCATAATAGGGAGAAAAAAAAAGTTTTTTTTTTAATTGAGATCGCTGGCGGCCGGTCGTTGGCGGTCGCCGGTCGCCGGAATCCGGTTGCCGGCGGCGATCGCCGGAATCCGCCGCCGGTGGCCAGATTCTGGCGATTGCTGGAAACCACCGCCGCTGGCTGCCGGCCACCGGAAACCGCCGTCGGAGACCCAGCCGCTGGCGGTCGCCGGAAACCGCCCCCGCTGGTCGGATTCCGGCGCCGGAATCTGCCGTGGTGGCTGGATTTCGACGATCGCCAGAAACCGTCGGCGGCGGTGATTGCCGGAAACCGGCCGCCGGCGGTCGCCGGATTCCGACGATCACCGGTGGCCGGACCGCCGGAATCCCATTGCCGGACCACTGTCATCGGACGTCGGAAAAAAGATCTGAAAAATAAAAAGTGATTGTTCTTAGCTTAAAAATTAAGTGGTATTTCAGATTTAAATGATTAATTAAGATATATTTTTAGACATTTTATCAAACAATCTGAAATCTTAAAAATTTAACATTTCAGACAATAGACACCTATTAAGTTTAATCAAACACACCTTAATCTTGAGAACACCTTCTCAAAATTGACCATTCTTACAGATTAGGTCAACCTCAGCCACGAGCAAATTGTTATTTCTCTGAATTACTTTTGCACCCGAGTCCCCAACTTGAGCCCCTCGAGATCGGCACACTAAAATCTTTGTGTGGGAACTGACTTCATAAAAATGTTAGGATTTCGACTTAAAACACCAACCATCAGTACTGCTCAATAGTCAACACCGCCATTGATCACAGCCACAACACAGGCAACGCCCATCACATCATCAACGATAAAGATATAGACAGTGGACACATAGTTTTTCACAGATAAATTATATATTCATGAATAAGATATTTTAATTTATGAGATTTTTTATTTAATAGATAAAATTTTCAAGGTCAATAACATTGCCATATCTAAGAGAGTGAGATAGATTTATCAAAACTTATCAATATCTATTGGTGATAAGGTTCTTCTAAACTATTTATGTTATCAAATTTCTTTTTGAAATATTACGTATGATAAGTAACATTTATTAAAGCTTGTCAGCTTTTCAAAATGACCCAAAAATTCTAACTATTATGAGAAAGGAGTCAGATCATATATTTTAGTTAATACTCAAATATTTCATCTCAGTAATTATAGTGGTATATCAACAGATTCATAAAATTGATCTCTATGAGTGGGCATCCTTCGCTTCCATGCATTTCAAGAAAAATTAGATTTGATGACGAACATATGTCAACAACTAAAAAAAAGCCGTTGACATATCAGACATTTGTCAGCAGCTATATAGAGCCATTGACATATGCTAGCATTTGTCAACGACTACGTCTAGCTGTTGATATATGCTTAACATTTGTGAACGACCAACATTAGTTGCTTAAAATTTGTTAGCAGCTCAAAGGATCCGTTGACAAAAGTCAGCATATGTCAACGGCTATCTGTAACTGTTGACAAATGATTACCATTTGTCAGCAGCTGTCAATAGCCATTGACAAATGTTAGGCATATGTTAACGACTGCTTAGAGCCATTGATAATTTTTTTTTTTAAAAAGTGAAAAAATGGTGAGCAATTTCCCATTATTTGCAACTTAACATTTTTCAGAAGCTAAATATAGTTGTTGATAAATGTAACATTTGTCAGCAATTTTTTATAGTTGTTGACAAATATTTAATTAAATAGTGGAAAAGAAGGCGTGACAACTTAACAGTTGTCGACGGTTTACAACAGTCGTTTGACAAATGTATCATTTGTCTACAATTAATGAAGCCATTGAGAAATACTTTGTAAAATAGTCAACAACTTTGCGGGCCATTTCCTTCCACCTTTGTCATCTTCTTCTTCCTCCTTTCTTCCCCCCTCTGTAGAAGCTCTCTCTCTCTCTCTCTCTCTCTCTCTCTCTTTCTTCCCCCACTCCATTGTCCCCTACTCCGGTCGAGTGCGAGAAGGAGATGGAGGCGTCGTCCCCCGTCGACCCGCGCTCTCACTGTCGCCGTTGTCCTTCGCGTCGCCATTCTCCGGGTGAGGTTTGGGATCTGTTCCCCCAGGAGGCCGCCACAATTAATAGTTCGTGCGCACAGAGAAGTCAGCGCGGTCCCTCAGCCATGGATCAGCTGCCTCAGTCGGGCATGCCGAGTCGACTTGCAGCGGAGCCAGCAGACGATGTCTATGGCATCGTCATAGGCGACATCAAGCCTTAGGGGGCTCCTCTGCCTTAGCCGACTCCTCAGTTGGGGCTAGGGTTGGGGCCTCTGTGGAGGGGGCGGTGGGGACAACAGGCTCCTTAGGGGGATGCAAAACCTGGGGAGGGGGGTTACATGGTAGAGCAGTTGAAGGGGATTTAAAAAAAAAAAGACTTTTGTCAGTGGCTAGTTAACTCCACTGACATATTATTTATATGACAGCAACCAACAACCACTGACATATGTGCCATATGCCAATGGCTTAAAGCCATTGACATACCCCATTTATGTCAATGGTTATAAGTCGCTGACATATGTGTCATATGTCAACAGTTTAGAATGGTCGCTGACCAACATTAGTCGACGACTTATTTGTTAATAATTTTATCAACGGCTATATAGCTACTGTCATATATATATTATATGTATATATATATATATACCTATATGTTCATGGACATTTTTTTAAATTATATATTGAAAAAAATAATGACGGATTTGTGGTGAATTAGTGATGAAATTTTCGTCGCTAATTAGTGACAAATTACCGATGACATTATCTTTGCCAATTAACAACGAATAAGCGACAAAAGTTTTTTATCGCTAAACAATGATGGAAGGGTCAGTGATGGACATTTCTATTGCCAATTAGTGACATATCAGTAACAGATATTTCTGTTGCTAATTTATCGCTGCTTTGCGAGGGACTTTTTCATCGCTAGGTAGTTATGAACACCATTTGTCACCAATCCGTTCCTGCTTGTCGATAGATTAGTGGTAGAATTGACCTGGCGCTAATTAGCGATGGATTAGCCACGGAAATAAGTTGGTCCCTAATTAGTGTACAATTTTTTGGGACAGATTGAATCTATATATCGCTAATCCGTCACAAATGGTAATTAGCGATGGATTAGAGATAAATTAGCTACGGATTCAATTTGTCGCTAATTCTGATATTTCTTGTAGTGATATATTGCATACCATGAACATATCGAATAACAAATCTTGGAAGGCAATCAGAAACGAACGAAAGGAGGGTATGACCCTGGGGACATGTGCCTATACGAGGTTCGTAGTATAACGAATAGCCCCTTTGGGCTCTATTTTCTGCCTATAATGAAAACATTGAAATGGTTCATGTTAGAAAGTTGAAGAAGTGAAAATAACATAAATCAAAATTTGACAAATGTACCCTCATATCCAACATGCTAGATGCCCAAGAACATGCATTTGCCCCTTGGTAAGACTACTAACGTTGGATGCTGATGTGGCTGTAAAATAATATAGTTGTTACTTAGGCTTTCCATAATTAATGAACTATTTATGAATCTACATATACATGTACCTAGTACTAGTGGTGGTGTGCTCTGTCTAGGAGGTGGTAGTGTGCTCTATGCAGGAGGGGGTGGTGTGCACTGTCCCGAAGATGGTATCATGGCACTCGAACCTGTAAGATACAGATGTCAACACGAAGTCTATAAATCCCAAACATTTACTTATAAATTGAAATAAACATGAGCTGAAGACCTGTAATATGTAGCAGGAGGTAGTAGTGTGGCATGAGAAAGACCTATAAGATACAAATGTGAAAAAAATATAAATATATCTCAAACAAAAAATATTAACCTAAAAAATTAACATTGACAAATCTGTGCCCGCAATAGACACTAAAGACGTGGGAGTAGAGCCCCTCCCACTGCCTTATCTCCTCCCACTGCCACTATGACCTCCTCGAACTATCTCTTCATTGTGTAGTGTTAACCGATGGCATGATGCCATCAGTTGGGTGCCCACCGTGGCATCCAACCTTTGGCAGAAGGCCAAACCGCTGGGCGGTTGGCTCCCAGGAGGAAAAGAGAGGTTCTCCTCTCCCATGCGCAGGAGAGAAAGAGGGATTCTCTCACTTGGAAGAAACCAACGCATGCAGGGACTCTCCCAGGCGCATGCATGTGAAGGAGTTTCTCTCTCTGGAATAGAAATCTGCGAGTCTCCTCTCTCTCTCTATCTCTCTCTCTCTCTCTCTCTCTCTCTCTCACACACACACACACACACACAGTACGAGACTTCTCTCACGGGACATCACCATCGGATCCCGAGTATGTTTGGAGCGAGGAACAACGAAGAAAACTCTTGTAGCCTTCTTCCCGATCCTACGAGATTCTGCAACGCACGAGGTACACACCTCGATCAAGATCAAACATTGGTATCAGAGCACTCACGTTCCTCCCTCCACGATGTCGTCCGACGATATCCATGCGCAAGAGCTTGCTGCGATGGAAGAAGATTTCGAACCGACGGAGATCTCTTTGGACAGAGATGGGGATAACACGGTTGGCAGCGGCCCGACGTCCACGTAGGAGTCCATAGCGCCAATTACGTTTTGGTGACTGATGACTGCACGGAGTTATATTCTTGCATTGCGCGGTTCTCCCTCGTCGCGTCCGGACGACGTTCTACACGCAAACACAGTTCGCGCGCCTGGAGACGACGCGGATGACGACAATGCGCGAGGACGTGCGACCCACGTCTCTGAGGCCCATGACCCTGCAACGCACACTGCTGTGCACGGTGATGGCAGCGGCGTCCATGGGGGCGGGGCAGTCATCCGCAACGACCAGCTTGGAGGCAACGCCGACCGCGGTCTCGCGGCAGGCGCGGCAGGCCGCGTGGCTCGTGACCAGGCGGGCCAGCCACACGCCCAGGCAAGCCAGGCGGACCAGGGGGACCACCCGGGCTGGGCGCACCACTCGGGCTGGGCGCCCCAGACCCGCGACCAGGTAAGCCGTGCAGATCGAGGCCACGCCCCCGACGGCGGCCCTGCACCGCTCTCACGCTGGCGCGGACGTGCAATTGGCGACACTGGCGGGAAACGCGCCCGCGACCAGGCGGGCTGGTGTCGATGGCGCAGACGCGCAACGTGTGCGCGCAGAGGTGTGCACGGAGGTCCTCGTGGCCATGCAGGCCGATTTGGAGTGCACATGGGTGGTCCCATGCATGAAGGCATGATGGTTCGCGAGGGTGCAGATGTGACACTACGTGGACATGTTGTCTTGGCTGAGTACGTGGGTACTGGTCCACCCATGCCCAGACGCACTTTTATGGTGGAACAGGCCCGCATGAGGGCGTCGGCCCGTCGGCAACGTGAACTTGACCGTCTTGCCAGACGTTGCACTAATGTGATTTTGCCGAGCGGACCTCGTGGTCGAGCTCGACTTAGCCGCATTATTGGACGTGGACCGGCAGGGAATGCTGACCCGGTCCCTCGTCGCCACCATAATGAAAATTTGGCGGTACGACGAGTCCGGCGTCACATACGGCATGTTCCCCGACGCCGTCCCTTGACTCCGACCCGTCTCCAGACGATTGGTTTAGCTATCCTGATGTTATAGCATTTTTAGACATGATTTTATTAGAACTTCGGATCATCATTAGCTTCATGACTATGAGATTGTCTTATTTAAGTCCATGCAATAAATTATATGAGTTAGTTTAATCTTGATATATTGTATGATGCGATGCAATAAATTGTATTAGTCCATGCAATAAATTTATTCATGCATTTAATAATCAAGCAATCTATGTATGATCCGATGATATAAAATCATGTGTTGAGAGTTTGAAACATGCATGTTTAAAATCATTAATTGTTATTTGAACATGCATGATTAATTATTGTTCAAAATCATTCGAGCTTCTTTTGAACATGATTATCTGTTGTTAGTTCTTTATTTGAATATTCATGTTTAGTATATACATGTTTAGTAATTGAGAGATGTTAGTTCCTCTCCTTTTACATTATTTGATCGAAATTACCCTAATAATATTGAATATTCTTATATAAATGGGAGATGACTGTAGTACTCTAAGTCTACTTTCGATCTTATTATATGGAGAATATTTAATATTATAGTGTAGATTTTTGGATCAAATAGACTGATGTGTAGAATTGTCAACTTAGTCTCTTCGTTATTATCTTAAATGTAGTGATTCATCGATGGCCTCGAAGAATGTTATTGCTGACTTAACGAAAGGGGGTAAATTAGATGGCACTAACTATGACATATGACATCGAAAAATCCAATATCTTTTGAACGAGCAAGAGTTGCTTGATCACATTACAACATCCATGACCCCGCCCGCAGAAGGCAACACTGCTCAACACCGAAGAGATCAGGAGGCTTACAAGTTATGGTTCAACAAAGATCGTAGCACGCGCTTTACACTGTTAAGCAGCATGTAGGATGATCTGATTGGCGAGTTTGAAAAGTGTAAGACTGCCAAGGATATGTGAGAGAACTTGAAAATTGCTTTTGGAGGAACCTCTACCACGAGGTTAAGGGCTCTTGTTTTGAAATTTGAGACCCTCCGAAAAGATCCCCGTCAGAACATGACTGAGCATCTAAGGATGATGTCAAGTATGATCCGCGACTTGAAGTCTGCAGGTCATGATCTCACTGATGAGCAGCAGGTGCAGGCTGTAATAAGATCTTTGCCAGACTCTTGGACTCACATGAAACAAATCCTCACTCACAATGAGAGCATTAAGAATTTTTCTGACATCTCTTGCCATGTGGAGTTAGAGGCTGAGCGCGAGGAAGCCATGCGCGCTACTGCCCTTGTCACCCAGGGAGGCAGACAACAGGGCAAGAAGGGTCCAAAGAAGAACTTCAAGAGGAAGAGGCAAATTGCTGCATCTACTTCTAAGGCGGGGCAGACACCGAAGCGCCAAAGAGGCAAGCGCGGTGGAAAGAGAGACAAGTTGAAGGCCAAATGCTATAATTGTGAACAATTGGGACATTTCGCTCGTGAATGCACTGAGCCGAAAAAGGTATTCCAATTTCCTTGCTCTCCAACTGTGCATGTTTGTTCGTATATCCTAGTTGCTCGAACAAATTCTGAATGGATAGTGGATTCAGGAGCGACCAAGCACATAACGAGGGATCGAGCAGGGTTCGTGGATTATCGCCGAATCTTAGCGGGATCACAAAGAGTATACATGGGAAATGGTTCCAGCGAGGAAGCCCTTGGAGTTGGTGTGTATCAACTTAAGTTAAAGACTGGGAAAGTCTTAACGCTCCATGAAGTACTCTATGCGCCTAGAGTTCAGCATAATTTGCTATCAGTCTCGTCATTATTAGCATTAGACTTTTCTTTTTCTTTTGCTAGCAACCAAGTTGACATTTGTTTGAACAATGTTATATATGGTCATGCTTTATTCATGGATGGTTTGTTTAAATTAGATTTGGATTATCATAATTTTCCTGTGTCTTATGTGGTGAATACTGATAACAACCTTGATTTGAAAATTTGGCATGCTCGGCTAGGACACATAGGACAAGATAGAATGACAAGGTTAGATCGAGAAGGCTTGCTAGGCTCACTCGCTAAAGTCAATCTTCCTGTGTGTGAATCGTGTTTAGCCGGTAAGGCATGTTGCAAGCCTTTCGAAAAGGCTAAGAGAGCCACCGAACTCTTACAATTGATCCACTCCGACATTTGCGGACCCATAAGTGTGAAGACCCGTCAAGGGGCTTCCTATTTCCTCACATTTATAGATGATTATTCACGATATGGATATGTCTATTTGATCGCTCACCGCTATGAAGCGTTAGATTGCTTCAAACACTTCTTGGCAGAGGTTGAGAATCAATTAGGCAAAACCATAAAAGTTCTTCGTGAGACTCGGGTTAGCCGCAGTGGGAGTGGCTAGACTAAGAACCGTATGGTGTTTTTATTATGTTGTATGTGACACGCCCATAATGATGGAAGAACACCGTAGCATGTGTACATACCACATGTGCGTAAAACGACCCTTGAAGAGAATGATGAATGAAATCTCTGTTTCATCATTGTGTGAGCTCTTGGATCATAATTCATTGATCCATCTGTACCCTTAGGACTTGAGATCTATGTCATGAAAAGGAAGCTTGATGTCGCTACTTTAGCATGCTCCTTAGGGCTATTGTTGATACAACCCAGCGGGACATGACTAGGAAAGCGGTCAAGACTAATTGAATTGACATGAGAACTCAAGAAAGACATCCAAATATTGCACCATGTTTTGTGGTTCACACCTCGAGGGACTATGTCGACTTAGTGGCGATAAAGTCGTGAATACAAAATGTTCGAGTTTTGACGTCGCTAGTTTTAAGAGATCCAGGATGTCAAAGCTGGTGAATATTGAAGATAACTAGGGTACTACGGGATTCCTTTGGAGTATTGTGATCTGTTAGTTTTGGTGATAACTTAATAGATCACTACTCATTTGTTGTGCCGACTCTCGTAAGGTCGCTCACTCCATTCGTCGTATGTAAGATTGAGAAGCAAGTGTAGAGAGATGAATTGCTCTTAGTGAGCAACTGCCTTTTTTTATTGTGCCCTCTGTGGGCAAGTGGGAGATGTTAACCAATGGCTTGATGCCATCAGTTGGGTGCCCACCGTGGCATCCAAAGGTTGCCAACCTTTGGCAGGAGGCCAAATCGCTGGGCGGTTGGCTCCCAAGAGGAAAAGAGAGGTACTCCTCTCCCATGTGCAAGAGAGAAAGAGGGATTCTCTCACTTGGAAGAAACCAACGCATGCAGGGACTCTCCCAGGCGCATGCATGTGAAGGAGTTTCTCTCTCTAGAATAGAAACCTGCGCAAGTCTCCTCTCTCTCTCTCTCTCACACACACACACACACACACACACAGTATGAGACTTCTCTCACGGGACATCACCATCGGATCCCGAGTACGTTTGGAGCGAGGAACAACGAAGAAGGCTCTTGTAGCCTTCTTCCCGATCCTACGAGATTCCGCAACGCACGAGGTACACACCTCGATCATCATCGAACATGTACAAAAAATTTACTTCATGTTAGTATAGGTGAGCTAAATAATATATCCTAAGATATACATTAAAATGAGGTGACGAAATTCATACAATTCGGATCTTGTTTATTTATTTATTTAGGTAGGTATTTGATGAATTTTAAATTTATTATTAAAAAACTGAAAATTAGGGGCGGAAGAAGTTGGACATATTTGTTTTTCGTATGAAACATTTGGACGAAATTATGGATGGAATGCCTTTTTGTCTCAATTAAAATTTGGATGGAAAAAAGTTCGTCTCAAATTTGAGAAAATTTTCTGACCCAAATTTGCGACGATTTAGGGATGGATTTGGGTAGGAACCTATTTCCACTTTTTTTTAGTGAATTGAAACTTTGAGTAAAATTAAGTATTGCACTGTTTCCTCTACCATTCCATCACATCATTATCTTATACCTGTCTCTGCCAACTCTGGTCCTCATTAAAATTTTTAAATTACAGTTTAAGTGTAATGTGACTAGGCAACAAACTCATATGGCATTCAACAATTAAATGACTACTTTATCACTCCTCATGAGAGGGGTGTCACATAGATTTTTATCTAATCACATTGTACTTAAAAGTGCAATGTGCAAGTGCCAACCAACCCGTCATGTCCATAATTAAGAAACCCCTTCAGAGTTGAGTTGCCACACAACTACAAAGTCCACAAGCGGTGTCTGGTCAATACTTGACGGCTGCCACGGATGCTTTAGAAAGAGACACAGAGAGCAGCAGCAATGATATATATGGGCTCGTTCTTCCTCATCTCCGCCTTTATTGTCTTGCAATCATCTTCGCACCGGCTGTCATTAATTCTGTGCTGCCGGTGGTAGACTAGTAGCCGCAGGGCAGTCCATGATCTGTGAACTAGCTACCTAGGACTCATTCGTCAAACAAGGTGTGGCCACTCATGCACGTACGAGCAGCTTCCTTGCATTCTCATGACTTTTCATTCGTCAAACAAGGTGTGGCCACTCATGCACGTCGATAGTGCCCCCACACCCTCATCTAGACCACCCTCACCAGCACCCCCACCCCACCCCCTCATCCCCACCCCCTCGATAGTGCCCCCACTCCCCCTCCCAGCCACACCCTCCCCCTCCCCCTCTCCGCCCCCTCCCAGTGACACCCTTCCCATCCACTGCTCCCCCTCTCGACCCGGCGATCTCCTCCCCCTCCACTGCTCCCTCTCCATAGTGCCCCCTCCCCCACCCCACCTCCTCATCCCCCCCCTCCCCAATCCACAGTGCTGGTTAATTTGCTTTGCTTTTCCGTGTAGCTATGATATAGGTTATTCACGTTTAGAAAATTTTTTGATTTGAGATGATTTAAATGATGAATAATTATGTACGAGATAATATTTAATGTGACGTGATATAATATAATGTATATAATTATTACCATTTTATCTCCAATTTGACACCATTTATTTGTGTATCAATATACACACACAAGTTTTAAAAGTATAATAATAATATTTAATGAGTTATCTTTAGAGATAATTTTTATCATCTCCACGTGAGAGAGATAGTTATCACTCATTTATCACCCTTTTATCTTAGATAATTTTTATCACCCAAAAATAAATTAAACACATTATCAAATTACTTATGGATATAAAATTAGTGATTAAAAAAAAAACATAAACCCCTTTATCATGTTACCGACCTTAATGGCCCAAGCTAGCTTTAACTATGGAGTTGTTCAGTTGCCAAAATATGCAATGTTAAAAGTCGGAGGATTTCATATTGAGATGATATCTTGTTATGATCAATTATCACCATGTCTACTTTACGGCAACAATCGCCAAATGTTGTGCTAAACTGTAAAAAATTGAGAAGAAGGTGAAAACTAGCATCACGTTCATCCGATTCAACATCAATGTACGGTATTATATATACCTGGCCTCATTCAAAGTTGTAAGCAGTCGGGAACGTCTAAAAGAAGAGTCTCTCCCAACCAACTTCTAGTTTGAACCAATTCGTTAAGTAAAATCGCAGGCTGTAGTTGGCCCGAAGAGTCTACCACCCAAAGGCCCGAAGAGTTATATATATATATATATATATATATATATATATATATACACACACACACAATTCAATCTACTAGTATAAAATTAATTGTTTAATTATTTTAGTATAATGTTTAAAATATTTAACAATTATATTTATAAGCAAGTGGGGCTTTGACTCCAAGCATGATGATAAGAAACCCCATGTACCTATGCAATGTAATATGGGGTATAAATAAGTCAATGTAAACCCTAATGAAATGTGCATCCCAATTCAAATGGGATATGTGCGCTCCATGATATAGCAATGCAAATGGGCCTTTAACCTCAAACAACTCCTATAAACAGAAATCACATATTTTTACATATTGAAACCTAGAATGTAAAGAAGCCAAATGAAAACACCAATGAGGTATATATTCCAATTTAAGAAAAAAAAATTAGTACAAACTTATCCTTCTAGACAATAGATCATTGATTCGAACTCAATACAATAGAGCACTATTATATAGATTGTTTTTTATTATTTATTTTCAGTTTAGTGATTAGTATTGCACTTCTTACTTTAATATAATTCAGTTACATGTATGTGTGAATTTGGTTTAATATTGCACTTGTTCACATGTAATATTTTGTTTTCAATTTTCTATCATGTTTATGTGGTTTTTAAATTTGATCTATGTATGTATAGCAATTTATCATTGCACACACCTTACGAGAGCGTGTTAAGTCTGTGTCAATGAACCTTTCCATTCAAGACTTTGGGATTGATGTGCACGAGTCTTATTTTCAATGATGAGAACGTGTATATCTAACTCAAAGTCTTGAATTGTCCCGTTTTGGACAGTCTGTGAATGTTTGATCATAGTTAGGTGGTTATTTACTATATGTGTTTGTGCAGTTGTTGAAAATTTTGGTTGCGTCTTCTCACTCTTATTTGGTATACCTTTATTGATTTTGAATATTTTCTTAGCCACTTAAAAATAAGTAAATATTTTTGGTATATCGGAGAGGTGTAGGGAGATGCTGCCGAAATTTTTAGCAAAATGTACAAACATATAGTAAATGACCATTTGAGTGCATCATTTGTATACGAGGGGATTTGTTGCCCATTATGAGTTATGGTCATCTCATGGTGAGTTTAATATCCAGTCGTATGAACCGGCCAACTTTGCCTCCATAAGTACATATGTAGACATGGTTGTCGATGCTGCTGGTCCGAAGTTAAATATTCATGATGACCAAACAAATGAAGAAGTGCCAAATAATACAGCTCAGAGATTTTATCAGTTACTTCGAGATGTTGATGAGCCATTATGGGATGGTTGTGAGAAGCATACACGGTTGTCTGCAATGTTGCAACTACTAAATTTGAAGTCTGAATTTTATATGAGCGAGAGTTATTTTGATCGACTTCTCTTACTCGTCAAGAGTATGCTTCCTCAATCAGAGAGGTTGCCCGATGATTTTTACCTTGCGAAGAAGATGGTGAATGATCTTGGGCTTGATTTTATTAAAATTGATGCATGTCTTAGTTATTGTATGTTGTAGTACAAAGATGATGTAGATAAGACATCATGTTGTATATGTAAGCATGATAGATTCAAGCCTAAGAGAGGAGACAAGTCAAAACGGAAGAATGTTCCATATAAGTCACTGCGGTACTTTTCGATCACACCCAAAAATAGGAATCCGATCGGCGTGCCGTTTGCTCCGACACGACCTGGTGTGTGAGACTGACGTGTGGTAACTGACGGAATCCTAATCGAATTCCCAGTTTGGGTTCAAACTTAAACCACTAATCTTAAAAAACCTAAATGAAAAGGATCAAAACATGCAACCTGGGGGTCCAAAATCAGAAATAGGGATCTGATCGGCGTGTCATTCGCTCCGACATGACCGGGTGGATGAGAGTGACGTGTGAGAACTGACAGAATTCTAATGGGATTCCCGGTTTGGGTTCGACACTCAAACCACTAATCTCAAAAAAACCTAAGTGTAAAGGATCAAAACACGCAATCCAGGGCTCCAAAAGCAAGAATAGGGATCCGATCGGCATGCCGTTCGCTCTGACACGACTAGGTGGGTGAGAGTGACATGTGAGAATTGATAGAATTCTAATCGAATTTTAGGATTGGGTTCGGCGCTCAAACCACTAATCTAAAACAAAATTCAAGTGTAAAGGATCAGAAATATTTTCTAATTAAACTTAGTGAATATTCATATGTTTTAAATTTAAATTTTTGAAAAATAATGTTTGTATTTTATTTTTTATTTATGTTTCTAATATTTATTTATTTTAATATAAGATCCTTCAGCACCTGACGATCATGAGACGGGGACAGCGGACGATCCAACAGATCTTTCATGATTTTTATTTCTTATTATTGTATATGTTTCATATTTGTTGTGATTGATGATTTTATGTTAATGCTTATTTATTGTGGATGTTCGTATGAAAATTATTTTTAGCAGGTTTTGTAATTTATCATTGTTATTTAATTATATTTTTTAAAAAATTAAGAAGGCAATTTCCGACGGATTTTCTGACGGACTGTATCCGTCGGAAATAACATCAGCACACAAGACTGTGTTTACCGATGAATATTTCTGTTAGAAGTTACCCCCTACCGACACTTATTTCTGTCGGTGAATCTATCTGAAGTTCTGACGGATTTTTTGAACGAATAATCCGTCGGAATTTACCGATGGATTTATGTCTTCGCTAAATTGGTCAGAATTTCTGATGGATTTTTCTGACGAATATTTCTGTCAAAAATACTGATGGATTTGCCAACTAATTTTTTTTCCTGTCAGTAATTTCTGACGCATATTTTCTGATGGACTGTTTCCGAATGGCGTTCGCCGAAAAGTTGTCGGAAGGAATGTTTTCCGATGGCTTTCTGACAGATTTTCGACGGAATTATTCCATCGGAAAAATCGCTTTTTCTTGTTGTGTTCATTACAGGCCAGGCTGCTTCTATGTTTGCAGTACTAGATATAAACATTGCTTATAAGAAGATATGTATTCATTAATATATAATGCTTATCTCATTTCTATCCTTAAAGGATCGACTCCCTCTACACCTCCACCACCGGACGTAGGTATGTATACTTTGATTTGTATGCATTATGGTATTTATTTAATATAATTCTTCATGTCATTCGTTACAGGTCGAGTTGCCTCCACGTCTGCACTACCATGTATAAATGTTGTTGATCATTGAAGATGTGTCTTCATTATATACATTGCTTATCCCATTTATATCCTTACAGGACCAACACCCTCTGCACCTCCATCACAGATGGTGAGTGGATCTACACCTCCTCCATTGGAGCCAGGTATGTTCATTCACATTTATTGGTATATTTTTTATAGCTTGTTTTGTTTATATATGTGTTAATTAATTCATATAGCATATGTTGATGACGAGGCAAATCATCATGAGGGGGAGGGCAATTATGGTGAGATGATACATGTAGTGTGGATAAATGAAGGGTATGTAATGAATTATTTTTGTTTTCTCTTCATCATTGTGGTATTAATATTTTCAATTTCATGAATAAAATAGAGCCTGCCCAAACATCACAATTTATTACAAAGACAATTCAAGCACACTTTCCTGGCCCCATCCATTGATTTTTAGCTTTTCGGATGGATGTTCAGGATTTATTGTATGATATGTTCATGGTATGCGAATTATTCTTTTAAACTAAGTCTTTTTCTATTCTTAGTTTAGTACACTAATTCTTATGTAGTGTTAAGAAATATTTAATGTTAGGTCGAGAAGTCTGTTAGGGATGCTACTCCTAGCCTTCTACCAGTGATGGATGCAGGATCTTAATCTAGTGAGATATCTAATGGGGCACCCGTAGATTATATTTTTAATCCAATGGAGTCAGTCATGGTGAAGTATTATACCCCCAGTAGAAGTTTTCCAATATAGTGGGGTTTTGAGAGCCCACTGGAGCTATGGTGGATCCCCCCAACACATCTAGTTGTGAGAATATTTTGGCGAAGCATTAAATCTTTCTATTTAATAATGATATTAGGTCTTGATGTGTTAGTTCAATCAAGTAAACTAATTTCAAAAACATATTACTAAACTAATTTTAGCACAAAAGTAATCCTCTGACATGAAGAGTTATAAAAATTTAACTGCCATCATTAATGGTCGACAAATGCTTCATATGTCAACGATTAGCATACGATGACATATATTGGATACATCAATGGATCACAGCCATTGACATATAGTACATATGTCAGCGGCTATTAGTTGTTAACGTATGAAGAATATGTCAGCAGCTTCCTCCACCCACTGACAAAGATTTTTTTTTAAGAAAACAAAAACCTTGTCGCCTTCCCCCCCCCTGTCACCTCTGCCCCTACAACCCCCTCCCCCGATCCTGGAACCGCCCAGAAAGGCTCGTTAAAGTCCTCCACCCTCGCCTTCCCCATCAGCCTCATGTAGAACACCTCTATGCGCTCATGGATCTTCTCTGGCTACTTCCTTCCCAGTAGGAAGTTGATGCCCTCCTCCGACAGCCGCCCCTCAATCACCCCCTCCATCCCGGGCAGGAAGTACTTGAGAGATGAGAGGAACGACTCAAATTCCTCTGTTGTCGGTAAGAATTCTGCAGTTGAATATACATGGAACAATTTTCGATCTAGAGCAACAATTTTCATTCCAATTGATCACGTAACATGAGAAACAATATATATTGTAGTCGGCGTATGCACTGGTGATGGAGCACTTCAACCACCCTTTCCGCCTGGAGCTCTGTAGCATGGAGCAATCCTTGGCACCCACCACTTGCTCCTGCTATAGGCAGATGCCCTCCGAATGGACCTATTCTTGCCAGGCCTGCAAACTACTACCTCCACGCCGCTTGCGCCCAGATGTCCGAGCTCATCCGCCATCGTGCCCATCCCGACCACCCCCTGACTTCCTTCCCGTATCTGCCTACTCCGATGGTTGCTACGACTGCGACGCCTACGGCGGCAACGACACCGACTTCTCCTACCACTGCGGCAACTATGGCCTGGACTTCCACCCGCTTTGCATCTCTGTGCCGGCCTCCGTCAAGCACCAGGGCCACCCTCACACCCACACCCTCTCTTATCCCTCCTGCCGCAGTACACCATGGGCTTCACCTGCGACGTGTGCGGCGGCAAAGGGTCCAAGTGCTGAGAGAGAGAGAGAGAGAGGCAGGGTGGGTGGGTCTTTTTTTATTTAATGAAAAGTCGAAGTATTTGTCAACGGATTTTATAGCCATTGACACATGTAACATATGTCAACGGCGATCCACAACCGTTGATAAATATTAAGAAGGGCAGGAAAATTGTTACCATTTTTTCATCAATATATGTCAACAGCTACCGGAGGTCGTTGACATATGATGAACATATGTCAACGGCTACTATTAGCCATTTTTGACATATGGTAAGGTTATGTCAACTATGTTAAGCTTATGTCAACAACTTATAGTAGCCGTTGACATATGTTACGTTTATGTCAACGGCCTCTTGTAGCTGTTGACATATGTTATCTCATGTCAACGACCTGAGTAGCCATTGACATATGTTACACTTATGTCAATGGATCAAGGTAACCGTTGACATATGTTCATCATATGTCAACGACCTCCAGTAGCTGTTGATATATATCTTATATATCAACAGCTATTTTTAGCCACTGACAAAAAGTCGTTGACAAATCCCACTTCTCTTGTAGTGATCATGAGCCCTCAAAGTTGAATCCTAGATAAAAATCATTTGATGGTTTAGTTAGAAAAAATGGGTAAAGAGCAACAAGGAAGGGAGAAAGACTATTGTCGATCTCCTCAAGAGGATTGTGATGATTCTCCTTTCTTTTCAACCACGTGCTTTATGAAGTAGCCCTTATGGATGAGGGATTCGATCTGATCCTTGAATTGTTGGCAATCCTTGGTATAGTCATTGTGATATTAGTGGAAGAGACATTACTTCCAATGGTCTAGCTGTTGCCAGCTTGACTTCAAAGGCTCCAACCTCTAGAGATAATCCTTGTCCTAGATCTTTCCAAAGATATTGTAGACAGAAGTCGCCAGGGATGTAGTGCTCATACTTTCATGGTGGTTCCCTCCTACTTCTATTGCCGTTGCGATTCCTCTTTCGTTTCAACAAGGAGGGTTGGTCGGAAAGACACTTCTTCTCCTCTTTGCCATTCCATAGGTTAGAGCAAGTAGATAAGGCCTCCTTGCACTCTGCATGATACAAGGTTTAAGGTGATCAAGTCAACAATGGATACCTTTCGGTCGAAGGTGTAGTCTCTCCTTTGGGGCGCTTGCTGGTGTTAGGTGGAAAGGGTGTAGGCTAGCGTGGGGCATTTTCTCCTAGCATGGTTGAAGAAGTCTCCTCCTTATTGTAGGGAGAGAGTTGAGACTCTGTAACGTCGCGCGTTTTCTGGATCCCCGTGGATCCAGTTTTAGCGGGTTTGGTGGCCAATGTGAGGCCCATTAGTGTTGTGTGTTTCTTGTTAGATCCTTACCGGGCTTGGTTATGGGTCTGTGTTGGTGTTCAGTACGCTGGACATCAACAGTGGGTAGGCGTCCAGGTGTGTGACGTCTACTGTGTGTTGGCGGCAATGGTGTTGCCGTTAACATGTTCTTGGCGTCCATTGATGTGGACGTCTAGTGTGCATGAACTTGGCGGCGAGTGTTGTGGACGCCTAGTTGGGGAGGTTTGGTTAGCGGCGCAGAGGTTGACGTTAACCTGAGGCACCTGTGTTTTTAGGGTAACCCGAGCCTTCTTCTTTTCCCCATTTTCTTCCCTCCTCTTCGCCCACTTTCATCCTTGAGCTTCTCCTCGAGTTCTGGTGGTCGACGGGAGTGCGAGGGGCAGCTGTGGTGCGCGTGGTAGCGGCAAATCAGGCGGGGAATGACGAATTGGAGAGCGGTGTTCGCGGGGCGTTCCTTGAGTTTCAGCGTGATTCAAGGTTCTTCGAAAGTTCAATCGCGTTTCTGAGGTAGGGACTGGACCCGTTGATCTTCCCTGGTTAAATTGTTATGCTTTCTTTGCATAAATCGGTTGTTAATTGAGTTTTTGGGAAAGGGGGTCTTCTTGTCGGGAAATTGGGTGGTTTGATCGATCCAAGCATTGGATCTTGTTTCTTCAGTTTAATTATAGTATTCAGATGTAAGGGGAAGTGTTTCTCCTTGTTTTCTTATTATTTATAGGACTAAGTTGCCTATATGATTGGCCGCGGGCCGGTCTGTGTGTTTTGTATACGCTGGGAGCTGAAGTTCTTAGCGTCAACATTGATTGACGTCAGATTCTTCAGTTGGAGATTAACGGCCAGGTGTCTAGCCGTTAACATTAAGTCTATTTAGTTTTAACGGCAGGATAGGTTGCCATTTGTATCTGATGGACGGCGATCGATGTTGCCGCCAACCTGTGCATGCAGTAGCGCAGGGTGTTTTACGTTTATTTTCTTGTTATAAATATTATGTGATTGTATGTGCATGGCAATGACAGGTGAGAGCCATTGCACTTGTTATGCTCATGGAACGTATTGCTCTTTAAGTGGGCATGTTATATGTGGTTAGTATGCGATGTACGTAATTGGTTTATGTAGTATGTGTGGTGCGTTGGCACCTGTAGCACTCTTGGATTGTGTTGTCCATTTGTTGGACATGTGGTTTAAGTGAATGACGTGTGGTGCACCTGACTGGTGTACTATACACATGATGTTTATATGGTTTGGATGTCGTGCATGTGGTTTGTGTATGCATGGCGCATTGTAGGTCATCGTGTTTATTGTATATTAATTATTGTGGCTAGTTCGTGGTGTTGTGGCGATGAGGTTCACGTCTGAACCTAGCCTCGATCCTTCAGAATCTTATATAGATTATTCTAGATGGATAATTGGTAAAGTACAAGTATGATTATTATATAATTATCGTGGTCAGTGTTTAGTGTGACCTCCACTGTCATTGTGTGACCAATGATAGGCCATGGTATTAATATGGTTTATATGTGTGATTGTGTAGGTTAGCTTGTAAGTCACCTTGTGACTGGATCAAGCTATTTCTAATATGTGTACCGTGATTGGTAATAGAAAGTGTTATGAAGTGTTTGTGAATATATCATGGTTTGAGCTTGCCGAGTGTGGTGGTCCGGCGCCTATTCCGGAATGCCTCTCTAGTCGGGTACCCCAGGTTCTTTGTGAGCCAGGCACGTGTGTTTGTTGTGCTCGGGGTTTGTCCCGGTATAGTGTGGTACCGTCGAGGTCTGTGTCATCTTCCTGGACACCCTCACTCCTGTGTTTGAGTTGTACGTCCGGCTGAGGGAAAGACGGCAATGGGGCAGCGACTTGTGTGAGTTTTGTGTTTGTCGCTTGTAGCGCGCTCGTAGTTGGGGGTACGGACACCAGTAGTCGACACTGGTCCCCAGCTAGTCCTGTTTTCCAGTGCCTCACTTTAGGGTGCTCCGGCCAGAGACTCTAGAGGTGCCAGCAACTCCACACATTGGTTAAGATGTTTACCACACTTGACTTTGAGTGTAAAACCCTAGATTTTTTTGTGCATTTATAACTTGTTATCATGTTTTTAATTTTTGGACGAAATTCATTCTGACGTTAATAACTTTTGACGTTAACTTCTTGTTGATGTTAACGGCATGATCGATTATCGTCTACTTCATGTGAACGACAACCCCATTCATGTCAATATCTCCATCTATGTTTGTGTTTCTTTCCCCGAATCCATCTCTATTTCTTCGTGGATAAACATGGAAATCCCGAATTGGGTTGAGTTTCTCCTTCCTACCATAACCACGACTCAAACCCCTATAAAAATAAGTTGTCTCTATGATGGGATGACTTTTACTCAGCTAGGGTTTATTGAGGTTTAGCGAGAGAAAAGGGAGGCTTTAGAGGACATTGATCTGGCGAACCAGAGCATGCACTGGCGTTTTTGGGCAAGAGGAAGGCTCCACAAAATTTGGATAGGCTCTCCAAACGCAGGGAGATCATCTTCTAATTAAGGTGTGGAGGTCAGATCAAGCAAGTGAAGATCACCTCTTTGGCTTGGCCAAGGAGGGCTTCATCACCTAGATTCAATCTTTAGGGAGTTTTTCTGAGGCAAGTAACTTAGGGGTTTCATCCCTATGTCTATCACTTAGGGTTTTACAATTTTTGAAGATTTGTTTTTCGTGTCTTGGACCCCCAAATTCCCTTTTCTTTTGGTTTCGGTCTGTACTTTCTACAGACATGAGGTTGACGGCAACACCCTTGCCATCAAGTTCCTGAATTGAGGGCAATCGACCTTGCCCTTAACTACCCTTGACAGCAATGACCTTGCCATTAAGTTCATCAGATTTTTCCTAGAAAATTGTATTGTCATGTGTGATGTGGTTTTTCAGATATTTTGAATGTATAAGAGGGTTATTAGATTTTTTTTCCTGTCATGTACATATGGTAGACTGAATCATGGAACTTTGATATTTTTTTTATCATATCTATAATTGTTAGAATTTCTGACAGGAGTAAATAAGCATGCCATCTTATGTTTAATTCGGGATAAATTAAGTATGTTGAAAATCATTGTTTCAATATTTTCCCTTGGACTTGGGGTTCCTGTAAACATGTTCTTAGGTAGATAGAACCGTCAATTTTCTATTAAACCATGTTTTAGTAAATTATCTTGTTAATTGACTGGATCTGTTTTAAATGTTAAAATTAGATATACTATTTCAAAAATTTTGAAAACTATATATATGATACGATTCATATATATGATCTGTGGTTAAAATTTGAGCATGTTCTGACATCTATAACTATTGTTTTCAGTTATAAGTCCTTAATGACCATGTTAAACATGATTAGTCAAAAGTAGTGATTTTCCTAATGATTAGTATCATGATTAGGTTTGTTAAGCATGTGTTAACCTAGTTGGACAGTAATGACTACTTCTGTAACCTGAAATATGTGCTTGAGTCATAAACATGTGAATAGACCACTAAATGCATGAGATTTGTGTTAAATATGTGATTAATGTGATTAATGTGCCGAATATGACACTACTACCAGAGAAGGCTATGGAGTCGTACTATAGAAAGGCTCAATGTGTATATGATATCTTGTGGGCATCAAGATGAAATCCTGGAGGTGGATAGGTACCACTGGATAGGGTGGAGAGTGCTTCTCCTGGTTCTGCGTAGTTTACCAAGATTCGTCACTGTGTTGTCTAGGTGACAGGTATGTGTTATGTGTGTGATAGTGTCCTTCTTTATGATGGTTTGGACTATGTGTCACGGCAAAAAGATGTTTAAAGATGTGAATTAAGTGTGAATTTGCAATGTGATCATGTGAAAGTGATGTGTTAATGTGCTCCAATGTGAAATAATGTGAAACCATGTGATTAAGCTATGTTTATGTTAAACAGCAAACAAAAGGTGAGAATTTGTGGCACATAAGTATATTGATTGTGATAGGTATCATGCTAGTTTTCTAGTAGATATGTGCTTAGTTTCATGATTAGAATATTTAGAAATGTGTCATATTATAAGATGTGTTAGATACCATGTGTTTTAATGAAATCCATGTGTAGTTAGCATGTTAGAAACTTGTTCATTTAGTACTTGCTAATAGTTACATGAATCATGCGATAATTTTCTTAATGTAGATGCTTGTGTAGAGTGTATGTGGTAAGTGTTTGTATAAGACCAATATGTTGCTTGCTGAGTCTATTTTGGAGACTCATCCTTTCTTAAACATACAGGTGAGGCAGGTATTCCAGAGATAGAGGAGATAGCGAGGAGCAACTCCGAGCGTGGGGAGTAGTCGAGACTTGAAAGCTATTCTTATAGCTTGTACTTTTCTTTTACTTAGTACGTGAGACGATGTTGCGATATGGACTTGTGGACTTGGGCAAGAAAGTGAAGTCGTGTGACATGGAAGGACACCCCATAGCTAATGCCATAATCATGTTGTTAGATAAATCTAAGATGATTATGGGTAAGATTTTGAGTGAGGAGTATTTCAAGGTAGCTATTTTGTTTGTTTACAAACCCAATGCACCTCTATTAGTGAAAGATGGTGAACGAAAAATCATTCAAGATGCTGTTGGAAGTCACATTGTGTGGTTCAAAGACTTTGTAAGTTTATGATTAAATTATTCTTTCAGGTTATCTTTCATATGTTCCTGTGTAAGAATTGAATGCTTTTTATTTTGCAAGTTGAGTTAGATGACAGTTGAAAAGTTGAGGTTTTTATTGTGCTAAAATTAGAATAGCTGCTCCCTTAAGCAGAGGACTAGCAACCTTGGCCACACTTAATGTTAAGAAACAATTATGTTATGACCAAAATAGGAATTAGTCTTCTATGGTCATTGTATTTATGTTATGATCAAAACAATATGTTTATTTATCCTTGGATTAAAGATGTTTGTGTAATGTTTAAATTTTATGTTGTAGATAGTGTTGTATGCACTATTTTTATGGTGTGATAAATCAGTGCTATATGCAATTTTGGTGGTGTGTAAATGTCTCATTTCAAACACATTGTATGTTATGTGTTGGTATGTAAATATATAGGTTATATTTTTAATTGGAATACTGATTATATTAATTTGCACTCAGAGTTTTGTTACTGTTCCATAAAATGTGACTACAGATAACAACTATAGTCACTAAGCGTAGCTGTCAATTAATCGAATGTCCCCTTCATATATATACTTACGTTTTATAAAAGTAGGCCAAGTCTATATGATTACTATTTATAAAAGAAGGTACTTCTTACGTATCATAATCGTAAGTAAGGCTACAACTACATTTGCTGTAGTTATAAAATCGAACCATAGGATGTTTCGTAAGTATAGGTCTTTCCTTACAGTTTTTGGAATTACACTTACGGTTTTTCGACATAAGTAAAACCCAATTTTGCTGTATTGGCGTATGAAGAAGGGAAAGGCGTCCACTATATCCGACGTGATTTCAAGAAGTAACCAGACCTAAACAAGAGAAATTCCTTGAAATCAAAATAATAAAAAAATGGGAATCTCACTCCAATGATTAAAGTTTAGAGCCACTTTGGGCGATTATGGTATGATGTGAAATTTGCTCACCATACCATAAAAAATGACATGTCTACAGCATATCGGGAAATAATAGATCGTACTAGATGGCGAAACAAACAGTGCAACTAAGACCATAGAATTTAAAATTTGCGTTAAACTTTGATAATGCTTCCATGATTCTGAATGATCCAAAGTCTAACCATTCTAAACATTTTATTCATCCAAAAGTCATTTTCATCTCTTCAAGGGTGGGATAAGAGAGTAATAATTTGGGTTTCATGTGCTTCTCCAACCATCTCTTCATTAATGAAATTATACAAAATCTGGCTTCCTTCTGTCCTAGCACATCATCTTCTCATAGGATTTGCCTGCACTATGATCTTCCATTTCACAAGGTTTGCAATCACCTGTACCCTTGTATCTTCTGGAAGGCATCTGAGATACATGAAAATCTTGCTCCCTTTCTCATTGAAAGGCATTCATAATGCTGAAAACTCCCTGCTTAATTTGCATGCTATATAGAATACAACCATTGATATTATGTACATACAATAGTTTCTAAGAATGAAACTCATTCTTTAAAGTGTCTTTTGGTTTGACATGGGCGCCATTAAATATATATGTTGTTTTATGTCTACTATGAGCAATGCCTTTCCATGAATATGACTAGGCACCTAGGATAATCGTCTTCATAGAAACATTTTTCTATAAAGATGGTGAGATCCTTACCCGGTAATTCTAATTTGCTAGGTATCTGGGATCCTTCTACTTTCCCTTTTCGGTATATATTCGAGCTGACTGCAGGCACACTTGAATGTTTTTTCTGGTTCTTAATGCAAGCATATACAAATACAACTTCTAAGTTCATGTTTTCATACATTCAATGTATATGTTCCCCACAATTTTTCATAAATCATGTTTTCGTACAGTCGATGTATGAAGGGTGCACTTTTCTCTAATGTTTAGGTGGGTGGAATTATTTATGTGAGGTTGTTCTTAAAGGACCCAAGCTTGTTGCGGCAATGGCTTATGAGGGTAGGAGACAAACAATGTCATATGGGGAAATGAGAAATAGTTATGGTACTTCCAATGATAATGATCAGTACAAGAAAAAGCGGAAATAGCGACCGACAAGTTCGGTCTCTATTCGGTTTTTGTTCGGTCGTTGTATGCATCTGCGACCGACTAACCACCGAATTGCGACCGAACAAATCGGTCGCTAGATAGCGACCGATTGTTATCGGTCGTAAAATCTATCTCTGATAGCGACCGAAATATATCGGTCGCAAGTTTCGTCGCAAATAGAGACCTCCCTTTTTGGTCGCAGGATGGTCGCCCACAGTAACCGATAGTTGGTCGCTGTGACGGTCGCTAACAGCGACCGATATTTATGGTCGCTAAGGCGGTCGCTAATGTAGAGACCGACTTAGCGACCAAATATGGTCAGTCGCTATCGGTGAAGCGACCAACTTTAGCGATCGATCAGCGTCGGCATTCTATCGGTCGCTAGTTTGACAATATTTTATTATTATAAATTTACATAAACGACAATAAATCACCTGATAAATAACAATACCATAAAACCACAATAAATCAACTACACAAATCACAATCTCCACAAACCTCAAATTCATCACATAAAATACAAGCACACAAACTAATCATGCATCCATAACAAAGCTTAAATTCATCACATAAAATACAAACACACAAACATCATACATCCATAATAAAATGACAACATGCACATAACTAAAATGAAATCACAAATCCTCCGCATATGTGTCATCCTGGTCGTCGTCTCGTCCAACATCTCGCGACAGATGATCCTGCATATTATTTAAAAAAATTAAAATTAAGTACTTAATAAAGAAATCAATTTTTCTTGAAAATTAAAAGCAAGATATTTTCATTTAACTGAAATTGACGAATGATAGTTTTAAACGTTTTGCTCAAATCGGTAGTCCAATTTAGACTCCGTCAGTTTCTACAAGTCATTCTCACCTTCCCGGTCATGTTGGAGTCATTAACAAATTAATCAGACATATTTTTTTTTTATTTTTGACCCTCTTAAACTTGATTAAGTTAGTTCTTTTTAGGAAATATAAGTTTGAGCATCGAGCTCAAATTTGGGGTCCAATTTGAACTCCGTCAGTTTCTACGTGTTACTTTCACCCCCCATGTCGTGTTTAAACAATCGATAGATTGATTGGACATTTCTTTTCAATTTCGGACTCTCAAACCCAAGTTCATAGATTTGAAACTAAAGTAGTTAAGAAAATGCAAAATTATTTGTCCATGCCATATCGGGAGTCCAATTTGGACTCTGTCAGTTTCTATAAGTCATTCTCACCTTTCCGGTCGTGTTGGAGTCATTGAAAAATTAATCGGACCTATTTTTATATTTTTGACCCCCTTAAACCCGATTAAATTAGTTCTTCTTAAGAAATGTAAATTTGAGCATGAAGTTCAAATTTGGCGTCCAATTTGAACTCTATCAGTTTCTACGGGTTACTTTCACCTCCCATGTCGGGTTACTCTCATCTTTCCGGTCGTATTGGAGTCATTGACAAATTAATCGGACCTATTTATATATTTTTGACCCCCTTAAACCCAATTAAATTAGTTCTTCATAAGACATGTAAATTTGAGCATGAAGTTCAAATTTGGAGTCCAATTTGAACTCTATCAGTTTCTACGGGTTACTTTCACCTCCCATGTCGTGTTGGAACAATCGATAGATTGATTGGACCTCTATTTTCAATTTCGGACCCTCAAACCCAAGTTCATAGATTTGAAACTAAACTAGTTAAGAAAATACAAAATTGTTTGCCCAAGCCATATCGGGAGTCCAATTTGAACTCCGTTAGTTTCTACAAGTCACTCTCACCTTCCCGATCGTGTTGGAGTCATTGAAAAATTAATCGGATCTATTTTTTTATTTTTGACCCTATTAAACTCGATTAAGTTAGTTGTTTTTAAGAAATGTAAATTTGATTATTGAGCTCAAATTTGGAGTTCAATTTGAACTCTGTTACTTCTTACGGGTTACTTTCACCTCCCATGTCGTGTTGGAACAATTGATGGATTAATTAGAATTTTCTTTTCAATTTTGGACCCTCAAACCCAAGTTCATAGAGTTAAGAAAGTGATATTTTTCCCTCCTCAATCTAAATTCTTATATTTTGTAAGATGATATTTAAAGTTAACAAATAGAAAATCAATAAAATAAAATACTTACCGGAGGATGCTGTGCAGGAGGTGCTCTATTAGTAGGAATTCCCAATTCTACGAGCATCTGGGAGACGGTCTGAGAGACGATGGTTGAGATATTCTGAGAGACGGTCTCGTTGACGATCGCCCTAAACATATCCGGAGTCATGGTCGGGCCGGCACTGGAAGAAACACATGGGGCTGCTGGTGTGGTAAATAGAAAGGTCGCATATGAGACCGAACTCGAGCATGATGATATCACCCTGGTCGTGCCAAAGCTATGTCCAAAACCATAGACATGGCCTTTCTTGGGTGCCCCAAATGCTGCAACCCAAATGTCAGGATCCAACTCTGGACGCTGATTGTCATCCCCGTACCTCTCATCCATTCCTCTACTATATGACTCCTGCAAAAAACAAAACAAATAAAACAAAATTATTCTACAGTTTAATCTTAAATGAAAACTATTAGTGTATACACTTACCGCAACCTCCCGAGCTTTCTCACTAATGTAATCATTTGTCCCTTTCTTCTTATGAGTTTCATCAAAAAGTTCTTGAAATTGAGGTGGCCGCTTGAGCTTTACTTCCTGTTATTCAAATAAATCATAGTTTATTATTAGATTAAAAAAAAATCACAAATGTAGAAGTATACTTACCAATCTTGCTTTATGCGTTGCAAAGGAGACAGAGCCACTCGTGTGTAGATTCGCTTCAGGATGCGCTGCTCTGTTTTTCTTTGCTTTGTTTAAATTTTCATTCCATTTCTCCGCTCCCAAAATGTCGCACAGCTCCGTCCAATACTCCTTTCTCATCCACACAGGCCCATGCTCCTTCCATTCGTTCTTATCTGTACTTGCACATGCTCTTTCTGCAATTTTTCGGACATTGTACATAAGATGTTTGAAATTTGCTCTTGCAGTACTTGTCCATGCAGATCTAGCACATAACTCATGTGAATGCTCTGTGAATCAATGATTCTTCTACATATTAACAAAAAATAAATTATATGTTACATAACAATAAGTGTGTTCAAATAAGAATTGAAAATGACTTAATATGATAAAATAAGATATATACCAAGAACATAGAGAACAATAAATCCTGAACATCCATCGGAAAATCAGAAAAGCGATGGATGGGGCCTGGAATATGTGCTTGAATTGTCTTTGTAATAAATTGTGATGCTTGGGCTGGCTCTATTTTATTCCTGAAATTGAGAATATTAATACCACAATGATGAATAGATAACAAAAGTAATGCATTACATACCCTTCATTTATCCACACTACCCGCATCGTCTCATTATAACTGCCCTCCCCCTGGTGATGACTCGTCTCGTCATCAGCATGTACTATACGAATTAAATAGTATAAATAAAACAAACTATAAAAAAATAGAAATGTAAATGAACATACCTGGCTCAGATGGAGGAGGTGTAGATCTACTCGCCATGTGTGATGGAGATGCAGAGGCTGTCAATCTACCTGCTGCCGGTGGTAAAAGTGCAGAGGTCGTGGGTCCTGTAAAGATAAGAATAAGATACCACAAAAACATAAAGAATTATATTAAACAAAACATACAGTGCATTATACATGACATATTTACCGTCTACAGGTAGTAGTGGTGCAGAGGTCGTCAATCTACTTGTTACCGGTGGTAAAGGTGCAGAGGTCGTGAGTCCTGTAAGGATAAGAATAAGATACCACAAAAACATAAAGAATTATTTTAAACAAATACTACAATGCATTATACATGAAAGTATACCTACCTACTGTCGGTGGTAGCGGTGCAGAGGTCGGTGGTACCAGTACAGAGGTCGTGGGTCCTGTGAAAATAAGAATAAGTTACCACAATGACATAAAGAATTATATTAAATAAATACCGCAATGCATACAAATCAAAGTATACATACCTGCTGCCGGTGGTAGCGGTGCAGAGGTCGGTGGTAGCGGTGTAGAAAAGGAAGTAAATCTCCTCCTACTACCCTCTCCCCTCCCGCAACCCTCTCCCCTCCCACCTGAAGAAGTCCCACGCCGTCCTCGAACCATATCTTCAACTGGTAATAAAATACATGCATATTCATCAAATAGTGGAAGAAAAATGGGCAGACAGGGGAGTATTAAAATTACAGAGTATTAAAATTTTAGGTAAAATTGTATACCATTAATCAAACATTCTCCATTTCATCTTCAGATGTTAGAGATATATCAAATTCAGCATTCACATCTTCATTATCAGATTCATTTTGATCACTAATATATTCCTCCTCATCGGAGTCCCCCAACTGTATTTCAAGTTGTTCTGGATCGACTTCTTCCACTTCATTCTCTTTAGATAAAGACAGTGCCTCCACAGATTCATCACTAGAAGCAGGCAACTCTACATCATCACCCAAATCTGATTGAAAGAATTCGACATTCACATCCAACTCTACTGTTTCAGTCAAATCCAACTCATAATCCGGGAAAAGCCTTGTCTTAACCTTGCAAACTGTCCACCAATCATTTCTTTCTTTATTTCTAGACGATGGATACTTTGTATAATAGACCTGCTGGGCTTGTGCGGCCAAAATGAATGGATCATAAGTATTCAATTTGGACATATGTCTGATATCGACAATCCCATATGTTGTCATTTCGAACAGAATTTGGATCAAACCAATGACACTTGAACAGAAATATATGGTTGTCATCTCCGAGATATTGCAATTCTAAGATCTCCTCAATAATACCATAATAATCACATTCATTTTCATTATATGTACTTCCTTTCACACATACCCCACTGTTTATTGTTGACTTATTCTACCCATATTGTCTAGTGTGAAATCTATACCCATTCACAATAAATGCTGGATATGTACGTGCAACTTTCGATGGGCCATAACTGATCTCTCGAATTCTTTGATCAGTAATAAAACCATTTTCAACCTACATATGGAGAGCACACTAGTCAGAATTAGTCTTTAATTGGCCTAACAAGGAGAAAGATTAGTAATAATACTTACACGATATTTCAGCCAAGAAGCCAATGATTTTTCTCATTCTTTTTCAACCTCCATGTCAGTGAGATATGGACATCTTTAGATTAATTCTGAGTCAAATTGTCTGTATTATGAACATTGGAGCATTATAGATGGAATGAAAAATAAGAAGTTATGGACATAAACATAATGTGAGCAGAGAACTTACACAACATAAGAATCAACCTCCATACAATTTAAAAGGATGTAAATTTCTGCACAGTGCAATTCTCTATCATTTAGCATCCGACACCAAGAACGTCCATATGCACGTCCAGGATACTTAAATATAGATAGCCGATCAGAGTGAAAGAAGTCTCCTCCATCATCATTACGTGGTGGTCGAGTACGACGAGTTTGTATCTCAGGTTCAAAGTACATTGAACAGAAATTTGATATTTCTTCCATAATGTACGCCTCCGCAATGGAACCCTCTACTTTTGCCTTGTTGCGAACTTTCATTTTCAATTCATACATGCACCTACCAGAATGTTCATAGGATAATGATAAACACATCAAAAGAAATTGAATTATGAGGAGAAAATATATATAAATTACCTCTCAAATGGATACATCCATCTAAATTGTACTGGCCCTCCTACTTTAGCCTCATATGGTAAGTGTATAAGTAGGTGCTCCATTGAATCAAAGAATGAGGGTGGAAATATCTTTTCCAATCTACAAACTGTCGTGATCACATTCTGTTCAATAGTTTCCACATCTTCATACCTAAGCTCTGATGTACATAAAATTTTAAAAAACTGACTTAACTCAGTCACTGCTCCCCATATCGGCTTCGGCAGCATATCACGAAATACAATAGGTAACAACCTCTGCATGAACACATGACAGTCATAACTTTTCATTCCATATATTTTCCCCTCATTTGTATTCACGCAACGAGCAATGTTGGATACATAACCATCTAGAAATCTCAATTGTTTTAGCCAAAAGCATACTTCTTTAATCTATGCAGCTCCAAGGGCGTAAATTGCTTTCGGTTTAACTGTTGTATCATTTCTATCAAGAAGTTCCAGTTCTGGACATTTACAATGTATTTTCAAGTCTAAACGAGCATTCACATTGTCCTTTGTTTTGCCTTTTATGTCCATAATGGTGTTGAACACATTATCAAAGACATTCTTCTCAACATGCATGACGTTGAGGTTATGTCGTATAAGAAGAGTTGACCAATAAGGCAATTCCCAGAAGATACTTTTTTTGACCCAGTTGTGATCCTTCCCAAATCCAGGGAGCTGTCTTGTGCTGCTCGACAATTGTGCTATATCTGGTAAGTTCTATACCCTTGCTGCTAAATGTGGACCAGACAACCGTTCAAAATTAGCTTCTTCCAATTCAATTTTGTTCTTTAAGAATGCATCTTTTTGCCTTCTAAACGGATGGTCCCTTGGTAGAAATCGTCGATGACAATCAAACCAGCATGACTTGCCACCATGCTTAAGTACAAATGATTTGGAATTGTCCATACAGTAAGGACATGCTAGTTTTCCATGGGTGCTCCAGCCAGATAACATTCCATATGCAGGAAAGTCATTTATTGTCCACATCAATGCAGCCTTCATAGTGTAATTTTGCTTTCTGGATGCATCATAAGTAGTAACCCCATCGGTCCATAACAATTTCAACTCATCAATCAACGGCCTGAGATATATGTCTTGTTTTTTTCCAGGATTTTTTGGACCAGGGATCAATAATGATAGAAATAAATGCTCTCGTTTCATGCACATATTTGGCGGAAGATTGTATGGTGTCACGAAAACTGGCAAGCAAGAGTAGGAAGTCACTGAACCTCCAAATGGATTGAATCCATCAGTACATAAACCCAGTCTTACATTACGCGACTCTTTTGAGAAAGTAGGGTGAGCACAGTTAAAGTGACTCCAAGCTTCGGCATCTGCAGGATGACTGATTACATTATGTTGTCGACGTACTCTTTCCGCATGCCATCTCATATGTTGAGCTATCTTTGGTGACATATACATTCTCTGAAATCTCGGTGCAATAGGAAAATACCGCAATGACATATATGGTATATCTTTTTGCTTTGAATTGTCCCCTTTCTTAGGCTTGAATCTATCATGACCACATATGGAACATGATACCTTACTTTTATCCTCATTATAATATAGCATGCAATGATTAGGACATGCATCTATTTTCTCATATCCAAGCCCTAAGTCAGTGACCATCTTCTTTGCACGATAAAAATTTTCAGGTAACTTCTCATCTTGTGGCAACATACTTTTGATAATCAGTAACAAACGATCAAAAAAAAATCTCACTGATGTGAAATTCAGATTTCAAGTTCAATAATTGTGACACCGCAGACAGTCGAGAGTGATTTTGACATCCATTCCACAATGGCTCATCAGCATCTTTGAGTAGCTGATAAAATCTTTCAGTTGTCTTGTTTGGCGGTTCTTCATCGTGTACATGCTCCTCATGAACATTGAATCCTAGACCAGCAGCATCTATGACCATATCAACATATGAACTTCCACTTCCAACATTGGCAGGCTCGGCAGGCTGGAAGGACCACAATGTTTCACCATGACATATCCAGTTTGCATAATCTTTAACAAACCCCTTTCTGTATAAATGACGTTGTACATCCCATATTGTCAGCCACTTCAAATTCTTACAGACTGCACAAGGACATCGGATACGACCCTCACAATCTACAGCTTCAATAGGATTTCTCAAAGCAAACTGAATGAATCTCTCAACTCCATTTTTAAATTCCGTAGACACCACCTGATCAACTACTCTACGGTACATCCATGAACGATCTTCAGACATTTTCCATGTGCTAATGAAATGTAAACACACAAAACTTTAACATGTTTGACAAAATAAAAAGTCCAACCCTTTCCTCACATCGTCCATCTCTGCCATTTTAAATATGAAGGAAATATCATTTAGATTTTCACTTTTTAACCCATCTGTGAAGGTTTGATCACACGATTAATTACTATATGTGTTGTGTTATTTGCTAAAAAATTCAGCAGCATCTCCCCACACCTCTCCGATATACCACAAAATATTTATTGATTAAGAAATTTTCTTAAACACTTACTAATAAGTGGTTAAGAAAATAATCAAAATCAATAAAGGTATATCAGAGAGGAGTGAGAAGACGCAACCAAAATTTTTAACAAACAACACAAACACATATAGTAATTAACCACCTAAGTGCAATCAAACATTCACAGACTATCCAAACGGGACAATTCAAGACTTTGAGTTAGATATACACGTTCTCATCATTCAAAATGAGAACGTGCACATCAATCCCAAAGTCTTGAACGGGTAGGTTGATTGACATGGGCTTAACACACTCTCCTAAGATGCGTGCAATGTTAGGTTGCACCCACGCATCTCAGCTCACATACAACACCCAACTAATTAAATATTGACAAAATAATAACAAATTCTAAAAACATAAAAATAAGTATTCTAAAAACTCTATTCATATCAACAAGCACATATAACATGTGAAATTTACAAAAGCACCAATAACATGCGCAATTAGCAATACATGTAGATGATGAAAATATAGATTTTGTTTTAACATCCAACATATTCATAAGAGCAATCAATGGCATGGCATAACATGCATGATGGAGAGCATTATTCATGCGTGCATATCTAACTAAATATTAATATAGCACCACTAAAATTACTAATTCAATATGACAATTGACTGAATTTGTGAAATATATCCTTGAGGACATTAAGAAGCTTGGGAGAAGAATAATTAAGAAATTGTAAGAATTTTGGGGGCAGTCACAGTTCAAATTTGAGCTTGGAAACAACACTCTCTATGAGGGTATTTGATAAGTGAATCAGATTTACCAAAAAAAAAATGTTAGGATAAATAACAAGACCAACTAAACTCTGCACACCCCTATCTAGTCTTTTTTCCCCCTCATTTTTGGTTGCGCACTCTCTCAAATCTGCCCACCTTTCAAGTTTCAACATTCTGATCTCTCCCTCTTGTTTAATGAGTTCCCACAATGGTGGCCGTAGGCATCTCCATATGCATTAAATGAAGGAATTATTTGGAGGAGGACTTCAAAACTAGTTGAACAATTAACTTGACTCCCAAGTTCCTTATTAAAACAATTCAACTTTGAATTAGTAAGCTCTGCAAGTAATGTAAGGCGATACGAAATCTCTCTCTCTCTCTCTCTCTCTCTCTCTCTCTCATAAAAAACTGTTCCATTGTTTTAATTTATAATATGTCTAGGTTATTTATCTGCCGATAGAATAGTGTAAATAAGAATATGCTAGTTTATGTGGCACTAAACTTACCGGGTTTTGATTTACACCACCAGAAATCAAAATTGTCCAAGAAATGACCTATCTCAGAAAATAGCCCAACAAGGGATTATGACTGCAGTGGGGGGGTGAGGGAAGGGAAGTAGGGGGGGGGGGGGGGGGCTACGCGGTCGGGGGGGTGGGGGAAGGTAAGCTGGGGGAGGGGGGGAGGGGGGGCGGCGAGGGGGGGTGCTGTGCAGTGGAGGGGTGGGGGAAGGGAAGCAGGGGGAGGGGGGTGCTGCCCAGGGGGGAGGGGCGGCGAGTGGGGGGGGGTGTTGTGCAGTGGAGGGGTGGGGGAAGGGAAGCAGGGGGAGGGGGGTGCTGCCCAGGGGGGAGGGCGGCGAGTGGGGGTGGGGGGGGGGGCTGTGCAGTGGGCTTGGGAGGGGGGCGGGGGGGGAGCTATGTAAGGGGGAGGGGGAAGCACAGTAGAGGGATGGGGGGGGGGAGCTGGGTAAGGGGGAGGGGGGGCGGGGAGCTAGGAGCTGGGTAAAGGGGGGCGCTTACAGAGAGAGAGAGAGAGAGAGAGAGAGAGAGAGAGAGAGAGAGAGAGAGAGAGAGGCTTACCGGTGAAGCCGGCGGGAGGGCGGGGGCGTCCACGGCGGGAGGACGGGAGCAGGCGGCGGCGAGCAGGCGTAGCGTCGGCGAGCGGGCGGGGCGTCCACGGCGAGCAGGCGGGTCGTCCACGGCGAGCAGCACGAGGAGGCGACGGCAGCACGCAGAGGCGACGGCACTAGCAGAGAGGGGGAAAGAGTTGGTCGCGGTGGAGGGAAGTTGGTCGCGGGGTAAAAGTAGGGCATCAGAGACCGATTTTAGACCGCACTAAAATCGGTCGCAATATCGGTCTCAGATATGCGACCGATTTTATTGGTCGCTATTTGGTCGCTATTTGGGACAAATTTGTGACCGAAATATTCGGTTGCAAATTCGGTCGCTATTTCTGTTTTTTCTTGTAGTGGATGAAACTGTGGACAGGAAGTCAATTTCCACTAAACAAACACCTCAAAAACTTGTACGTCCTAGTTGCTTGTGCATTTTGCATCAATTGGCATCTAGTACTTCTTTTTCAGAAGCTATATATGGCACACCTAATTGAAATATAATTTCTATTGATCTTCTGCTTGCTAATAGCCTAATTGTTTGTAACTTCTGTTACTATTCTGCAGTTCCAAGTCTAGGCCTGACTTATTGACACACCTAATTGACATACAATATCTATAACATTTTTTATTGACACATGATTAGTTTTAAACTTTATATTATTTAGTTTTCTTGACACAAACTTGGTATTGTTAAGTTTTCTTGACACATCTTATAACTATGAGTAATTAAAAAAGTTAAGAGTTTCTTGGAGAAATAGCAAAAGTGATATTGATAAAGGTGTTGGTTATGGTACTCAAACATTTCATAAAAGACTAACCTTGTCACTTGTGGGACTTCTGTGAGCAAATTTTTCTAAAGAAGAACATAGAAGAACATGAAGTTGAGATGCTTTTGGTGAATATAAAATTTTATTTCATATCCTTATGTCTAACATTGTTTTATTCATATGTTTAATGTAGGATGTTGTTGCACCGTATGATGATAGGGGGACAAGGGCGAGAATCCGGAGGATTTATCATGATATTTAAATTTTTTATGTTGTATTAAATTACATTTCAAATATTGTATTTGATTGAATATTTTATTATATATTTAATTGAACATTATAAATTGTTTAGTGTAGGTTTGTCAGTGTGTGTGTTTGACAGGTTTTCATGGCTTATTTTTAATTATTGTCTTTGTCTATTGCCATTGTGTACAGGTCAGTTAGTACATATTTCATGGACATTTTTTAAAAATTATATATTTAAAAAATTAGTGACAGATTTGTGGCGAATTAATTAGTGATGAAGTTTTCGTCGCTCATTAGTGACAAATTACATATGACATTATCTTTGCCAATTAACAACAATCAATGACAAAAGTTTTTTATCGCTAAACAATGATGGAAGGGTCAGTGATGGACATTTCTATTGCCAATTAGTGACCGATCAGTAACGGATATTTCTGTTGCTAATTTATCGCTGCTTTGCGAGAGACTTTTTCATCACTAGATAGTTATGAACACCATTTGTTGCCAATCAGTTGCTGCTTGTCGATAGATTAGTGGTAGAATTGACCTGGCACTAATTAGCGATGGATTAGCCACAGAAATAAGTTGGTCCCTAATTAGCGTCCAATTTTTTTTGGGACAAATTGAATCTATCACTAATCTATCACAAATGGTAATTAGCGATGGATTAGAGACAAATTAGCTATGGATTCAATTTGTCGCTAATTCTGCTATTCTTGTAGTGATATATTGCATACCATGAACATGTCGAATAAAAAATCTTGGAAGGCAATCAGAAACGAACGAAAGGAGGGTATCACCCTCGGGACGTGCCTATACGAGGTCCGTAGTATAACGAATAGCCCCTTTGGGCTCTATTTTCTGCCTATAATGAAAACATTGAAATGGTTCATGTTAGAAAGTTGAAGAAGTGAAAATAACATAAATCAAGATTTGACAAATGTACCCTCATATCCATCATGCTAGATGTCATGCCCCGCCAATTTAGCAGTGGAATAAATCGGGGAGGCATGAACAACGTGTATGGTAACATAAATTGCACATACATTAGCAAATATCAGAGCAAACTAATGAACAATAATTACAATAAACTCTCCATTTTATTGATAATTCATCTAAACTATTACAACCACTAATTCAGAGCCAAAACATAGGGCTCAATAACATCATTACATTTGGAAAGGATAACTAAGCAAAAGACTAAACTAACTCTAAGGTACTGAGGACATTCCGTCGCTATGACTCCAGGACTCTCATCACTCCAGTCCATTCCCGTGGATGTGTGTAAGGTCATCGTTTGACTTACCTGAAAATACAATAACAAATAACGAAGGGTGAGCGATAATGCTCAGTAGGACTTAATACCACGTGTAAACAAGCATGCTTTAAGTGATTAATGTCTTGTAACGCAGGTTAACTAGAGAGAACGATCAAGTATAGTCAAAAGAGTAATAGTACAAATTAACGAGAGATTGATGGCATACTATATCAAAAGAATGATAGTATGCGATAACAAGTGAACGTTAATACACTTCACAAGAATATTGCAAGACTAGGATGATAGAGAAAATGACCATAAAATGAGATAGTGTGTAACGACCCGGGATCCGCATTACCAGTAACTAACTAGTAACCCGAATCCTGACCCGCTAACCCACGAGCCGAAACTCGGAAGGGTAAGAAAAGAGTGTCTGAGGACACTACAAGAGAAAGCGGGTTTACCGACGGAAATTTCCGACGGATTAGTTTCCGTCGGTAAGTCCGTCGGATATTCCGACGGCAATATGTCAGTCGGAATATCCGTCGGTCGTTCCGAAGGAAATATTTCCGTCGGTAATACCGACGGATATGCCGACAGACATATTTCCGTCGGAATATCCGTCGGTAACTCTACTATACCTTGTCCCGCGAAACCCCCCTCTTTCCCTCTCCCGCTCTCTCTCTCTCTCTCTTTCCCTCTCCCGCTCTCTCTCTCTCTCTCTCTCTCTCTCTCTCTCTCTCTCTCTCTCTCTCTCTCTCTCTCTCTCTCGTCGCCGCGACCCTCGCCGCTCGCCGCCTGCCGCGCCGCCGCCGGCCCTCCGCCCCGACCGGCCCCGCCGCCTGCCACGCCGCCGCCGGCCCTCCGCCCCGACCGGCCCCGCCGCCGCCGCCGTGCTCTGCCACCGCCGGTATGTACACACCCTCGCCCCACCGCCACGCCCTCCCCCCCTTCCTGTGCAAGCCCCCCCCACTCCGCCACTACCCCTCCCCCTCCTGCGCCCCTACCGCCACCGCCCTCCCCCCTTCCTGTGCAACCCCCACCCACCCCGCCACTACCGCTCCCCTCCTACCCCCCACAGCCACCACCCTCCCTCCCTTCCTGTGCAACCCCCCCCCCCCCCACCCTGCCACTACCCCTCTCCCTTCTGCGCCCCCACCGCCACCGCCCTCCCCCCTTCCTGTGCAAGCCCCCCCCCCCACTCCGCCACTACCCCTCCCCCTCCTGCGCCCCTACCGCCACCGCCCTCCCCCCCTTCCTGTGCAACCCCCACCCACCCCGCCACTACCGCTCCCCCTCCTACCCCCCACAACCACCACCCTCCCTCCCTTCCTGTGCAACCCCCCCCCCACCCTGCCACTACCCCTCTCCCTTCTGCGCCCCCACCGCCACCGCCCTCCCCCCCTTCCTGTGCAACCCCCCCACCCGGTGATCCCCTCCACCTCTCCACAGTGCCTCCTCCCCTTCCCGGTGACCCCCTCCCCCTCCACTGCTCCCCCTCCTAGCTTGGCTACCCCCTCCCCCTCCCTTGCTCCCCCTCCTGGCCTGGCGACCGCCTCCCCCTCCACTGCTCCTCATCAAGGTGGAGGGGGTCACCTGTCCAAAGACCAAACATAGTCGTAGTGTTCGAATACGTAGTCCGCTGTTTAAGCAATAACTAATCTATACTAACATAGGTCAATATGTACTAGTAACTTGCTTGGAATATTAGGAGCTTCTTTGATATAGAGTAGTAAATAAATTTTTAAAATTAAAATATGTGTAGATTAAATAGTTTCATTTTAAAAAAATTTCTACATATGTAGGTGCATTAATGTTAAATCATCCATGTGAAACCAATTATGCAATGTGAAACTAAACTGGAAAGATTTGATTACAAAATTGGTGGTCCAAGTTTCTTCTTATGAAAAGTTGTACCAGCAATGATGATTACATGAAAAGAAGGAAAAAAAAAACTCCCAGTGTAATGATTCCAACATCTAAGATGGAAAATTTTTTGCCTTTCCACCTTTGAATGTTACTTGTTAATTACGAGCCCTTTGGCTTTCTATCGGCGAGAGGGGGGATAATAAACAGGTTGATGAAGAGCTTACTAATCAGATAATAACATTATTAATAAAGAGCAGAATGACAATGTGAATTATTCTATAAAATAAAATGAAATTGTTACCAAGATTTATAATGCCACCAACCAATTTTTAACCTTCAAACACCTTGATGAAGAGCTTTTAAAACTCATTAAACAAAAAGAAGTAATGGGCTTTGCTAAATGGATCATGTAAAAGTTATTGGGTCAAAAGAGGTATTTTTAAAAGTTGAATAAAAGAAAAATACCCTAAATTCGTATCTTTAATGTTTCCTAAAATGAAAAGAGCTATTAAATCATTAAAATAGTTAATATGAGTTGGAATTGGACTCCTAACCCTACCCAAATTGGCTAGGTACGAATTTGCAACCCAACCTAACCCAATTAGGAGGTGGAAAGGTTGGAAGGTTGGAAGAAATAGGGAAACTCAGAATTTAATATGAATTAAAGTTGTAGTAGGAATTGGAAACACTAGAGGCTTACATACACCCTAACCTCTTCATGGCCGACCCTAATGCGTTGCTGAGGCTTGCTGGATGTGGAGGAGAGGCTAAAGGAAGGGAGAATTTGTCACGTCCTAATAAAAGGCTATTTATCGGAGAGTGACAGAAAAACAGGCACAACAGGTAATATTTACTTATCCATTCATATCGTCATAACGCGGAAGTTTAATTACATAGATACTCCTCATAACAACTAAGTGAGGAGTAGATCAAAATAAACTTAATTTACACATCCCAATTTAGGAAATAAAATAGTACAAACTCTTCCTTCTAGATATTAGTTTCTTTTATGTTTAATTGTTCACTTTCAGTTTAATGATTAGTATTACACATCTTATTTTAATGTATTTCTTTAGTATTGCACATGTTTATATGTAATTCATGTACATGTATGTATGAATTTGGTTTATTATTGCACTTGTTCACATGTATGATTTTGTTATCATATTCCTTTCATATTTATTTGGGTTTTAAATTTGATCTATGCATGTATAGTAATTTTTCACTGCACACACATCACGAGAGCGTGTTAAGCCCGTGTCAATGAACATTCCCGTTCAAGACTTTGAGATTGATGTGCACGAGTCTTATTTTCAATAATGAGAACGTGTATATCTAACTCAAAGTCTTGAATTGTCCCGTTTTGGACAGTCTGTGAATGTTTGATCGGAGTTAGGTGGTCATTTATTATGTGATTGTATTATTTGTTGAAAATTTCAGGTGCGTCTACTCACTCCTCTCTGATATACCTTTATTGATTTAGAATATTTTCTTAACCACTTATTAGTAAGTGTTTAAGAAAATATCTAAATCAATAAATTTTTTGGTATATCGGAGAGGTGTGAGGAGATGCTGCCGAAATTTTCAGCAAATAATACAAACACATAGTAAATGGTCATCTGAGTGCGATCAAATATTCACAGATGGGTAAAAAGTGATAATCTTAATAATATATCCTACCTATTCATTTTGACTTACTCGAACGATGTGAGGGTCTGTTGGATTTTAACTTGTGACATGACATTTAATTTGTGTAGGAAAAATGTCTTATGAGAATCGGTCATGGATGTACCGTGGAATGGTGAATGGAGTTGTCACCGAGGAGTTTAAAGACGGAGTTGACAGTTTTATTCAGTTTGCATTGAGTAATTCCTCAGTAGCAGTCGATCCGATGGGTAACATCCGATGTCCGTGTTCGGCTTGTAAGAACATAAAGTGGATATCGACATGGGATGTGCAGCATCATTTGTATACGAGAGGATTTGTTGCCCATTATGAGATATGGTCGTGTCATGGTGAGCATGTTATTCAGTCGTCTGCACATGCTCATTACTTTGCGTCCACAAGTACGTACGTAGACATGGTTGTCGATGCTGCTGGTCCAGAGTTCAATATGCATGAAGATGAAACAAATGAAGAAGTGCCGAATGATACAGCTCAGAGATTTTATCAGTTACTTCGAGATGCTGATGAGCCATTATGGGATGGTTGTGAGAAGCATACACGGTTGTCTGCAGTGTCGCAGCTACTGAATTTGAAATCTGAATTTCATATAAGCGAGAGTTGTTTTGACCGGCTTCTCTTACTCGTCAAGAGTATGCTTCCTCAATCAGAGAGGTTACCTGCTGACTTTTACCGTGCGAAGAAGATGGTGAATGATCTGGGGCTTGGTTTTATGAAAATTGATGCATGTCCGAATCACTGTATGCTGTACTACAAAGATGATGCAGATAAGACATCATGCTGTATTTGTAATCATGATAGATTCAAGCCCAAGAGAGGGGACAAGTCAAAGCAGAAGGATGTTCCGTATAAGTCATTGCGGTATTTTCCGATCACACCCAGATTGCAGCGGTTGTTCATGTCCCCGAAGACAGCTGGACATATGACTTGGCATGCAGAAAGAGTCCGTCGTGACGAAGGTGAAATGAGTCATCCTGCCGATGGTGAAGCTTGGGCTCATTTTAGTCGTACTCATTCTTACTTCGCAAGGGATCCACGCAACGTGCGGCTGGGTTTATGCACAGACGGTTTCAATCCATTCGGAGGCTCGGTGGCATCTTACTCATGTTGGCCAGTATTCTTAACACCGTATAACCTTCCGCCAGGCATGTGCATGAAGCGTGAGAATCTGTTCCTTTCATTGCTCATTCCGGGTCCAAAATCTCCAGGAAAAAATATAGACATATATCTTAGACCGTTGATTGATGAGCTGAAATTGTTATGGTCAGATGGGGTTCTCTGTTATGATGCATCCAGAAAACAGAATTTCAATTTGAAGGCTGCATTAATGTGGACAATAAGTGACTTTCCTGCGTACGGCATGTTATCTGGTTGGAGCACACATGGGAGATTGGCATGTCCTTATTGCATGGAGGATTCTAAATCATTTGTGTTGAAATCTGGGGGAAAATCTTGTTGGTTCGATTGTCATCGTCGGTTTCTACCCAGTGACCATCCTTTCCGAAAGCAAAAGGATTCTTTTATGAAAAATACAATTGTGATGGAGGAGGTAGATGTGGAACGGGTGTCTGGTGGAAACATGGCGAGGCGGGTCCAGAACGTACCGACTGTAACACAACTGGCTGGTAGTACTCGACAAATCCCTGGCTTCGGGAAGGATCACAATTGGGTGAAGCAAAGCATCTTTTGGGAATTACCTTATTGGTCAACACTTTTGATACGACATAACCTTGACGTCATGCATATAGAGAAGAATGTTTTTGATAATGTGTTCAACACAGTTATGGACATCAAAGGCAAAACGAAGGACAACGTCAAGGCACGTTCGGATTTGAAAGTACTTTGCAGACGCCCAGAACTAGAGCTGCAGCATGTTCAAGGGAAAGTGGTGCAACCTAAAGCTGCATATGTGCTTGGGGCCAGACAGATTAAGGAAGTGTTGCAATGGTTGAAGCAATTGAGATTTCCAGATGGATATGTCTCGAATATTGCCCGTTGTGTAAATATCAATGAGGGAAAAATATACGGAATGAAGAGTCATGATTGCCATGTTTTCATGCAAAGACTGATCCCACTTGCTTTTCGTGAGTTGTTGCCAAAGCAAATATGGGGAGCAATGACTGAGCTGAGTCATTTCTTCCGAATTTTAACAGCATCAGAACTCAGACTTCTTGACTTGCAAAATATGGAGCAAAATATAATACAGACAGTCTGCAAATTAGAGAAGATATTTCCTCCAGCATTCTTTGATTCAATGGAGCACCTGATCATCCATTTGCCATATGAGGCTAGGGTCGGAGGACCAGTACAATTTCGATGGATGTATCCGTTTGAGAGGTATATTTCTATATCCGTAGTTTATTCACATTACGGCGAATTTTATATTTCATATGTATTCATTCGATCTATTATTATCGTAGGTGCATGCACGATCTTAAGATGAAAGTCCGCAACAAAGCACAAGTTGAGGGTTCCATTACCCAGGCATACCTCATTGAGGAGATATCGAACTTCTGTTCGATGTACTTTGACACGGAAATACAAACCCGACGCACTCAACCTCCACGTAATGATGATGGTGGAGAATCCTATGTGTCGGACCAACTCTCTATATTCAAGTGTCCCGGACGGGCGTTCGGATATTCTTCTACTCGCCCACTTGAAGACAGAGAGTTGGTAGCTGCGGAGATCTACATCTTCATGAATTGCGCAGAACTAGAGCCCTACATTGAGTAAGTTGTGCTCACTTATGATATACATCATTTACATGTAATGCTGGTAAACTGAACGGTTGTGTGACATTTACATTGCAGAGAGTTTGACTCGTTCATACTACAACGAAATCCACGTCTGACGGACGTGCAGGTTCAAAAGGAACGGGAGAAGTCTTTTCCGAGTTGGTTAAGATCTCGAGTATGTGTCTAAATATTTTGAATCATATATGTTACGTTCTTATGCATAATTAGTTGTTGTAAGTCTGTCTATTTTTTTGCTAATAGGTTGATCAAGGTTTTATTACCGATTTAAGAGTACAAGAGATCAGTTATGGACCCTCGAAGATTGTACGTGTCTACCCAGGTTACATTGTGAATGGATACAGATTTCACACGAGAGATTATGGACGCAATAAGTCTACGATGAACAGCGGCGTATGTGTGAAAGGAAGTGCCTACAATGAAAATGAAATTGACTATTATGGCATTCTCGAAGAAGTCATTGAACTGCAATTTTTGGGACAAGACAACATTATATTTCTCTTCAAGTGTCATTGGTTTGATCCGACATCTATTCGTCATGACACAACATATGGAATTGTCGATGTCAAGCATAAGTCCAAGTTGAGTACATACGAGCCATTCATACTGGCGGCACAAGCGCAACAAGTTTATTATTCAAATTATTCATCCCTGAAATTAAGAGATTGGTGGGCTGCATGTAGAGTGAAATCAAGGTTATTCCCTGAGTATGAGCTTCTGCCGCCTGATGATGAGCTCGACGGTGTTAATGACAATTATTTCCAATCGGAAAGGAGTGACGCACGAGAGTTGGCAGCTTCTACGCAGTTCAATATTCATGATATAAATGAAACAATTTGCTTACATAAGGATAACGAACAGGAAGAAGTTGACCCAAATGCCCTTGAGCGAGAGGTGGAGTCTGATGTGGATGAAGACTCCCCGCATGAGGAGGATGAATTCCAAGATGATGAAGAAGATGATGCTGAATTAAACATGTCGGAAGCATCTGATGTTGAATTACGATAATATACCTTATATTTTGTAAGAACTTCGTGTTATTGCTAATTATATTTTCATATTAAATTGCTACTTCAAAATTTATTGCTGATGACAATTTGGATGTATGTTTATTTATCTCAAGAGAGATATGGTACGTGGAGGACGGAGTCGGACGGTTTCTACGTCCGTTGGCAGAGGGTCCGGGACCCCGTCCACGACAGGTATATGTATATGTAAACACAATACTCTATATATTATTGTTCATAATAAATTCACGACAGATCTAACGTACAGGCTCATTTTGCAGGGTCTGCCTCCCCGTCTGCGCCGGTCATCCCAGCGACAGGTATATACATATGTACAGAAAGAACCACATTTACGTTATTGTTCATATTTAATTCACGAGATATAACGTACATACAATTTTGCAGGGTCTGCCTCCCCGTCGACGCCGGTCATCCATGCGGCAGGTATACGTATATATTGTTGTTCAAGTTAAATTCATATTTTCTAATGTGTAAAAAAATTTTCAGCGACCGCCTCCCCGCCGAGCACGGGAGCAGTGCCACCTTTGCCTTCTTCCTCACCACCAGGTACGTGTCAGCTTCCATACATTAGTATGTTTGTTGTCTTGCAATTTATCGAACAATAGTGTGCTTAATTGTCTTCAACAGAGGTCCAGGGTCCGCATGCAGCAGCGGATGAGGGGGGCCCTCAGCTACCGGGACGGCATCCATGCTGGATCTCTGGGTAAAGTTGATCAGTTCAAATTTACTTTATTTGTTATTGATGTTATACATTTCATGTACAAAATTAATGTGCAATTGCAGGGGGAAGATAGATCCCGGTTCTGCTTCCCGTCATATTACGACGCTGGTCCATGCACATATTCCAGGACCAGTGGACACATGGAGAGAGTTCCCGGTGCCCGTCCGGGATCAGTTATTTGACATGTTCACGGTATTTTTAAATCTTAGATAACTATCTGTCATTTATTTAATTACTATCCATGTTCGTGCAGAAAGCTGAGTAATTTCATTTCTTTACAGCGGAGGTTCACATTCACGAGACCCGAGGATCTCCCTCGAGCTCGAGCCGTCTGGGAGTCTACTGCCCAGACTAATTTAAGAAAGTCGATGTGGGAGGCCCGGGACAAGGCGCAAAAGAGCACAGGCAATAGGGATCCTAGGGCTTGGCTTGATGACGGCCCTTCTTGGCTGAGGAAGGATTATTGGCAGTCCCTTTGTGAGCGATGGGCTGCTGGACCATGGCAGCAGCGGTCACAGGCGGCCATACGCAACAGATCAACTCATCCGGAGAAGAATGTGCATACTAGTGGGTCCATATCTTATGCGACCCACAGTCAAAAATTGGTAAGCATAATATTGTTCAATTGTTTAGTACATTGATTATTATTGTCAAACTAACTACGTCCGTTGAATTATAAGCATCACGAGCTCGAGCGTGCCCCTACCTTTCGCGAGTTATTTGATCGGACTCATAAGCGGAAGGGGACGGATGACTATGTTAGCGAGAGTGCCCGCACGATCGTTGTAAGTCAACCTATAAATTTTGAATTCAATTATGATATTAAATTAATTTATTTTTATTAATTTAATTTTAATTTATTTTGCAGGAGAGGTACGACAGACGATGACGGAGCGTTATGCAGAGGGCACTCCTCAGCCAGACTTGGATGCAGAGGCTTGGGTCGAGGCAGCGGGAGAGCCGAGGAAGGGCCGAGTGTACGGCTTTGGGGACAGCCTGGATACTCAACCAGTGTTGTCCTCATATGCCAGTTCGATCGCTCCTCCGGCACACGCGAGTTCATCTTCTGCGCCGCCCGTCAGTGGTGTACAGGACATTAGAGGCATCATTCGGGAGGAGCTACGTACAGAGCTACATACCCAGTGGGAAGAGCTACAGACGCAGTGGGTAGAGCTACAGACGCAGCAGGTAGAGCTGCAGGCGCAGCGGGTAGACATAGAGACGCAGCGGGCACAGCTACAGACGCAGTTCAGCGATATGCTTCAACAGTTCCTCTCAATAATGCAGGGAGTACGCCCCACACAGCCAGCAGCTCAGGTCAGTATTAGTATTAATTTCATATAATTAGGATTGGGTTGGGCATTCTCCGACACGACCGGGTGGGTTAAAGCAACGTGTAGAAACAGACGGAATCCAATTTGGATCTCCGGATTGGCCTGGCCATTCAAACGATCGATCTAAAAACACCCAACTTCATATAAAAGCCTTAACACGCACAACCCGGGGGTCCAAAATCCCAAATAGGGATCGGATCGACGTGCCGTTTTCTCCGACACGACCGGGTGGGTTAAAGCGACGTGTAGAAACTGACGGAATCCAATTTGGATCTCCGGATTGGCCTGGCCATTCAAACGACCGATCTAAAAACACCCAACTTCATATAAAAGCCTTAACACACACAACCCGGGGGTCCAAAATCCCAAATAGGGATCGGATCGACGTGCCGTTTTCTCCAACACGACCGGGTGGGTTAAAGCGACGTGTAGAAACTGACGGAATCCAATTTGGATCTCCGGATTGGCCTGGCCATTCAAACGACCGATCTAAAAACACCCAACTTCATATAAAAGCCTTAACACGCACAACCCGGGGGTCCAAAATCCCAAATAGGGATCGGATCGACGTGCCGTTTTCTCCAACACGACCGGGTGGGTTAAAGCGACGTGTAGAAACTGACGGAATCCAATTTGGATCTCCGGATTGGCCTGGCCATTCAAACGACCGATCTAAAAACACCCAACTTCATATAAAAGCCTTAACACGCACAACCCGGGGGTCCAAAATCCCAAATAGGGATCGGATCGACGTGCCGTTTTCTCCAACACGACCGGGTGGGTTAAAGCGACGTGTAGAAACAGACGGAATCCAATTTGGATCTCCGGATTGGCCTGGCCATTCAAACGACCGATCTAAAAACACCCAACTTCATATAAAAGCCTTAACACGCACAACCCGGGGGTCCAAAATCCCAAATAGGGATCGGATCGACGTGCCGTTTTCTCCGACACGACCGGGTGGGTTAAAGCGACGTGTAGAAACTGACGGAATCCAATTTGGATCTCCGGATTGGCCTGGCCATTCAAACGACCGATCTAAAAACACCCAACTTCATATAAAAGCCTTAACACACACAACCCCGGGGTCCAAAATCCCAAATAGGAATCGGATCGACGTGCCATTTTCTCCGACACGACCGGGTGGGTTAAAGCGACGTGTAGAAACTGACGGAATCCAATTTGGATCTCCGGATTGGTCTGGCCATTCAAACGACCGATCTAAAAACACCCAACTTCATATAAAAGCCTTAACACGCACAACCCGGGGGTCCAAAATCCCAAATAGGGATCGGATCGACGTGCCGTTTTCTCCGGCACGACCGGGTGGGTTAAAGCGACGTGTAGAAACTGACGGAATCCAATTTGGATCTCCGGATTGGCCTGGCCATTCAAACGACCGATCTAAAAACACCCAACTTCATATAAAAGCCTTAACACACACAACCCGGGTGTCCAAAATCCCAAATAGGGATCGGATCGACGTGCCGTTTTCTCCGACACGACCGGGTGGGTTAAAGCGACGTGTAGAAACTGACGGAATCCAATTTGGATCTCCGGATTGGCCTGGCCATTCAAACGGCCGATCTAAAAACACCCAACTTCATATAAAAGCCTTAACACGCACAACCCGGGGGTCCAAAATCCCAAATATCGATCGGATCGACGTGCCGTTTTCTCCGACACGACCGGGTGGGTTAAAGCGACGTGTAGAAACTGACGGAATCCAATTTGGATCTCCAGATTGGCCTGGCCATTCAAACGACCGATCTAAAAACACCCAACTTCATATAAAAGCCTTAACACACACAACCCGGGGGTCCAAAATCCCAAATAGGGATCGGATCGACGTGCCGTTTTCTCCGACACGACCGGGTGGGTTAAAGCGACGTGTAGAAACTGACGGAATCCAATTTGGATCTCCGGATTGGCCTGGCCATTCAAATGACCGATCTAAAAACACCCAACTTCATATAAAAGCCTTAACACGCACAACCCGGGGGTCCAAAATCCCAAATAGGGATCGGATCGACGTGCCGTTTTCTCCGACACGACCGGGTGGGTTAAAGCGACGTGTAGAAACTGACGGAATCCAATTTGGATCTCCGGATTGGCCTGGCCATTCAAACGACCGATCTAAAAACACTCAACTTCATATAAAAGCCTTAACACACACAACCCGGGGGTCCAAAATCCCAAATAGGGATCGGATCGACGTGCCGTTTTCTCCGACACGACCGGGTGGGTTAAAGCGACGTGTAGAAACTGACGGAATCCAATTTGGATCTCCGGATTGGCCTGGCCATTCAAACGACCGATCTAAAAACACCCAAGTTCATATAAAATCCTTAACACGCACAACCCGGGGGTCCAAAATCCCAAATAGGGATCGGATCGACGTGCCGTTTTCTCCGACATGACCGGGTGGGTTAAAGCGACGTGTAGAAACTGACGGAATCCAATTTGGATCTCCGGATTGGCCTGGCCATTCAAACGACCGATCTAAAAACACCCAACTTCATATAAAAGCCTTAACACGCACAACCCGGGGGTCCAAAATTCCAAATAGGGATCGGATCGACGTGCCGTTTTCTCCGACACGACCGGGTGGGTTAAAGCGACGTGTAGAAACTGACGGAATCCAATTTGGATCTCCGGATTGGCCTGGCCATTCAAACGACCGATCTAAAAACACCCAACTTCATATAAAAGCCTTAACACACACAACCCGGGAGTCCAAAATCCCAAATAGGGATCGGATCGACGTGTCGTTTTCTCCGACACGACCGGGTGGGTTAAAGCGACGTGTAGAAACTGACGGAATCCAATTTGGATCTCCGGATTGGCCTGGCCATTCAAACGACCGATCTAAAAACACCCAACTTCATATATAAAAGCCTTAACACGCACAACCCGGGGGTCCAAAATCCCAAATAGGGATCGGATCGACGTGCCATTTTCTCCGACACGACCGGGTGGGTTAAAGCGACGTGTAGAAACTGACGGAATCCAATTTGGATCTCCGGATTGGTCTGGCCATTCAAACGACCGATCTAAAAACACCCAACTGAAATAACGGATCTAAAAATACTATTGTTTCACAAGTTTTAAATTTCACTATTGAAAATAATGTATGTCTTTTATTTATTATTATTGTTTCTCATTTTAATTTGTTTTAATATAGGATCCAGCTCCAGACGATGACGAGGCAGGGACAGCAGACAATCCAGCAGATTTATCTTGATATTTGTATTCATTATTCTGTATGATTTTATATTTATTGTATGTTATGATATTATGTTGATTGTGAGTATTTGTTAAATTTATGAATATTGTAGCAGGTTTGACATTGTAGCAGCAGGGTTCACAAACCATTTTTATTTCTTAATTTTAAAAAATATATATGGTTTCATTTCCGACGGATTTACCGACGGTTTATTATCCGTCGGAATTACCGACCGCAATATCCGTCAGTAAGTCCGTCGGAATATGCTGACAGATGGTTTCCGACCGAAAATGTGTCAGCATTTACGGACCGGTATACCGACGTATTTGCCGACGGATAAACCGTCGGTAAATACCGACCGTTTTTCCAACCGATAAATCCGTCGGAGTTATCGACCGAATTCCGACGGATATGTTATCCGTCGGAAATTTCTGACCAGCTAGTTCCGACGGGCTTTAGACGGAAATCGGTCGGAAGGGCTCATTTCCGACGGTATTCCGTCGGATTTCCGACGGAAAGCGTCCGTCGGAAACTCCGCATTTTCTTGTGGTGGGAGAACATATAAGTAAATGAACACACCACAATTTAAAACATTTAAACTAGCAATAACTCAGCGTCAGCAATAGAGTAAGAGTACAGTAAGTACAAAGGCAAGTACTACTCACAGCAACCAAGCAAGACTAGCACCGGAGGA